>OY986041.1:23692942-24906792 GCA_963920215.1 Nineta flava
TATGAATGTACTATATAACATTTTGAAGAATTTTATAAATGGACATCAGCGCTCGTACATCCTTAAATGTTTCATGTAATTTACACGTGAATAACGTAATTCAAGATTCATGTCAATTTTCACGTGTAAAGAAATGAAAATTATAACTGACATATTCAAATAATATATATAAACTCATTTGATATCGTGTAATAAAACAACAGAATATTCAAACGATACAGAAAAAGCTGAACCACGAGTTTTGATCGAACTATAGAAAGTAACAAAAAGAAATTGATATAAGATTATAACGATTTTCATTCAGTCAATGAATACTCAGAAGGGTTGTGTAGACATGAATGTTGAAAAAATTGATTTCAAGGAAAATTATTGTTTGGACAAGTAAGAGGTAAACACCTAAAGCTTAAACAAGAAAAAGTCCTAGAGAGTCTAGTAGAAAAACCTAAAGGGAATAAGTAAAATAGGCTCCGTTTTACGATTTTTCGATTATATCTCGAAATGAGTTTACCGTAGTCTCAAAAACGTTGGGTACTGAAGAACATTAAACTTCTTAGAAGAATGTTTCTATTACTTTTTTTTATCGTTTCTGTTACAGTTTAATAGATGTACGCATGTCAAAGTCACTAATTGCCACCAATAAAAACTTTTTAACAAAAAATAGAACCGACGAAAAGAGAAAGGAACTGAAAAATGAAAAATACAAACTTTTTAAAAAAAATTAAACCTTCGAAAAAGAAAGGCAACTGAAAAACAAAACAGACCCTTTTTAGTGTAATTAAGTCTTACACTATTGTAAATACCTAAATAATTTTGGCGCCAAACAAACAAAATATTACAAAATGTAATATTTTTTACTTTTAACGGAAAATCAGATTCACCCTTCGCCCATTTCGATGGACATTTTTTGACTCAAAATTATTTAGGTATTTACATTATTGTAAGACTTAATTAGACTAAAAGGTTCTTTTTTATTTTTTACTTTTTAGTTCCTTTCTTTTTTCGAAGATTTAATTTTTTGTTAAAAAGTTTTTATTTTTCACGTTTCAGTTCCTTTCTCTTTTCGTCGGTTCTATTTTTTGTAAAAAAGTTTTTATTTTTCGGTTTTCAGTTTTTGCCTTTCTTTTTTCAAACATTTCGTACATGTTTAACTGTCATTAGAACTACATAAGCGTGCCAAGTTTCAACAGAATCGGTTCACAGATGAAAATTCAGTGGGGAAACAATCAATTTTTCACTTTTTTTCTACTCTTGGGAGCGATTTTTTTTTCATATTTATATGGTACCAGCTTCGATTTAGAATTAGAATTATCTAAATCGGACTACTCTGTAAAAGGTTTATGCCTACCCCCTCCGTTTTTTTCGTCGGTTAAAAAAACATTTAAATTTCGCAAAAATATTGAGTGCTTTCAAATAATGTGTACCAATCGATTATAATATTTGTTCCTTAGTGGAAGCGCTGGGAAGTCAGATAACATATTCAGTTATATGCTTTAAAGTATATTAAAAAGTAACCAGCGACTCCACTCATAAAATAAAAGTTTTTTAAAAAGTTTTCATTTTTCACTTCTTAGTGGCTAAAATTTGGATTTTTTTTTGAAAATTTATATGGAACAAACTTTGAAGTATACCCTATCCAACAAAAAAAGAATTTTCAATATCGGACTACTCTGTAAAAAGTAATGCGTGATCATGCATTTTAAAAAAATATATACAGGTTGAATTGAGTACCTCTTTCTTACGTCGGTAAAAAATTAAAACTTGTTTTAATAAACTTCCCCTTTCCTCTTCTTTGACTTTCATTTGAGAACAAAGTTTTTAAGGAAAAGCAGAAAATTTGTACTATGGCATAATATAAAATGTAACACTTAGGGTCGGTTTCATAAAGTTTTGTCACATTTGACCAGCTGTTTTTATTTCTGTAATGTTTTATACTCTATAAACATATACTCGTGCATAATATATATAAGGAGTATCATAGGTTTAGCCCGAACTTTGTAACGACTAGAAATATGAATGTTATAAATAAATTTCGATTTTTTGCCCCAATTTCTTAGATTAGCAATAACCAACATTAGCAACACCAAATTAGCAACAAGTAACATCTCCTCGGAGAATAATTACAATTAGCTAATTCATACTGAAGATGACTACTTTGTAGTCGAAATACGTATTTATAAAATACAAAAAAATTTTGATCTAGGAAATTGGGGCAAAAAATCGAAATTGATTTCGAAAAATCCTAGAGTTCTCTTTAATATTATTTATATGAATGTTATAATTATTCCATTTCCGCACGTCAGTTCTTCCGCCTGTGTGTCAACACGATAACTCAAAAACGAAAAGAGGCAGTAAACTAAATTATTGTGACTGCAAGTTAATCAACAAAATGGTTTCATGTTCCCGCCTAGGGAGAATATATGTATCTTTAAAATCGTAATAGGTACAAAAAAAAAATTTATAGACAAAAATGAAAGAGATGGTGAAAAGTTTAAATAAGAGATTATAACCGAACCGGAATTGTTAACGTTTTAAATAAAAAAATAGAAATCAATACGGTTACCTAAACCGATTCCGATTATTTTATTTGAAACCCCGGTTTTTAGCTGTCATATTTGTGTGAGATAAAAAGTTAATTTGGGCAAATACAAATAATTACTAATTCCACAACGTCGTTCGACGTTCACTTTGAGTGAGTCAGTGAGGGTGAATCAACTCTCGATAAATTTCGCGTCTAAGCGTGATAACGCTGTTTGTTATTTTACTACTTTAAAATGTTTATATATATTGTCATATTGACATACATATGCACTGCGGTTCTTAATGCCACAAAACAAAAACACAAAAATCCAAATTGAAGCATACACTAGAGCTATCTACATTAGCGAGTCTAGTAGCGAGAACTAATCATACAAAGGTGTGAGAAATGTTTTATTGGATGTTTTAAAAATTAATTCAGATTTTTCAATGAGTTTTCTTTATAATATGACCTTTTAACCTGACGTAAGGGAGCAAAGTTGTTAAAGGCTTGTATTAAAGTTGGATCGAAACCGTTTTATTTAAAATTTTGAAACCGTAATAGATACCGTTTAAAGTTTCCAAACCCGAAACCTTAACCAAAACCGTTATATTTATTAAACAGTTCGAAATCCTGGTTTAAATACAAAACTTTTGTTTAAAATTTTTGTTCATCAACTGAAAAGTTTTCCCCCAGTAAGTATCTTAAATTACGACATACTATGTTTAATTCATTCATATGTATATAGTACCTACTCATAGGGGATGCAAAATTTACGGTTTTCAGAATTTAGCTTACCGAAAATCAAGTTCTTAGGACAACTGGAAGTACCCGGAAGGTGTTGATGACTAGTCTGTCAGCTTTTAATTTAATTAGCATTTTATAAGCTTAATAATTTAATATTAAATACAATATGAATAATTGATTTTTTAAATATTGCTCTGCTAGCTTAACATTAAGCTAGCAGAGCACGCGGTAACACAATACAACAAAGAGCATTAAATTTTTAATTAAAGCATTTAATTAGCTTAATAATTTGATATTAAATACAATATGAATAATTGATTTTTTAAATATTGCTCTGCTAGCTTTACATTAAGCTAGAAGAGCATGCGGTTACACGATACAACAAAGAGCAGTTAATTTTTATTTAGGGCATTTAATTAGCGTTTAATTAGTTTAATAATTTGATATTAAATACAATATAATGAATTGATGTTTTAAATATGACTCTGCTGGTTAAGCGAGCTTGAAGAGCATGCGGTTACACAGTACAACAAAAACATTTAATTTTTTATTCGAGCATTTAATTAGCATTTAATTAGATTAATAATTTAATATTAAAAATAATATGAATAATTAATTTTTTAAATATTGCTCTGCTAGCTTAACATTAAGCTAGTAGAGCACGCGGTAACACAATACAACAAAGAGCATTTAATTTTTATGACGCTCTATGGTGGGTCTCACAGAATGTTTAAAATTTGAGCTTAATAGCACTCTTGGTTACTGAGATAATGTAGAAGATAGTACGAGTGTGTGCCTGGCCTACATTTATTAACATATAGGTATAGGTATCGTATGTGTACAGTGATGCTTAAACTTATCCCCACTACCATGATACACTACCATGCTACATGATATGAAATTTGTCGCGACCTTAACGTGTAATTAGATATTTAAACGGAATTAGCGTGTAAACGGTATTAAATATAATAAATAATAATAAAGTACTCACCTGTGTAACAGCTAAAACACGTGGATGTCTATCTGATGAAAAGAGTAAATGTAGAAAGGAAGATGCCCTTGACTCTATACCATTTAATACTTCTCGAGTATGTAAGGCAGACAATAGGGCTTCACGACCTCTTACACGAGAACGCCAGTTTTCCTGTCAATTGTCAAAACATATATAATTTATTTCTAACTATATGTGTATGTATATAATAAAAAATTAAATATGATTAAAGCAGGGACTATATTTGTTATAAACAGTGATGCATTCACGTCTATGCCCGTGAAGCTCGGGCCTAGGGCGGCATGATTTTGGGGTGGTAAAATTTTCGGGATGCCAAAATTTTAAAGATGAAAAAATGTAAGGACAGTTCAAATTTAAAAATTGATTTGGATTAAACTTGCCATGAATGTATACAAAATTTCTAGTAAAATGTATTAATAATTTAATTATCGAATTTACTTTTTAATTTGTCAGTGCAATGATAATTTTTCAATACATCAATTAGAGCCATAATCAAATAATGTTATATGTTTATTTATATAAAAAAAATTCGTTACGCAGGAGCTGCATCAACTTCACTATCTCTAGCGGTCATAATTTTAGTGTGATCAAAATGAAATATAATATCTGATATGACTTTAGTAATTGCAACAATAGTTGCATTTCCTTTGGAGAAAATTCGCTAAAATTAAATTTATTAATAGCCAAAATAAATCGATGTATAACGATTATAGTTTATAGTTACTATGGAAACGACAATCAAAATTTTTTACAATAAAATATATTTCATGTATTTGTGTCAAACAAATACAAAATATTTAATATCTCTCTTAATATTAGAATAATCGAAAAATGTATAAGGAGTAAAGTGGTAGAAAATCAAGTTTGCTACAATTCATTATTTGATCATTTTTCTCAAACTCTAATGTGAACAGAGATATTTAGAATTTTAACTTTCAATCTTTTATTATAAATATTTCTGTACATATTAGTGTAACAGAAAAATGATAAGAAACAAAATTGCAGTAAAACTTAGTACCTACAACTTAACTCCTGATAAATTTTTTGATTTTTCAAATATTAAGGGAGATAGTCAAATTTTGTTTTTTCCCCTCCCTCTAAAACCCACTTCCCCTCGTCCGATTTTACCCATTAACGAACTTGACCTATAGAATACCAAAAGCGATCTAACGGTGCAAAAACAATAGCTGCATTCCTTTGGAGGAAATTCGCTAAAAATTATCAAATTGAAAAGCTTCTCAAAAAATTGTTTTCAACACACTTATTTTTGTTTCTAAAACTTTAATTTTTTTATTCTTAATAAGATCAATCTCACTATATACAGAGCAACCTGAACGACTTCTAAATTTGTTTTCAGTCTTAAGTAAGAATAAGGTAAATTAATAGAAATTAAACATCTTTTTATATTCATTAAAAAGGGGAGTTTTTTTTGTTTATAAAAGCAATTTTTCATTAAAAATCTTAAATTATATATTTTTTCATATCCAATTCGTTGAATCATCAAAATAATTTTTAAAAAATAAATCAAAATCCTCATCCGAAATCGAAAAAGAATAATTATTTGATACTCCTCAATAACTCTATTGAGTAAATATTAAATAAATTTGTAAAAATTGTAAACTAAGTATATCTACAAATTTCAAGTGCTTTCAAAAATTCAAACATGATTTATCATCCGTTGTCCAAATTTATGGTTCTCTGGCTTCATTTCTTCAAGATATGAGAGATAAACAATTTTCTGAATATGAAGAAAAAGCCAAAGCACTATCTGGAGTCCAAGATTATTATCGTTATGATACTCGTCGCAGAAAAACCAGAAAACTTCAGTCAGATAACTCACAGATAAATGAAAGAGAAAATTTTCGTACGAATATTTATTACCCTATTTTGGACACTCTGAATTTACAATTAGTAAGAACGCATATGAAAAGCTTTATGTAAGCTTTCAATTTTTTTGATAATTTATCTGAAATAGATACAAATGAGTTAAAAAAGTATCCTGCCGATTTAGTGGATACATTAGAGAATGAATGTATTCATTTACAGTGTTAGCTCCAAGATTCGTTAGCAAAAACTGAAGATGTGCACTATGCTCAAGATATATGCAATGTATTGAATTCACGGAATCTTCGATATGTTTACCCTAATGTAGACCATAGATGGGCAAACTTTGTACACTCAGCTCTGAGTGAGAGGCGGGAAGAGAGATAGAGTAAATAAAGGGTATCCTACCAATTATTATTATTTTCTTTTTTTAATTAAAACATTTTCTGAAAAAAATATAATAATACCAACGCTTTTTTATGGTCACTATTATTCAAAGTATATAATACATACAATACATTGAATTACATACTCTGGAATTTTGGCCTGGTAATTTGGGGCATAAAATGTACCTTTTACCTTATATCCTTATATCCTTTATCCTTATATCCTTTTTACCTTATATTTGGGTATGAATAAAATATAAATTTTATATAAATTATAAAATATAAATCTTTTGATCTTTTACATTTACCGCTTGACAATTGTAAACCTGTAAATTTTTGGATAATTTAGCTTTAGTTTAGATTTTAGATTAGATTTTTGGAAATTCCGAATAATTTGCCAAAACTATTAATATCGGAGAACTAATAAACAATTTAATATTTGTTTATTTGTGTATACTTAAGCGTCAACATAACGATGTTTGTCCAAATTCCTTTCGGTTACGTATGACAAACTGTAGAAGACTTTAGCGTATACTACTCAGACAAATTTCATTGTCATTGAATTTTTTTAATTAAATTATGTTTTTTGGTGTATCTCTCCATAAAAGATATTATTTAAACAATAAATATTTTATAAAACTATTTCTAAATTTATTGAATAAACTATTGGGCAATAATCGGCAGGACAACCTGTATTGAAACATCGTTCCGTCTTACTTCAAAACATACCTTTTCTACTTACTCTCACACAGCTTATGAAGAGCCGTTCGGCTCCGGAAAGCCGTCTGTGCCCACCTCTGAATTGTAGACATTGGTCTACGTATTTTATTGAGCATCCCAGCTACAAATTTTTCAGGTGATAGATCTGTTTCCACCCTATTTTATTAACCCGACTTCAAAAAGGAGGATGGTTCTCAATTCGTCTGTATTTTTTTTTCTTGCTTTTTTTTTTTTATGTGTGTTACCTCAGAACTCCGTCATTTATGAACCGATTTTGAATTTTTTTTGTTTGTTTTAAAGGATTTGGCTTACCATTGGTCCCATTGGCACCAAATCGCATTCTGATGAGGGAATCCCCGGGAAATCGAGGAAAATCCTCATTTTATATGTGATAACCGAATTCTGCGAAATTTTTTTTTTTTTTTGAAAGGGTATACTCATTCATAATGGGAAAATAAGAAAATTTTTTTAAAAACCGACTTCAAAAAAATTTTTTACAAAAAAAAACCGACCCCAAAAAAAAATTTTTTACAAAAAAAAAACAAAATGTATGTAAAAAAAACTGAAAATCTGTTATAAAAAAATCACTCAAAATTTAAAAAAAAAAAAAAAAAAAACGGGTAAAAAAAAAAAGTGTTATAAAAAATGCACTAAAAATTAGTAGGTCGTTTAGTAGGTCTACCCATATTCTGACAAATAAAATCACTTATAGAACTTCAAAGTCACTAAAAAGCGAGAAATAAACCATATTTTGACAAAATGGAAACCCGACTTCAAAAATCAAATATTCTATAACAAAAAATGCACTAAAAAGTAAAAAAATAATTGCATATTCTTGTGCCAATTTTAGTTCACCTAAGAAAAATTTTTAAATATATATGTACAATTATTGTTATTTTTGGAGGCGGTGTCCAAAAGTTATGTGAATTTCTCTATGCTGACACCGCCTCCAAAAATAACAATTGTACATATATAAAAATTGTACATATATATTTACAATTTTTGTACAAATTGTACATATATATTTAAAAATTTTTCTTAGGTGAACTAAAATTGGCACAAGAATATGCAATTATTTTTTTACTTTTTAGTGCATTTTTTGTTATAGAATATTTGATTTTTGAAGTCGGGTTTCCATTTTGTCAAAATATGGTTTATAACTTATAAAATAGCACGCTTAATTGTTTCTGGGTTGTATTCTCCCATATATTTGCCAACGAGGATATAACGATTCCTGAAAGTGCTGAATTTGAAATCCTTGTGAAGAAAAAAAGAATAATAAATTCTTTCTATGTCGAGTTTAGTTTACGAAATATATTGGTGAAAAAATAAATAGTATCCAAAGTATCCGAGAATGTTTAATGTATACTAATATCAAAAATGAAATTTTTGTAAACAAATCTGACGCAGAAATTGAAGGTTTGCACTTGAGTTCAGATGATATTTGTAATCATATACAAAAAAATATTCTCGAACACTTAGGGATGACAAAATCGAAAATGCAAATGAAACGTGCGTCTGGATTCCACGTTTTGTATTAATCGGACGTGTCAACTGCCTGTTTGAGACTATGAATCGAAAGATAAGTTGCAGATTGTAAATCAAGTATTTTCTAGAGTGGTAAAATGTAATGGGCATAATTATTCATTCAGGGTCAATTCATTTCGAAGGTCGCTGATAATTGGCAAATGATGTAAAATGAACTGAACATTAAAAAAAAATTAACAAGCTCTCAGTATGTCACATATTTGTATAAAAAAATTTAAAGAGGAATAAATTAGCGATTCGGCGATTTGACCTCTGATAAAATTTACTAAGCTTAAAAACTTATCCATGAATCATATGTTTAGTTAGCAACCATTAAAGGTCATTTTTCTGAATAAAATCAGCAAATTTTAATGTCCTCTCTTTGCCTGTCGTTATTTGGAAAATATTTAAACTAATGAGCTATACAAACGGAAAAAATGTAGGTATATATTATAGCAGTTACTCATACTAGCAATTAAATTTAATGTTTAACGTTTTTCGTTTTCATATGTATTATGTATACGAATTCAATAATGGAATCAATTTTTTTATTATATTGTAGCCTTGAAACACGAAAATATTATTTAAGTATTTAATGACCTAATTTTTATTTAGAAAAATGTCGATCAGATAAAACGAAAACGGAAAATAAAATCTGCAAAAGAAAAACTATATCGAACATATCCTTACGATATATTTGATTAGGTATAATCAATTTTAATTGATTATATATACATTTTTTACCATATGTGGAAATTATCAAGGATTTCTTATCGTCTAGAACTCGTTCTGCAAATACAGAAAGCACGTCAGGTAACAATTTTCATTCTGATCAGAATAAAATTGTGTCTAGTAAAGCACGTACATAAATTAATCAGTGTTTTGTTTTCTTTCTTCAAATATCCGATTATGTAAAAAAAACAGTCGTTCCCATTTGATAAGCACTAGTTAACCGGCACATAACCTTGAAGGGTAAGTTCAAGGTGATAAGTTATGCCCCTCTCTCCACACAAAAGGAACTTTCATTCGGCTTATTTTTCCAAAAACGCTTCCTTGAAGAAATATTCAGATGCATTATATATATGAATATATATATATATATATATATATATATATATGTATATATACATATATATATATATATATATACATATATATATATGTATATATATATGAATATATATATATATATATATATATGTACATATATACAGGGTGAATTGAAGCAGGTGCATAATAGCACACGCCTCCACTTCCTTTCATGGTCCTCCCATTTTCCAATAACATCCAATAGTACTTTTTGTTAGGGGGACGGTCTGTTTATAATACCAATGTTGTTTAGTATGTTGTGTGTTGGCTTGGACGGACATGGTGTTATTACATTGATGTGTACTTGTGACCCCCCCACCCACTCTAATTAACCTTGAGTGAATACCAAATCATTGGTAATGTTATTCAGTTGAATTGTAGATTGCAGGCAAGCATAAGTATAAGAGTGCCATGTCCTTCTGAGCTAGCATATAGCATATAAGATGGTATTTGTGATATGAACAGACTGTCACCATAACAGGAGGTGTTTTATTCGATGTTGTTGGAAAATGAGGCGTGTGCTATTATGCACTCGCTTCGATCACCCTATGTATATACAATTATATATATATATATATATATATATATATATATATATATATATATATATATATATATATATATATTTATATTTATATATATATATATATATATATATATATATATATATATTTATATATATTTATATATATATATATATATATATATATATATATATATATATATGAATATTCACATAAGAACTGAGTATAAGTCCATTTTGGTTTATAATTAATCATTTTATAGCCGTTTCAAATTTTAGGCGTTAAAGTATTTAGAACAAATTTATCAAGAATAAAATGTTAATTTAATAAATTTAAAAAATGGTTAAACTTTGTCGCAGTGTATAAATACATAGCACCTCAAAGGACCATAATTTTTGTATACTTCTGTATCAATTGAATATTCTCTGAAACCACCCTGTATTATTTCTATATAGTTCCTTCTAACTTCAGTATGAGCAAGTAAATATCTTTATGTGAACCCCGACCCCCAAACTTTATAAGTCACGCTACGCTTATGATTGGAAAGTTTTATAACTAATACTTAATTATCGAGTATCGTGAAATATCGATACAAGAATGTTTTGAGTGTAATTTTACAGGAAGGAAGTCACGTACGGATCAGATATCTAAAATTAAACAACTGCTGCAGAGCTGCAGAAGAGTTTCGGCCAATTAATATCTAGAGTACGGAAGTGCGCCAGGCGAGTTTAAGGGTTTTGTAATTGCGTACGTGGCCGTGATATTACTACACGAAAGATTAGGCGATACTTGGTACATAACTTGGTCCTCTCATCACTTTTGAAGGACAAACTATTACATTTAACCCTCAAATAACCCTTAAATTTGACATTTGTTCGATTAAAATCAGAGTTTAAATTTGTTCAAGTAAAGTCAGTTGTAGATTGTTGTATTAAAAAGAGAAAGAAACACAATTAATTGCGGGAAAAAAAATTAAATTAAATTCAAATTCTTTTTTCAAATCAAAGAAATTCAGGTTTGAATACATAAAGTTTTTTTTTTTTAAATTTTTTTTTTCAAAGTGCGTGTTTTCATAAATTTATTTTGTGTTTTTTTTGTGTGTGTCGACTATCGGAATCTGTTGTAGGTTCTATAGCACTCCTTTGAAGGCTAAAAAAAGATATGATATTTATGATATTTTTTTTGCAGGAACAATGTTCCGAAACTAGCCAAAACCAAATTTTTGTTACGAAAATCTCAAATATTTGTTTTATTTAATAATAATTATATTTTGTTTGAAAAAATAAAACTTTTCGAAATAAACAGAATCTAAATTACGATTTTGTTTTTCAATTGACTTTCCACTATGAATTAAAAAACTGTTTTCTCAAGGAGATAAATATTATATATTAAATATTTTTCTCTATGAATATTAATATCTCTTTGTAGAAATGTCAGTATGGAAATTGGTTATCCAGTTTTATGAGAATAATAGGGATGCAGAAACCATTAACGTATACCGTAAATGTAAAAAAAACTTTGATATCTTACTTCACAATCGGCAGATTGTTATCAAATTGCATAAAAATATCACTGATAGCTATATTAAAACGTAGTAAAACTCAATTCTGTGGAAAAATGGATTCGAGAGAGAAAAAAAAAACTATTCCAGAAACAAATGGAACTTCATATTTTTCGTGATGAGCTAAGAATGGGGATGCTAAGTTCACAGGCATCATAGATGATATTTAAAAATTATTAATTAGAGTTTACATGCTATTTGACTGACATATTGAAAGTAAACCTGAGTACACATTGTATGTTTCAAGACATTAATAGATATTGAAAATGTTTATTTAACATGTCCTGTTTATACAACATGTTTGACGTATGAAGGTATTTTGTTTAGCCTTGAAAAAGTAAATGGAAACCTGTGAGATATCGCCTACCATCCTTTCAAAGTGCTGAGCTTCTATACAATCAGCTCTTGAATTGCTTAGGAAAGATTTACCAAGCTCAACGATCTAGACAAGAATAATAAACTCACCCTCTTCGATTTGTTTTTGCTAAATAAAGGTTTTGCTAAATGGGTATAATTTTATTTATTGTCCTACTTTTACAACCATAAGTTAACACCGCTCAAACGAACGATTTTAAAACGCTTTGCTTAGTGTTCAAACTTATCACTTTTTGACATAAGATTTGAAAGTTTTTTTTGCTAGAGACTTGCATTCATTTATCAACCTTCCGTCTTTTTCGCCATTTTTATTTTTTCGTTGTTTATTTTTGCATTCAGTCTCACTGTTTTGGGTTTGTTTGCTAAAACCATGCCTACCGTTTTCTTTGAATTTAGATACATTCCCATTTCTTCCATCGTTTGAACACCTTATAAGATTTGTCAACTTTTCTTTGCAATCTGCTATTAGTATAGTGTCTACTGTCATTTGACCAGTCCAAGTAGCCGAGCGGTCTAAGACGTCATGTCTGCGCAGTATGCAGTACTTGGAAACTGGGAAGTTATGGGTTCGAATCTCGACATCGGCAGTTTGTCAACTATAAAATTTAAAAAAAAGGGTCGGTTAATTGACTAAACTGTCGGCGTATGGACAAGAACGAAGTAACCGGCTATGCTTGAGAAGGTTTTCTGCAGTTATCCTACAATGTATAGTGCATCTAGCATAGCAATACACAATTATATGGACAAATGTCTGTGGTGAGAACGTATCAATCCCGCCACCGATTTTAGTGCAGTTTAAGTGTAACAAAGTACACCATATCATAGTACACTGCATATAGACGTCGATAGATACACTATTGACTATACACTGTTTCCAGATTGGGTCTAGTTTAAAATACAAACTGTATATATATTTTCCAACAAAATTTAGAAATGTTTCTGTTTCTCAAGTATACTCGTAAAGCGGTAAAAATAGTACTAACTGAATTTTAGTTTTTATATTCGGCTTAAAGTTTTGATATTATATTGGGCTTAAATTATTTGAAATCAATGTAATCAATAAAAGATGTAATCAATAAATTTTAAATTTTAATCACAACAACGATTTTTTTTAAATCTTACATCAGTTTTGTGTAAAATTTAGGTTTGCATATACTCGTACAGTAGAATTAAAACTAAAATTAGCTGTAAGAAATATTCATCAAAAACTTGTATTGCGTGAATTTAAAAGCAAATTCCATTTACTTCAGACATGGTTGATCCTACCAGGTTCAATCTAGCTCGGATTAGCAGGACTCTACTGTAATTGAATTGTGATGTTACAATTAGAGACACCTTCTGCATCCCTCAAGTCCCAATTTACCACGTTTTCTCACACACCTACACTTTGATATTACATATTAAACATGAGCAGTTATTATTTATAATAACCACATTATAAACTTTTGCCGTAACATATTATATACAAGATATAGAAGTAAAAACCCCTGGATTAATAAATAAACAGTAAATTTACATATGTCATTTACGACAATGACCTCATTATTGAATGCATAACAGACAAACAACCGAACACACCGTATGACAAAAGTTCGAGTTTGAATTACTTTTCAACATATTGCATAGTGGCTAACAAGCATTTAAAATATTTGTCAAAACTGATAAAATAATTTTAAAAAAATAAACCATATTTTGACAAAATGGAAACCCAACTTCAAAAATCAAATATATTATAACAAAAAATGCACTAAAAAGTAAAAAAATAATTGCATATTCTTGTGCCAATTTTAGTTCACCTAAGCAATAATTGTACATATATATTAAAAAATTTTTGCTTAGGTGAACTAAAATTGGCACAAGAATATGCAATTATTTTTTTACTTTTTAGTGCATTTTTTGTTATAAAATATTTGATTTTTGAAGTCGGGTTTCCATTTTGTCAAAATATGGTTTATTTCTCGCTTTTTAGTTTTTTTGAAGTTCTATAACTGATTTTATTTGTCTACATATGGGTAGACCTACTAAACGACCTACTAATTTTTAGTGCATTTTTTTTTAACACATTTTTTTTACCCGTTTTTTTTTTTTTTTTTTTAGTGCATTTTTTTATAACAGATTTTCAGTTTTTTTTACATGCATTTTGTTTTTTTTTTTGTAAAAATTTTTTTTTGGGGTCGGTTTTTTTTGTAAAAAATTTTTTTGAAGTCGGTTTTTAAAAAAATTTTCTTATTTTCCCATTATGAATGAGTATACCCTTTCAAAAAAAAAAAATTTCGCAGAAATCGGTTATCACATATAAAATAAGGATTTTCCTCGATTTCCCGGGGATACCCTCATCCGAATGCGATTTGGTGGAAATGGGACCAATGGGAAGCCAAACCCTTTAAAACAAAGCAAAAAATTCAAAATCGGTTTATAAATGACGGAGTTCTGAGGTAACACACATAAAAAAAAAAAAAAAATACAGACGAATTGAGAACCATCCTCCTTTTTTGAAGTCGGGTTAAAAAAAACAATATAATAATTGTCAAGGTGTATTTTCCGTTATTCGAAACCACTAGACAACAAGTTAAGTGGTAATTCAACTTAATATATGAAATGGTTCTGAATAGACTTGTAATTAGGAATAGTTACGCCATTCAACATTTATGCGTAATTACAAACGCGGAACATTGTGCAGCAACATTGAACTTCTCCTACAAAATATTTTGCCTACAGACGTGCAACCAAAATTGGGAACATTACTTTATTACTCTATCTTAAAAATTCAATCACTTGTCATCTTATCTCTATCTATCTCATTTAACTTGTAGTTTATTTATCTACTAGTTTATTTGTATGTATCTCTACAGTTTTTTTTGTTCTGCAACAGCTATAAAGACTAGCAACCTACTACCGAACATTCATTTGTCCTTAAATGTTCCTGCACGGTCTGTAGTCCCTATATCGTACTACAATGAGATAGGCATGTACACAAAGTCATTTGTGCTAAAAACGTGCTTTAAAGTGGTAAAAGAGTTCAATTGGGCCGTGTACCGACGAGACGCGTTTTACGGGGGACATTATGAATTCAGTCTTTGAACAATCCATGTTTAATCCATTAGCGTAGACAAAACATTCACGTTATTTTTCAAGTTTCATCATTTACACATTTTATTAATTTTGTTTCAGAAATAAATATAATCGCAAATCGAACGTTTTCTTTTGCAGCAAAAGTTGAAATAAAAAATTTTTGTAAAAACATTGAAAGATTTTGTCATACCGATTAGAAGATAAATTTTGGGCCTAGCTGTCTCGGTGACATGGATGCGTGGAACAAATATTTATTTCTATTAAATATTACCCAACAAAATTTATACCATTCGGAAGAAATCTCATTAAAATTCAGAATTATTAAAAAAAATATTTTCATGCACAGATTGATCCTACAGTTTTATTATAAGAATAGATTTGTAGTATAACATAACCGAAAGGTAACCTTAATAACAGTGGATGGATAGAAACGTAAATCTTAAGAAAACAGTTACATTTATGTAAAAAACAATCGTTTTATAATTAGCAAACAAATAGTTAAAATAGTGGGTGCATGGTACCATTTGAAAATAGATGTGCAAGATGATGGTCAAAAGGACGACTGAAACTCAGATTGGAGAAAGACCATCAGGGTTGATATAACCCGAGGCTGCCCGCATGGGGGAGTCTTATCCCCTTAATGTGAACTTCTCAACAAACTGACGGATTCTGGTTTTAGTTGCCAGAGCTATGCCAATAACATAGTAATCATAGTCAGGGTTAAGTAACCCTTTACGAAGGAACGCTTTACGTTCTTATCCAAAACGCGATAAACCGTAGAAAATAATAGTACTAAAGATAAATATTAACCCAGGCAAGGCCACACTGATGCCCTTCACTGAGAAGAGGAAGCTTTCAAATCTAAAATGCATCCGACTAGTCGGAGTAAACTTAGAGTAGAAGAAAGAAGTTAAAGATCTATGGGTAACACTAGACAGAGTAACAAAGTAACAAAGCTACGTCATCATTAATGGTAAGCAGGAGCATAGCAGGGAAAATATGGCGGTGCAATACCAGTACCACGCGGTGGATGTACCCTATGATGGTGACCCATTATCACGCACGGGGCAGCAGCTTTGGCCAACGGGCCACTGTAGAGCCATAGACAAAGTACAACGGCTGGCCTACCTATACTTTACTAGAGCTATAAGGACGTGTCCCACGACTGCAATGAAGATCATTTTTGATCTCACACTCTCCACTTGGTAATTTTGGAAACCGCAAAAGGGGTTATCTTCATAAGGGGAAAATAGGGAATCAGAAGAAGAAAATGTATTGGAAACTGGGAGAGTGAATCCATTTTCGATTATGGTCCTCTCCTAGACCAACCCAGAGGTGGTATAGCAAAGAAATATAGCTTCGAGAAGCGATTCATCACGGAGTTAAGGAATAAGAGTGAGTGGAGCAGCGAATCCGAGATGTCCTCACTCAAAGAACATATCATAAAATCGTATACTGACGGGTCAAAGACTCTCTAAGGAACTGGGGCAAGTGTGTATGGGCCAAGGGTCAAACACTCCAATTCCCCTATGAAGCTATGAACTCCAATTCCCCATCATCTTTCAGCCCAAAACACTGGCTATTGAAAGATGCACTCAGTTTAACCTAGATAGGAACTATCGCGATCGTGATTAAGCAATCCTCTCCGACACTAAACAAACTTAACAATCTGAGCAAGAATAATAAAGTCACCCTCCACTGGGTTCCAGGACATGTGGGAATAGAGGGAATTAGATAATGGGTGGTCTGGTGAAGAAGGGAACAACGACATCACTTACAGGACCGGGGGCATTCTGTGAACTGGCTGATCACTTCTATTAATAGGACACCAGAAAGGAATAATATGCCAAGAGAACCACACTCTGGAGGAACCTTCCGGGGCTCATGCAGGGCTAGAATCTCCTCGGAAAATATAACCACAAAATATACGAAACCTGCATTGGCCTGAGGAAATGCAGACTGCGTATTCTGACGAGGTTTTTTACGAGGCGTTGTAGACTCAGGGGATACTTTAGGAAGCTAGGCTTGGGAAATGGGAGTAAGTCTAGGTTTGATAGAGAAATGCATATACACAAAGAATAAAATATCTGGAAGTCTACCACATTCGTGCAAGGCAACTAGAATCCCTAGATCCAATCCGCAGTACTTCCTGAAGGAAACAGGCCTAGGCAAGGTGGTCTAATAGGTCCAGATGGAGGAGCACAATCGATCTCGCAGGGAACCAAATTCCTCCCATTATCATTCATTCATTCATAATAAAAAAAATTTGTGTACGAGCGAACTTGTGCATGACTCAGATGCACCAGCTTTCTTAACACGCTCTAAAGATGTAAAATTTGAAAGAGCAGCGGTTTTTTAATCAACAAATTGTAAAAATAATTTTTGAGTCACTCCAACTTGAATAAAATTTTGTATACGGTTCATTGGGAAATTTTTAATTAAAAACTTAAAAAAAATTCAAGTGTTTACAACGACGAAAAAGGATTAGGCACCTAAAATGCTCAAAATTTGGAAAAACCCCAATCCCAAAATATGTTAAAAAACGAGTTACTATCTAAATTTTCAAATTTAGCAATCGCTCCTCAGAGACAGTTGAAAATACTATCTATATCATTGTTAAGCCCATTTCACAATGAAAAAAATAAGGTATAAGATATAAGATATAAGATATAAGAAATAAGGAATAAGAAATAGCACAGCGACCAAAATACAATGGGCGATAAGCTACAATATTCAACCAATCACAGCGGTTGAATACCTGCAGCAGGAGTGTGCACAAATGTCAAAAACATCAAAAGAATCGATTGCACATAACATTGCCAGCCAAACCTGTGATTGGCTGGGAATAAGAAATAAGGAACAGATATCCAACGCGACGGAAATTATGTTGTTAATTCTTATTCCTTATTTTTTAATTATGAATTGATCAACGGTTCTGCCATCTGCTGGATTCCGCTATTTCTTATATATTATATCTTATACATTATTTTTTTCATTGTGTAATGGGCTTAGTATTAATAAAACGGAATCCTGATAACTAAATAGACACTACATGCCCCGACAATCAACCACCATGTTCTACTAATAATAACTACGTCATCTAGATAGACATAATAAGTTCGTTTTTCACAGTTATACAACAATAATAATAATAATAATAACACTAATCATTAATATGTATAGTATTGTGACCTTGAAGGTGGCGACATCGATCTTCTAGATATTCTTAGAATACAAAATGCCAACCAACCATACCATTGAAGTTTAATAAAATATAATAAATTTCATATTACTATTTTATACTCACTATATAGCGTGAATGCTTAATTATATGGATTTCATTCTTTTAAGTACGATGATTTAAACGAAAGCTTTCAGTCATTCAACTTCACAAAATCGGAGTGAAATGTACAATGACTCATGCATTGTAAATTAATGGAAAAATTTTACCACAAATTGTGCAATTATTATAATAGTAGAAACGTTGACCATTAAAAAACGGTGCCCATTTAATTAAACGACAAAACTTGCCTAGACAACTACCACCAAATCTTTTATCGCGCATAACTTTTTTTCTATAATAACTACGAGAAAAACACATCAATACTTTTTTTCAAATTTCCAACAACTTTTGTATGATACTTTATATATGTATATTTATATATGTCTACAGGTAGATCCATTACTTTTCGCCAAAAACTTGTACACTCATGTCATCGATTTGGCAGCCGATTTTTATATCGATAGTGCTTTAAAAAAAATAGATAGATCAAAATTGTCTTAAAAAAATGAACTGCTCAATTTTTTGGATGAAACGCTTTTATATTTTTTCATTTTTTGGTATGGAAAAAAATTAATTTTGCCGCCCCCAAAATACAGTCCAGGGCTATATCCCAATTAGCCTTACGTAAATACAATTCTGTATTATTTGAGAGTATATTTTCAAAAAAACTTAAAAAAAAGCTTTTGTTATAGTAGACTTTTTTTTTTGCTTCAATTTCTGGTTAAAAGCAAGACCCTTTTAATTATTTATTATTAGTTAAAGCAATGGCACGTCAAATTTGGACGGGTGGCAACCGGATTGCTAGTGGTAATCTGAGTCTTGAAGTGATACTGAAATACCCCGTACCGTCCATATGGACGGGGGTAGCCGTACCTTCCAAATGGACGGGGGCAGAAATAGGGGAGGGGAGCAAAATGCAAAATTTTTTGACGAGGCAACCGGATTGAAATGCGGTTGCTTTGAAGTTTATACCCTATTTATATAATAACATTTTTTTGCCATCCGAAACACGCGGGCCGTTTTCGCACTCGCGATTTAGAAAAAAAAACCGCTCCAAAATTGAAGAGCTTATTTATTGGTACCACTATATGTTGCAAAAAAAAATACCATCCAATTCTGATGGACAGTCTCTGAGAAACAATGAGTACAAAGAATTGTGTGTATTAATTCCATCCGGTTTTGATAAAATTCACCCTCATTTCTGCCACCCCCACACATCGTTCTAATTTCAATAATGTCATACGTTGCATATAATTCTTGAAACTCCTTACCGATTATTAAAAGCGAAAATGAGGGTGAATTTTATCAAAACCGGATGGCATTAATACACACTATTCTTTACACTTATTAGAGCTTAAATTTCGAATGCCACCTGATTTAAACAATGTTTTTTCGATTTATGTTTAAAAAATTCGTCCATCAGGATCGGATGGCATTTTTTTACAACATATAGTGGTACCAATAAATAAGCTTACCAATTTTGGAGCTGTTGAGTCATACCTTTTTTTTCTTTCTAAATTCGCGAGTGCGAAAACTCGCGTGTTTCGCATGGCCCGCTTGTTTCGCATGGCAAAAAAATGTTATTATATAAATAAGGTATATACTTCAAAACAACCACATTTTTATCCGGTTGCCTCGTCAAAAAATTTTGACCGTCCATTTTGGGTCCATTCGGGCGGTACGGTGAGGCTCTGTAACACTTCAAGACCCAGATTACCACTCGCCATCAGGTTGCCTCCCGCCCAAATTTGACGTGCCATTGCCTTGAATATATAATATAATATAATTTTCGACACCATAATATAATTTTCGCTATAAATATTTGTTTTCATTTATACGTTATTTAGTTACCCATAATTTTCTTGGGCAAGAATAAAATAAATAAATTCAAATATTTAGTTGTATAGACAAATATTCAACAGTAGGTATTTCCGCCAAGGGATGTATAAATTAAAAATGTCAAGTTTAACTTATACAATTTATTATAAACTAGTCAAAATATTTCCAAGGTTAGATATATGTTAAAAAATCGGCTGAGCGCAAGCTATATTTGCACAACTACTGTGAAAAAATAGATATAAAACATTTAGTAGTGTTTTGTATAACATGATTTTTGAACCTTGCGTTGATATAGGTAGCCAGATTATTTCGGCTCAACCTACACCAAATGTTCTTCTATTAGTTGAAAGAGTATTTGACCCAAATTACCCCGTACAAGTCCAAGTGGACGTGCGGTCGCAAGCGCTCCTCTTGGAATTGGGAGATGATGGTTCATTTCCCAACGGTACAGTTTGTCAATTAAATCATTAAAAAATAATATTGGGGCGAGTAATTGACTAAACTGTTTTTCTGCAGTTTCCTTCCACAAACTCTAGATGACTATCGGCATAGTTCCTACCAAAGTCGGCTGCAGTCGGTCGCACAACCTACCAATTTCTAGTCTGCATACAAATTTCTTGTCCTCCACCCACATCCTTAACGTATAGGTATCACAATGGACCTGAAAGGCTAAGTGTGTCCCGTCCGAAAGAACCGCTACAACCTAACCTACTCTCCTTTAAATTAACACCCCGAATAATAGTTTCAACTATACTTTACATCTATAAACGAGCTATCACATTATCTGTATGCTAAATTTGAAATAATTAGGTCCAATAGTTTTAGGAATAATCGACTGAGATAGGCGGGCGAACGGAAACCAAAGTGATTCAATTCAGTGTTCCGTTTTGCCAATTTTGATAAGAAACACTAAAAAATGTTTTAAATATTATCAAAAACATAAATGTAAAAAAGGGCCGACTTTTCGGGGAACCCTTAATGTAATAGTTGCTCCTTAAAATGTGATGATATGGGTAAAGGCCGAGCTATTTACCAAGTGGGACCTTGGTAAATAGCTCTGTCCTTTTTAAGGAGCAACTATTACATTAAGGATTTCCCCGAAAACTCGGCGCTTTTTTACATTTATGTTTTTGATCGGATCTTAAAATACTGTAATGTAGTATAGTACTAAACATGAATATTTTTCATTTTCTCTATTTCTCTCTACAATATATAATGAGAAACATAGTCAAATATATAATAATAGTAAAACAAAGTCAAACATTTGTTTTTTCCCATTTTCGAGGATGTTGCGATGGAAAAACTAAATTTTTCCGATTTTTCTCATAAGTTTCAAGGTATTCAACGTCGAATGCACAAAACCGCATCCTTCTAGCATGTCTTGAAGTGGGTTAGATTTTTTTAACAAAACTACGTATAGATTTTAAATTCAGACAAAATGTTCTTTTTTTTTTGAAAATTTTACTATGTTAAATTATGAATTAGTGTTTCGACTTTGGAATATTGATAAAGTATGGTTTTTATAACCTTTGTTTGTACTAACGCACCTACATTAACAGCAGCTTTAAAATATTTTTTAATAAGAGATGAAATTTTAGTCAACTTTATAATTTGCAGCCAAATATTTTTTGGTTGCCTGCATAAAATTTACATGGCCTGAAAAATTCTTTATTAAGATGTGGTATATAATATGGTTTATTTTGACTTAAAATGAAAGAATTTTCGATTATAATTTCGATATCTCTATTGGTTTCCGAGATATTTAAATTTTTGGCCCAAGAAAAATTTTTTTTAATTTTTGTCAAGAATTCTAAAGAAAAAACGACAGTTTATATGGACCAATTTTAAATAGGAATTGAATATGAACCAATCACAGAGGAGTACATTTCTGTATACATTTATAATGTAAAATTATCAAAACAAAATATGCAAAAATTTTCGATAGAAATTTCGAGTTTTCTTAATTTTTATGTCAGTTTGGATACCAGATCTAACTGTATGCCAAATATAAATTTTAAGGATATCGGGAAGTAGGGTAGAATATTGATAGGTACATAATCACGAATTATAGGCGTGTCCGCTATTTTTGCATTTTTGAATTAAAATAACTTTGTAACTGTTTATTCCTTAACGATGAGCGAAAAAACATTATCTTATAATTCCGTAAAATGTCTATATTCGAAAACTCACCACTGTATCTCTTTTCGTTCAAAAATTATATCGGGATCAAAAATCGCCTAAAAGTTCGAAAAGTAATAGCATGGTCATGTACACAGACAAAAACGCCTTAAACTCAGCCTGTCACACGACCGTGCTCTAGATACATTTTGTGTAGTATAAATATTCAATTTGTAACATACTAAGGAACAATTGGGGTAGGAGTGTAAGTCGCACATATACAATTTTTTAATATAATAAAATTCATTACATTTAAAGTTTTGCCCCAATTCCTAGAACATTTGTTTGTATTTTATAAATACATATTTCGACTACAATGTAATCATCATCAGTATGAATTAGCTAATCGTAACTATCTCTGGGATATGGATTCAGAGATATTTTGCTTGTTGCTAATTTGGTGCGTGTCTCACAATGATATTAAAAAACTTATGTCTTTTATACGATTTGACTGAAGGTATGATCTGACCTGAGGATTATTTGAGTGGACTAACGGATTAGGTGTGTGAAGAGCCCCGCCTATTTAATGACGGTATCCTTTTGTGACTATGCGGCGTTGTTTTTGTCACTAAAGTGAAGCTTACCTTGATATTTAGGTATTTGTAATGTCTAAATTCATTACCTGTTTTCTCAATTTGTATATGTAGATACTTTCGTATGCATCTAATTTTGTGGAATTTTGTACCGATTTCAGTAGTTTTAGATTCGATTTGTCAATTTTGTGGTTGTTCTCAATAACGTGCACACCTATACACGATTTTTCGGTTCTCCCAAATTTCACATAAGCCAGATGTTCTTTGATTCGAATTCCGATTTGATAACGACTTTGACCAACATAAATTTTCGAACAGTTTTGACAACTGACACCCATACATGCCCGATTGTTTTTAATTACTAATTTTATCCTTAGGGTTGCCCAGTAACTGTTTGATTTTATTTTTACAAACAAGCACTGTTTTTAGGTTGTGATCCCTTAATTCTCTAGTGATTTTATTTGTGCATGGGCGGAAGTATGTTAGTATGCACCATTTAGTTTGTTCAACGTTGCCAGTCTCTGGTGTTAGTACGGTGGAATTGTTTCGTAAAATTTTAAATTTATTTATTATGTTAGAGTCGAAGCCATTGAAGATTGCAACTTGTTTAATGTGGTTTATTTCTTTAAAGTAATTTTTCTTGGACAGTGGGACTTTCAGTAGCCAGTTTACCAGTAGCCGGCTATAATGTATCGTATGTAAAATACAAATAAATGTTCTAGGAATTGGAGCAAAATTTGAAATGTAATTTCAAAAAACCTACAGTTTTCTTTGATTATTTTAATAATCTTTATTAATATTAAACCAATTTTGACAAAATGGAAACCCGACTTCAAAAATCAAATACTCTATAACAAAAAATGAACTAACAAGTAAAAAAATAATTGCATATTCTTGTGCCAATTTTAGTTCACCTAAGCAAAAATTTTTAAATATATACGTACAATTATTGTTATTTTTGGAGGCGGTATCAGCATTGAGAAATTCACATAACTTTTGGACACCGCCTCCAAAAATAACAATAATTGTACATATATATTAAAAAATTTTTGCTTAGGTGAACTAAAATTGGCACAAGAATATGCAATTATTTTTTTTACTTTTTAGTGCATTTTTTGTTATAGAATATTTGATTTTAAGTCGGGTTTCCATTTTGTCAAAATAGGTTTCATTTTTCGCTTTTTAGTGACTTTGAAGTTCTATAACTGATTTTATTTGTCTAAATATGGGTAGACCTACTAAACGACCAAATAATTCTTAGTGCATTTTTTTATAACACTTTTTTTTTTATCCGTTTTTTTTTTTTTTAATTTTTAGTTCATTTTTTTATAACAGATTTCAGTTTTTTTTACAAGCATTTTGTTGTTTTTTTTTGTAAAAATTTTTTTTTTTTGGGGTCGGTTTTCTTGTAAAATTATTCTTATTTTCCCATTATGAATGAGTATACCCTTTCAAAAAAAAAAAATTTTGCAGAAATCGGTTATCACATGTAAAATGAGGATTTTCCTCGATTTCCCGGGGATCCCCTCATCAGAATGCGATTTGGTGACAATGGGACCAATGGAAAACCAAACCCTTTAAAACAAAAAAAATTCAAAATCGGTTCATAAATGACGGAGTTCTGAGGTGACACATATTAAAAAAAAAAAAATACAGACGAATTGAGTACCATCCTCCTTTTTGAAGTCGGGTTAAAAATTCAGTTTAATCCAACAAGACAAAGATAATATTAATAACTAATACTAATGAATTTTCTAATATTTTATTTTATAAAGATTGAAATATCATTATTACCTGTACAGAAAATCAAAAATATGCAAATACAATCAGTCGCAAATTAGCATTTATTTAAGTTTTTTTTTTTGAGTAATATTAAGGGCATTATACAATTTACATAGCTTTCAACAGTTAATTTAAATAATATTTCACTGTCGTGTGTATGCTTTTCATTATTTTCTTGTTAAATTTACATTGGAGAGCTTAAAACATACGTATCAAATAAGGCCTTGGCATATACATTAATTTCATTCAATTAAGAAAGGTAATTCATCAAAATTAAACTATGAGATCTATAAATATCAAGGACGGTAATCAAAATCGGATATTATTTGAAGCAAATGCTTAAGCAATATAATATTGTTTTAATACAGGGTCATAACTTGATTAATATTTATTAGGGATGTATGAGCGTGACAACAATTTTGGATTTAATATCTCAAATTTTGTGTATATTCAATAATAATAATATATGTGTAGATTCAACTCAAAGAATATAATGTTAAATTTTAAGGGTAGATAACCGTTCATATTTTAAAGAAAACAATTTTTTTTAATTAACATAAAATACATTGCTCTTATGGAGGAAGGGGTGCAATAAAAAATCAATAAATATCAGAATGTTCAATTATGTGTATTGTAGGAAAGCAAACTACTCATAAGAAAAGTGAATAATAACTCGTCAATATTTAAAAAAAAACTATGTATGGGTTCATCCTGAAAAGAAAAATTAAAATGAAATTCAAATTATTTTATTGAATACATAAAAATAGTTAAGTAAGATAATGAAGAATAATGAGGTGAGATAAATATATACTCACTTCACCCCGCAAATTACAAGCCAATCCCCACCTATCAAAATTTACTAGTCCCCCATGCTCGCGCTCATACATCTTTAAGAAGAATAAGCATGAACTGAGGGTCGATCCACACTAAAGTGCCGATCAATCAGAAATTGAATCAACAAACCATCCAAGTGTTCAACAAATAGATTTTTGTTTGCATCTATGTTATCTCGGGCGCATAAATTTAAAAATGGAAACATGTCAATCCAATTTTTTTGCAAATTTAATTTCCATAGCTCCATTTTTTTTATAATTGCGTCCTCTTTGTCTTTTTGTATAAGCAAATATGTTTGTGGTCCTTGCATTGATTTATTAAAAACACTCAATTTTCGAAAAATGTCAACCAAATATGTAAGTTTAACAATAAAATTATCATCCCTAATCATATTTCCGTCTTTATTATGATTTTCATCGAGAAAAATTGCAATTTCTTCTTTGAGTTCAAGTACCCATTGAATCACTTTTGCACGAGATAGCCAGCGTACTTCACAATAGTACAGAAGTGAGGTGTAATTAGCTTCCATATCTTCACACAGCTTTGCGAACTACCTTACTTTTAATGGACTGAACTATGCGCGATAAAGCACGATGGTCCCCGAAGAGATTCGATGATAGTAACCGCATACCCAGAATGACTATCACCGCGTGCGCCTGTCTGGATGTCTGGTGAGTTACCGGTCGGCCAGTTACACATTGCGTTAGAATGCACGTGCAACTCTTTCTGATAATTAAGTTTAAGTAGTCAATAAAATAGTTTGTCATTTATTCTTCCATTTCTTACAGATAAAATTTTAGCAGTCATTTGGAAAATTTCTCACTGTGACAAATATTTGCGCCTCGCCTTAGACTAGTCCGCACCTCCCTTGGGAGGTCCGCCTCACAGTTTGGAAAACGCTGCTCTAAGCCTTCAAGAAATAACTATATAGACGGTTCGAATAACATTATCAATATTCTATAACTGGAACTTGAAACAATAGCTCTTATATCAGTCACTAAATCACCCTGTGGGAAATATCAATTAATTTAATTGTATGAAACTGACTTCATAAAAAGACATCAATTAATTACTATTTCATTCTTTATAATAATATACCTACATATACATTTATTATATATGTACCTTTATTGTATACATCCACCCTAAGAAGGTTTTAGATAAATTCCGCACTAAAAAGGTGCATAAAATCATAAAATCTTGCAGAAGATTTCTGAGGATCATAAAAAGAAGAGTCAAGATATTTTTCCTTCAGTGACTCTTTTAAGAGGATCAGTTAACAACATAGTAGGCTTGCAATATACAGAGTGTTGGAAATTACTAAAAATGAGAAAAAATAACAACTAACTGAGCTGATTGTTTAAACACCCGGTATATACTAAGTTCATTATCAATACGTCGACTGTTTATTTTATCTATTATACATACGTGTATAACGATACAAAGTAGTGTAAGAAGGTGCTATATGCACCACAAATATATGTGTTTAGCACCTTCATTCTATTCACAAATTTTGATTTGGTCGTTCCAAAAAGGATATTAAAACTACAAGATTGATTAATAGAAAAATCGCCAAAAATGTAATAAAATTCCCTCCATAAAGAAAATATCTGTCTAACTATCCGTAAATACGAAAACGTCCGTTTGTATGTGTGTTCCCGGTATAAAAAGTGGAGCAAAGTTTGTGAAGCGAAGACAATAAATATTTTTAAGGCAAAAATGTTTGAATCTATTTTTCACAAACTAAATTGTTTGGCCTGTTTACATGTTTGGTATACCATCAAAACTTAGAAAACTTACAAAAATGACAATGAAAAACACCAAGGCCAGTATGAATATAGGTGACAGAACTGGAGAAGCATTTGAATTTGACAAAGGTGTTAAGCAAGGAGATTCATTATCAGCAGTTGTTCAATATTGTCTTGCTATGGCTGTAATATCAATCGACCAACGAGGAAATATATTCACCAACTATTGCAAACTAATTGAAAAATCAGATGAAAACAAATGGAGATTAATGAAAACAAAACGAAATTCAAGATTATGTCAAGGTCGGAAGAGAAAAGACAAATACAAGATCTAAAAGTTGACGAAAAATTTTTAAGGGTACAAGTACCTTTACTTATCTCGGTAACGAAATAAACAGTAAATGTGAAATCCATGACTGCATTGGTAATCAGATACAAAAGGGAAACAAAGCAGTATTTGCAAATAATAGGTTATTAAAAAGTAAATAAATTTCAAGAAACTGTAAAATGCAGATATATAAAACTCTAATAAGGCCTATAGTAGAGAGAGGTAGATTGTAAAGGCTGCCCAGGACGGGCGACACTTCGACCATAAGGTCCATTGTGATGCCTTAGGATGTGAGGATGTGAGTGGAGTGGAAGGAATTTGTGAGTAGACTAGGAATTGGTAGGATATGCGGCTGCAGCCGACTATGATAGGAACTATGCCGATATTCATCTGGAGTTCGTGAAGGAAACTGCAGAAAACCTTCTCAAGCATAGCCGGTTACTTCGTTCTTGTCCATACGCCGACAGTTTAGTCAATCAACCGCCCCTTTTTTTTTTTATAATTGACAAACTGCCGATGTCGGGATTCGAACCCATAACCTCCCAGTTTCCAAGTACTGCATACTGCGCAGGCATGACGCCTTAGACCGCTCGGCTACTTGGCTGGTTAGGCCTATAGTAACATATGGATCGGAAACTTGGATTTTATCCAATAAAGATGAAAATCTTTTACGAAATTTCGAACGTAGAATAATTAGAAAAATTTATGGAGCCATTAAAGAAAATAACACATGGAGAAAAAGATACAATCATGATGTTGAAAAACTAATTAAAGGAAAAGATATCATAAGTTTTATAAAAAGCTAAAAAAATTCAGTGGATAGAACATATCGAAAGAATGAAGGAAACAAGCATGCCTAAGGCAATCATGAATGGAAAATTATAAAGTAATAGGAAAAGAGGAAGACCAAAGCTAAGATGGCTGCATCAGGTTGAGAATGACCTGAAAATAAAAAACTGGAAAAAGAAGTCTAGGGAGAGAGCAACGTGGAACTCTATAATTGAGAAAGCCAAGGCTCACCAAGGGCTATAGAGCTAGAAAAGAAGAAGAAGAAAAAATTGTTTTGCCACAATTTCACCTCAAAAGCTAGAATAAGCAGTTATTTGTATAGCACCATTTTACATTACTTTGTTTCGTTATACGCCTGCGTTTGTAACAGATAAAATAAACATTCCACGCATAGATAATGCATATTTTTTTCTTCGATGAATATTTTAAACTATTGCATACATTAGTATCGGAGAATATTTGAAGGAGAATTTAAGAAAACATATTTGCTTCATCACTCAAATACTCGCATTTCGTTTCTTACCCTAACTAAACTACGCAGACAGCCATCAAGCATTCTCTGCAGTAATTCCTATATCAAATTATTGAATTTACAATGCGTATATGGCATATAATATATATAAAGGCTTTAAAAGGTGCTGAGTTTACCCATTAACAATTTTAATAACAGGTAAAAAAGTGCGGAATTTACTGTTTTCCTTAGAACATATGTACTTCGGCTCTTATTGTACCAAAAATAAAAACATTTTTTGCAACGAATGTCTCATACATGAATTAAAAATTCCAATAAAATTGTTATTATCGATTTTATTAGATAATATTATAAACTTTTTATACGTGGAAAAAAATCTACCTTTTCTTGACATTAAAATGACTTTGCGTCCACCATTACAGAGAGAGTTAACAAAGTTCAATCATGTATGTGATAAACTCATTTCTTCTTTTCAATTTGTATATCATGTATACACGGTGTTCTGAAATTCATGCAAGAAAAAACTATACCACGGTGTAGAGCTGCAAAAAACAAACAAAATAGTTTAATAAAGTTTTTCGATTGGACGCTTATTTTTTAAGATATCAATTAAATACAATCAGTTAAACATTGATAAATTCAACCAATCACACAGAGCGCATAGTGTAAGGAGGCGATCTCACCAGTAGATCGTGGCGCTTTACTTTTTAATGGATGGCAGACGGTAAGGCGCTCTGTGATTGGTTGAATTTATCAATGTTTAATTGATTGCTTTAATTGATATCTTAAAAAATAAGCGTCAAATCGGAAAACTTTAATAAACTTTTTTGTTTGTTTTTCGCAGCTCTACACCGTGGTATAGTGTACAGAATGTTTTGTTTTTCGATTGACTACCACGAAAGACACTTAATTTGCCACCAATATGACCTTATAAACCGGAGGTCAGAAATGAGTGGTTTTCAATTTTATTTTTATCAAAAACTGTCAGGAACAAAAAACTTGTTGCATTATGGGTAAAGAATATTGATGGTTTTTTAATCGCTTACGAGTTGTTGACAAGTTTGACAAAAAATACATGCCCAAAATTCGCATAACGAAGTAAAAACTCATTATTATTCACTTGGCGTTAATGTTACAGAAAAAAGTTCCTCTCTGCAAAATATTTTCACAAAAGAAGAAAAAAACAATATAATTTGGAAAATTTTTACAAACTTTTCTGAAGACCATAAAAGTCTAATGAAAATAATATTTCGATTAGGAATAGATAGATAGATAGATACATCTTGAGGTCTAAAAAAAAGTATTGCACTTCGACTTTATGTCCATTGAGCTTCCCCTTCTAATTCAGTCCGACGAGATTCGCTCCTCACATATGTTGTCAATAGCCAGAAGCTTGCTTATCAGGTCTTCCTGAAGGTTCATATATTCGGGGTGAGATACTCCGAATATCCTGTATCTGCTGTAATCTAGAGGTTGACAGTCAAAGATAATGTGGCAGGATGTTTCCTCCTCCTCGCCACACAATCTGCACATAATGGACCCGTTATGGAGTCCCATTGTGTGCAGATGCTTCCGCAGGGGATAATGCCCGGTAAGGAATCCGGTAACCCTCCGCAGTTGCATTCTGTTCAGATTCAGTGCATCGAGAGCTAACCTCTTGGTTGCAATCTGAACCATTACCTTCCCGAGCTTCTGTCGCGGTACTTTTTTCCAGTGATCACGGTGTTTAGCATTTGACCACTCGTTGATCACCTGTTTTTCATGCAGTCCTTGGAATTCCTAAAATAGGTCCTACGCCAATGAAGGGTATCCAGACTCCCTTTCAAAAATTTTGTAACGCCCTTATAACCAAGTAACATAATATTTTCTCCCGTCAAGGACACATAAATTATACACCTATACATCAATCCTTACATAGTGTAAAATTTAGTCCCCCAGCCGCTTCTGTCTGCCTGCTCGCGATTTACTCAAAAACTACTGCACCAATTGTCATGCTGTTTACACCCAAGGATAGAGTGGTTCTCGAGGAAGGTTTTAGCATATAATTTGTCATGTTTTTGTATACATTGTCTAAAATATAATGATATTTTTTGGTGGTGTCATATTATAAAAACAAAGTCCTCCGCCTTTCGATAGACGATAGTAAGCAACCAATGTGTTGAATATGCTATTCATAGATAGCGTACAACAAATACGTTATACACAACATGACTAATTTTACCAATAGGTGGCAGTGCATACAACAAATGTATTTCAAAAATTAAACGCAACTTGACGGGAGAAAATATTATGTTACTTGGTTATAAGGGCGTTACAAAATTTTTGTGGGCGAAGCCGCGACGGGTAATGCTAGTAAATTATACAACTGTACCTTCCTCATGAAGCATTTTTATAATATGTAAGGACCAATGTATACAAAAACTTGACAAATTATTTACTAAAACCTTCCTCGAGAACCACTCTATCCATTGGTGAAAACAGCATGAAAATCGGTGCAGTACTTTTCGAGTTTATCGCGAACAGGCAGACAGACAGACGCGGCTGGGGGACTTTATTTTATACTGTGTGAGGATAAATCATGTTTTTATACGCCTATGTGTGTATACAGTACACAAACTGATGGGGAACTCAATATATACACGGTATTTAAACAATTAACTTAGTTATTTTTCATATTTCTTATTGGAGTATTTATATTGTTCTCGCACAATTTAGGGAGTTGCAACATTTTGAAAAAGGGTGAAAACGATATTCTATAAACACGAATGTTTCTTGATTTTAAATATTAACCAACCTCAACACGTTCAAATTGTTATACATAAATAACTGACATTTGTTACGCATGTTTATAATTTCTTAAAATAGGTGACATATTAACCCCAAATTGAAAGTAAAACTATTAAGCTTTATAGGTAAGGTGTTCATGTAAGAAGAAAGTGAGTGTACTTATTGCATGGAAAATATGGAAATAATTTACTTGCTTAGTTTTTTTGCTCAATAAAATTTACGATTTAAACATGAAATACAAATAAAAAAGTATATTTCACAATACGAAATCACGACAATTATATATGAACAGTTGTACTTATTTATTTGTGTATATCTTCATAATCTGTACTAATATATGAAATTCTTTTTACACTCCCGTTTAAAAAAATTGAACTAGTTGAAACATTCTAAGTGTTACTGTATGTAATATTATACATATATTCAGTAATGGTCTAAGATCCGGCATTAGAAAAATCTTCCCTCATCTGGTAATGAATAAAATAATGTTTAAAAGGCAGATAACAATATTATAAATGTATGAGTGCAATGTCTACCACCGTAGTCCTGCTGGCTATTAGATTAATTAATTAATCTTAATTATGATATAGTGTCTTTGTTTGTTGCTCGAACAAATATAATTGTCTCTCTCTCTGCGTAGAACACATTTTTTGAAAATTTTATTACTTAAAAATTTTTTTATATAAGCTGCAAATAATTTAATTATATATTTATTATATTTATTATATAAAATATAATTTATATTATCACATTAATAAAATTTTCAAAAAATGTGTTCTACGCAGAGAGAGAGACAATTATATTTGTTCGAGCAACAAACAAAGACACTATATCATATTAATTAATTAATTAATTAATCTTAATAGCCAGCAGGACTATGGTGGAAGACATTGCACTTGTAGTGGTATCACATTTTCATTTTTTATATTTAATTCAGAATGTATTCCATATGTATACAATTCTGGTAATGTGATACCGCTACACACTCATACATTTATAATATAGTTATCTGCCTTTTAAACATTATTTCATTCAATTAACAGATGAGGGAAGATTTTTCTAATGTCGGATCTTAGACCATAATAAATATACACGCTTAGAATGTGAATTACTGTTTCAAATTTATCGAAGTTGAGTGTATGTCTGTTTAAACGGATTTAACTAAAAAACATTAGACGGATTTTAATAAAACTTTTTTAGAATAAGTTACTAATATGCAGTACGTAAACTAGCCCAATTTTGTCTATACTAGCCCAATAAATTTGTCGCAAAAAAGAGCGAAATCTACATGAGATAGCGTAATTTTCGTAGTAGTCTGATTTGTTAAAAAGGCGTATTCAGAGCATAATGGCGGATATGAGGAGTCGCCCGAGTGTCAGTGGTGCCACAATCGCGAAAAGCGCGTTTCATTTAATATCTCGAGAACGGTTTACTTTACGCAAAAACTATGATAATTGTTTCTCTTATAAATTAAATTTCCTAACTTTTTTATTCGAAACTTTTTTTTCTAGCATCAATATTTTCCGAGTTATTTTGTTCAAAGGTGCAAACTTCCTTATTTTTGTCTGTTTTTCGCCTTTATCTCACTAACCGTTCACTTTTATTGAATTTTACTTATAATCAAGCTTATACATCGTTTAATTATCTACAACTTTTGTCTAAAACTTTTTTCTCTACTGACAATACTTTTGTAGGTATTGCTTAGTTTATCCCCTTAAATCCGCCATTTTGCTCAGAATACATCCCTTTAACAGACTACTACGAAAATTACGCTAAAATTATCTCATGTAGATTGTTTCACCAATTGCTTGGCGTATACGGTAAGTTTTATATTCAATTATAGGTGACCCATACTTTTTTCTTTCATAATCAATTTTTAACGTATTAAGCGTGCATGAAGTTTAAATGTTTAACGGACATACAATGTTACCCCTTTAATATCCTATAAAATCAATATAACATTACGAATAAAGAAGCTAGAATGCTTACCACAAACCTTCGTATAGTTCAAAATAAGCAAAAACACCTAAACAAAATAGCCGCTCTAAAAAACCAAATATCTAAGAAATTAAAACATGTATATTTTCTATTCTCCAAATATAGCAGGTTCCAACTCTCCAATTTTAAATACAAAAATTTATTAAAAATATATTTTGGTAGCGACTATTTAGTCTGAAACTTGTCGATTTCAGTACATTGAGCCAGAAGTTCTTGTATAACGATTACTTTTGGCTAAACATATTGAGCGGACACCTTGATAATTATATTTTTATGTGTTTCAATCCTCTGAGAAACTTAATGGGAGGTGAAAATCGTAATTAAAATATTCGTCAGTTCCGGTTCGATAATTTCAACCAAAAATTTAAAAATTATATGTCAAGAACTATTCGAGATATCAGAATAGTATTAAACAATATATAGATTCGGTATAGAATGCTAAACCAGTTCAAACTTGCAATGACATTTATTGACAAACGTCGATTTTTTTTAAAAATAAGTAGATTAACGATATCCAAAATTAAGTGACCTAATTTATTCTGTACGTTTTGTTTCAACCTTGATCAGTTATAAGGTAATAGCCTTCAACGACCACTCAATAAAACTTTTAAATGTTTTATATTCACGTACATATCTTTCTTTTTAGTTTATTTAATTATACAAGCTATACCCGCGAATTCTTTCGCGTGGATTATACAGGGTGTTTTGTTGAAATTCATTCAGGAAAACTATACCACGGTCTAAAACTGCAAAAAAAAACAAAAGTTTAATAAAGTTTTTTGATTTGACGTTTAGTTTTTGAGATATAATTAATTAAACATTATTAATAAATTCAACCAATCACATTTGAATTTGGGTGTCGTTACACATATTGAGAACTCTGATTTTCGCTACTCTAGCGTGCTCTACTCTGGCCACCCTATTCCACTACTGTGGCCCGACCTTCTTACACTATGCACTCTGTGATTGGTGGAGTAATGCGGCCACAGTAGAGTAGCGACAATCAGAGTGCACAATAAGTGTATTGGTCTAAGACCCGGCATTAGTGAAAACCTTCCCTCATCTGTTAATTGATTGAAATATTATTGAAAACGCTTATTGCAATATAAACAATTTGGCAATGTAATGTCTGCCAGGGTAGTTCTGCTGCAATTAACATTAATTAATTAATTAATTAAAAATTGATTTTTTCATAATTAAATCCTTCACGTGTTAATTGAATTTTGCTTGTTAAATAACATAGTCGTCAGTCGTCGTTCGAATGCAGTCAAACGTAGATGTGCAAATTTTTGTTAAAAAAACAGTGAATAGTGTCTTTGTTGCGAAAAATTCAATTCAAATATTATTTGCAAGTTTACAACAATAAAAATTGTGTCATTGACATTGACGTGCAGAGTCATCAAAAATTTATTTTTTTATAAAATAAAAATTGCAATGTGTTCATTATATTATACTAAGTGTAATTCAATATTGTGTAATCTAATGTAATGCAAGATTCCAGTGACGGTTCAAAACATATTTTAAGATATCGTCCAATATATCTACCGATCGAGGGAAAATCCGTGCTTGATGAAGTTATAGATGCTGAAAGCGCTAGTGCTAATGCACCTGTCATAAAACTCAAAGACAATATAAGCAATTATATGAGCCAAACTGAAAAGTTTGAGATTGAGAAACAAAATGCTATCCGAAGACTAAGTGTATCTTCTCAATCATCTGTGCCAGACAGTCTAGAAATGGCTTCAATAACGCCAACAAAAGAAAATCCTTCTAGTTCTAAGGTACAAGAAAATAATATCTCCGAAATAAATTCCAGAAAAAATAATCATCCAGAATGGCAAGGTAATGACTTTACCATTGTTGAATCAAGAAAAAAGAAAAGAAGTCCAGATGCAGAAGAGAGGAGAGTACGGCAGAAAGGAACTCCTCAAGGTCCAGTAGTAATTACGAACCGCTTTGAAGTTCTGCAAAATCTTCCTCAACCGCCAGAAAATAAAACTTCAACAGCCGTTAGCGAGAAAAAAGATCAAGTACAATCAATTTTCGTGTGTAATGTACTCAACTTCACAGAATTTGAAAAGGACTTGACATCAACTGGCTTTAAAAATAAGTATATGTGCAAGGTTCTGAACAACCAGATTAAGATTACTCCTGTCGATATTCCAACTTACAGGGATATAATAAAATACTTCAACCTTAGGAGCGTGAGTTATTACACTCATAGGCTGAAGCAAGAGAGGCCCTTCCGCGTCGTTCTAAGAAACGTTCACCATACCACAACTCAGGAGGATATAACAACCGACCTTGTGGATCTTGGTTATGTTGTGGAAAACGTGGCAAATATTAAACATGCCAAAACTAAAGCACCTCTACCAATGTTTTTCATTGATTTAAAGCCAAATGAAAACAACAAACAAATTTACGAAGTGACAAAACTTGGTAACAAAATCGTCAAGTTTGAGCCACCAAATAAAAAACGAGAAGTGCCTCAATGCAAAAAGTGCCAAAGATTCGGACATACCCAGAATAATTGTGGACGCACATATCGTTGCGTTAAGTGTACCGAAAACCATCGCACCAGTGCGTGTAATAAAAATCGTGATGTGCCAGCGGTTTGTGTGAACTGTGGTGAAAATCACCCAGCAAATTATAGGGGTTGTGAAGTGTATAAAAAACTCCTTCATAAAAGATTTCCCACACTCAGAAAAAAACAAGCAGAAGACTCTAACTCTCGTGCTCCAACTCCCAACTACATCAAACAAAACTTTAGTTTTGCACAAGCAGTTCGTAACCAAAAACCCACTATTAGTGTTGATGCCGCCACTGATAACGAAAAAAGTAATGACGATTTTATTATATTCATGAAACAATCATTTATTGAATTAAAAGATATGTTTCGTGATGTTATGAAACAAAATACCATAATGGTCAATCTCTTGACTGCCCTTGTTTCTAAAATGAAATAATGGTCCATTCAATAAATGTTGTCTTATGGAATGCAAATGGTTTAATAAACCGCCGTTTAGAATTTGAAACTTTCCTCGAACACCGTAACATAGATGTTGCGCTTATATCTGAAACCCGATTTACGGACAGAAGCTATCTGGCTATACGAAACTTTACTGTCTACGACACGAAACATCCAAGTGGTCGATCTCAAGGTGGAACCGCTATTATAATAAAAAATAGCTTGAAACATCATGTAACAGTTAACAACTGTACCGAATATCTTCAAGCTACAAGTGTAGTGGTAGAAGATTGGATTGGTCCATTGACGTTTTCTGCCGTTTACTGTCCCCCAAGACATGCAATAAATCAGGTAAATTTTCAAGATTTTTTTGACACTCTTGGCCATAGATTCATTTCTGGCGGAGACTATAATGCCAAGCATACCCACTGGGGCTCACGACTCATAAACCCCAAGGGTAGGAACTTGTATAAAGCTATAGAATCTAAAGGTCTAGACCATATTTCAACTGGAGAACCTACATATTGGCCATCGGATCCTAATAAAATTCCAGATCTATTAGATATATTCATAACTAAAAATATGTCACGTAGATACTTAAAAATCACTTCCTGCGATGAATTATCTTCAGATCACTCCCCTGTGCTACTCACCATAAATACGCAACTTATTGAAAAAGATATACCTCCATGTCTTTTCAATAAATATACAGACTGGGATTATTTTAGAGACTACATGGACACAAATATAGTTCTACAAAAGCCTATAAAAACAGAAGAGGAACTTGAAATAGCGGTAGTAGATTTTACACAAACTTTACAATCAGCTGCATTTAAATCAACGCCTACAATTTGTAACAAGAGCAGAGTTAACACTACTCAATCCGATGCTGTACGGAATTTAATTCTAGAAAAGCGGAGATTGAGAAGAAATTGGCAGCAAACAAGGTACGCTAGAGATAAAAACGCATTCAACAGGGCTGCTCAAAACGTAAAACGACTGTTGGAGAAACTAAAACAAGAAGCTATCCAAGACTACCTCAAAAATTTATCACCAACAGATGCTGCAGACTATTCACTCTGGAAAGCTACTAGGCGCTGTAAACAACCTCAAAAGCCTATACCACCTCTTCGTCGTGTTAATGGCAGCTGGGCTAAAAGTTCTAAAGAAAAAGCTGATTTGTTTTCTGACAGTTTATCCGAAATCTTTCAGCCAAATCCTGGAGAAAACTTAAATGAAGAAGAAGCCCTTTTTCTGGATGCTCCCTTACAGTTATCCCTCCCTATTGTTTCCTTTTCACCTAAAGAAATCAAATCGGTCATTTGGAATATCAATAATAAAAAGGCTCCCGGCTATGATCTTGTAACTGCCCGAATTCTTCGAGAGTTGCCAAAAAAAGGTATTATCATGATGTGTACTATCTTTAATTCCATACTGCGCCTAAAATATTTTCCTCAAATCTGGAAAGTATCGCAGATTATCATGATACTTAAACCAGGAAAGCCTATAAATGATGTTACATCCTACAGACCAATAAGTCTCCTACCGTTACTATCTAAAATTTTCGAAAAATTATTTCTAAGGAGGTTTTTACCAATTTTGGAAGAATCCAATCTTGTTCCTGATCATCAATTTGGTTTTAGATCCAAACATTCAACGATCGAACAAGTTCACCGAGTTGTCAGTGGCATTAACAATACTTTTCAAGAGAAAAAATATTGTACGGCAGCGTTTCTTGACATCAGTCAAGCTTTCGACAAAGTATGGTATCCTGGATTATTATATAAATTGAAAAAGAACATTCCAGATTCGTATTATCTCATTTTAAAATCATATTTAACTGACAGATATTATCAAGTAAGATTTCAAAATGAACTGTCTGATATACATCCTATTTTTGCCGGAGTTCCCCAGGGAAGCGTTTTAGCTCCAATTTTGTATCTTATTTATACACTAGATCTGCCAGTGAACGATGAAAACATTACTGCTACTTTTGCAGATGATACTGCAATCCTAGTATCAGATTCGGATCCAAATGTAGCATCGGAAAAACTTCAATTAAGTTTAAACCAAATTCAGCAATGGCTGCATAAGTGGCGGATTCGTGCTAATACAAATAAATCGGTCCAAGTTACCTTCACATTACGCAGGGGAATCTGTCCACCAGTAACCTTAAATAACGCGATACTTCCACAAAACGAAGATGTCAAATATCTGGGTATGCATCTGGATAAACGTTTAACTTGGCGAAAGCATATATGGGCCAAAAGAAAACAATTAAATATTCAATTCAATAAATATTTCTGGTTGCTTAATCGTAACTCTAAATTATCCCTCGAAAATAAGTTATTAGTGTATAAAAGCATTTTGAAACCTATATGGACATATGGCATTCAATTGTGGGGTACTGCAAGTGTGAGTAACATTGAGATTTTACAGCGTTTTCAGTCTAAAGTGCTGCGTGCGATAAGTGATTCACCATGGTACGTTCGAAACGATGACCTACATCGTAGTTTAAATGTGTCTACAGTGCGTGAAGAAATAGTGCGATTTAGTGAAAACTATATGTATCGTTTAGAAACGCATCCAAATGTGTATGTGCTTAATCTTCTTGACAATAGTAAGACCTTAAACAGACTAAATAAACTTAATATCTTAGAATTAAAATATAGATTTATTTGACATTTTAGTGATAAATGTACTTAAATAATTTTAGTATATAATTCTTCATTCTTGTGTCTTCCATTGGGTAGACACAATTCACGATTTTTATCTTGTGATCACTCTATTCATAGTTCTTATTAGAACTGATAATAGTTAAAATTAGGATGCTAAAAAAAAAAAAAAAAAAAATAACATAGTATACGATACGACAAATCTTGTAATAGCAGGCAGCGCTGCTTATTACTGCTACGGTTACCTGCAGCCAGGTGTTCAAACTTAAAGTAAACTTAGGTTACTTCCCTCATATGTTAATTGAAAGCTAATTTAAAAGTTCAGAATAATTAGAATACATCCATAACTGGCAGCCGTCTTAAAATCCATTACAATCAAGTGCAGCCTATATAAGAAAAATTTAAAAAAATAGAAATTATAAAAAAATACCTTGTAGAGAGAGAGAGACTATTGCATTATTCAACGTAATAAACAAGGAAAGTATATTGCAATAAGCGTTTTCAATAATATTTCAATCAATTAACGGATGAGGGAAGGTTTTCACTGTCGGATCTTAGACCATATCGACACCCAAATGCAAATATGAGTGGTTCAATTGAATTAATGTTGAATTAATTATATCTCAAAAACTAAGCGTCAAATCGAAAAACTTTATTAAACTTTTTTGTTTGTTTTTTGTAGCTTTACACCGTGGTATAGTTTTCCTGAATGAATTTCAGACCCCCTGTAAAAATCATCACGTCAAAGCTGCGGATACAGTTAGTATTATATATAAATTAAAATAATTACAAGAATAGAAGTATATGATTCTATGAAATTTTAGATTTCTTAATATCGGTTTGTCATGTTATGTACATCTATCTATTTCTGTCATACAATAGTATAAAATTAGTTTTTAATCAAATAATTGTTTTTTTCAAAATATTGGCGCTTCGTAACATCAAATTTTATATTTTTAGAAAATACAGACATAATTGATTGAATAATTTTTGGAAATAATTGATTTCCAAAATTTTCTTAATGCTGAATTTTCTATACAAAGGGTAATAAAAAAATTCGTTACGCAGGAGCTGCGTCAACAGCGAATACATAAATTACTCTCTAGCTGTTACAATTATAGTCAAAATAAATTTGACTATAAATGGGTTAAGTCAAGGGGAAAGGTGGGCATAGAGAAAGAAGAAAACAAAATATATAAAATATCTCTCTAATTAGAATAATCGAAAAATATTTGAGGAATAAAGTTGTAGAAAATCATGTTTGCTACAATTCAATTTCTGATCATCTCAAACTCAAATGTGTTTGGAGTTTTAGGAGTTCACTTTCAATCTTCAATCGTAAATATTTCTGTAAATATTAGAGTAACAGAAAAAAATATACGATACTTAATTGTAGTAAAACTAATTTTCTACAACTTTACTTTATATATATATATTTATATAAATTTGACAGATTGTGATTTTCGATATCAGAAGATATCCATTAATTCAGGAAGACTATTTAAATATACAACCATTTTTAAGATTTTTTAACATTTAATTATTGCACTATTAATACTTAAAAAAATAGTTTAAAGTTGTTAAAAATAACGAAAATTGCCGAATGTTTTAAAGTAAAAAGTTTCAAAGAAAAATCTGAACTGGCTCAACTTTAATTTTTTTGTAAACATACGTTTCAAGATATACTACCTTCCGATAAAAGTTTGAAATTTTTACTTTTTCCTGTGTATGCCTTCAAACATGGGGATGGACCCATATTCACTATAAAATAACTCAAAAGGGACAAGTTCTAAAAAAATTGGATTTTTCAAGGTGAATGGAAACAATATAAGTGAGACTCCGCTTTTAGCGGATTTTCTCCAAAGGAAATGCAGCTATTGTTTTGGACCAATGTTGGAATTTCGTAAAAATTTCTTCAAATGTCCATCGATATCTACTAGATGTTAAAAATCACTATTGCCAAATTTTTTATATATGTATATATATATATATATATATATATATATACATATATATGTACTTTTTAAAATGTCTGTGGACTCTTTAGCGGTCACAGTTTTTTCCGATTGGAATGAAATTTGGTATTTGAGGCGCTTTTGGAAATCTAAAGGTCAAGTTCGATAATGGGTAAAATCGGACGAAACGAAAGGGGGTTTAGAGCGTGGGGGAAACACAAAACTTGACATACCTCCCTTGATATTTGAAAAAACGAAAAATTTTAGAAGTTAAGTTGTAGGTACTAAGTTTTACTGTAATTTTGTTTCTTATCATTTTTCTGTTACACTAATATTTACAGAAATGTTTACAATTAAGGATTGAAAGTTAAAATTCTAAATATCTCTGCTCACATTAGAGTTTGAGAAAAATGATCAAGTAATGAATTGTAGCAAACTTGATTTTCCACAACTTTACTCCTTGTAAATTTTTTGATTATTCTAATATTAAGAGAGATATTTAATAGAGAGATACATGAAATCTATTTTATTGTAAAAAACTTTAAAAAAAAAATTCAACCGACTTCAAAATTGGATTGAAAGTTAAAATTCTAAATATCTCTGCTCACATTAGAGTTTGAGAAAAATGATCAAGTAATGAATTGTAGCAAACTTGATTTTCCACAACTTTACTCCTTGTAAATTTTTTGATTATTCTAATATTAAGAGAGATATTTAATAGAGAGATACATGAAATCTATTTTATTGTAAAAAACTTTAAAAAAAAAATTCAACCGACTTCAGAATTGGATTGAAAGTTAAAATTCTAAATATCTCTGCTCACATTAGAGTTTGAGAAAAATGATCAAGTAATGAATTGTAGCAAACTTGATTTTCCACAACTTTACTCCTTGTAAATTTTTTGATTATTCTAATATTAAGAGAGATATTTAATAGAGAGATACATGAAATCTATTTTATTGTAAAAAACTTTAAAAAAAAAATTCAACCGACTTCAGAATTGGATTGAAAGTTAAAATTCTAAATATCTCTGCTCACATTAGAGTTTGAGAAAAATGATCAAGTAATGAATTGTAGCAAACTTGATTTTCCACAACTTTACTCCTTGTAAATTTTTTGATTATTCTAATATTAAGAGAGATATTTAATAGAGAGATACATGAAATCTATTTTATTGTAAAAAACTTTAAAAAAAAAATTCAACCGACTTCAGAATTGGATTGAAAGTTAAAATTCTAAATATCTCTGCTCACATTAGAGTTTGAGAAAAATGATCAAGTAATGAATTGTAGCAAACTTGATTTTCCACAACTTTACTCCTTGTAAATTTTTTGATTATTCTAATATTAAGAGAGATATTTAATAGAGAGATACATGAAATCTATTTTATTGTAAAAAACTTTAAAAAAAAAATTCAACCGACTTCAAAATTGGATTGAAAGTTAAAATTCTAAATATCTCTGCTCACATTCGAGTTTGAGAAAAATGATCAAGTAATGAATTGTAGCAAACTTGATTTTCCACAACTTTACTCCTTGTAAATTTTTTGATTATTCTAATATTAAGAGAGATATTTAATAGAGAGATACATGAAATCTATTTTATTGTAAAAAACTTTAAAAAAAAAATTCAACCGACTTCAAAATTGGATTGAAAGTTAAAATTCTAAATATCTCTGCTCACATTAGAGTTTGAGAAAAATGATCAAGTAATGAATTGTAGCAAACTTGATTTTCCACAACTTTACTCCTTGTAAATTTTTTGATTATTCTAATATTAAGAGAGATATTTAATAGAGAGATACATGAAATCTATTTTATTGTAAAAAACTTTAAAAAAAAAATTCAACCGACTTCAGAATTGGATTGAAAGTTAAAATTCTAAATATCTCTGCTCACATTAGAGTTTGAGAAAAATGATCAAGTAATGAATTGTAGCAAACTTGATTTTCCACAACTTTACTCCTTGTAAATTTTTTGATTATTCTAATATTAAGAGAGATATTTAATAGAGAGATACATGAAATCTATTTTATTGTAAAAAACTTTAAAAAAAAAATTCAACCGACTTCAGAATTGGATTGAAAGTTAAAATTCTAAATATCTCTGCTCACATTAGAGTTTGAGAAAAATGATCAAGTAATGAATTGTAGCAAACTTGATTTTCCACAACTTTACTCCTTGTAAATTTTTTGATTATTCTAATATTAAGAGAGATATTTAATAGAGAGATACATGAAATCTATTTTATTGTAAAAAACTTTAAAAAAAAAATTCAACCGACTTCAGAATTGGATTGAAAGTTAAAATTCTAAATATCTCTGCTCACATTAGAGTTTGAGAAAAATGATCAAGTAATGAATTGTAGCAAACTTGATTTTCCACAACTTTACTCCTTGTAAATTTTTTGATTATTCTAATATTAAGAGAGATATTTAATAGAGAGATACATGAAATCTATTTTATTGTAAAAAACTTTAAAAAAAAATTCAACCGACTTCAAAATTGTGTTTTTTATTCAAAAGGTAAAAATAACAATTTACAGATTTAATCCAAAAGACAAATCTTGCCCAAACCTATTACGTATAATTTAGTATATTAAGTTTGATACAAGGTATATTAAGTTTGATCACGACTGTAACGCTTAAAAATTTTGATCGTAGGCATGAATGTTTGGTATATGTGTTCATAAAATTTGGCCATAAAATTTCCGCATGTCCGCCTGTCTGTCTGTGGACACGATAACCTAAGAACGAAAAGAGATAACGAGCTGAAATGTGTTCTAGAGCAAAAAAGTAAGGTCAAGTTCGTTAATGGGCAAAATCGGACTATATTTGGGAAAAACTACTTCTTTTTAAAATAAACAAGTTTTGTTTGAAAAAGATTTTCATAGACTCAATAGTTTTCTCAAAATTTGTGATTATATGTTCCTCGGAAAGAATTGTTAACATTTCGAATACGCAGAATTGTTAACAATTTAATCATTAATATACAACTCAATATATACTGGGTATTCAAACATTTAAGTCAGTTATTTGTTACATTACTTAACAGTCGAACATAGAATCTCCTCCTTCTTTTTTTAGAGTTGGGTAAAATTTGTGTTGATTTAGTCATCTCCACAGAAAGTCTAATTCTATAAGATAACTATAAAATTATTTTATTAAAATTTGGTTTTAATTTTGAAATGTCAATTTGTCGTTTCCATAGTAACTATAAACTATAATCGTTATATATCGTTCTATCTTGGCTTGTATCAAATTTAATTTTTGCAAATACTAAAGTCATATCAGATATTATATTTCATTTTGATCACACTGAAATTATGACCGCTAGAGGGTGATTTATGTTTTCAAAGGAAATTCGTTAAGTTGACGCAGCTCTTGCGTAACGAATTTTCTATAGATGCAATAGACTGTATTAAAGTATCCTACCATCAGAAAACGTTATTGCCGTCAAAAAACCGATATAACTTGGGAACGGTTTGGAATATTTGACTTAAAAGTTTTGGTAAAGAAAATTTATGTAGGGTTTTTCATCTCTTATCATTATTTCATCTCTTAACAATATTGTAAAGAAAATGTAAAATTTAAAAAAACTTTTACAAAAAAATTTAGAACGCTTCACAATTTTGTATTAGATAAAAAAGGATAACAAGTATTATAAATATTACAGGTAAAACAAATCCTCATATGCAATAAATAAGGACTAACTATCTCTTTTTATAAATATCCAATTTTATGCTAAAACTCACAAGTGACATGTTACCTACAGGTAAGTATACCGTCTGTTTAGTTTACATCTTCGTATAATAGAACTCCCACGAGTATGAGAGAGTACATATGTATACAATAAGCAATGTGTATGAGACGGAGGTCTTATAGGTTTGATATACAAGCATAATTTTCAAAATAGTGAATAATATTCATAACGAGTATGAGAGAGTACTTATGTATACATTAAGCAATGTGTATGAGAAGGAGATCTTATAGGTTTGAGTGGTTGGAGACCACTCGAACAGTTATGAAAAATATGCTTGTTTATCAAACCTATAAGACCTCCTTCTCATACACATTGCTTAATGTATACATATGTACTCTCTCATACTCGTGGGAGATCTACTATACGAAGATGTAAACTAAACATAGTGTATATACAATTAGAAGTGCAGCTGTTTACGTACGTACTTGCTTTATCGGCTTGTGCAGGAAAGACACAGGAAGATTAGCATTGTTCTGATATGAGCAGGGATATGTGAAATCGTGACCGTTCCACACCCTTTTATAAAAAATTTCTTTAAATTTTACATTTTATTGTACAATATTTTAATTTACACGAAATAGTCTAAATAAATATCTACAATTAGAGACGGTAAGCGGGAGAGACTTGATTGATATTAGATCAAACTTTATATATAATATTAAAATAAATTAATTAAGAGTATAATGTACAATTATGTTTTGTTATGGCATTCATAGTGTATATGTGTATATGTATGTGTTTTTTTTTACTGTGCGCTGTCGCCAGTTTTTAAAATATGATGGCAAAATCAAGCCTAACAAAACAGTTTTAATTTTATTATAGTATATTGTGCAACAATTGCGGTAAGCTATCGATTACGCACGAGAGCGACATTGTCCACTCATTCGCTCGAGTGGGTAATCGACAACATCGCACGAGTTGCAGATAATAGTTCTATTTTAGCACCCGTTCATTCGGGCGTTAAATGGCTGTTTGGCTATTCAATTATTACCGGACTACTTAGATGTATTGTAAATATTTATTTGAATGTGCAAAGTTTACTTTGCGCACTAGGGCGGAAAAAAAATCGTGAAGCGTTCCAAATTTTTTTATAAAAGTATTGTTTTAATTTTACATTTTCTGTACAATATTGTTTGGCGAAAAAATGATAAGAAGAAAAAAACCCTAGCTAAATTTTCTTTACCAAAACTATTAAGTCCAATATTGAAAACCGTTCCAAAGTTATAACCGTTTTTTGACGGCAATAACGTTTTCTGATGGCTAGATACTTTAATATAGTCTATACTATACACTATACCAGGGGTCGGCAAACTGCGGCTCGCGAGCCGCATGCGGCTCTTTGAATGGTCAGGTGCGGCTCTGAAGATCTCTTTAATAATTTCAAAAATAAAAATGAAATTATTAAAAAAAATCAAAGACGTACCATTGTCTGCTAAAACTGTACAAGATCGAATTGCCAAAATGGCCTTAGATGTGACACAACAGCAGTTATATGACATAAAACTGACTTCCACAATATCAATTGCTGTGGACGAGTCTGTCGATATAACAGATATAGCGCAAGCAGCGTTATATGTAAGATTAATTTCACCTCAAGGTCCTAAGAAAGGATTGCTGGGACAGCTGCCACTCGAAGGGCAAACTCTCGGGGAAGACATTGCAAATGCTGTACTGAAATGATTAGAAAACCATGACATTAATGTTGATACTGTAGTCTCCATTGCCAATGATGGAGCAAAAAACATAAGTGGAATAAACAAGGGGTTTGTTGCAATTTTAAAAAATGAAATTGATCATAAAGATTATTAAAATAATCAAAGAGAACTCTAGGTTTTTTTGAAATTATATTTCAAATTTTGCCCTTATTCCTAGAACATTTGGTGACACAGGCACCAAATTAGCAACAAGCAACATATCTCTGAATCTATATCCCAGAGATAGTTACGATTAGCTAATTCATACTGATGATGACTACATTGTAGTCGAAATAAGTATTTATAAAATACAAACAAATGTTCTAGGAATAGGGGCAAAATTTGAAAAATTGATCATGAAATTATATCTTTTCACAGCATCATTAATCAGAAAGCTCATGTTCATATTGTTTATTGTCGTTTTTTTGTTCTATTAAAATTTGGTATACAGTGAAAAACCTGAAACAGAAAACTGCGGGTCTATGAGCTTCCGAAAAATCGATATTTTTCCGGCATCAGGCTCTTTGTCTTATAAGAAAAATTGGACGTTTTGAAATGACAAAGTTTAGTTAAAATATAAATAAAATGTGGAATTTAACGAAAATATTTGATAAAAAAATGTGGAACGCTTCACGATTTTGCGTGTCATCCTTGCGCAGGGGCCATGCTAATCTTCTCTGTATCGTTCCAATTTTAGTATATGTACTGCCGAAGCAAGTACATTAAACTATTTACTGCTTGTTATATATATACTTAGCAGTACGGACCATGTCACTAGTGAGATCTGAATAAAAAGTTGGACGTTCAATGAGAGAGACAGCACGATAGTCTTATAAATAATATAAAATATTCATTGATATTTTAGTAAAAATATCGTCAGGTAGAAGCTACGTAGACTAAGCGGATTATCTCAGAATGTGGTCATGATGAATATCAAATTGTTGCAAAGTAGATTTTATACAACTTTACTCCTTACACATTTTTCGATTGTTCTAATATTAAGAGAGTTATTTTATATTTTGTGTTTTCTTTTGTCTTTATGCCCCCCCTTTCCCCTTGACGTATGACATTGATTCATAAAATGGATCTTGAAAATACTAAAATCATATCGGATACCATATTTCATTTTGATCAGACTAAAATTGTGACCGCTAGAGAGTGATTTATGCATTCTAAGGAAATTCGCGAAGTTGAAGCAGCTCCTGCGTAATGAATTTTTTTTTAGTTTTAGTTTATTTACTACGATGAAAACTGACCGAATTGTGGACACCCAAAAATCGAAGAATTATCAATTGTGGATACCCAGAAATCGATATTTGGATTTAGATAGCTAAAACGAATAAAGATAAATAAATGTAATAGCATAGTCTATTTCAAGTCGTCTCTTTTATATTAGCTCAATAGCACAGTTTATTAATGCAAAACTACGGAAGCTAAATGTGAATAAAAATGGTAGAAGTATATTAATTTGTAAAGAAGCCTCGAATATCGTCACAGTTTGAGTGGATCAGTCTATTTTCAAAATGACCTGGAGGAAACATATATTTAATACTAAGTATTAAACGTATGATTAAAATATGGTTTAAATAAGTTGCCCTTCTACTTTTAAATAAGTTCCCCTTACGCGCATATAATAGTCAAAACAAATTAATTCAGCTCTATGTGTAAATAGTCTTCTAAGAGTATAATATGTGATCAACAAACAAACTTGGATTTTAGTATAGGAAATAAAGCACAAAAAGAGCCATAATCTCCGAAATTTGTCGACATGGACGGATTGAGATGGGATTTTTTGCATTCACTTCCTACAATCTGAAAAAAATGTACCTACTTTAAACCATGTATGTGTTTGAAATTGCATTTGTGCAGTGGAAAATGTATTCCAAAAAATCAATTTTCTGAAGTCACTTCAGAACTTATAAATAACACTTGGAATGGGCTCAAATCAGTTACCTGGGGGTTTTCGAGGCAGGTGATCTGGAGGAGGTTGAGTTCTTCGCCTATTTTTACTTATAACAAAATTGATCAACGAGTGGATAGACTATAAACATCGTTAATTAAATTAAATACTGATATGAAAAAATTAACTCGTCAACCAGGAATCGAACCTCGGGCCTCTGGATAACTAGTCCAGTATGCTTCCTCTACACCAAAGAAAGGAATTTGGACAAACATCGTATGTTGACACAAAAGTATACACAAATAAACAAATATTAAAATAAAACAAATCACTTCAGCAGAAGTAAATACTGTCTAATAAATAAAAAAATTAGAATAATATGAAAAAGTTGGCTGTCGCATCACAATCGTCTTTGGTGTAGAGGAAGCATACTCGACTAGTTATCCAGAGACCCGAGGTTCAATTCCTGGTTGACGAGTTAATTTTTTCATATCAGTATTTAATTTAATTAATAAATTCAATGACAATGAAATTTGTCGGGCCAAAAAAATTCATTATGCAGGATCTGTGTCAACTTAGGGAATTTGCTGAGAATAAATAAAGAATACAGAAGAAATATAGTTCCGACTGAAAAAACTGTGACCGCTAGTGGTCTACTACTGTCCTCTATACAAAACTTCCAAAATACAATTTCACGTCGCCTCCACAAAATATTATATTGTCGAGAAAAACCATTTTTCACCACGAGTCAAGTATCACCATGAGTTATAAAACGGTGCTCAAATCAGCTATTTTATTTATGCATATTTTGGGAATAACTGTTAAAACTGCTGTTCCCTCTATCTCCAAAAATGTCGAGAAATTTAACAAATTAAGAATAAAGATAATAACGTATAGATTAAGGGGAAATTCGCAAATGAGTGGATATGGGGACAAGGTAATTTGAATGTATAACAAGTTACCAAATTATAAAACAATTAATATTATAATAGAAATAATCGGATCGAATTTTGTACTGCAATTATAAAACAATTGTTGAATATTTGTCCATCTTCTTTGGACAAATGTATAGCTTTGTAAATTGTAAATTATAGCTTTGATCCCTGGACACAGTTTTTGTGAGCTAACATACATGTGTAACTACCACTTACGCCTGATTCATTGAGCTATAGACTGCTCTGTAATTTGTAGTTATTTTTATATCAGATATCGGGCTATTTATATTAAACTCTCAGAGTGTTTTTTGTTTGAAATTCTTATCTTATATCAGCTGGAGAAATTATTATAATATTTTAACTTATGTAAGTTGGCATTTGTTATGTGTTATAAATCCCATATCCATGGCTGAATCATTTAAATAGTCGGTCGAGTACCTACCGATTATCTAAATGATTCCGTCATGGATAGGGGATTATAACACATAAAAAATGCCTACTTAAATAAGACGAAATATTATAACTATTTTAACAAAATTTAAAAAAAAGAGCCGATCACAAAAAATTACCCTTCTTTAAAAATAAACAACTTGCAAAGTCCCTCATAACAACCCCTCCTCCCCTCGGAGGGAGGAAATATGTAACTTTAAAACCGTAAGAGTTAGAGAAGAAAAAAATATCCCTTCTTTAAAAATAAACAGCTCCCCTTGGAGGGAGGAAATATGTAAGTTTAAAACCGTAAGAGTTAGAGAAGAAAAAAATATCCCTTCTTTAAAAATAAACAGCTCCTTAGTTTATCCTATTTTGAATCGGAACATCAAAAATCCTTCGAGAATAGATGTTCCACCCTCACTCGGTTCATGTGGAGATAAACCGTAGGAGGTAGATGAATATAGTGTTCATGACTTAAAAACAAATAACTCTTCTAGTCACTCATTGTCCTTTACACAACCATCTCTGCCAGAGGCGTGCATAAATCTAACTTTAAAATCATAAGAAATAGAAGAAAAACTTAAAGACAAAAAATGTTCCTTCTTGAACATCTTACCACGCTAAGTAATAGCTGTGTCCAAAACATATATTTTAAACGATTGAAGATAGGAAATATCTTCACATATAAAGCAAGATTTTTTTATAAAAACAATACTCAATAGTTTTGGCATAAATAAGGGTGCAGGAGAAAAAAAAATTATATAATATACTTATAAAACGGGAGCATTTCCTAAAAAAACGGCAAAATGTTTGTTGGTTAGATAATTTCATAAAAGAAGCGTGGGCTATGGCAACTTTTTGACCGGCGAAATACAACTAAAAATCGCGAGAGTCAAAGTTACGGCTCAGAAAGTAAACGCTAAATACAACATCAAGAAACCCGATCTGCTTATATTGAACCAAGAATATGACGGAGAATATAATAGAGAATATAAGTGAATATGTGGAAAATCTTAGCTACCGAAGAAGATGATAAACCAATTCAGAATGTGTATTCCAACTTTCGATGTAGCGCCAGCACAGAGGCTTTTTACTAGATTACTTTAACGTAACAATAGGCGTGAAACAAGGATGCGTCTTATCTTCATCACTTGTCACAACATTTCTTGACTATGCCATAGAAAACGTTACTGAATTGAGAGTCGAGCTGGGATACAGTAGAGTAGTATTATTATCGCATAACGCAAATGAGCTACAGAGAATTTTAATTGCATTGCAGGACGAAACATTAAAAGTTGGACCGAAGATCAATCCCTTTAAAACGTGTCTTATGGGATTATGCACAGATAACCAAGCACCTATTTTGATTGGAGATGAAACTATCAAGGAGTCATATACTTTTTGCTACAAAATTGCGACTGTTTACCACTAACGTCAAATCGACCCTCCTATTTGGTTCAGAAACATGGAAAATGACAAATAAACTCACAGCCTATATATATACGCGGTCCGAGGGGCCTAGCGCCTCAATGGTTTATGCATAACTCGAACGCAACGTGGAAATGTATTCATCATAAAACGATAAATGTATTGACATACCAAATTTGTTTTATTTAGTCTAGCAACATTTGTTGGCATTGCGTTGCTATCGCGGGGAACCCTTTATGGCCAGACTTGGGGATTTTTCTTTCTGTTTGGCGTTTGTCTACGTTAGGTACTTTCAAACTTTTGTCGCTCTCAAGGGGTAGAAAGCCAATCAAGGTATCGCACGCAATGTTGCGCCATATGCGCATGTAATATTATTGTATTTTTTGATAGTATTTGATGTGAAAATAAGTGTGGTATGGTTGGAAAACGATTAATACTCGTATAGGCAGATATCAGCCTATACAATCTCCCAAAAGCCGACATGAGTCAGTATTTTTTAACACAATGATTGATTCTATAATATGGATTCGAGATTTATGTCGTTAAATAAACATTTTGAAAATTTTGGTTTTCTCTATGATCTGAGAAAATTAAAAAATATCCCAAAAGAGCAAATACTAAAAAACTGTCAAGATTTACACACAGTCCTGCGTGAAAGTAGTTTCTTCCAACCTTCGGAACTGTATGAAGAATTACAAACTATGATCCTAAATGTACCAGACTTAATTAAAGATGTGAAAGAACTGCTTCAATACATAATAGACTAACTAACTTGAAAGAGATTTACCCAAATATTTACATTGTCTATCGAATTTTGTTAACAATACCGATAAGTCCAGCCTCCGCTGAAAGGAGCTTCTCAAATTCAAACTAATAAAAATTATCTGAGAAGTACGATGGGTCAGGAAAGACGAATTACGTTGAATTACGGCACAATCACTAAGGAGCTTAGTAAGGCTAAAAGCAAGAAAGTTCTGTTCCTTTAATGAAAGTCTAAGAATATAGTTTAGTTGGCATTGTTTATACTATAATAATGTAAAAAGCTTTATTTCAACTGTTTTTTAGTTTATAACATTGCTGCTAGCACCCCCAGAGGGCCTCGCAAAATTTACCTTGCCCACATTAAATATTGGTCTTGCGCCACCACTGTATATACTCGTATATATCTATATATATATACAGGTGAGTCGAACCAAGTGGATCATAGCACACACCTCTACTTCCTTCCTCGATTCTCCCATTTTTCTACAACATCCAATAGAATACAATACATTATAACAAAACGAAGACCACCCAAAGACATGATATAAGCCACAACCAAAACACTCAAATCAAGTGCGCACAAAAATAAAGCAGCACATTAACATTTTATTATAGCACAAACACATAAACACACATACACAACACATAGCCAAATACACTGCTCACATATACTAAATAATGTTGCTTTGAAGAAAAAAAATAAATTTAAATTTTTATATTTCGAAAATAAAACGGTAACACGAGTTTAAAAAAAAATTTATATAATAAATGTTTAGCTTTACTCTCCTAGTTACTTTTTTAAAATTCTGTCGAGTATTTTTTCTAATACAACAGATAATAGTTGGGCGGGCATGAAGTTTTATGTGCATCTAATGAGAGAGAGTGAGACAGAATGATAACTTTGATATTAATTATCTCGTGTTCTAAACGGTCAAAAATTCTGAAACTTCGGGATTTATTAGAATACGTTAATTAGCCTTTAAAAAAAATGAGCAAAATCTGTCGAAAAGTGTGGGTATGCTGGAGCGTAAGTTAAACGGAACGTAACTTAAGGAACAAAGTTAAATTTTATAACAATTAAAGGAATAAAATAACATAATATTATGGTAAAGTATATTATTAATTTGTTGTATCATATCATCAATTTTTCCCACCGCTGCTTAAGTCCCCGGATTTGATTATTTTGAATTTGGAAAGGAGCCCGCCTGCTTTATTATTGTGCGCACATTGATTTGAGTGTTTTTGTTGTGGCTTATATCATGTCTTTGGGTGGTCTTCGTTTAGTTATAATGTATTGTATTCTATTGGATGTTGTAGAAAAATGGGAGAATCGTGGAAGGAAGTAGAGGTGTGTGCTATTATCCACTTGGTTCAACTCACCCTGTTTATATATATATATTTATATATATATATATATATATATATATATATATATATATATATATATATATATATATATATAAGCCATGAAATTCAATTATTATTAAAATTCATAAATGATTACTAAAATTATTCAGTTCTAAGTTTCGCCCAGCGAATTATTATTATATTGAAGGCTCATGTTACTACCTTTACCTCTATATAGATAGAGGTTAAAAAAAAATAAAACATTAGTGACTATTGATATATCTACAACAAAATATTACATATAATGTGGGTTGAATGACCACATTATTTTATTGCACCTATAAATAATGCATTACCTAATTAGAATAATATTATTACAAACGAATACGTTTATGTTTACGTTTACATCTAGCTACTCCACTGTGATGTGCTGTCTATATGAATGAATTCAATACTAATTTGTACTGTTATGATGGACGATATTAACTATCCACCAATTCCATCAAATATTCTAAGCAAATTGATTTATTGTAACTAAATAACAGTAATAATTTGTATACTTTAAAATATTAATATGTTTATCCAATCCATACTTTATTAATAAGTTTCTAATTTTATACTGAGTGGAGTGTTTATACAAGGAGATGCACGATCATGCTTACTGTCTTGACTTGACCACTAATCTGAAAAGGCTGTGTCCTAAGGCGGCAATGTTTTATGGGGCGATAAATTTTTTATATAATTTTTCTTTTACGTTGGCATATTTTCTGCATTTGTTCTGTTTTAATTCTGAGAATCTGAATTTAAAAAATTGATTAACAGTCCGAGTGGTCGAGCTGTTAATGGTGTTCTGCTCGGAACTGGGCGGTTAATGGATCGATTCCTAACGATGGCAGTTTGTCGATTAAATTAATTTAAAACAAAATTAATGGGTTATTATGATAAATAGTATATTTAAATATTTAGATGTATTCCTTATAAAAACATATATAATGCCGGCTGTACACACTCGGCGAGACAACACAAGATATAGCCATTGCGAGAGTGAACTCACAACGCTCGGCTTGCCTTGCGTCGACTTGCCTCGCCTCGCCATCGCTCCATTAAAAGTCGGTTTTTTTAACACGAGTCAAAGAAAGCGAGTGGTGAATACATTTGACACGAGCACGAAGGACACTCTCGTCTACATTCGATTCAACGTTCAACCGCCATTTTTAAATAATCAACTATCAACTGAAATTAATAATAATTGTACCTATTAATCTAAATAGTAGAACACGAAAATAAATAAAAACTGTATAAATTTATGAATACTTTTTTTAATTCTTTTAGTGCCCTTCATTACTCATTTGAATAGTAATTATTTTTAATAGTTTAATCAAAAAATTACTACTCCGTAATTTTTAATTTAATAATGTCATTTTTCAGGTATACCAACGTAATTTTGTTGACTAACTGACGAGAACTGTATTGCCGGTCGAACACTCGGCGAGAATTTACACAGCTCCACTTGTGGCTCCTCGCCTTACGAATGTCTCGCCAAGGCATTCACCGAGTGCCCTCGACGAGTCCCTTTGAAGTATACAAACTTACATATAACTCGTGTAATAAATTTTACATTGGTCAATCCGGAAGAATGTTTAAGACTAGTATTTCAGAACATAAAGCCTGTTTCATGGATAAAAGAGGAAAATCTAGTTATGCTGAACACCTTATATCGGAAAATAATTCTTTCGACAATACATGCGAAATTATTAAATATCCAACCGAAAGGACGCATTTTAAATAACCTAGAAATAGCAGAAATTAATAAATTCAAAAATTGCGATATTAAACGACCAACTGGAGTTTCAAAATTACCCACTCCATAATCTCTTTGTGTAGACAATTAATTTTCGGCAAAATGTTATCTGTAACAATTATGTATGTACGACAGATTTCGCCCCTACACACAATATTTTCAGATAACTCTTTATGGAGTTTTTATATTTTTAGGTTTTACCAATATTTCTTTGTTTTCATACATAAAACGTTTTACAATGCTGTTTATCTAAGTACCTAAACATGTTTACCTTTTTGTTTAAATTTGTTTATTTTTATCATTATCACATATATTTTCTGATGAAACTAGTTAAAATAAAATTATTATTATTATAAAAATCTCAAATATTTGTCTACTTTAATAAATATATATCAGAAATAAGAGTCATAATGATGACCAAACTCCTTGTACATATTTTTAAATTGATTTTTGTAAACTAGCGTCTATTTATTTCCATTGTTAGTATGGTTGCCTTTCGGTTATATTATACCAACGGAAGCGACTAGCGTTTACTTACTTTGACATTTAAGTAATATGTTTGAACATTGATAACATTTTTTGACATCAAATTCTTGATATGAAAAATCATACACATCTAGGAATGGGGATCAAACCCACGACCTCTGGCATTCTAGACCAATGCTCTACCAACTGAGCTACCTTAGATATTATGGTAGTGCTATGCATATGATCTTTCACAATCATTTCTGATGCCATTGTATTATTAATTTGGTTTATTTACTATTCACATATTTTTGTAAATTGTTTTTTGTAAACTAGTGTCTATTTATTTCCATTGTAACTATGGTTACCTTTCGGTTATATTATACCAACGGAAGCTACTAGCGTTTACTTAAAACTCCTTGTATGTTATGTGATGGACTATTTTCAGCAAATGTGAATTGGCAATGCACACCGACTTTGTTTCATTTGTGGTTTTTGCAAATAAACAAGTTGTTTTATTATCTATTTTCATCCGATTATATCTTTTAAAGTGTTTGTAATTAATAAAGTACTTTTCTCGAATGTACAATTACCATAAAAATTTTAACAAAAACCATTTAAATTAACTAACGAGAGGTTAACCAACTTAACTGATACTGCAACGTAATAAGGTTATCAGTTGCAACGTTAAGGTGAGTTGGATTCACACCCAACTTCTGCTCAATGCGTGATACTAGTAGTTTCGGAACAAATGTTTGTTTTATTTAATAATTTTTAAAACAAAATTAATGAAATTGAATTTGTTTTAAGCTCAAGGAACACTCATTGCAGATCCCTCTTTCCCACTGGGTACTCTGTGCACGTGCCCAGGGTCCCCCGATCGATAGGGGCCCCCTAGATGCTGCCAAATCACCAAACGATAACCGATATTTATTACCGAAAAACATATTTATTTCGAAAAAATCAAACGATAATCACTGACTACAATACCTACTTTGTTATTAGCTTTTGCACAGTCGAAGTTGCAACTAATTTGTTTACTTCACTTGATGATGTTATTATTAAACTCAGGGATAAATTAGATTACTTCGAATCGTCCGCCAAAGAAAGAAACCCGCAATCTGACTACAAGGACCTATCTCAAAGAACAAGAATAGAGAAGGCTCTGCGCCTTCAGTTCAACTGAATAGAATAGAGAAATTCAAAGTAGAAACCTTTCTTTCCATAATTGATATCCTGTTCGCGCGTTCACCTAAAACAGCGATTAAGGTCATATAAGAACATTAGTCAACATTTTGGTTTATTTTTTCGCTTGAAAACTCCGAGTTCCGAAGAGTTGAGACAATGTTGCAAAGAACTTGCTGAAATCTATTATGAATACATAATAACGAGAAAGAGTTGGAAATGGAATATCTGCATTTAACAGAATACTTTAAAATTGTTCATAGTCAAATTGAAGGAACTAATAGTATATTGGAAATATATCATCTTTTGAAAGAAAACATAATTGAAGACACATTTCCAAATGTATAAATCGCATTGACACTCTTTTCAAGCATGATGGTAACTAACTACAGTGGGGAACGCTCCTTCTCCAAATTGAAAAGAATAATAAAAAAAATTTTGACAAAATGGAAACCCGACTTCAAAAATCAAATATTCTAAAACAAAAATTGCACTAAAAAGTAAAATAATAATTGCATATTCTTGTGCCAATTTTAGTTCACCTAAGCAAAAATTTTTAAATATATATGTACAATTATTGTTATTTTTGGAGACGGTGTCCAAATTTTATGTAAATTTCTCTATGCTGACACCGACTCCAAAAATAACAATAATTGTACATATATATTTAAAAATTTTTGCTTAGGTGAACTAAAATTGGCACAAGAATATGCAAATATTTTATTACTTTTTAGTGCATTTTTTGTTTTAGAATATTTGATTTTTGAAGTCGGGTTTCCATTTTATCAAAATTTTTTTTATTTCTCGCTTTTTAGTGAATTTGAAGTTCTATAACTGATTTTATTTGTCTAAATATGGGTAGACCTACTAAACGACCAAGTAATTTTTAGTGAATTTTTTCATAACAGATTTTCAGTTTTTTTTATAAGCCTTTTGTTTGTTTTTTGTAAAAATTTTTTTTTTTGGGGTCGGTTTTTTTTTATAAAAAATTTTTTTGAAGTCGGTTTTTAAAAAAATTTTCTTATTTTCCCATTATGAATGAGTATATCCTTTCAAAAACAAAATTTCACAAAATCGGTTATCACATATAAAATGGGGGTTTTCCTCGATTTCCAGGGGATCCCTTCATCAGAATGCGATTTGGTGACAATGAGATCAATCGGAAATCAAACTCTTTGAAACAAAAAAATAAAAATTCAAAATCGGTTAATAAATGACGGAGTTCTGAGGTAACAAACATTTTAAAAAAATACAGACGAGTTGAGAACCATCCTCCTTTTTGGAGTCGGGTTAAAAAATGACAAATATTTCAAAAAATTAGACTGTCTAAATTATTTGATTTAGTATTCGAACGCACTTGTATTCTTGATAAACTCGACAAAGCACTTCGGGTAATGAATCGTTTAAATAAAACCATAATTATTATTGGTGATTTTAATATCAATGTACTTGGCACAGGCACTGATGCATAAAAGTTCATTGACACTCTTCACTCATTTTTAGTTTTTACTAGAGTTAGTATATGTTTAGATAATATTCTCACTCATAATGAAAAACTACTTTTTTGTGAGGTGACAGACGATGTTATTTCTGACCATTTAAGTATTCTTTCGCGTTTTGACTACTTTGACAAAAGACGTATAGAGAAAATAAAATTTTGATCATTCTCAGAAGTTGCAATTTTTAACTTTCAAAGTTTTCTGTTGAATACGAAATACGGATGATGTTTAGAATCAAAAAAATACCAGAAATTGTTTTGATTTTTTCTTTAATAATTATACCCAGTATATGTAAATATACAAGGTATATTAAGTTTGATTACGGCTTTATAACGCTTGAAAATATTAATCCTTGACACAAATGCTTGGCATGGGTGTTCATAAAATGGCCTAATTCGGCAAGTTAGGCCATGTCCGTCGGTCTGTGGACGTGATAACTCAAGAAAGAAAAGAGATAACAAGCTGTATGTGTGTGCTAAAAAGTAAGGTCAAATTCGTTAATGGTCAAAATCGGACCATGTTTGGGAAAAATAGGCCAAACTGCCTATTTTTGAAACCGTAAGAGATATAACAAAAATTGATTTACAAAAAATCTTTTTCTTTTTAAAATGAACAACTTCTGTTTGAAATTTTTTTCCATAAACTCAATAGTTTTCTCATAATTTGTGCTCAAAACAATTCGAACATTGATATACAACTCAGTATATACTGGGAATTCAAACAATTAACTCAGTCAGTTGTTACATTACTTGTTTATTACATAATTTTGATATTTGGTTCCCCCTAATAGGATCAAATAAAAAGCATAATAAAAAAAATAAATAAATAAACATAAGAGCAATGTACTACAGTGGTTTACAAAAGATTTGATTAAAATTAAACAACAGTCAGCTTTTTATGGTGATAATCCGGCTACAAAAGATATAATAAAATCTTACAGAAAGCTTTGTAAAAATAAAATTCGCTTAGCAAAGGTTGAAAGTAACTCGTAAGTCATTCAACTGGTAAAAAACAAAAATAAATCAACTTCAGGCAAATCATTAACAATGAGATTGGTAAAGTTAGGGGGAATAACACTTCGGCGGAAACTTCTTGCAATTGTTTTAGTACTTTAGTACCATGAGTGACAATCCGGGCACTATTTTAAGCAACAAAAACGCCTATTCTGACCTTATGAAAAAGGCCTAACTGTAGCAAATCTGTCTACAAACCGACAAGACTCCAGAAAGTTTTAAATTATATAAATAGCTTGAAGAACACAAAAATCTATGCAATTTCTGATTCACATGCTTTCAACCAGTGTAGCTGAAAGTATTTTCGTCCAAGACTAAGAGTGGCTAAAGTGATACCTATTTATAAGAAAGGGGAAATTAACAACGCAAATAATTATAGTCCAATTTCCATCTTGCAAATCATTTCAAAAATATTTGAAAATATTATAAAAGATATACGCCAGTCAGCATGGGGGTACGATGCAAAAGGTGATGTATTGTTTTTTTAACTTGTTTATATGGGTACGGACATAAAAAACAAAAAAGCTATCACGGGCGAACTCGGGACAACCTTTGGCAGCCAAAAAACCTCGGCATTTTTAGACTTTTTTTGATTTTGCGACTATAACTACTAGATGGTGCATCATAGCGAAAAGGTTAAAGATCATTGAATTTTGCGTTGAATGATCAACTTAATAATTTGCTTAAGTAGTAAAGTCGACAACTAAGGTAAGAAAAAGACGATTTTTTCCACTGTTAAATACTGAGATAAGTACTATACGAGTATATGAGTATGCAGCTTGGAAATGAGTACAAAAAATAATTATGTAAACTTATTGGGTGTGGCGTCCAAACTGACGGAAAACTTTTATCACACCGTAACCTCTTGGCGTTGCAGAGGCCGCGTTTTGCGGGTGTTCAAGAGAATCGGGGTGCTTAGTTTAACCGCCCGGCACGCGTGGATGTGGTCCTCTATAAAAAAAACCCTAATCTAAAGGTCTGGTATTGTGCCGATGGGATGCATGAATAGGGGAAGTTAGTATAGACACCTCACCGCCGCAGGGTGTGTAAAAGGTAAAAATTTGTAGACACATTATTTAATCGTGGGATCAAATATGGATACCAGAATAAATAATCCCAAGTTGGAAGGTACTGCAAACAGTACACCTCCATCTACAGATGCTTTACCTGGACGTCGCAAGACCGGCCAGCAGGGGAAGGTGAAGTTTCTCCAATGAAGGACCACCTAGAGTCCACATTAGGGGAACCTGGTTCCTTAACAAACACCGAAAAATCGGTGAATCTTCAGATGCTACAGCTTAAAGCTAAATGTCCCGGATGCGCACAGCTAATCGAATGGCCCGACAGAGAGCAATAAAGATATTGCAATCACCTCGGTACAGTTTAATCTCCTGGGACAAGAGAGGGAGGTGATTCTGTGCTCAGTGTATTTTCCATACGACTCAGAATCTCCTCCTCCTTCTATAGAGGTTGAAACGGTGGTCGAATACTGTGAATCTCGGGGTCTGCTATTGATCCTTGGTTGTGACGCAAACTCGCACCACACGTAATGTGGTAGCTCCAGCGTAAATGCTAGAGGTCGGGCTCTCCTGGAATTCTCTGAAATCTCGGCCACCGGTCTGGAGATTGCCAATAGAGGCAAATTTCCAACTATTACAAACAGAATTAGAGGTAGAAGTAAATTGTAAAGGCTGCCCTGGACGGGCTACACTTCGACCATAAGGTCCATTGTGATGTCTTAGGATGTGAGGATGTAAGTGGAGTGGAAGGAATTTGTGAGTAGACTAGGAATTGATAGGATATGCGGCTGCAGCCGACTGTCATAGGAACTATGCCGATATTCATCTGGAGTTCGTGAAGGAAACTGCACAAACAGAATTAGGTCAGAGGTTATGGCATTACTCTCTGCTCCCCGAGACTGTTGTAGTTTCTGTCGGGGTGAAAATACAAAACCGTGGGGACACCAAACCGTGTACCTTAACCTCGTATCGCAATCCCAGGTGCACTGACTGGGATGCTTACAGGCAAGAGCTCTCTGGGGATGCGCATTAGTTGCAAACGAAGGAAGATGTGGCATCTGCGGTTGGTTTACTTCAGGATGCCTTGATATCGTATGAAAACAACTGTCTTGCAAATGTTACTACCGGGTCTAGGGATGTTCCGTGGTGGAATAGAAATCTGGACAGGCTACATGACACTAGAGCATTTTTCAACAAAGCGAAAACTCTTCGGCTAATAGAAAGGCATATTCGAAATACGTGTCTCGTATAGAGGCCGCTATCAGAGTGCCAGTTTGCTTACCAAGTGGATGCAGCCCTTCATCGACTAGTAGGGTCGATAGAACGGACGCTCTCAGAAAAAACAAACTCCCTCGATATTGAGTGGTCTTCCTCTATATCGAGGGAGCCTCCAATAACACAACGGTTGGGCCAATACGCACATAGAGGATATCTTGGTAAGGTGGATCAGCAACATGCTCGAAGTGAGGTACATTACCACAACTTTAGGGTGACAATCAGTTAGAGCCACAGCCATTACTGTGGTGCCTTGTCGTAGATAGCTTACTAACCGGTCTCAAGGAATTAGGGATATTTGCTCAAGGCTACGCTGATTACATATCCATACTTGTCAAAGGCAGGGACAAGGACACTATCTATGATTTGATGCAATAAGCGCTCTTTTTCGTGGAACGTTGGTGTGATTGACCAAGAACTCTCTGTCAAACCGGGAAAAACGGGCTGTGTACTGTTTACAAGGAGATGAAGAGTTGATCAACGTATGATCAGCATATCCGGCATTCAAATTACACAAACCAGAACGGTTAAGCATCTGGGAGTCATCCTGGATGCAATATTGAACTGGAGTGATCATTTAGATTGGAGACTAGCCAAGGAAAATAGTGCCTTCTGGATGTGCGGGAAAACATTTGGACAGTCTTGGGGACTACAACCTCACATGTTGTACTGGTTATTTACAATGATCGTAAAGCCAATGCTCACATTTGGCTGTGTAGTATGGAGGCCAAGAACCTCTCTGGCCGTATCCAGGAAAAAATTGGACCAACTGCTCAGAATTGTATGGCTTAGTGGTCACTGGAGCCATACGAAGAACTACTACCGGCAGAGGCCATGAAAGTTGCCTACCGACTTACTCCTACGGAGTTGCCAACAGTAGTGATGTAGGACAAATACAGGTCATGCGAGTATAATGAACAGGTTGGAGACTGTGACCCCACTTGTGGAAATGGCACAAAGCTCCATTTGTTCGATTTACCGTTCGACCGCAAATTTAAGGTAATCGTTCCTTCCCGTGAAAAATGGGATTGAGATGTACCTAACTTTTCATCCCCTCCCGGAATATATCTTTATACGGATAGGTCAAGGGACGCATATCTATCTGGTGCGGGGGTTTACGTACCTAGAATAAAGGAATCGAATCCTCTTGGTCAATATGCGACGTTTTTTCTATCAGAAATCTGAGCCATGCTGAGAGGTTCCTGTAACACGAAAGGTGACAGTGGGGCACATATCAGCATCTTCTCAGATAGTCAGGCCACACTTCGGGCCCTTGAGACGTCAAGATTCCAATCGAGGATAGTCTATGAATGCTTCGAGGAACTGAACCGCCTGGCATTGAATAACACAGTCATACTGATCTGAGTACTGGGTCACTCTGGCGTTAAAGGGAACGAAGCAGCGGACTCATTGACACAAGAGGAGGCATCAAACGCCAGGCTCAAACGCCTCTTTCACCTGAGCCAGTCATTTCCATAGCAAGATGCTCCGTAATTTACCGAATCAAGGAGTGGCTAAGACAAGCTTATCACGATTATTGGGACTTGTGCAGGGTATACGACAAGCCAAGTGCATAACCACAGCTAGGCCATTCGATTGTGCTCGGTTGAAACTTAATAGAATACAATTGAGAAGGGTGGTGGGGCTCTTGACAGGACACTGTCGATTGAACTACCACCTTCATAACATGGGGATCGCTGATAATCCCACTTGTAGGGCCTGTATGGCAATGAATGTTTTTTAAATTGCGTTTTTCGGTATTAAATTCGACAGAATTATTAACATAAAGTATCAGAAACTATAGAACTATGCCGAATGCCGTAAGAACTTCCCTAAAACATAGCACGGTATTGCGAAAGACCAAATTTAAACATAGATGTCTAGCGTACTATTTTTACAAGACGATTCTTAGGCCTCTATATCTCAAGGACCAAAAAAGCTATGAATCTCAAATTCAAAAGTAGCGGAATACTCACCATCTGGCGGTGCTTATTAAATTTTGCATTACAACTTTAATTTCACATCATAGTTTCCGAAATATTTAGCCCTAAAAATGGATATTTTGCTGAATGACTCACTCACTCATTCATTCACTCATCATAATCATCAATATTCTAGGATACTTCCAGTTGTCCTAGAAAGTTGATTTTTGGTAGGAAAATAGGTCTTAGGATGAAACCACCTTGAAAACTGGAAATTTTCCTTAGAAAGACTAAGGACAAAAACTTTTGCAAGAGCGACTGTGGAGAATATCAGCAACAGACTCCTAGTTAGAGACCTACTACACTCGATGAAGTTGTAGAAAATCGAACACCAACATTTTGAAATTCAGGTGTTTATTGGCATAACTGATAATGTTACTATACCTGCCTTGGCTAAACGCATACCATCAAGTAGCTATTGTATTTGGAATACGTAGGAAATTAAAATTAAAATCTTTTACAGCATAAAAGATTTTGAAAATAACTCCAGTTATCAAAAGCTGTATGGAACAGCAGTTTTATTAACTATTAATGGAAAATTCATTAGAATCGTGTTTTCGAAATGTAGAAACAGGCTTACGAATTTACTTGTTTTTGATTATGACCGACTGCAGTGTAGACCGTAATTAGAGCCACAATGGGACAAGAACATCTAAATGATATTACCCTATTCAACATAGAATATGGTTTGCTTAATTGGTCTAGTGTTATCTCTAAATTTGCCAACATTGAATTGAGATAATTTTTTTTAAAGGTGATGATATATTTTATATCCTAATCTTTAGCAAAGGACCTATAGAAAAGCAAGTGCCTCTTGTTACCATTTGCTACATGCCTCGTTCTGGCTAATCTGTCACTATTTCACGAAACTGTTTTCGTGAAACTGTCACCAAATTAGCAACGAATAACATATCCTGAGACAATATAAAAGTAATTAATTGTAATAAGAGTGATGTTAACAAGAGTAAATTGAATGAATTTTAATAAGAGTGATGTTAACAAGAGTAAATTGAATGAAAGTAATTTTAACAAGAGTAATTTCAATAAAATTTATTCTATTTTAATTTATTTTGTTTAATTTTATTAAAATTTTTTTTTTTGTCTATTAATTTCGATTTTCTATCTATTTCTAATTGTCAAAGAGTAAATTACGAATAGCTAATTTATACTGATGATGACTACTTTGTAGTGAAATACGTATTTATAATACAAAAACTGATCTAGGTTTTGGGGCGAATTTGAAATTTTATAACTATTTATGATGATTTTTTTCAAATATCGGATGCATAAATAATCAATGTTTACTAAATTTCTATTTATTTTAGCTCATTACGTAATTTTACGTTATTACAATCATTTGTAAAAAGTGGGCCTTATTAGACACCAGTACCTAATTTTTAAATGGTTCTGTGACGTTTCAACCAGGTGCAATTAGTCAACATACACTATGTGATTAAATTATTTGTTATTTACATAATTTTACTAATTAATAAATTATTATATTTATTAACAATTTTATAACATACTATTATACGGTGTTAAACTATTTGTTATATCTAAGAGCCAGCCGATACGTATATTTTTTATGGGTCAGTGAACTAAATTAAAAAATAATTAGTTTACATTGCATTCAGTAAGTAAATTATCCTATTTGTAAAAGGTATTTATCTTTTGTAAATAATAATTGAAAAAGAAAAAGAAATGAAAAGTGGGACAGTTTTTCTTTTGAGAGTCAATATTTGAAGAAATAATAATAAATAAAATGAGCTGAACTGAACTGAATTGAACAATTAATGTTTCATAAATTAAATAAACACTTTGCTAAAACAATAATAAAATAAATAATAATTGTTTACCAATTCCCTTTGTTTATTCATTATTCAGAATAATTAATGATATTAATAATAAATATAATTTATTTACTATAATTATTTTTAATACATTGAAATTATTTACTGTATTTATACACGTGGCCACAAAAGTAGCGCTCATTTTCCAAAATTTTATAGTTTGTTTTCTGCCTTATTCATTCGGTTTTCGAAAAAATGCTTCGGGTAAAAATTGTTCATTATAAATATAGTAACAACTTTTTTTCGAAACATTTTCCCAAAAACCGAATTAATAAGATACAAATGAGCAAAAAAATTTTGAAAAAAACATGCTACTTTTGTGGCCCATAGTACAAGTATGAAATATATAAATTATTGCATAAATAGCTAAATAATTAATAGCGATTATAAGATTATCAAATGATAATTAATGAGAACTCTAGGTTTTTGAAATAAAATTTCAAATTCGCCCCAATACCTAGATGAGTTTTTATATTATAAAGTACGTACTTCGACTACAAAGTGAAACTGTCACCAAATTAGCAACGAGAGACAATATAAGAGTAATTTTAATAAGAGTGATGTTAACAAAAGTAAATCGAATGAAAGCAATTTTAACAAGAGTAATTTCAATAAAATTTATTATATTTTAAATTATTTTGTTTAATTTCTATTTTTTTTTATTTTTGTCTATCGATCTCGATTTTCTAATTCTAATTTATTTCTAATTTTCAAAGAGTAAATTACGACTAGCTAATTTATACTGATGATGACTACTTTTTAAAGCATTGCTAATAGAGAAACAATGTTAAATATTATTTACTATAGTAACTATACACAATATGCTTTATAAAGAAATAAAAATAATGGGGGTACTCTTTAGTGTGTCTGTTGTGTATGCTTGATGGACTGTTTTATACTCAGCACTGCATTCACATGTAATGAGGGTGGGTTAAATATGTTCATTGTTGTCTTCTTAAGCTTGGTATTACTTCTAACAATTGAAAATTATTTTTTTAATATCCCTTATTATTTGTATGTGGAATGTTTGAAAATAAATGATAGTATTCTATTAACGGTATAACATAAAACAACAATCCACACAAATTAAAAGAAAAATAAAACCCCAAAAAGAAAAAGAAATAGAATTCCGACAAAAAAAAATTAAACCAACGGTTCGAATATTCCTCCATTATTTGCTGAACAATATCCGAGTCGATTGTAGAAATCTACCCGAGTATTTTCTAGAATTTGAGGAGAAATATTCGCTCAATTTTCAACAATTCTGTGCCTTAATTGTTGCAAATTTTCAGGCTTATTCCGCGAATAGATCGATAGTGATGATAAAAAGATTATTAATTATAATGTACATCACAACACCCCACTCTTAAATATTCCTCCATTATTTGCTAAACAATATTCGAGTCGATTGTTGAAATCTACCCGGGTATTTTCGATTGCGATTGCCTATCCTCAAAAGGCACAAGAAATAAATTGACACATTCCTGTGCCGAATGTCTTCCAAAGTACCATTTGATAATTTTCACTTTTTCTATGATTGTGTAATAACCCATTGTTGAAATGCGGTAATATCATTAAAACACACAACCAAATATTTCCCATTCACATACGTAATGATAAATATTATCAATTATAATGTGAATCACGACACCACCACTCTTAAATGACATCAAACAATCACCATGCACCACAAGCTATAGCCAGATGTATGCATATATGTGTATGGTTTTATAGTAAATATTTTTTTTATTTATTTAACATTGATTCTCTATTAGAAATGCTCTTGAAAACGGTCTGTATATTTATACTGATCTAGGTATTGGGGCGAAGTTGAAATTTTATTGGTAAATAATTGTAAATATATTTTATTGATGAGCAAAATCGGTCTTGATCTTGCAGAAAATCACAAGACCATGTTGTAATAAACAAAATTTTCTAAAATGGCCTGTATAGGTTTTCCGTAACTCTAATATTTATAGAGATATTTCCTATTTTAATGTTCTAATACTTATAATATTTATTAATATTGATAGAGTTGCTATGGTAACTTGACTTGATGGACAAAATCGAGACCATGTTTGCGAGACTTTTCTTAAAGAAGAAAAGCAAAACTGAACAGCGAGAAATGAAATTCATTGTTTTTTTTTTCTATTTTGAGCATATTTCAGGACGATTGTTAAAAATTCGTAAAATATAGTTTAATAAATACAATGTGTGTAAATATGAAACCATAATAAAATTTTATATTCATAATCTCGGTCAAATAAAGACAAATTTATAATTTTAATGAAATAGGGGAAACTTTAGTCGAAATTTTTATAAAGGAAAGCAAAGAAATTATATAAATTTTGATAAAGAATTCTTATATTATTGATATAATTACAAATTTGTGTCCGCAATAAATTAATTTTTTAGTTTTAATTTCATAATTTAATATATTATTTATCCTGTGTGTATAAGTATATGTGTGCGTGGGTTACGGTAAAAATGATTAATGTAGTTATTATTAATAACAAGCCTTTATTCATAAAATCATCGATTTCTAGAAAATGTGAATAATAAGTTGTAATAATTATACTTACGGGTCGGTATTATAGTGAAGCTCATTTTCAATACTATCTATAACTATTTACAGTAGAGGTTCGAACTTTAAGGGAGACAAAATTCGAGTTATACCGGTTTTATGAAGGTTAAACGTATCGGCGTCATTCGATAAATAAAAAGAACCAAAACATTTTCTTGGAAACAATGGTTATGATATGCAATTAAGATAAGAATCTTAAAATTTGATACAGGAATAATTTTTTCTTTGAGTTAAAGAGACGATTAATTTACAAATTTCAAGATGAGGTAGTAAAAGCTCTTTATCTGAATATCTTCGAAAAACATGAATATCTTCGACAAGCAGAGGTCCAGTAAAATTTTTCGTGTTATAAAAGGAACAAATGTATTAAAATAGTTTGTAGAGATATATTGGTTGTTTCGTCTTTTAAAGGGCTTATGTTTCGAGTAGTGGAAGGTTTTGGGGCTTGAACAAAAGGAAACAAGGATTTTTTCGAGTTGTAAGGGATTTCTACTTCTCGTGGTTCAGCTTATCGAGGTTTTACTGTCTAATAACATCAACACAGAGTCAAAAATGAATCTCGTAATGACAGGAGTCAGAAACGCGAAGTTTGATTAGTACGTTTTTTTCACAACATAGGCCTGCAATAAGAGAGATTTTTTGGAAAAACAGTCTCTTTGGGTGTAAAACAGTAGATGCATGTTTCTACGAGGGTCTGTATTTTTTATGTAAGAGACCTGACAATTTGGTTTTTAGACTGTTAATATATACTAATATAATAAAGCTAAAGAGTTTGTTTGTTTGTTTGTTTGTTTGTTTGAACGCTCGAATCTCTGGAACTGCGAGACCAATGTGAAAATTTTTTTTGGGATAGATATCCTGTTTAATGATGAAGGTTATAGGCTATATACAAATTTAACGCGGGTAAAACCACGCGGGAGAGCTATTTATTAATAAAGGAATACTGGTTTCAGCGTTAATAGAAAATCTATCTTAAGGGGGTGAAACAGGAGACAAGAATTTGTATGGTGGATATCGTATTTTGTTAAGTAGGAGACATAACAATTGCTGTCTAGTTAATACTAGATAAATAATCAAATACGCGTTCCTACAATTGACAGGAAAATAACTAATTTCAATTAACTGAATTGCTGCTCAATTAGTTGTTTCTAATATAGTAGAGTTAAGACAAAAAACGGTTGTGCGAAATTGCCATTTTAACCCCCTTAAAACAATTCTTGGTAACTCAGAGCGATAACACAAAATTTGACTATCCCGCTAGAGAGTGATTTATGTATTCTAAGGAAATTCGCTAGGTTGACGCAACTCCTGCGTAACGAATTTTTTTAATTTGGGTAGTATTAATACTGAACGGTTATTATTATTAATACAAATCCAATTATTCACTTTTACCATAACATTTATGTATATATCAGTAAGAAATATAAAATAAAAATGACCATTTGTTTTTTAAAGTAGCGTGTTAGAAATGCGTTGTAGAATATATAGCTCATTTACCCTCTCAAATGACTTCTTGCATTACACACACTAACCGGAGCTTTACACACATACAAACATATGACTGGTTCAATTGGTTTAACCCACTTTTTGGTAAAACATAACACGAACTGCAAACATTAAGACATGTGGTCGAGGTGGAGGCATATAATTTTTATTAACATAAAAATCATCGATTAAGTATGAACTAGAAGTAGTTCTATCAGGGCTCTATGTTTGATCATATTGAAATAGTTATTAAATTGAGTGAAAAAGCTATTATAAATCTATCCAATAATTAAAAGAATTATATTGATCCAGTAAATTAAGACTTCGAAAAAACTCAGGCTAAACTGAATTTATGTGGAGACCTATCTTTTAATGTCCTATTCATATTCATGCATGTTTATTTGTGTATACTTCAGCGTCCACAACACAATGTTTGTCCAAATTCCATTAAGGTTCCGTAAGACAATTTCTAGAAGACTAGCGTATACTTGTAGACAAATGTCATTGAATTAAATTATCAGTTAAATACTGATACGAAAAAATTAACTCGTCAACCAGGAATCGAACCTAGTGCCTCTGGATATTTGGTCCAGCGTGCTTACCGCTACAGCAAAGACGAAGACTCTGACGTAAGAGCCAACTTTGTAATCTATGGTATAAGTACCAAGTACTGAGAAAATAAGTTTCTATTAAAAAAACATTTTTTTAAACAAGGTTTTTATAGTAAAACTAATTTTCTACAACTTTACTTCTTATGTGTTTTTCGATTTTTTCAATATTAAGAGAGATATACCAAATTTTGTGTTTCCCCCTCCCTCTAAACCTCCCTTTTTTCTTGTCGATTCTTGTCATGCTTACCATAAAAATGCATTGTCATCGGAACTGAACCGACATGTAAAAATTCAACTCCGTAGGATAAGAGGATGTGGTTCTAATTCAGCTTGCATGATTTGACCCGAACATACAAACACACATATATACATTGCAAGTTAAATAAAAGCTTTAACTAATGTTGGAACTCATTACATTTCAAAAATAACCAGATATGAGCACTTTGAAGGTACTTATTAAAAATAAAGTATAAGTACTTTTTAATGGAAAAATATAAAACATTCAAGAATTTTTTTAACATATTTTTTAACATTTTGTGAGCTTTTTTCAAAGCCGTAGAATGATTGTCGATGTAGGACAAAAGTATAGAACTTAAGTCCAATCTATATCACTGATAGCAAGTTCTGAACTACTGACTTTACAGACAGATATTAATTTAGCACTTGGAGTTGATTCTTCTGTCTTCTAAATATCAAAAAACTTCGAATTCAATTCTGTTATCCGTCGGCGCTGATCATAGAAATTAATTATCGGGATGAGTGAACTAAGTATAGATAATACTTATCCGGCAAGGCACTTCTAGCGAGGCGCGACGAGACGTAACGGCCGCGAAAGTTTAACCACAGTGCTCAACCTGTCGTTTCGACTCGCTTCGGTAGCACTCCATTTCGTCAGTTTGTTTACCATGAGTCGAAGGAAGGGAGCGGTGAATGCGAGTGCGCTGAGTATACTCTCATCTTAGCTCGTGACGTAACGTGGATTTTAACCAATCAGCAACGTTGACAATTACCTCATCCATTGGCTGAACGAGAACTATATTGTTGACAGAATACTCTCGGCAAGACATGGCGAGAATTTAGACAGAAGCACTCGCAGCACCTCACATTACGAATGTCTTGCCAAGATGTGTTTAATTTTGTATATCAAGTATTAATGTTAAAAGTTTAAAGTCTATGTCGAAAATCTATTTCAAAGTGGGATGGTAGTTTTTTTGGTTACATACCCCTTCAAACATATATACTGTATACCAAATATTATATTCTATTATCTAGGACATATGGGTGTATACAACTAACTCAGTTTAACATAATCGAAAAGAAGGAAATTCTTAACTGGTCTTAATTCAATGTAAATATTTATATACGAAATATTATAAAAATAAGTTTTATCAAGAACAAAATGTAAACAAGACACAAATACCCAAAACTTTATGACTTTATGACTTCAGATAAAATAGTATAGTTTTGTAAATTGTTGTTTGATGTTAAGATAGTTTTTCCTTAAAAAGAACTTCAAGAAAATATTTCATTTCGACCTTATGATGATACACTTTTCTACATGTATAAACTCAATTTTTTGTTATGAACTGTATTTTGTACTAAATGGACAGAGTTTAGGATTAAAATTATAGTTAATTTACCAATCCGACTGGTCGAGATATTAAGGTCCTCCCAATGGCTCCAACCGTCCCAGCGCTCCCAACAATAGCTGTTTGTCAATTAAATTATATAAAAAAATATGTGGGGCAATTAATTGCCTAACTATCGGCGTATAGACAATTACGAAAGTAACCGGCTATGCTTGTATAGGTTTTCTGCGGTTGCCTTTCACAAACTGCAGATGTATATCCACACGTGAGACGTTAGTTGCTGAGACACAGGATTGGGCATCTCAGGATGAACCAGTGTCGGGAAGTGGCAGCTCTGATACTGAGACACAAGAAAGGGTATGTCAACACCAAACTACTACCTGTGTTAGAAGCTACATTACTAACGCAATCAATGTCAAGACATGTTCCATCACCACTTGTGTTAAGTGACCGTAAAAGTTCAGAGCCCCTCTGTTGAGCCACCAAACACTCGTTTGGAAGAGCTTAAACATCGGGTCTAAAATATCGCAAGACGTTTGCAAAAGCACTAGACCTTGCTTTAAGTAATCAAATTGTCGAATAACACTTAACAAACGCCAGTAGCCTGCTCGAGATTGATAGCTCAGTCTATGCTGAAACAAAGTCGCTGATACTAAGTCTGCTGAGACAACTGAGAAAAAGATACGCAAGCGCATACAGCAACTTTACTCCAAGTTGACACCTTTCTGACTGACAGTATCACGTATCGAGTGTGTGTTACAACACCAGAAGACTGGTATACCGTTCACCCTAAACGTACGAAACTTTGCTCGTAAACTCACCAACATCACACACTCAACAAGGGTATCCTGCTCACGGTATCAAGCAGAGTAACATTGATAAGATGCGTGCGCTAGCTCTCGCACGGAAAAAGCTAGATAAACGAGAAAAGTATATTCGAGAAAATAAGACCTTTCTCTCTAATCCTTCTCGTTTATTCGCGAAACCCCCTTCTCTCGTAGAGAAACCACCAACAGTAAATCGACAGCTATTGGCGTGATTTATATGAAAAGTCGACAAATGTAGATAGTAGTATAACACCAATCAGATGGTTCCAAATGTTCTGCAACTCACATTTAGCAGAACAAGTGGTAATAACATCTGTTACCGCTGATGAAGTGTCCCTTGCCTTCAAAGGCAAGAAAATCACTCGGCGTCTGACATGGATGCTGTATTGAATTTTTGGTGGAAACGTTTACCTTTCACACATACACATCTAGCTAGGCACTTTACTTCATATATCTTCGCTTATATAACGCTGCCCTGCGTATGCTGTACTACTTCTTAAGACACATGTATGAAGTTGACCGTACGCTAGACCTACCATATGCTCCCGGAGGATCGAGTCTGTTGTCAGAAACAAGAAACGTATTATCTTTTGAAATTTCTCGTTCGCAACTGCCAGGCAGCACTCTGCTACTAAGCCTGATATAGTGCTCCGGGATATTTTAGCTAAGAATATTTACGTCATCGAGTGCTCTGCGGAAACGAATATAGTCTTGAAAGAGGAACAAAAACGGATGAAATTCTTTGATCTTCTCCAAGAACTACGACAACAACATCCTGGCTACTCAGTCAAAATGGTTGTTCTCATTATCGAAGGCTGTCATCATAGGCACCCTTCGTACATTGAGATCGCATCGCATTAGACTGTCTTCAAGTAAAAACCCTTGAAGTTATTTTGTATTTAATTTTGCTAGTTAAACATCCGTGCGGTACAAAGACGGAGCTCTGCACAACCACAACACTACATGACAGACAAACGTACCCGCTAAGTCGGAAGACAGATGAACCCTTCGGACATCGCATTGACTGGCGGACGTACAGACAACACGACCATAAGGTAGTGAACCTTCTTCAAAGGACGTAGCTACATTGTGAGGATTTATATTTGTTGAAGAGGTGGGTGGTCCTGGGTGTATATCCCATAGGTGGGCAGACCTTGACTGCGCTGGGCTCTGAGTGAGAGGTAGGAAGAGAGATAGAGTAAATATAGGGTATACTACCAATTATTATTATTTTCTTTTTTTAATTTTCTGAAAAAAATATAATAATACCAACTATTTTTTATGGTCACTATTATTCAAAGTATACAATACATACAATACATTGAATACATACTCTGGAATTTTGGGCTGGTAATTTGGGGCTGGTGATTTACCGCTTGTAAATTTTTTTATGATTTAGCTTTAGTTTAGATTTTAGAATTAGATTTTAGGAAATTCCGAATAATTTGCCTAAACTATTCATATCGGAGAACTAATAAACAATTATTTACTTGATTTAATTATATTTTCTTAGTAGGGGGTATAGTGTCATGAGAATTTGATGACACTGGATACAAAAAAGATGCCAATGATAAAGCTGGGTGGGGGGAGGGTTGGTAATTTGTTACTAATTTTTAAATGGTTAAATTTTACATAAAGTGGGAATACATATAGTTGTTGTTGTTGTTGTAATTATTGTTATTGCTATAATCATTATTGTTATTATTATTATTGTTATTATTATTATTATGTTTTTTGGTGTATCTCTCCATATTGTAAAAGATATTTTTTAAACAATAAATATTTTATAAAACTAATTCTAAATTGATTGAATAAATTATTGGGCGATAATCGGTAGGACAACCTGTATTGAAACATCGTTCCGTCTTACTTCAAAACATACCTTTATTACTTACTCTCACCTAGCTTATGGAGAGTCCGTTCGACTCCGGCGAGACGTCTACGCCCACCTCTGGTATATCCTGTATCCACTCTACCCTTTCAACAGACATAAATTCGTAAAATTTCAATCGCATAATAATGAAATTTTACCTCCGTTTCTGAGACTCCACGATCTATAACAGAGACCATCCACATCAGTATTTTTAATTATTATTACTGTATAACCATACATTGATGACGTGGGTGGAGGGCAAGGCATTTGTATGCAGGCTAGGAATTGGTAGGTTGTATACAGACTAGGAGCTGCAGCCGATTTTGATACGAACTATGCTGAAATTTATCTAGAGATCGTGAATAGAAACTGCAGAAAATCTACACAAGTATAGTCGGTTACATTTTTCTTGTTCATACCCGACAGCTTAGTCAGTGAGACAAACTGCCATCGCCGGGATTTAAACTTGGGCCTCCAAGTAGAGCCCCTTTGACAACGCTGACACCTGCCTCGTTTGTTAAAGTATGTACAGTATATGACACAGTGGTCATTGTACAGAAACGGTTAGAGTTGTGTTCGTCATATGGATGCGGGCGGAGCCGCAGATACATCTTGATATGGACACATATCGTTGCGAAATTATAGAATTATTTTTATACGTCCATGTATACAGAGGTCACGCTTGTAATAGTCAGTGTACATACGGACGTCATCCTTTATTATTCTTACTTGTTTAAAATATATTTATTTTTCTGTGTTATATAAATGCATGCGCACGCGTTATTTTTGTTTATTGTTACTAAGCTATTTTTCATAGTATAACTGCTTGCGTGCGAATTGTTTTTCGATTATGTTTTGTTTCGATTGTAGCTTACTTGTTTGCACTAGGGAGTTACAAAAAACACTCTCTTTAGTAGCGTCAAACTTAAAAACACTCTCTTCTAGGGAGTCGAACTAAAAATACTTTTTTAGCGTCAAGTCGAAAAGACAAATATTTAAGTGTTTATATGTTAGACACTTTTTTTTATGGGTTTCAACCCAAGTAATATTCAAGAATACTCTCCACTCAGTACCTGACTGAGTAATGGGCCACTGAGTGACGATTGTTCTTGACATCGCTAATGTAACTGGATCTTGTTCCCGAAAGACAGCGAAAACTGATAATTGAATTAATTCGGTATGTTAGATTTGTACTTTTATACATTAATTAAAGTTTTTGGGGTTATCATACTGTTTACCTAATGTTAGAATACGATGATTTGGTTTGAAATTGTAAATATATGTAAATTTTTATTTAAATGTTGTAAATAAATTGCTTTTAGTATAATTTTTTTTTTTTCTAAAAAAACACTTGCAATTAGTACAATCGTAAACAGAAGGAGAGAAAAGATAAGAAAGGGAGCTTCGAAGAAGCCATTAACGAAATACGAATCTCTGGGGAAGATTTCAGTACAACTGTGGGATCTGTAACACCTGATCCGATTTACACTAGAAATTATTTAATGGGCCAAAAGCACGTTCTTTGAATACACTCTGTATTCCTTTAAAATAGTACAATTCTGAATTCTTCATCAATATAATTTTCTTTTCTTAACTTAAACTTATTATCTCTATTATCTTTCTTCAATCTTAATTAATATTTATATTTATATGTTAAATATTAATATTACCTTATCTTAATCTTTAATCTTTATTAAACTTATTTAATCAAACCCAAAATCCAAAAGTTTAATTTAAATTCTTTTTATTTTGAAAAAATTTAATATTTTATTAAATTTTTTCAAAATATTTTTCATTTAAAAACTAATGAAAGAAACATATTCAACTTACCTTATCGTGTAAATCTTTAATAACAGTATATTCGACTAGACTTAAATCTTCCCAACTTTTCTCATTTGAATAACTGCCACTGCCAGAACTAGATGTAACACTTTCTTCTTCGTCCCCACACCAATTATTTCTACTTTGTATATTTTTATTTTGTATTAATTCGTTCTTCAATTCATTTACAGTAGTTTCGAAATGTTTTCTCAAATTATTCTCATCAATATTTTCTTTATTATTTGACGATAACCCTGGTGGTGTATTATCGCATTTTTTGTTCGAAATTTTTTGATCAATTGCTTGTAGATTATGTAATACTTGAACTTCTTCATGTACGGGTATTGGACTAAATACATCATCCGCGCGACTTGATTTTCTTTTATGTGTTGATAAAGAATTATCATTTTTACGATTTAATTTATTCATATTCTTTGTTGATTTAAAATATTCTTTAGCAAGATCCGGTGTTGATTGATACACTAATTTGCGTAGTAACTTTGTTGGAGGAGTACGTTGTGGACTTGTTGGTGCCGATGATGTTGTTGTAATTCGTTGTTTATTAATCTAATAGAGTAAAAATAGTCGATTTTAACGAGATCTCTTACGAAAATGAATATCAGAATCCGAGACCTTGTGGAAAAGACGTATTTTAAAAATGCTGAAAAGTTTATAACAATAAAGATGCCACGACCTCTCTCTTACAAGTCTTAAGATATCTTTTTTTGGGTGAATACTTGAAACATAAACATCGAATTAAAATAACTTTTTTGCTAAAAAAGCTACATATATATAAAATAATTTTTTTGTTTCGTCCAAATGTTTAAAAATTGGCCAAAATTGACCGCAACTTTTTGAATTTTAAAGAAAAGTATTCGATGCAAAAAATTATCGGAGGCCCTTGCTGTAGAAAATTGAAAAAAGCTATATATATATATATATATGAAAAAAATTATCGGAGGCCCTTGCTGTAGAAAATTGATTTTTTCAATTTTTTCAATTTTCTACAGCAAGGGCCTCCGATAATTTTTTGCATCGAAGCTCCCAAGAACGTCGTAACGGCCTTGCAAACACCGATTTACATTTCAAGAATCGCAAAAAACTACTTTTCTGTAAAATTCAAAAAGTTGCAGTCAATTTTGGCCAATTTTTAAACATTTGGACGATGCAAAAAAATTATTTTATATATATGTAGCTTTTTTATAAATGTAGCTTTATATATATATGTAGCTTATTTTCAATTTTCTACAGAAAGGGTCTCCGATAATTTTTGGCACCGAGGCTTTCAAGAACGTCGTTACGGCCTTGCTAGCACCGATTTAAATTTCAAGAATCACAAAAAAATACTTTTGAGTAAAATTCAAAAAGTCACATTATATATGTATATACATATATACATATATATATATATATATATATATATATATATATATAGCTTGTTTTTTAAAATACACCCAATCTGGACTGTATAGTGTATCTATCGCTGTCTATATGTAATGTACAATGATATGGTTTACTTTGTCACACTTAAACAATCAGTACTGTATTACTGTATTATAACATAAATAACTATTATATTATACTTATCACTCTCTAATTACAATCATTTATATATAGTTGCATCCTACTCGTGCATGTATACATTGTCGTTATTGTCCGTCGTCCGTCGTATGAGTGTAACAAAGATACATAGACAGTGATAGATACACTACACAATGATGCTATTGAGTCTATTTTAGTTTACGAAGTGTATATATATATATATATATATATATATATATACACTACATATATATATATATATATATATACACTTCATATATATAAATATATATATATACATGTATATATATATATATATATATATATATATACATGTATATATATATATATATATATATATATGAATTGGACGAATAAATTTTGGCCGAATATGCTTTCGGTACTCATGCGCTGATACGTACTAGACTAAACTATAAATAATAATATTAAATTTATTTATTTTTGTTATAAACCTTGGTCCCTTGCAGGGATAAAAAGGTACATCTATTATATAAGTAGTCCAATGTACACTCTCTTTTAAAATAATCTATACAAAACTATACATGTACAAATTGCGTCAAAAGTCGAGAACTATTTCAAAAGTTTATAATCGATTTGTGCCTTATTTATTCAGATTTCGAAAATATGATTTACATAAAAGTTGTTCATTATAACTATGCTGACAACATTCATGCGAAAAAATTTTCCCGAGTCCGAATAAATAAGGCCCAAATTAATTATAAAATTTTACACAAATTTTTTATCTCGAAAAAGTATCTTAAATTTTAAGTAAAGATTTTTGTCGTGAGACCTAGAGAGCCCCTCAGACCTGGAGGCCCTGGTGCACCGCACCACCTGCACCTGCACCACCCTCGAGACCGGCCTGGATGCTAAACCAATTCAAACTAACATTAAACCTACAATAATTACTACATTTGAATTTTTTTTTGTAAATATTTATATTAAGGACGTTCCAGCACTGTGTTATATAATCAGGACAAAAAACCGGTTTGATTTTATTATAGCACAAATGCATATACACACATATACACCACATAGACAAATATACTGTTCATATATACAAAATAATGTTATTTTGAAGAAAATAAATAAATTTAAACTTTTATATTTCGAAAACAAAACGATTACACACGATTTTTTTTAAATTTGTATAATAAATGTTTAGCTTTACTCTCCTAGTTTTTTTTTTTTTTTAATTCTGTCGAGTATTTTTTCTATTACAACAGATAATAGTTGGGCCAGCATGAAGTTTTATATGCTTCTAATGAGAGAAAGTGAGAGAGAATGATAACTTTGATTAATTATCTCGCGTTCTAAACGGTCAAAAATTCTGAAACTTCGGGATTTATTAGAAAACGTTATTTTTAGCCTGTGGAAAAAAATGAACAAACTATATTTATGGGGATAACAACTATATTTATGGGAAAAGCATTTTAAATGATCTATACTGCCAAAATACATTTTTTCCACAATTTCTCAGCTAATTTTCTCAATCGAAAATAATATTTGATTGTACTAACCGGTACAATATCTAATTTAATTTGTGATGTCCGTGTAATCGGTATAGGTATATAACTTCGATGTTTATTTTTTCTCGGAATTTTTTTCTGTATAATTTGATGTGTTTGAACGTTTGTTGATAGCGTAATTTCAATTACATCATCATCATTATAATTATCATCTTTATTATAATTATCACTTGTTATTGATAATTGTTCTTCATCACTCTGTACAGTTGTATCACTATCTGGTGTACGTAATTTCACTACTTCTCCACCGAAACGTACACGTCGTGGTGTCCGTCTACGCATACTAAAATCATCATCAAATTCACTATCATCCATTAATACTTTAACAACACCCCCACTATCCATATTCAATTCATCATCATCATCATTATCACTTTCCGAGTTTAAATCTTTTTCAGATTTCTCCTCAAGTATTGTCATAGTTAATGCCGTTTCTGAGTTCAATTTGATTTCAGTTTTTAATATAATTTTACCATCAGTTAATTTATCCGGTTTATTGATTGGTGTTGGAAATGGCACTAACACTTGTGGTACATTATTTACAGTTAAATCAAATGTATCATTACTTGTGTTCCAATATTTAGTTTGTTGAAATACATTCGGTTCAAAAATCATTCGTTTATTCATATTTAAATCGGATAATTGAAATTGATGCAGAAGATGCTCCCCACCATCGCTATCCGAATTAATATTATAAACTTCACATAATAAATTAAAATCAGTTTTATTTAATGGTGCAATATCATCTAAATATTGATTAAATTTGTCCACACCAATTATGTGTCGTATTTTGACGAGTGTACGTAATGTGACCTCTTGAAATATCACTTGTACTAATTTACGTGTTAACAATCGTACAATATATTGTACATTTGGATATTCCACATTGTAACCAGTATTCTTATGTGGGAATATTAATGATGGTATGGATAGTATTAAACCAACTGTTACATTGCCTTGTAAATGATGATCGGATATATTCTCTAATCCTTCGTATGCTATCGTTTGTAATACTTCTTCGGAATGTTTACTATGTGATAAGTAAACACGTAGTGAATCTAATGCACCTGCAGTAAACAAAATATACAAATTTTAGGATTTGAAATTAATTAATAGCTGTTGAAATTTGTCGTTCCGTTAATATATTTAAATTTGTTTGAGTGACCCATAGCTGTAGAAGTCATAGGAAAACCAAGCGGGAAAGTTTTTAACATGAATATTTTTAGTCACCGTTTGGTGAATTTCTGGCAAAAGTAAAAGTGTTTATGTTCTAACACACAAAAAAACATTTGTCTCATCAACAAAAACTGTCTTTAAAATACATCGACATTTTCCTGTAAATTATTGTCGTAAGCCCTGCATAAGCCTCAACTTGGGGAAATATGCCACGGTCTTTCAAGCAGAAGTTTACGCCATACTGGCTTGCGTCCGTGAGAACCTACATAGAGGCTACATAAACCAGAACGTATGTATTCTGTCGGACAGTCAAGCTGCTCTAAGAGCCTTGTCTGGAACTGAGGTCACCTCAGGGGTAGTGAAGGATTGTCTGGAGAAACTGCTGGAGCTGGCAAAACGGAACACTGTTAAATATATCAGGGTACCGGGTCACAGTGGTTTTGAAGGAAACGAAAAACCATATACCTTAGCGAAGAAAGGAGTCAGAATACCCTTCATTAGCTCAGAATACCCTTCAATACCCTTCATTGGCTGGCCTCCTATTTTAGGAATTCCAAGGGCTGCATGTAAACAGGTGATCAACGAATGATCAAATGCTAAACACCGTGATCACTGGGAAAAAGTACAGCGGCAGGAGCTCGGGAAGATACTGCTTCAGAGTGCAAACAAGAGGCTATCTCTCGGTACACTGAGACTGAACAGGATGCAACTGCCGAGGGTTACCGGATTCATTACCTGTCATTACCACCTGTGGAAGCATCTGCACACAATGAGACTCCATAACGGGTCCATTATGTGCATATTTTGTGGCGAGGAGGAAGAACCATCCAGACACAATATCTTTAACTGCTAATCTCTAGGTTACAGCAAATACAGGATATTCGGTGCATCTCACCTCGACTATATGAACCTTCAGGAAGACTTGATAAGCAAGCTCCTGGCTATTTCCAACCTATGGGAGAAGCAAATCTCGTCGGACTAAAGTAGCAGGGGGAGCACAATGGACCATAAGTTCGAAGTTCTATACTTTTTAGACCCCAAGATGTATCTATCTATCTATCTAAGCCTTGCATATATATAATATATGTGAGGGTATTATAACTTTACCCGACTTTGTAATGGTTGAAAAAAATGATCGTAGAAACAAATTTTTGGTATAGAAGTTCATAAAATTACCTGAGTAGTCCATTTCCTCATTTCCGTTCGTCCGTCTGCCTGTCAGTTCTAAATCTAAACAGTTAATTCGAGTTCGCGAATGGACAAAACAATCCAAGCATCCCTCGAGTTTAAGTACAATAAATGTTCCTCTTTTAAAAATAAACAATTTTTGTTGGAAAGTTGTTTTCATGAACTGAATCGTTTTGTCACAATTTCAGACTCCAAGATGCTAGCACCCTATCCATGGAATTTCGAAAAAAATTATACCATCTATTTTTTCCCTAATTGGTCATAAATGGTCAGGTAGTCCCATTATTTGGTCAGGGATAGAAAACGTTTTATTGATCTTTTAAATTTTTCAAGGTCATAGATAACTTTTAGCACCCCATCCATGGAATTTCGAAAGATAAAATTTGTTTTGTACTTTAAGGTTATTTGTAGGTTAACTTGTATTTTTCATCTAGGAACACCAAAAGGTTGCCAAAATTTTAGAGACTACTAAATTTGGTTGAATCAGTTATATGTATGATGATATATAGATAGACAAGTAACGTTATTTTGTGATTGGTCCATCAAAAAGTATTTTTCATAAACAGAAAAATTTGATTTAGCAACAATAAGTTCATAAAAAACAGCAAAATTTAGGCTAATTATTACCTTATTGGTGCTGAGGACTGAGTTTCGTAAAAAATAACAAAATAATAAGCAGAAATGGATACTTTATTAAAGAAATATAAAGACGATTAAATTTCAAGATTAACAAGTGAAAACAACAAATCAACTAACTGTTTATTGCTTAAATACTCGGTATATAATTATATACTGTGTTTGTGAAAAAGTTTCAAAGAATAGTTGTTTATTTTTGAAATAAAATTCATTCACGAACTTGAGAAGCATGAGAAATGGTATTTTGACTATTAATAATAAACAATGTGATATGTGTTAACGCTTTTTTAGAAAACGAACCCTAACGGAGGTAAATTAGGGCACCTGAGTTCCCATTTTTTTAGACATGAAAATTGTTCTTTAAGGTATACACCATAAAATACGTGTTTCCGTTCTTGGAAAATGGACTCTCAAGCGAGTGAAACTTGGGGTGTGAATTTGTATGGAAGTTAGATATTTTGCTTATAAACAAAATCAGTCCTTGGTGGGTAGAAAATTCTAATACTATATATATACAGGGTATAAACACATTAAATAAATTTTTATTTAAATTTTAATATATTATAGTCACTATAGTTTTTTTAAAAAAAACAAGGACTATCGGCCACTGATGAGTTATATATTCTTCTAAATTGAATTTGGAGAGCACTTTAGAATTTTGTACTGTCGCACAGCGTGCGGCTCATAGTGTGTCAACTAAACACCTAAATATACGCAATTGGTATCATGTATGGTAAAATCGTGTAAAGTCAGGGTTTCTTTTCAGCTTTTTGTGTTGATTACGAATAAGACCCAGGGGGCCGCGAAGCCCGCGGCGCGGGGGCCTCGCTCGCTATAGCGGAAAAAATATGATTTTTAAAATAGATGAGATGTTGTAAAAATTTCAATTTAAAATTCTTAGAAATTAATTATTTAAGTCCAGAAATACAAACTGAACGTATAACATTACTATCAGTTTATGTCCAGAAGGCTATTATTAAAGATATTAAAGAAAGTAAGTTCTATTCCATAATTTTGGACACGACTAAAAACATTTCTAAAAAAGAACAATTATATCTAGAGCACGGTAGTACGCAAGGCCAAGTTTAAGGTTTAACTCTACCAGTGACCGTTGCTTCAGCGGACAATCTTTTTCAAAGTTGAAACTAATAAAAAAATTATTTACGCACTAGTATGTCGCAATATTTGCTTTAGCGACATTTTCGATTGAATGCGAACGAGCGAAAAAAATCAATATAGATAAGTTAATTGAACAATTTGTAGAAAAAAATGCCAGACGATTCAATAGATTCGGTTTGAATCTTAAACAATAATATATTTATTATACATGTATGATAAATAAATAGTTGTCTTACATTAAAAATATGTTTTTCTTTTTTAACTCATTCAAATTCTCACTATTTTCCTTGCCTTGAGGGGGCCTCATGAAGATTTTTGCAGGGGGGTATATTAGCTCTCAGCTACGCCACTGATAAAACCAAGCGTAAATCGACATTGTTATGGTTTACGTCAAAACAAATTTTAAAGCATTCAACACTCCCACGTTTTACATTTTACTGATACTACATGGTGAGTTTTTTGTAAACATTTTTGAAAGATCACGTACGAGTATCTACCAATATGATATGTAACATTATAACACAACATTAAGGATGTACCAGCATAGTGTACACATACATATACATATTATCGGCACACAGATACTTACACATACTATCAAATATTTCCGGTACGGTGATCTGGCAACGTTACTCTGTGTATATACCTATTTATTATTATTTCATATGTCAACAGCATATATTCCCACTCTTTACTTGATGCAACTTGAGAGAGATTGGCGCACAACGTTGTCATACCACTATTTACCATAAACGGAATGTGATATAATTGGATAAAAATAATATTTTAAATTATTATATTTCGAAAACAAAACGGTAACACACGATTTTTTTTTTACTTTTATATAAGAAATATTAAAGAATCCTCTCTTAGTTTTTTTTTAAATTCTGTCGATTATTTTTTCTAATACAACATATAATAGTTGGGCGGGCATGAAGTTTTACATGCTTCTAATGAGAGAGAGTGAGAGAGAACGATAACTTTGATATTAATTATCTCGCGTTCTAAACGGTCAAAAATTCTGAAACTTCGGGATCTATTAGAAAACGTTATTTTTAGCCTGTAAAAAAAAAATGAGCAAAATCTGTCGAAAAGTGATAGTATGCTGGTACATCCTTAAAGGCTTGGAAGTGAATTATGTAGCTCAAAAACCGGTAGAGCTTGTTTTTTTATTGTTTTGAGATATTTCAGGTTGAAAATAGTTCACTACATTGTATAACAAGTTGAAAAACTTCAATTCTAAAATTAAATATCTCTGATTCTGAATAGTCATATTATTAAATCTTTTTAGCATTATATTCAAAATTTCTTTAAGAATAATCTGTCCAAGTCTTAAAAATATCGTGGGAAAGTTTGTTTAAGGGAAGCACTACTTGAATTAATCAAACAAATTTAAACAGCTATTAATAAAAAGTCAAAAAAAATTGCATTTGATATTAGACATACCTTTACGCACAGCAGGAGCTGGATGTCCTAAATTTTCAATTAAATCATTTAATATAATTGCCATTTGTTCATCCAAATGATCGGGTAACATCACTGGTATCACATCGATTAATACACGTAACGCATGCTGACGCACTTCCCATTCGGGATCCCGTAAACGATCCGATAATTCTAGGAATATCTGTTGTAATTCAATACTATGTGGTAACGATTGTGTTCGTACCACATGCTCCCATAATGGAGTCAATTGCAATGATCCATTAAAACGTTTATCAGATAATGAATCTGGTGTACCTCCATTACCAGATTCTAGTGACGAAGATTTTTTATCACCACCAGTATCAGATAGGGCACCGTAACCGATCATATTCAGTGTTGTAGGTAACGAGACAATATGCATTATATTGTGTGTTTGAATAAAGTTGTTACTGGATCACATTGTATTGGCACCGCATCGGTACGTTTGACTCGCGCGCGATGTAAAGTATTTGTGTATGAACGTATATGGTATTTATTACATCATTTCACAAGCTAGACTAACGACACCCTCATGGTTTACGTTGAATATAACCAACTGTTTTGCTTTACATTTTAAACTTCGTGTGTTATACCGAACAGTTTTATATATAAGTCGACTGTAACGGTTTTAATATCGATTGCGTTAATCAATATTTCAAAACTTTTCTTAACCATCCGAGCAATAAATGTTTGTCTTTTTTCTTGACATTTGTTTTAATAGTTTAGTCCGATTATTTATATTAGTTAGCGATAATTTCTGGATAATTTCTGGAAGTCAATTTTATTATTTGTAGATGAAACGATATTTCGACAATCAATTTTTACTTTTGCAAACTTCACTTCGTTTATTAAAAGTGACATGTTTTGTAATGATTATTGTCGGATCGAACTGTATATTAATCATCCGAAACATGTCGAATTAGCAAAAATAAAAATTGATTGTTGAAATTTTATTTCATCCATAAATAATTTAGGTTGATTTTCACAAAGCTCTGTTAGGACTAATATAGTCCGGTCCATGCATGGTTTCCCTCACAATTCTACCAAACTGCACCGATTTGCACCAAAATTTGGCTGCAGGTTCTACTTACCCTCTACTTCAAAGTTGTCAATGTGCCGAGGGTTGCGTTTACCCTAGGGGTGGACACCATCCCTTCTCGGGGATGAAACCTTTTTTATTAAAAATAAGTATGGGAATGGATAGATTGACTAATTCTAAGAAACTTTTGTTTTATAAAGTTTTTACTGAAAGTCAATACTTTTCGACTTATTCGAGAGTGGAAACGTCAATTTTTCAACAAAAAAAAAAACACGTTTTCAGACGGTTTTCATGAATAACTCTGAAAATAAGTATTTTATGAAAAAAATCATTTGGAGTAAAAATGTAGCTTATAAAAAAACAAAATACTGGGATTAAAATATCACTAGACCCAATACTAACGGAGTAATAGCTTGTTAAAAATGATCTCTTATCAAATATTCGTGGAAATTTTCCAACAGAATTATCTTCGTTTAGGCACTATGAAAAGATGGCGAAAAGTCTATAACGAAATTGCGCGTGCAATAATAGTTATTGAAGCTCGAAGATCTCGAAAATCAGTTTTTCTCAAATATCTCGTAAACCACTAGATTTAAGTTAACAGAGGTTGTTGTGGTACCTTGGCTCTTTTTAGCTTCCAAAGGAGCGTTGTAGAACCTACAACAAATTCCGATATTCGACACACACAAAAACCACAAGATATTAGTAAAAGTTAACTAAATCTATCTAAATTAAAACAACACGCACTTAAAAGAATGCACAAAGTTTAGCATGATGGTTTACTACTCAAACTAAAAAGCCGACTTCCCCATTCATTGTACTGCACAGTTGAATGTTGAATCATACATTCAAGAAAGATACTTCCATATCAAATTTGGAAATGAAGAAAGTCAGTTTGCTAGTTAAGCTAGCAGAGCATGCGGTTACTCAGTGCAACAAAGAGCATTTAATTTTTAATTAGAGCATTTTAGCTTATAATTTGATACAATATAATTAATTGATTTTTAAATATGGCTCTGCTAGCTTAACATTATTAAGCTAATTAATAATTTGATATTAAATACAATATAATGAATTTGAAAATTTAGTTGATTCCAATAATTGATTGAAATGGTCGAGAATAATCATATAATTTCATTGTACCAAGCTGCCAACACTGTCTATCTGTGACGAATTAAATATTATCGTGTTTATAATTGACGAATTAAATACTACAAGCCCAAGTGGTACAAATATACATCGACAGGCAAAGTTTTGGTACAGGCCTGACAAGTGTTGCTACCGCAAATGCTACCACAAGCTAGCTAGGTAAGTATTCTGCCCACAAAGCGAATAGGTAGCAACTCACAAAATTTTATATTATTTTTATACCTATTATAAACATTATGTAAATCATAATGCAAAAAGCATTTTCATCTAGCAGCAATAAAAACTATTTTATATTTTAATATTTTAACTGAAAAAAAAAAACAATTTTTTTGCTAATGCCGTTTCTAAGATACGTGTGACACAGGCACCAAATTAGCAACAAGCAACGTATCTCTGAATCCATATCCCGGAGATAGTTACGATTAGCTAATTCATACTGATGATGACTACATTGTAGTCGAAATACGTATTTATAAAATACAAACAAATGTTCTTGGAATAGGGGCAAAATTTGAAATATAATTTCAAAAAAACCTAGAGTTCTCTTTGATTATTTTAAGTCATAGAACAAAAATAAAAGTATGCTAAGTTATTGCTAGTCATTTCCTAGCCGATAAGACAAAAAATTTAATCCGGCAAGCTTTGAAAGCTGAGATACAGCATGCGTTATTCCCAGCGCCTCCATCCTCGAATCAAAAAGTAGAGTTTATATGACAAATCTAAAGATATGTAAATTATTTACTAATTTTTTTCTAACAGATTCGCTTAACAATATAATGAAACGAAGCCGGGAAAGCTGAGAAATAGTTTCAACTTCAGAGCGCCAATACCAAAAAGTATTGCATAATAGGTATATATACTAAATAACTGTTTTCCTCATATACTGTACGTGTTGGAAAGCATTGCTAATAGAGAATCAATGTTAAATATTATTTACTATAATAACTATACACAGTATGCTTAATAAAGAAATAAAAATAGTAGGGGTACTCATTAGTGTGTCTGTTGTGTATGCTTGCTGGACTGTTTTGTACTTAGTATGCATTTACATGTAATGAGAGTGGGTTAAATATGATCAACAATCCACACAAATTAAAAGAAAAATAAAACCCCAAAAAGAAAAAAATATAGAATTCGGACAAAAAAAAAGTTAAACCAACGGTTAGAATATTCCTCCATTATTTGCTAAACAATATCCGAGTTGATTCTAGAAATCTACCCGGGTATTTTTTAGCACTTGAGGAGAAATATTCGCACAATTGTCAACAATTATTTGCCTTAATTGTTTTGAGAAAACCCCACAAAAAAAAGTCGTTAGGAGATAGATCTGGCGATCTGGCTGGCCCATGAAGGTTCCAAAAGCACTTATACAACGTTCCTGGAAAGTTTGTTCCCGGAACAGCCTTACTATCATGGAATTGTGTGCAGGGCAACTATCTTGTTGGAACCATACAGATTCCAGGCCTAAATTAGGAAGAGCTCTAACAGTTGGCAAAATATTATTTCGTAACAAACTCAAATATTTTTGAGAATCGAAAGATCCGTCAATAAAGAATGTAACCCAACCCAAAAATGTAACCCAATTTACCAGTTCAGACATTCAGTTTCAGTATGTATGTGTATGTATGGTTTTATAGTAAATATTTTATTTATTTATTTAACATTGATTCTTTATTAGAAATGCTTTTGAAAACGGTCTGCCGGTCTGTACATTCCATCATTTGATGCTAAAATCATTTGAGGCGCTGGAAAGCGCATGCTGTATCTCAGGTATATATATCTATATATATATATATATTATAAACTGTATAAACTGAATGTCTGAACTGGTAAATTGGGTTACATTTTTGGGTTGGGTTACATTCTTTATTGACGGCGCCTCAAATGATTTTTGCATCAAATGATGGAATGTACAGACCGGCAGACCGTTTTCAAAAGCATTTCTAATAAAGAATCAATGTTAAATAAATAAATAAAATATTTACTATAAAACCATACATACACATACATACTGAAACTGAATGTCTGAACTGGTAAATTGGGTTACATTTTTGGGTTGGGTTACATTCTTTATTGACGGATCTTTCGATTCTCAAAAATATTTGAGTTTGTTACGAAATAATATTTTGCCAACTGTTAGAGCTCTTCCTAATTTAGGCCTGGAATCTGTATGGTTCCAACAAGATAGTTGCCCTGCACACAATTCCATGATAGTAAGGCTGTTCCGGGAACAAACTTTCCAGGAACGTTGTATAAGTGCTTTTGGAACCTTCATGGGCCAGCCAGATCGCCAGATCTATCTCCTAACGACTTTTTTTTGTGGGGTTTTCTCAAAACAATTAAGGCAAATAATTGTTGACAATTGTGCGAATATTTCTCCTCAAGTGCTAGAAAATACCCGGGTAGATTTCTAGAATCAACTCGGATATTGTTTAGCAAATAATGGAGGAATATTCTAACCGTTGGTTTAACTTTTTTTTTGTCCGAATTCTATATTTTTTTCTTTTTGGGGTTTTATTTTTCTTTTAATTTGTGTGGATTGTTGATCATATTTAACCCACTCTCATTACATGTAAATGCATACTAAGTACAAAACAGTCCAGCAAGCATACACAACAGACACACTAATGAGTACCCCTACTATTTTTATTTCTTTATTAAGCATACTGTGTATAGTTATTATAGTAAATAATATTTAACATTGATTCTCTATTAGCAATGCTTTCCAACACGTACAGTATATGAGGAAAACAGTTATTTAGTATATATACCTATTATGCAATACTTTTTGGTATTGGCGCTCTGAAGTTGAAACTATTTCTCAGCTTTCCCGGCTTCGTTTCATTATATTGTTAAGCGAATCTGTTAGAAAAAAATTAGTAAATAATTTACATATCTTTAGATTTGTCATATAAACTCTACTTTTTGATTCGAGGATGGAGGCGCTGGGAATAACGCATGCTGTATCTCAGCTTTCAAAGCTTGCCGGATTAAATTTTTTGTCTTATCGGCTAGGAAATGACTAGCAATAACTTAGCATACTTTTATTTTTGTTCTATGACTTAAAATAATCAAAGAGAACTCTAGGTTTTTTTGAAATTATATTTCAAATTTTGCCCCTATTCCAAGAACATTTGTTTGTATTTTATAAATACGTATTTCGACTACAATGTAGTCATCATCAGTATGAATTAGCTAATCGTAACTATCTCCGGGATATGGATTCAGAGATACGTTGCTTGTTGCTAATTTGGTGCCTGTGTCACACGTATCTTAGAAACGGCATTAGCAAAAAAATTGTTTTTTTTTTTCAGTTAAAATATTAAAATATAAAATAGTTTTTATTGCTGCTAGATGAAAATGCTTTTTGCATTATGATTTACATAATGTTTATAATAGGTATAAAAATAATATAAAATTTTGTGAGTTGCTACCTATTCGCTTTGTGGGCAGAATACTTACCTAGCTAGCTTGTGGTAGCATTTGCGGTAGCAACACTTGTCAGGCCTGTACCAAAACTTTGCCTGTCGATGTATATTTGTACCACTTGGGCTTGTAGTATTTAATTCGTCAATTATAAACACGATAATATTTAATTCGTCACAGATAGACAGTGTTGGCAGCTTGGTACAATGAAATTATATGATTATTCTCGACCATTTCAATCAATTATTGGAATCAACTAAATTTTCAAATTCATTATATTGTATTTAATATCAAATTATTAATTAGCTTAATAATGTTAAGCTAGCAGAGCCATATTTAAAAATCAATTAATTATATTGTATCAAATTATAAGCTGAAATGCTCTAATTAAAAATTAAATGCTCTTTGTTGCACTGAGTAACCGCATGCTCTGCTAGCTTAACTAGCAAACTGACTTTCTTCATTTCCAAATTTGATATGGAAGTATCTTTCTTGAATGTATGATTCAACATTCAACTGTGCAGTACAATGAATGGGGAAGTCGGCTTTTTAGTTTGAGTAGTAAACCATCATGCTAAACTTTGTGCATTCTTTTAAGTGCGTGTTGTTTTAATTTAGATAGATTTAGTTAACTTTTACTAATATCTTGTGGTTTTTGTGTGTGTCGAATATCGGAATTTGTTGTAGGTTCTACAACGCTCCTTTGGAAGCTAAAAAGAGCCAAGGTACCACAACAACCTCTGTTAACTTAAATCTAGTGGTTTACGAGATATTTGAGAAAAACTGATTTTCGAGATCTTCGAGCTTCAATAACTATTATTGCACGCGCAATTTCGTTATGGACTTTTCGCCATCTTTTCATAGTGCCTAAACGAAGATAATTCTGTTGGAAAATTTCCACGAATATTTGATAAGAGATCATTTTTAACAAGCTATTACTCCGTTAGTATTGGGTCTAGTGATATTTTAATCCCAGTATTTTGTTTTTTTATAAGCTACATTTTTACTCCAAATGATTTTTTTCATAAAATACTTATTTTCAGAGTTATTCATGAAAAACCGTCTGAAAACGTGTTTTTTTTTTGTTGAAAAATTGACGTTTCCACTCTCGAATAAGTCGAAAAGTATTGACTTTCAGTAAAAACTTTATAAAACAAAAGTTTCTTAGAATTAGTCAATCTATCCATTCCCATACTTATTTTTAATAAAAAAGGTTTCATCCCCGAGAAGGGATGGTGTCCACCCCTAGGGTAAACGCAACCCTCGGCACATTGACAACTTTGAAGTAGAGGGTAAGTAGAACCTGCAGCCAAATTTTGGTGCAAATCGGTGCAGTTTGGTAGAATTGTGAGGGAAACCATGCATGGACCGGACTATATTAGTCCTAACAGAGCTTTGTGAAAATCAACCTAAATTATTTATGGATGAAATAAAATTTCAACAATCAATTTTTATTTTTGCTAATTCGACATGTTTCGGATGATTAATATACAGTTCGATCTATGGACATATATATATATATATATATATATATATATATATATATATATATATATATATGTGTGTCTGTAATCACTCTAGCGGTCACAGTTTTCATTTTATTGGAATGAAATTTGATATTTGAGGCACTTTTGGTATTCAAAAGGTCAAGTTCGTTAATGGGAAAAATCGGACAAGGGAAAAGGGAGTTTAGAGGGAAGGGGAAACACAAAATTTGGCATATCTCCCTTGATATTTGAAAAATCGAAAAATTTATAAGAAATAAAGTTGTAGGTATTAAATTTTGCTGTAATTTTGTATCTTATCATTTTTTTTGTTACACTAATATTTACAGAAATATTGACGGTTTAAGATTGAAAATTAAATTCCTTAATATCTCCGTACACATTAGAGTTTGAGCAAAAACGATAAGGTGATGAATTGTAGCAAATTTAATTTTCTACAACTTTATTCCTCACGTATTTTTCGATTGTTCTAATATCAAGAGAGATATTTTATATTTTCTGTTTTCTTCTTTCTTTATGCCTCCCTTTCCCCTTGACGTATGTCATTTATTAATAAAATTGGCCATGCAAATACTAAAATCATATACGACATTTCATTTTGATCAGACTAAAATTGTGACCGCTAGAAAGTAATTTAGGTATTTTAAGAAAATTCGCTGAGTTGAAGCAGCTCCTGCGTAACGAATTTTTTTTTTAAATAATTAAAATAACAACCTTCATATTAAAAAATTTATTCAAATATTTAGATTTAAAATTGAATAGGTTTTAGCGAATTTCCTGAAAGGAAATAGAGCTATTGGTCCCGTACCGAAGTCAAAATTTCGCGAAAATTTCTTCAAATGTCCATCGATCCTACCTTGTAGATGTCAAAAATCACCATCTGTAAAATTTATATATATATATATCTATGGACATATATATATATATATATATATATATATATATATATATATATATATATATATATATATATATATATATATACATATATATATATATATATATATACATATATATATATGTGTCTGTCATCACTCTAGCGGTCACAGTTTTCATTTTATCGGAATGAGATTTGGTATTTGAAGCGCTTTTGGTATTCAAAAGATCAAGTTCGTTAATGGGTAAAATCGGACCAGGGGAAAGGGGGGTTTAGAGGGAGGGTGAAACACAAAATTTGACATATCTCCCTTAATATTCAAAAAATCGAAAACTTTATAAGAAGTAAAGTTGTAGGTATTAAGTTTTACTGTAATTTTGTTTCTTATCATTTTTTCTGTAACCCTAATATTTACAAAAATATTGACGGTTTAAGATTGAAAATTAAATTCCTCAATATCTCTGGACGCATTAGAGTTTGAGCAAAAAAGATAAGGTGATGAATTGTAGCAAACATGATTTTCTACAACTTTGTTTCTTACGCATTTTTCGATTGTTCTAATATTAAGAGAGATTTTTTATATTTTGTGTTTTCTTCTATCTTTATGCCCCCCTTTCCCCTTGACGTATGTTATTTATTAATAAAATTGGCCATGCAAATACTAAAATCAGACACGACATTTCATTTTGATCAGACTAACATTGTGACCGCTAGAGAGTAATTTATTTATTCCAAGGAAATTCGCTAAGTTGAAGCAGCTCCTGCGTAACGAATTTTTTATTAATTTAATATTTGTTTATTTGTGTATACTTTAGTTGTGTATAAAATAAGGATCTAATAAGTATTTTGAAGTTTTGAGTTTAGTTTTTGAAGAGTCTTATTTTGTCGACGTCGTTTTCGAGCTTCTTCATTTACTTCAGTTTTTTGTTTTAAATTAGAACTATTATTTGGTTGCTCAATATATGTTGGAGATTCAATACTTCCCTCCAATATTGTTTTTTCTAAAGAAATATTCGAGTTTTCAGGATGCTTTGGTATCACATTTTTCTGGTTGTTATCAAACATTTGGTTTTGTTGTAATAATAAACTCGAACTTGTTTTCGAATCTTTCAGAATTTTTTCAAAACGATGTGCATGTTTTCGCACCACAGTATCAAAAGAAATCATTGATCGATTTTTACCACTGTGATCAGGTGTACTAATTGATCCTATTGTGGCATCATCATTAGTTGACAATTTTTCTTCACATAACATTTTTTTTGCATAATCATCTTTATCTTTGGAAAACCAGTATATTTGTTGCAACCAAAAATATTTTCTTTGTATCCAAAATTCTTTATTATAATAAGTAAAAGCTCTCGGTAAAGCAAAATCAAAATACGATCTAGATTTACCTCGCCAAAAACATTTATGCCATCTAAAATAAATTTTAATTATTATTCGAGTATGTACACAAAAAAGGCCTATATTTGCGAATTTTGTTTCTTAATTGAAAGAAAATCGTAATATATATAGCGGCAAACTCAAATGGTTGTTTACATTTTTGATTCAAGCAATAAATGAACATTGGTACACATATTCATTGAACACAACCCTTATCTTTAAAATAGGCAGGCCCCTCTATCCCACTGGGTACTCTGGGCATGTGCCCAAGGGCCTCCTTGGGGAGCTTTTAGTCGATAGGGGCCTCCTAGTTCCTGCCAGATCACCAAACGATAACTGATATTTATTACACTGGGCGTTGCAACCTTAGTGGGATCTTGGACTATTAGTTATTATTATAACTAATTTTTAATTAAAAAGTGTCGCCATCTATATTATTTTATTCCCCCTTGTTAATTTTTAATACCCTTTGATTTCTTCTGGTGTTAGAATAATTGAATTTCCAACGTCATCTTGTTCCATTTCCATCAATTGAAATTTATGCATTTTATCGCACAGTATTTGAGATATCAAATTCATTAATTTTATCCAAGCAACTTCAATCATTGGTGATAAATATATTTCTGGATGTACACTCAAATATCGAATAAAAACTGTTGAATACTTTTTAAAATCATTTATATTTAAATTCATATCTTTATGAAATAATGCTATGTACGATAAAGTGTCATCAACACGTTTGTTTTCAGAAAAATATTTTAAAATGTATCCTAACAATTCAATAATGTATTCCCAATGTCTGAATACTTTTGGATGTTCACAAAGTTTTGAAGCCTCGCATCTTACGGCTACCATGAAATATTTCTGATATTCTGGATAAGCTTCGAAAAATCTGTTAAATTTTACGTTTAATGTGATTAAAATAAGACCAAATCAATTTAGGTGAACAATTAAAAGGGCTATGAAATAGAAAACTAATAAAGTGATTTGGCTAGAGCTCTGCACACTTTAATCTCAGATCAACTTCTAATTTTATATAAAAAAGGTACTCTTTAATATAACAACATAATTTTGGTGGATTTGAACCGTTTTTGAGATCTTGCACATCGAATTTTATTTTTTTTTAAAGGGGATTTTTTGTTAATTATAAGCCTAGTACATACATGTCTAAACAATTAATTATTTTTTGCAATATTCAAGATGTTAAAACAGATTTTCGTTTAACTTCGGGTGTTTCCTTCTGTACAACGTTCTAAAAAATATATCAGGCTGAAATTATAAATATTTTATAGACTTCACAAAATTAATATGTAAAAGCAATTCGGACTTCTATATCCGTTCCCGAGATATCGAATTTCAAAAGTTGATTAATTTTAATGAATTATTTCTTTCAATATGAAAGTGGTCGCTCATCTAAATTCTAAAGCACATCAGACCAAGTTTAAGCACTAACCATGCTTACAGGAAGGATTAGAGACGGTTTTTAGGTCTCTGAATCTCAGGAACCAAAAAAGCTATAAATCTTAAAAACGGTAAGAGATAGAAGTTTTAAAACAAAAAAATTTCCCTGTCTGAAAATAAACAACTTTTGTTTGAAACTTTTTTTTCGTAAAATTTATAAATTTATAGATATATATATAAAGATAACAGTAAGGAAAGTGGGAACTTAAAAATACACAATAAATTGATGAAATTAAAGTAAATGACTGGATATTTGATGTCCATTAAGCTAGCAGAGCAACCTGAGCAAAACACAATTATAATTGTCTCATAATTAGATGCTAATTAAATGCCCTAATTAAAAGTTAAATGCTCTTTGTTGTATTGTGTTATCACGTGCTCTGCTAGCTTAACAACAGAGCAATATTTAAAAAATCAATTAATTATATTTTATTTAATATCAAATTATTAAGCTAATTAAATGCCTTAATTAAAAATTAAATGCTATTTGTTGTATCGTGTAACCGCATGCTCTACTAGCAGAGCAATTAAGCTAGCAGAGCATTATCTATAAAATCAATTAATTATGTTTTATTTAATATCAAATTATTATGCTAATTAAATGCTCTAATTAAAACTGGAATGGACTTTGTTATACTGTATAACTGCATGCTCTGCTAGCTTAACCAGCAGAACAATATTTAAAAAATCAATTAATTATACTGTATTTAATATAAAATTATTAAGGAAATTAAATGCTAATTAAATGCTCTAATAATAAATTAATTGCTCTTTGTTGTACTGTGTAACCGCATACTCTGCTAGCTGAAGGTTGATCTAGCAGAACAATGCTTTAAAATTAAAAAAGTAATTATGCAATGATCGTAATGTGCTTCAGATAATTAAATGCACTAATTAACAATTAATTGTTCTTTGTTTTAGAGGGACAAATAAACCCCTTCTCCTAGGTAAATTCCATTCCATGCATGGGCATTCAATAAGTGGGTATCGACATATTTAATTTTTACTGGGTACTTTGAAAAATTGGTTCCTGGGTACCTCAAATGAGGTCGTTCAAAATATGAGCTCTTAATATTAATATATAAATCATCTTCATCGCAATTTTCCATTTTCACTTCAGTCACATGAGCAAAATTTTATGTCTTGTTAAACAAGGTAGGAAAATATAGCTAAAACACATAGAAAATCCCAATACATATTTTTATAGTGAATTAAACGATCCAAAAAATGGGTACCGTACTCTTTTTATACTAGCCCAACCATTTAAAAGATATAGGAGGTGAGACTTTGAAAGTTTTTGCTGCTAAATTTTATAACTCTCTGCTAGGTAAGCATTAGAAAATGTGCAATACATATTTCCTTAGAAAATTACCTGATTTACAAAAATTAAATACAATATAATGAATAGATTTTTTTAGATATTGCTCTGCTAGCTTAACATTAAGCTAGCAGAGCATGCGGTTACACAATACAACAAATACTATTTAATTTTTAATTAGGGCATTTAATTAGCATTTAATTAGCTTAATAATTTGATATTTAATACAATATAATTAATTGATTTTTTAAATATTGCTCTGCTAGCTAACCGTCCCAACCCCAGTAAAAATGGTTGAAAATGGGTGGAAATGTTTGGAAAAAACCACAGAAAGTGATTCTAAGGAAGTAAAAGTCCTTTTCGTCCGTGAAATCCTTAAATTTAAAAAATGTTTTTTTCATTTTTAAGTAAAAAAGATTGTAAAAAATTTCTTTTACAATATTAAATTGTCGGAGGGTTGGGTTGGTTTGGATTTGGCTGGGTTCGGTTAGGTTGGGTTGGGTTGGTTTGAGTAAGGTTGGTTTGGGTTGAGGTAGTTTAGCGGGGGGTTATTTTATTGCAGGGTATTAGGTTGAGGTAGTTTAGCAGGGGATTCGGGAAGTTGCCCAATAGCCTCCGATATAATAATTCTCCGCTAAACTACTCCAAACCAACCCAACCCAACCCAACCTAGCCCAACCCAACCTAACCCAATCCAACCCAACCGAATCCAACCCAACCCAGACAATTTTAAAAAAAACCAAATATTTATTGTAAAAAAAAACTTTTTACATTATTTTTTACTTAAAATTTAAAAAAAAAAACATTTTTATAGGTCACAGTTTTAATCTGATTAGAAGGGTATTTTGGTATTTTAGGCGTTTTTCGTATTTGAAAGGTCAAGTTCGTTAATGGGTAACATCGACAAAGGGGAATTGGTTTTTGAGGGAGGGGGAAACACAAAATTTGGCATATCTCCCTTAAATCAAAAAATTTATCAGAAGTAAAGTTGTAGAAAATTAGTTTTACTATAATTTTGTTTAATATTATTTTTTCTGTTACACAAATTTTTACAGAAATATTTACAATTTAAGATTTAAAGTTAAAATTCTAAATATCTCGCTGTACACATTAGAGTTTGAGCAAAAATGATCAGGAAATCAATTGCAACAAACATGGTTTTCTACAACTTTACTTCCTATACATTTTTCGATTGTTCTAATATTTTATATTTTGAGTTTTCTTCTTATTCTATGCCCCCCTTTCACCTTTGATCTATGCCATTTATTAATAAAATAGTCTTTGCAAATACCAAAATTATACCAACTACGAAATTTCATTTTGATCAGACTATAATTGTGACCGCTAAAAAGTATTTATATATTCTAAGGAAATTCCATAAGTTGGCGCAGCTCCTGCGTAACGACTTTTTTTAGTCATAAATAATTCTATATAATGAAATTATCCAATAAATCCAAAAAACTATTTCTCTCGCACCCGCTTGTATGTATGCCTCGCGAATGTAAATTAAATATCAGTAACAACCGTACAATTTTATATATTAATTAATTAACAACGATGATTTGTGTCGTTTATATAGTGTACTAGCTAGAAATCTCCGCGGTTTCACAAGTTTTTGAGTGTAGGAATCTTATCATAACAACATCAGGAGAAATAAAAATGATTTACAAACCTTTCTTATGTAAAGAAATTTTTACAAACTATTTCATATGTAAAAGAATTTACGTTTTAATGTCTTTTAAATCTCAATTGAATAGGTATTTGAATACATGTCCGAAATTCACACTAAAATTCAAATATAATATTTCATACTGTCGCGGTATCTTGGCTCTCTTTAGCCTTTAACGGAGTACTATTGAACCTACAACAGATTCCGATACTCGACACACACAAAAAACAAAACATTAGTAAAAGTTTACTAAAGATCTGTCAATTGGATAACACTCACTTTTTTTTTGAAAAAAAAAATTTAAATTAAACTAAAAAAAACTATGAAAGTCAAACCTGACGTTTATTTGATTTTTTTAAAAAAAGAATTATAAATTAATTTTTTTCAACAACTGTGAACTTTAGATTCGATCTTAATTGATACAATGTCAATTTTGAACTGATTGTGAATTAGCAATTTCCGCGGCTTTTATACCCATCAGAGATCTTTCTAGAACCATGGTTGTTGACCCTATATAAATATTGTTGTCATATTTTTGCATCGACTTCTCTAGAACAATTTAGTTTCGTACGGCCAATTGAAAATTTATATACAATTTTACAACATATATAATTCTGTTTATATATTTCACAGTAAGTTTAACAAATTTTACTATTTATGTATTTGTTGTTTTTTTTTTTAACAAAATTCTTACTTGTTTTTATAGATGTTACTAATAGACTTTATAGATGTGAGAAAATTTGTGTATAAACATATATAAAATAAAATTTTTTTTCTTTTCTAATAATTTTTTTCTTTGATTTTTTTTTAAATCTGATTTTATAATAAATTTTTTTTCAACTTTTGACTTTGTCTAAAGAAAAAAAACTTAGTTTTCCAACTTAGTTTTCTTTTAACTATGTGTTGAGGTTCTAAAAATTATTTTAATATTTTACGGAACCAAATTTAACAACCTATATTACACCTTGAAATAATTTAGTAAAACCTAAATATTGTTTAATTATTTAATTTTTAGATATATTTCTAGTTTCAAGTTAATAGCTCTATAAACATTATATTATCGAATGATAATTAGTGAGAACTCTAGGTTTTTGAAATACAATTTCAAATTCGCCACCTTTACCAAGATCAGTTTTTTGTATTATATTATAAATACGTATTTCGACTACAATGTAGTCATCATCAGTATAAATTAGCTAGTCGTACTTTACTCTTTGAAAATTAGAAATAGATATAAAGTCGAGATCAATAGACAAAAATAAAAATAAATAGAAAATTAACTAGATTAAAATATATATTAGATTTAAAATATAATAAATTTTAAATTATATTGAAATTACTCTTGTTAAAATTTCCTTCATTCACATTTATTCCTGTTAATTTTTCTCTTATTAAAATTACTCTTATATTGTCGCAGGATATGTTACTTGTTACTAATTTGGTGACAGTTTCACGATGACTACATTGTAGTCGAAATACGTATTTATAATAAAAAAAAACGGATCTAGGTAAAGGGGGTGAATTTGAAATTTTATTAATAGCTCTATATTTAATAATTAGCCATAAAACTTTGACACACCATTTTACTTCTAATAGTGTTAGAAATGAATAGTATTATTCATATAGCTCATACAGGGAGCTATGAATAACAAAAATTTGTAACGAGTTTTGTACAGAAAATCACGAAATTTAGCAGAAAATTTCAAACTGCCGTAAACGTTGACCTGTTGAAATTAGTGAAATATATATACTTTTGAAGTAAATAATAATTTCTACAATTTATTTTCAGTCAATTTTCCTACAAAACAAAAATCCGAGGAGTTAGAAACACATTTTTGAAGAAAAAAAACGTGAGACGAAAATCAATTTCCGGTGCGGTAGGGGTGAGAACTTTTAGTATATTTACTTCCTAAATACCCCCAACAATTTCCCAAAGTCAAATATCCCCCACTCTATGTCGTCTACATTGACTAGACTATGTTCCATTTCAAAAAATTTCAAAACACGTGTCGAATTGATTCATTCTTTTGCAGAGTGAATTATTAAGATTCGTACGATATGAGAATATTCATTTTTCTAAAATTTACGTCACAAGAAAAGAAATTTACTATCTAAATTTCATGTTTATAGCTTCAGTTGTTTTTGTTCGGCTATGATAAATCAGCCGTTTCAAGTATTTTTACATACAAAGGTTTCTTGTACGAATTATTTACTAAATAATTGCCAAATATTAAAATTGCCCGATTACTTACTTTTTCATTATATTTTCATTATGAGAAGGTATATCATGGGATACTCTACCCCATACTTCTAAAAGTTGCCTTCGCTCTTCAGATGTTAGATTGATTTTATATTTTGTTGAAAATTTAATCGAATGACGGCCACTCATTTTAAAAAGGTTAATAATTTAGAAATTTTTTATGAGTATTTAAAATATATTTGTAGTTTATTTGTCATCTGTGCTTCGTAGCACGTATGATCCAATTTTTTTATATCAATTTACAATTGAAAATAAGCGATACTCTATCTTTATATAAATTATTAAAATAATCAAAGAGAACTCTAGGTTTTTTGAAATTAAATTTCAAATTTTGCCCCAATTCCTAGAACAATTATTTGTATTTTATAAATACGTATTTCGACTTCAAGGTAGTCATCATCAGTATGAATTAGCTAATCGTAACTATATCTGGGATATGGAGTCTGAGATATGTTGCTCGTTGCTAATTTGGTGCGTGTCTCACGTACCAAAGTTGTTGTTGTCGTGAGACACGCACCAAATTAGCAACGATTAACATATCTCGGACTCCATATCCCAGATATAGTTACGATTAGCTAATTAATACTGATGATGACTACCTTGTAGTCGAAATACGTATTTATAAAATACAAATAATTGTTCTAGGAATTTGCTAATTTGATGCGTGTCTCACGACAACAACAACTTTGGTGCGTGAGACACGCACCAAATTAGCAACGAGCAACAGATCTCAGAGTCCATATCCCAGAGATAGTTACGATTAGCTAATTCATAGGCTTATTTAATTTCAAATATTTGACCTCTCAAATGCTTGACCATAACCAATTGGAAAATTCGATATCACCCAAATGTTTCCAATTTAATACGAGTAATATTATGGTTAGTTAATATTACAAGAATAGTATGAAAGTCAGAAATGAAACGAAACACTTAAAAATCTTAATTTATTTGTTTACTATTTAAATTAATTTACTAAATTGATATTGAATGGACTTGAATGTTAAATTTCGGATTAATATCCGATTCTAAATGAATTTACATTTTGATTGATATCTAGATTATTTTTCTAAATCTATAGTCTGAATCTATAATCTATAATCTACATTTTTAAATCTAAATGTGAGTTGATTCACAATTGTTTTTATACTAAAATTTGACATAGTTTAAAATTAATAATATCAAAGAGAAATCTAGGATTTTTCGAACTAAATTTAGATTTTTGCTCCAATTTCCTAGATGAAAAATTTTTGTATTTTATAAATACGTATTTCGACTAAAAAGAAGTCATCGTCAGTATGAATTAACTGTGCAGACCGTCACAAATTAGCAACAAGTAACATGTCCTCGGAGAATAATTACAATTAGCTAATTCATACTGATGATGACTACTTTGTAGTCGAAATACGTATTTATAAAATAGAAAAATTTTTTATCTAGGAAATTGGGACAAAAATCTAAATTTAATAGTTTTAAATGTATTAATTATTCTACACTTTTTTTTTAATAATTTGAACAGCAAAAATGTTGAAATGGCATTTATGCTTCTTTGACAAAAATATCAAGTTAACAAATAAAATTGTTTGAATGTCGTAATAATTATATAAATGAGGTCAATTATACATTTCATAAAAATTAAGAATTATAAATGTGTTATCGGGTTACGCAACAATGTAACTTTTGAACATTTAGATTCAGGAAGAAATAGTGAATATAATTTTCTTGAACATTAGAAGAAAGAAAATTAAAAATGGAAAATTTATTGTTACCTCCTCCTACTTTATTTTTTGAAGGTAACTTGAAAGAAAATTGGAAAAATTGGCGCCAATGCTTTGAGATTTACTTAGAAGCAACTGGATTAGAAAAAGCATCAGATACAAGAAAAATTTCTTTGTTATTACACATAGCAGTTGAAGAAGCTATACAAAAATTTACTACGTTTGATATAAGAGCTGAAGATAAAAAGAAATTAAGTGAAGTGTGCAGCGTGTTCGAATCATATTGCACTACAAAAACAAATGAAAGTGTAGAACGACAAATATTTTTCAGCAGAAATCAAGGTATTGGAGAAACATTTAACGAATTTATGACTGATTTAAGAAAACTAAGTTCTTTAAGCAATTTTGATTCACTACGTGAAAGTTTAATAAGGAATAGAATTATATCAGGAATCCGAGATCCTTAAACAAAAGATAGATTACTTAGGAATGATAATCTTAATTTGGAAAACTGAATTACGATATGTCAAGCAGCAGAATTAGCAAATGAGGAATTAAAAACAATGGCAGTTGAAAATAAAGTACATGCAGTGAAAAGGGAAAACAGTGCAATCAATCAAAGCAACAAAAAGAAAAGAACGAGTAACGACTTCTCAAGAAAACAAGATTCAACGTCGAGCAAATAGACTAAGAGCTGGCTACATAAAAGTGAACTGATCGAACTTAGTCGTGATTTTTTCTCATAAGTTTCCAATGATACCGTCAAAGCAAGAGCCGCAAAAATTAGTTTTTTTTGTTTAATTTTTTGCGAAAACTAAATTTTTTTGTCATTTAGCCTCACTTTTAACTTCTGAAAATTTATGAAAAATCTAATTTTATCGTAAACTTGCAGTAAACAAATTTGCAGAACTATGTTTTATGAGTTCAATTTCAACTCAAAGTTAACTACTTTACCACTTCTGGGAGCGGTTGAGCCTCAACCTACACTTCTGGGAACATTGTCTTTCATTTTTAACCCGACTTCAAAAAAGGAGGATGGTTCTCAATTCGTCTGTATTTTTTTTTTTTTCTATTATCAAAATGTAATACTACACCAATTTTCAGAACTATATTCGATCGGTTTTTTTTGTTTTGTTCAATTTTTTACATTTTGATGTGTGATCTTTTTGCATTTTCGTCAAGTTTTATACTATATTCAAAATTTTTTATTTGGCCAACACCTGTTAAAACATCTTTATAATTTTTTATTATTTGTGTTTCATTCATGACATCTAATGTGTGTACTCTTTTTAGTTCAGTAAAGTTAAACATGAAAAGGCGGTCGTGCTTGCAAAAGGTCCGGTCGTTCTGAATTTTTTATATGTTGTTAGGACCTAAACCAATATTAAAAAACCAGATTTGCAATTTCCAAAGTGCTGTGCGAGCGGCGGTGTACCCAAAAAACCATGAAATTTTCGGACTTTTTTCAGTTCTTGCTCAATATCTCAGTGAAGGAAGGGTCTGACCGGTATAGTTATTCTATATAGTTTTAAATAAGACTAAATTTTCAATAATTTGAGATCAAAACAAGCTCTATACAGCTATGGGTTCTCAAGATACAGTTCTTAGAAAATAGGCCATTTTTTCCAAAAAGTAAAATTTTTTCGAAGTGGTCACTTATTTCGTAAAATATCTTCTAAAATACGCATCCCACGTCAAATAAAACTTGTAGTAAATTTAATTAGCTTTCATTTGAGATCAAACTGGTACCTGTATGCCCAGCGGTTCTCTCAAAAACAGCAGATAACCAAAGACAGTTATAAGTTAACCAGCGCAGATAACCATCGCAGCGCACATATTTACCACATGTTTGTATCCATATTTTCGGTAAAAGTAGGTACCAATTCCAATCAGAAGGAAGGAAACAAATGATTGAGGTCGTACAGCAGTTATCAGAACATGAGAAAATGACACACACTTCTTCTTCCATGCTTCAAGGGGCCACGCTTGTTTTTGAGAACAACAGTCTCAAAAAATAGCTGTACTGAGTGTCCCTTTGTTGGAGCCCATCTCCACTATGACTATGTCAACGACAAAACGTTTTTGGAGGTGAGTTTTCGTTGTTCTCACATCAGGGATACAACCACCCTTAATATGCTGAAGAAGGTGTGATAAAGAAAACTGGCATTCATCACTGTTTTCCAATAGGTAATCGTACACGCAATCGATCGTTTCTTCAGTATTACTGGCAGGACGATACCGTCTCTTATTCCTAGTAGCAGGTGGTAATCTAAAAAGGCTCCTGTAGCACAATCTGTGGTACGCCTCGTCTGCAGCAACCAGGTCGTCAATGGCGAGGAGGCGCTCCGATTGTGCTACAGGAGCCTGTTTAGATTACCACTTGCTACTGGGAATAATGATCATAATAATAATAATAATTATATTATATCATATAATATTTGACGTGGGATGCGTATTTTAGAAGATATTTTACGAAATAAGTGACCACTTCGAAAAAATTTCACATTTTGGAAAAAATGGCCTATTTTCTAAGAACTGTATCTTGAGAATCAATAGCTGTATAGAGCTTGTTTTGATCTCAAATTGTTGAAAATTTAGTCTTATTTAAAAGTGTATAGAATAACTATACCGGTCAGACCCTTCCTTCACTGAGATATTGAGCAAAAACTGAAAAAAGTCCGAAAATTTCATGGTTTTTTGGGTACACTGCCGCTCGCACAGCACTTTGGAAATTGCAAATCTGGTTTTTTAATATTGGTTTAGGTCCTAACAACATATAAAAAATTCAGAACGACCTGACCTTTTGCAAGCACGGATGTAGATCTTAACTGGACTATTTGATTAAATTTAATTTTAATAATGTGGGTAAACCTACAATGATTGGATTATTATTATTTTTACTTCTATTAATAATAAAATCTAAATTAGTTTCAGGTATATTTCTAAATTTACAAGGCGAGATCTTTTTAAAATTATGTTCAGATCATAGACATAGTATAATACTCAGAAAAACAATTGCAATCAGCACCTGTATCTAATTTCACCTTAACATTTTTAGATTTATTAATTTTTATTTGTTCATACCAATCATCAATGAGCGAATGTCTAAATAAAACTGACTGAAATCTGTAAATTTCTTCGTTTTTATATAGTTCTGGATCATTCTAGAATGGTGCTTGTTTGTACCAAACAGAAAATATTGTTTCTCGAAAACATATTTTTTTATAGACCTTCCAGAACACTCAGTTGCGCTTCAGCCATGGTCGAATTCAAAGGGGTCAGCAATTGATAAAATTTATTAAGAGTTATAATGGATTGGTCCCAATGCGAACCAATACAATACAATACAATACAATACCCCGCTTGTCAGATGCCTCAACGCACTGGCCCATCGGCTATGTATAATATACATCAAATATTTACCGATCTCATTAAAGTAAGTAAGCTACTTTCTCGCCTCGAATTGTTTTTATAAAAATTATTTAACAAAATTGAATCTATGTAAATGTGTATAAAATAAATTATATATTTTTTTTCAAAATAATTTATCTTTGATTTTATAATTTTTGTTTGATTTTGAAATAACTTTCTTGTTTTAAAAAAAAAACTTTGTTTAAGAAAAAAATAAAACAAAACTAGATATTATTTTCTTTTTGTAATAATTAAAAAAGAAACTCCTTTCTTAAGGAGAAAAATATTGCATCTTAAATATCTTCCAACTTAGTTTTCTTTTAATTATGTGTTGGGGGATTAAAAATTATTTTAATAATTTTTAACACAACATACTGTATCTAAAAGATAAGATAATATTTTAAAATTCAATATATATTAAGTAATTAAAATAATTGACTACACATTTAAGATATAATAGTGAATAGGTTAAAAATTAAAAACAGATTAAAAAGAAAATACATTGTCATGTCACAGTCATTAACAGAATTACACCTTCAGGTACACTTCACATTATCACGGTTTTACTTCACGTGCACTTTGTTTTTAAAGTAATGGATATGTGCTTGATCACAGGGACTGGTAATGGTACTGTCTCTGTACGGTAAGATTCTCAATATAAATTTCACGCGTCCAGCGTATCGTGTTGAACGCCCTCAACCGTACCATGGTCTGTGTGTATTTTGTGCCAATAGACTAAACAGGCACCGAGTCTTTCGAGGATAGTTTGTGATAAAAAATTTGGAGACCAACAGCTTCGGTTTCAGCAGTTACCGGAGTGGTGCTGGGACCGCTGCTGTCTGGTCTGGATTGAGTGGTTGCAGCTAGGGGGATTCCGATGGTTTTGTTGGAACATAACGTTGATGGCATCGTTCAGCCCAGATGGTGATCGAGATTCTGAGAATTTGGAGTAGTGATCCGGGAGAAATTGTCTGATGGCGAAGATAGCCAATATGCACTCAAAGCAATCCACTTCACTAAAATACCATCTACCCTAGTTTTCGAATGCGCAGAACCGTTGAAGATCAACGAAACATCACCATAGGTTTGATATGACTCCCAGAACACTGCGGAGTTGAAGGTAACGGTCGTTGAAATTTCCGTGAATGAGCCGCACTCCCATGAGGGAGTGAGGGATGGAACCATATCTGAGAATAACTTGAAGACAGGCTACCTCTGCCCTTAACGACAGGGTGGAAAAGTCTATAAACAGGAAGCGGAAAGCTACAGCAAGCTACATACATATCAAACAAAAACAACAACTTTCTGGTTGAGGTACTTATCGGTTATCGGTTACGCGGTTACGCGTGATATAAAGGAACTAGGCCAAAATAAAGGACCTCAGATAAAACAATTAAAATGGACCTATATCTTGTCATTCGAAAGGTTGTTTTATATACCAACATACTGTATACATACGTAGGTATTCGAGTCATTTCATACGTAATCGCCAGAACTAATAAATTTAAATAAACCATTCAAATAATTGTCCGTTTAAAATATGCCTGCTGCCTACTCCAGAAATAATTATATAAAAGACAAGATTCGGAATTTAACGTATATTTTGTCTGAAAACTTTAATTTTCGCAACGCAACACCATAACCCCCCCCCCCCGTCCAAAAATCGAAAAACCCTTCAAAATTACCTTTTTTACTTCTATTCATGCTAAAAGAGTGCGGATTTTTGCATTATGTCAATGAAACGTCCCGGGGGTAAAATATGCTCCCTTCCAGAAGCAGACTGCTCAGGGGGGTGTGTGAAAATTGTAGCGGCCAATGAACCTCTGACATCTATACAATAAATATATTGAAATACCCTTATTATCGTAAATATTCTATAAGAATATTGAAGTTTGTTCATTATAATTGTAGTATAAATCGAAAAAATTAATCGAAATAGTCCAATTTAAATGAATTAGATCAGTAAATATTCATACTTCAACAAAAAGGCCTGTAAAATTTAAATTTACCGCTAAATAGAATATCGAATTCTATTAAGAAAAACTTTGTGGATGTGTTGATGTCACATATATTTCCACACACACGTAAAGTTTTAGTACCTTGGCTAGTTGAGGCGGTTAGACAACGCTGTTATTTATTAATTTACGGTCCGTTATTTCATGTTTATTCCAGGAGTATACTCTTGTCCAGTTATATAGAGGTCAGTAGTTTTGTCTTTGTGATCACTTTGGCAACACTGTCTATCATGTAATATTTTATGATATGCAAAAAATGTCAACTGCACAGATTATATACCTAAGATATAATCTATGGTCGACTGTAATTAGTATTTTGTATTAATATTAATTAATCGCGAAGCTTTAATTAGGCTCTACATTTTATAACAAACACGATAAATGCAATATAAATAATTAATACACAAAAGTAATTTTAAATTAATGCACAAAATGTCAAACGAATCATTTCATGGTGAAAATGATCCTCTGTACATTAGTGAAGAACACATTAAACTTGAACAAGAGTTAAACATGGAACTAATAATTAAAGAAGAAGTATTAGATGAAAGTGATTTAGATGAACATCAAATTAAATCTAGAGAAGAAATTTATTTATGTGACGTATGTGATAAAACATTTATTCATCGAAGACTTTTATCTCAACATAAAAGAATTCATAATACAGAGAAACCTTATTCATGTGACGTTTGTGATAAAAAATTTACCATCAAAGATTATTTAGTTAAGCATAAGACAATTCATACTGGAGAGAAAATTTATTCATGTGAGGTTTGTAATAAATCATTTACTCAAAAAAGCAATTTAAACGTACATAAACGAATTCATACTGGAGAAAAAGCTTATTCATGTGATGTATGTAATAAAAAATTTACTAACGGAAGTAATTTAATTAATCATAAACGAATTCATTCTGGAGAGAAATTTTATTCATGTGATGTCTGTGATAAAAAATTCACGCAGAAAGTTGTTTTAGTTAAACATAAACTAATTCATACTGGAGATAAGCCCTATTCATGTGACGTTTGTAATAAAACATTTACCATCAACGATTATTTAGTTAGGCACAAACTAATTCATACCGGAGAGAAACCTTATTCATGTGACGTTTGTTATAAAACATTTACCCAGACAGATGGTTTAGTTAAACATAAACGAATTCATACTACAGAGAAACCTTATTCATGTGACGTTTGTAATAAAAAATTTGCCGTCAAAGATTATTTAGTTAGGCATAAACCAATTCATACTGGAGAGAAACTTTATTCATGTGAGGTTTGTTATATAGCATTTACTCATCGAAGAAATTGGGTTCAACATAAACGAATTCATACTGGAGAGAAGCCTCATTCATGTGACGTTTGTAGTAAATCATTTACCCAGAGAAGTGTTTTAGTTAGGCATAAACAAATGCATACTGGTGAAAAACCTTATTCATGTGACATTTGCGATAAAAATTTTCCCGACAAAGGTAGTTTAGTTAAACATAACCGAATTCACACTGGAGAAAAACCTTACGCATGTGATTCTTGTGATAAATCATTTGCTCAGAACAGCAATTTGGTCCAACATAAACGAATTCATTTAACAATTAAAGAAAAACCATATTCATGTGACGTTTGTGATAAAACATTTGCCAGCAAAAGTAATTTAGTTAAACACAAAGGTCTTCATTCTGGAGAAAAACCTTATGCATGTGATTATTGTGATAAAACTTTTACTCAGGCAAGCAGTTTAGTCGTACATAAACGAATTCATACTGGAGAAAAACCATATTCGTGTGACGTTTGTGATAAAACATTTGCCAACAAAAGTAATTTAGTTAAACACAAAGGCCTTCATTCTGGAGAAAAACCTTATGCATGTAATTATTGTGATAAATCTTTTACTCAGACAAGCAGTTTAGTCGTACATAAACGAATTCATACTGGCGAAAAACCTTATTCATGTGACGCATGTGATAAAAAATTTACCAACACAAGTAATTTAATTAAACATAAACGAATTCATACTGGATAGAAATCTTAATCATGTGACGTTTTTTTTGAAAATATTTATACAAAAAAGTTATTTAGTGATACATCTATCTCGCACAGGAGTCTCAATTTTTTTATTTAAATCAAACTGTGTTCTAATTTTCGATAAATTGGGGGAAAAACAATCTGTAGTCAATAAGAGAATCACTTGAATGACTACATATATCTACTTATTTGACAAACTGACGTCAATTGTTTTAAAAAAACTAAATTGAGGAATCCGGAAATTTTTTACAAGCCTTATTTTTACTTTTACAAGGATTAGGTGATAAAAAATAATAAAAGCATTGAAAAAATGGTTTTTTATTGCTAAATTATAAATAATTCAATATTTAAAGTCATAAAACCACCTCGAATTTTGTACAATATTTTAACGTGAAAAGGTCTATTCGTTCGGAGTAATAGTCGGTCGAACTTTCTTGTGTGACAAAATTCCGTTAGATTTGAATCGCTAATAACTACGACACTAATAATGCGTAAACAATGGTTGACCCACAACCGATAGACCATATCTGTACGTGTTTGTTGCGCAGTATTTGTTTTGCCGTGTTTGTTACAAATTAGCTTTGTGTAAAGTTATAAATTGGTGTAGCGTAGAAACTCATTTATCTAGGACATTGATTCGGGTGTCATTGTGAAGAGCTTGCGGAGTACTACTAGGAGATAATAAAAAATCGTCGGAATAGAAGTGAAAATCGATATTAACTTAAAATTACAAAATATGTCGAATTATAGAAAACGCAAATCAGAAAAAAGCTTGCGTCGAAAGGAATCTATAAAGCCTGAAAAATCAAGTGCCGAGCGAATACGAAAGCTACTGCAACGTCGAAAAGGAAATGAAAAAAAATTGTGATTCATCTATTCTGTAAACATTATACTACTCTGTGTAACCATTGTATTAAAGAGATTGGTAATTAAATTAAAGGCTAATACGAAACAGTTGTTATGATTTTATCCCGACGTTATCACGAAAAATCTATGGCATTAATCCGAACTGCTCCTTTCATTTTTTTTCTAGATTACAATAAACAGGTTTTTAGGGCTTTTCATTTTTGACCGGATTACTGTACTCAAGGTGTATTGGTATGAATGGCGATGATTGACAATCATTTATTGATATTAAAGCAGATTGACTCTCATGAATGTCTCAAATGTGCCTAATATTAAAATTAGTTATTGAAATATTTCTAAAGGTCGGTATTACCAAAGAATACAATATACATAGAAGTTCATAAGTACGATTTTTGTGTCACTTGAAATTGTGAGCGTGACCGCTAGATGACAATAGCTGTTAGATTTCGCTATTTAGTGCCATTAGCAGCACAACCAACTGTATTTTTTTGTGTATATTGTATCCGGCCAAAAACATAAATGTAATAAAGGGCCGAGTTTTCGGGAAAATTTAAAATTTTATATAACGCGGCAAGTTATTTTTTCTGATGAGTTCAAATATTTTAAAACTTGCCGCGTTATATAAAATTTTAAAAACATACTAAGGGAAAACTTACGAAATAAATTTCAACCAAATTTTTTCTTACATTTAATCAATTTACCCCTCATTAATTTTTTTTAGTTAATAGTTTACCGAGCTATTTACTTTGTAAATAGCTCGGCTCTTTAATGGGATATCATCACTTTTTAAAGAGCAACTATTATATGAAGTCTAGAGCTATTTACTTTGTAAATAGCTCGGTTCTTTCTTCCATATCATCACCTTTTAAGAAGCAACTATTATTTGAAGTCTAGAACTATTTACTTTGTAAATAGCTCGGTCCTTAGTCTCATATCATCACTTTTTAAGAAGGAACTATTACATTAAGGATTTTCCCGAATACTTGGCCCTTTCTTACATTTGTGTTTTTGGTCGGATACAATATACACAAAGAATACAGTTGGTTGTGCTGCTAATGGCACTAAATACCGAAATCGAACAGCTATTGTCATCTAGCGGTCACGCTCACAATTCACAATTTCTAGTGACACAAAAATCGTACTAATGAGCTTCTATGTATATTGTATTCTTTGGTAATTACCAAAGAATACAATATACATAGAAGCTCATTAGTACGATTTATGTGTCACTAGAAATTGTGAGCGTGACCGCTAGATGACAATAGCTGTTAGATTTCGACTTCTATGTATATTGTATTCTTTGGTATTACATAGTAAAAGATTTTATAAAATATATTTTATCAAAGTTCATTGCCAAAGATATTTGATAGTGTAATGGGTCAACTTTTGTAAAAGATTTCTTTAAAAAAATTAATAGTTTGGTATTAAATTTATAAAAGCTTTGAAGTGTATGTGTTTCCCATGAAGTATATGTGCTTTCGCTGACTAAGTTGCTTGTTTACTGTTTTGCTTTAGGCTCTAAAACCAATAACTATATTGACTCTAAAACCAAAATAATATGCAATCTTTTAAAATTGTTTAATTTTTTGCTTTAGGCTCTAAAACTAATGACTATATTGATAAAAAAAATATGATAAAATATTTCATAAGAGATCTTCGACAAAGAGTTTCCAGTGCTTTGTTTTGAGTTTTCCAGTGTAATACCGGCCAGCAAGGAATTTGTTTTGTCTCGATTTTAAAAAAAAAATCAAAATAGTTTTAAAGTCAACCAAATATTTCTGAAAATGTTCGACAATACTGTAACCAGTAAATGAGCGTAGCGGTGTCGATTAATAAAGATCAATTATATCTTTTACATGTATTTATTATTTATTTAAATAATAATTTTTTAATATAACAAACATTTACTTTACAAGTGCTTTAATTCAGTCAATAAGACGAATTATGAATGCTTTGAACCTTAATTCATTAAGGTTCTTCATTCATTAAGCTTCTTAATTCATTAAGCTTAATGATCCATTATGTTTATTGCCTATGATAGGTATAGGTATATTTATAAAACTAATCATTAAATATCAATACACAATAGGGTATATACGTGAAACCTGAAATCAACCAATATTTATCATTTGTTCATCATAAATATGCTAACAACTTTCATTCGAAACATTTTTCCGAAATCCGAATAAATAAACCACAAATCAATAATAAAATTTTGAAATGATAGTAGTATAGAAGAGAGGATTCCAATTAGATGTCAAATCCTGATCTATAAAATATTAAATGAAAATAAAATTTATGGTATTGAAACCAAACGTTTATTTTTCTTGATAAATAATCAATCAAAAGTTTGTTGATAGTTACCGAAATAACAAAGGACATGTATAGTGTATCCGCAAAAGTTTCTAAATATGCGAGTAAATTTAGATTTACTAGCGAGTACTGTACTGTAGTGTACTTGGAGTACACTAGAATAGCTCGATTTTTGACACCATTTGTGCTTTTACGTCGCTAACAACCTGTTGATTACATTGTTAAATAAATATAAATATACAAAGCCTTTGTTACCATTCAAATTGAAAAAAATGTACCTATGCTATAAAAAGTCAAATTTACAAATCTGACCAATTGTGTTGCGATTTTCTCATTAAGAATTTACTTGGTAATTTTAGCATTTTAATTTATTTAAATTGTTTATTAATATTAATAATATGAAATGTAAACCATTTACTTAAGTTTCAACGTCGACCTACGTAACGAAATAAAAATTTAATCAGATTTTTACATGCATATTCCCTATTATGTATATTTTGTTGAAGTTACGCATCGAAGTCTCACAGTTGTATTACAGACGGTGCTAGTTGTTTTATTTAATTTTCATAAAGAAGTTCATATTTCGTACTTCAAAAAACAAAACAATTGTGAAATCTCCCCATTGCTTGTCTGCCTGCCACGTAAGTTTTTCTTACAGACGATTTCACGTAAATGATTAAAATTTTGTCATAGTTATAATAATAGTTACCCAAAAACGGATTTTAGGTTTAAAATTCGAATTTTTTAGTAAAGGGGTTAGTTTTTAGAGTTGAAACGGGAAATAAGAAATTTGTTTTTTCAAGATTGTGGCAAGGAGAAAAATTTAAAAGCTTTTTGAAGCTCTATTTAAAAAATTTACAATTCTTTTTTTGTGTTTAATTTTGTTTACATTTTTCTGAAAAAAACGCTTCGAAATTGCTGCCCCAAAACATATCTGCAAAAGTATCTCTGACAAAAATTTGAATACAACCATTAATAAATATGATAATGAACATATTGAAGGAAAATTATTAGAATGTAGTCTATGCAAATTGCCTATTTGAACAAAAGACTCAAAAAAGCATGCTATACTGAACTAATTTTTATATTTATATACCCCGGTATATACAATATACACAAGGGTTATTACAAGTTTAGTCCCGACTTTGAAGCGGTTGAAAATTTGATCGCAGAATTTTTTGTGTGTGTTCTAGAGCTAGAAAGTAAGGTCAACTTTGTGAATGGACAAAACCGGATAGTGCATCCTCTGCAAAAAGGGAAAATATCAATCTTTGAAACGGTAAGATTCCTTTTTTTAAAATAAACAACTTTATTTTGAAACTTTTCATAAACTTAGTATATACCAGGTATTTAAGCAATTAACTCAGTTAATTGTTTTTCACTTGTTTGATTCACGCTTATTGTGCAAGTGCTTAGCTTGCACTTGCAATTTTTCATGAATGCCGTACATATGTAATAATAGTTTATCTAGAGCACTGTAGTGCGACAGGCCGAGTTTAAGGGTTTTTTGCCTTCGCGCTAACAGTAAATCAGAGCTCATTTGACCCCAAAATATCTTCTGAACGAACAGAGCTACTTTTCGTTAAGAAATAAACGGTTAAAAAGTTATTTCGGTTCAAAAACCGTAAAATAGCGGGAACGCCCACAATTTTTGGGAGCATAATCATAATTCCAGGGCCTAGACCATAAGTCCTTAAAAGTTAATATTTGGCATACCAGTTAGATATAGTGCCAAAACCGAAAGGAAAATTATCAAACCACGAAATTTATATCGGGAAATGGAAAATTTTTGTTTTGATAAAATTAACATAGATTTTCTATATATATATACTTAATTTAGCAACACACCACTTGTGAGATTTGTGCACGATTTTTTAAAACTTTGTTGCTTCACTTCCAGAAATGCTAGAAAGATGCGTTTTTTTGCATTCGACGCGGAATTTTTGATACCTTAAATAAGAATCTTTGGGAAAATTTAATTCTCCCAACGGAACATATGGAAAATAAAAAATTAAATTTATGTGTTTAAGTCTTAGAATTTTCCAGACATTTGATAAGGATGCGATTGTTTTCAATTTTTCCAACGCATCATCCGAAAAAATGGGAAAAACAAAAATTTGTGGTTATAATATTTTCTACATGGTAGTTTGATCAGATATAGGCAGTCGATTTTGAATATCGAATATGTTATTATGTTCATTGAACAGTTCAAATAAAATTATCCATCCATTGTTAAGTTTGTCTCAATATGAGTACATTTATTCAAATATTATAAGCTTTTATTAGCGAATTTCTTCCAAAGGAAATGCAGCTATTTTTTTTGCACCAATGTTGGAATTTCGTAAAAATTTTTACAAATGTTCATCGATCCTACCTATTAGATGTTAAACCACTATCGCTAAAATTTATGTATATATATATATATATATATATATATATATATATATATATATACGTATATATATATATAATTATATACTATAATTATATATATATAAAATTATATACTATAATTATATATATATAATAAAATTTTTTTGGCAGGCTGTAACTTTGATACAGTTAGTTTTACAAAATTTTGACAAGAGACTTTTTTTGTAGAGCGTTCAATTTCCTACAAAAATATGTATTGAGATTTTGGGTACAATGCAGTGTTAGTTATAAAAATCAGAAGCAGCAAAAAAAATGTTTCCTATGTTATTCTTATGGGAAATCGAAAAGTGCAATGCGCGACCCCTTAATGTCAATATTAAAATCTTAAATTTTAACTGGCGTCTTTGGATACCTAAATGAAACTTTTAAACCTGTTTGGAAGAAAATTAAAATTATTTTTTTTTTAAACACCCTTATATATATATATATATATATATATATACCTTTCAAAAAGTAGTGATATCCGACCAAAAACATAAATGTAAGAAAAGATCGAGTTCTCGGGGAAATCCTTAATGTAGTTCCTTCTTAAAAAGTGATGATATGAGAGTAAGGACCGAGCTATTTACAATATAAATAGCTCTAGACTTCATATAATAGTTGCTTCTTAAAAAGTGATGATATGGAAGCGGCAAGATATACACCTAAAGGCATATAGAATTGCCTAACCACGTAAATCATTCGCTATAAAAGATAAGCCTATATATAGATAACACAACAAGTTATGGTATATTGAATGACGAAAGAATATTGCGCATTCAATAGCCATATTCATTTCTTATCTGTATTATATGGTCTATGATTTTTTTTAAACCATAAGGTACACTCTATGAAATGTCTCGTATTTTAGCTGCTTGCATACTCGGTTGAAAAATAATTGTCTTTTCTGAGTTGAAAAGACAATTATTAATATTAGGGTTCAATTTAATACAGAGAAGATTTGCATTTTAAACTAACTTTCACAATTTTTATATTTTGTATGTAAAATCGGACATGTAAGTAAAAATTATTTATTAAATTTATCATGGAGTATATTTTAGATCTGAGATTATCTGATCAATCATTGATTTAAGTTAATGTTCTTCTTATAGAATTAAAATCTCTTGCTACTGATTGTCTATTATGGCTATAGATAGATACATCTTGGGATCTAAAAAATTTTGCACTTCAACCTTATGGTCCATTGTGCTCCCCCTCTGCTTCAGTCCAACGAGATTCGTTTCTCCAATATGTTCGCAATAGCCAGGAGCTTGATTATCAGGTCTTCCTGAAAGTTCATAAATTCGGAGTAAGATGCACCGAATATCCTGTATCTGCTGTAACCCAGATGTTCGTAGTCAAAGATAATGTGGCTAGATGTTTCTTCCTCTTCGCCACAGAATCTGCACACAATGGACCCGTTATGTAGTGATGAATTCGGTAACCCTCCGCAGTTGCATCCTGTTCAGCTTCAGTGCCTCTTGATTGCACTCTGAAGCAGTATTTTCCCGAGCTCCTACCGCGGTACCTTTTCCAGTGATCACGGTGTTTACTATTTGACCACTCGTTGATCACCTGTTTGCATGCAGTCCTTGGAATTCCTAAAATAGGCTCTGGGCCTATAAAGGGCATTCCGACTCCCTTCTTTGCTAAGGCATCTGCTTTCTCGCTTCCTTCGAAACCACTGTGAACCGGCACCCAGATCAATTTAACAATGTTCCATTTTGCCAGTTTCTCCAGACAATCCTTGAGTACTCCTGAGGTGATCTCAGTTCCAGACAAGGCTTTTAGAGCAGCTTGACTGTCCGAGATAATATATACGTTCTGGTTTATGGAGCCTCTACGTAGATCCTCACGGACGCAAGCCCGTATGGCGTTTCCTTGAAAGACCGTGGCATATTTCTGACGCTTATGTTTGCTTTAGGTCTCTCATCGTAGATTCCCGCCCCGATCCCTTATTCAGTTTTGGATCCGTCTATATACCAGACGATTCCTTCCTTTCTTGTAGGTGTATTGCTCATGGATCCAGTAATGCACAAACAGGCTAGTCTTTGGATCCTAGCTTGGTGCATGCTGTTATTTGATTCACTTTTGGCCACCACACTAGACCAGCATAGGTTATAATTGGTCTAACTACTGTTGTATAAAGCCAATGGATCATTTTGGGTTTTAGGCCCCAGATTTTTCCACATGCTTTCTTGCAAAGCATGAGAGAAGATTTTCTCTTATTTGTTATGTACATGAGGGTTCCATATTTGTACATGAGAGTCCAACACTACTCCTAAGAATTTGGTTTCCCTTGCGATCTGTAGTCTTTCACCGAAGAGGATGTGTGGTTTTATGTTATCCATCTTCCTTTTCCGTGTGAATGGAATTAGTGTGGTCTTACCAGGGTTTATTTTCAATCCCTGGGTGAATCTTAGAGCGTTTGTCATAAGCTCCGAGATTGTGCCTTCACAGGGTCTTTGGATTGCAATTACAATGTCGTCCGGATATCCGTGTGTAGTATCCTTTTTGGTTGAGGTTTGTCAACAAGCTGTTCACTGCCAGGCTCCACAGGAGTGGGGATAAGACACCACTCTGGGGACATCCCTTTGTGGCTCTCACAGTTACAGACTCTCTAAGAAGGGAAGTTTGTATTCTTCTACCTATCAGCATAGAGTTTTTCCTCCTGCAAAAGATGTTTTCTACTCCGTATCGACTTGCAGAATCAACCATGGCACTAGAAACAAAAAACAGAATCAAAAACGCACTAAGTGGTTTGTTTCCTTGCGAATCCCTCCTCAATCTTGTATATTAGGTTGTGAAGGGTTGATTCACAGGAATCAGCCCTGGCATCAGGCTGGTTGGCATGAAGCAGATTTCTCGGCAATGCCCCCTAAGTCAAATGAAATCCTATTAGTCGTTCCATTGTTTTCAGTAGAAACGATGACAGACTAATTGGTCTAAAGTCCTTTCCCGTGGAGTGATTAAGCCTCCCCGGTTTTGGCAAGAAGGTCACATTTACTGGCTTCCATACGGTTGGGATATAATCTGTAGCTAGGCTTGCCCTGAGTTAAAAGATGATCGGCTCCTTTTTGTAAAAAGGAGCAGAATTGTAAACAGATTGCATTGAGTATATCCCATCTGGTCCCGGTGCTTTATAGGGGTAGAATGAGTTTATTTCCCATTCGATCTTTGAGCGGTTAATGGTAATCGCCACTCTTCTCCAGTCCTCGCTTGTTGGTAGGAGGGCTTAGTTAAACTGCTCTTGAGAAGGATTTTCACTGTCCATTGCCACCGAATCCGGAAAATGAATCCGGATCAGTGTCTCGAGTGTATCCTTCGCGGAGCTACTATACTCACTACGTAAACCCGATGGTGTCAGCGGGTTTCTTCGCTAGGATACAATGGAGTCATGCTCCCTCAGATGTGTTTTCAACATCTTAACAGAGCCTCCTCCATGAGTTTATTTTGGCCTTTTTCAGAGACCTTTTGTATTCAGTAAGGGCTTCATGGTGCTTGTCCCAGTTCCCTATCCTTTTTGCTCTGTTATATAATTGGCGAACCTTTTGCCTTTGATTCCTTGGCCTTCATTGCTTGCTGATGTCTTTTGAGACCTCCGGGCAGTTTTCTTGGAAGGAGTTAATTATTGCATGCAGTAAGCTCAATGTCTAATACTGTTTTAACTTTTTTCGGGATTGTGGCGAGTTTGAACTTTAGTATCGAATTATATTCGTCCCAATTTGTCTCCCCTGATCCCGATAGTGTATATTACATTGGTCCGTTCTCACCTCTAGATGGTAACAGATGGTTCATCAGATACTAGCCATTTCTTGATTTTTCCACTGATTTCATAAGTACTCAATGTTACATCAATGACTTCCTGTCGAACTCTGTTGATAAAAGTCGGCTTGTTGCCTTGATTAATTATATCTAAGTTGTTAGCTATAATATAATCAAAGAGGTACTCACCTCATTTGTGTTAGTACTCCCCCATGCAGTGTGATTAGCGTTTGCATCGCATCCCATGATCAGTTAGTGGTTTTTTGCCTCGCAGTACCGGATCAGGTGTTTCATCTCTGTTGTTGATGGTGGAGTAGATGCATCATAGGGTAGGTAGACTGAAGCGATGATTACCACACCAGTTTCGTTTCCCATGTTGTATTTTACTTTTATCCCTGTAAATCTCTCTGACAAAACTTTAACAGCGACAAGACATTGATGCCCGTTTTTGCATAAATGCAAGTTCTGGGTCTCTCTGGAGTTTTATTGTAAATAATTTGTTCTCCTGCATCTCCTAGTCCAAGAATCTTATGATTCACAGCCCAAGGTTTCTGGACTAGAGCTATGGAAATTCCCCTTGTCAGCATATTTCGACAGAAGACATCGGAGGCTGCCTTACTGTGCTGGAGATTTACCTGAAGCATCCGAAGAGCTGACATTCTTTGTTCCCTCTGATGTTTTCAGTGGTCTAAGGTTGACTTGACCAAACCAGAGGTATAATTTAAACCCTCGTGAATCAACATTAGATCCGCTGCACTCACTTCCAGCACGATGGTGTGTCCCGTCTTGGCCTTCGTGTTGTTGATAATTCGCCACTCCTCAGTGTTCAGGTTTGTATTCTGCGCTCCTACAGTTTTGATTATTTTGTCCGTTTCAACGGAGTTATAAATCTGGGGATCATACAGCAGAACTTTAAACCCAAAATGTTCCACCGGCTGTACACAACAGTAGTTAGGCCAATTATAACCTATGCTGCTCTAATGTGTTGGCCAAAGGTTAATCAAATAACAGCATGCACAAAGCTGTCCAGGATCCAAAAACTGGCTTGTTTGTGCATTACTGGATCCATGAGCAGTACATTCACAGCTACCATGGAAATCATACTAGGGCTGCCTCCACTCAACATTGTAATACTAGTAAAGCGAGATCCAGCACCCATTATCTTGCAATAACTGGATTACAAAAATCAGGTTGGATATGAATGCGTGAATACACTGTTCGAATACATTTCATAGGCCCAGAGCCTTTTTTTGGAATTCCAAAGACTGCATGTAAACTTGTGATCAACGAGTAGATGAATGTTAAAACACCGTAAAAATTAAACTCCTCACTTTTGTTACACTCTGTATAATGTATAATATTATTATTATATTCACTAAATATATTTCATCCCAATAGTATATTTGTTTTGTTAAGTATTAGTGTACTTTGTTTATTCTATTAATATCAATGTATATAAATCCTTCTTTAATTTTGTACATAAAAAATAGTGTTCAGTACAGAAATACCAGTCCAAGTGGCCGAGCGGTCTAAGGCGTTATGTCTGCGCAATATGCCTACTTGGAAACTGGGAGGTTATGGGTTCGAATCCCGACATCGGCAGTTTGTCAATTATTAAGAAAAAAAAATTCACAAAAATTCCTTCCACTCCACTCACATCCTTAGGCATCACAATGGACCTTATGGTCGAAGTGTAGCCCGTCCAGTGCAACCTCTGCAATCTATCTACCTATGTTAAACACAGTATATAAAATATTCAGGAAGACCTAATTCAGCAAGCTTCTGGCTATTACCAACAAATGGGAGAAGCGAATCTCGTCAGACTGAAGTGGAAGGGGGAGCACAATGGGCCATAAGGTCGAAGTGCAGTACTTTTTATACCCCAAAATATATCTATCTACTTTTTGTGTTTATTTATTGATATAAACATTAATAATACGATTCCATTTGAAAAAATTTAAAACTTGCGGTAGGTACCTGTAACAACGTGGGTAAGGTTGGATGCGCACATAAGGGTTAATGTTTTTAGGTGGACACTTTTTTAGTTCTAAATCCTCTTGTGATTGTCCTCTTTAACTCTATAGTTTATATAGGTGGCGCATAAGTAACGTTGAATTAGATTTAATTAGTGAATAAATTTTTTGTTTAGGTTTTTTTTGCTTTTTTATCAGAATTAACTTTGAAAAACTTGAAAAATTTATGATGGAACAGGACTCAGCACAGAACAAAGAACCAAAGTTGTTCAATTTTATTTTGAAAGTCAGCATTCGATTATTCAGACACAAAGATCATATCGAAATTTCTTTCATATTCCGACAATTTACCGATTGGTTCAGCGTTTTCGCCAACATGGGGCTATCTATGATCTTCCGCGTGCTAGAAGACCTCGTGCAATTCGAAATGATGTGAAAATTGCTCGGGTGCAAGCAAGTGCTGAGAAAAAGCCCGAAACTTCCACCAGGCGACGTTCTCAGCAGTTGGTGATGTCTAGGCGGTCTTTGCAAAGAATTTTATATACGTTACACCTTTTCCTATATAAAATTCAATTGGTTCACGAGTTAAAACCAAATGATGCACAAATACGCATTCATTAAATAAATCATAACGTTACTTATGCGCAACCCTATATATAAGGAAATTTTAACAGGTACTTAGGAAGCAGAAATTTCAACACATAATCAAGATGTTTCAAAATAAAATAATTATTAATAAATTAATGAGTAATAAATATTATCTTTTACAATATATTTGGTATAATGTTTATCAAAATAATGTTTATACAACACAAAAATTAATTATACGATTATATCATTCAGCCTTTCTTTTTCCAGACCATGGCAATAAATATAAAATATAACAACTAAGTTAATTGTACACTGATTGTGAGCTGATTGGAAACTGTCCACAAATTACATCATACCTTTTTTGACAATATTTTATCCTTCATCCCTATTATCACACTTAGGCACTTATATATAAACCCCCTTACAAATATTATATCACAAATTCACAATGAAGGACTATACACCCCCTCCCCCACCTTTGTCTTAGTTTCAGACTTAATTTGAAAATAAATTAAATTTCCAAAAATTGAGTTATGATGTTACTATTAGAGAAACCCCTTAGCTCCCGCATGTAACAATTACTCAAATCCCTACCCTCCCTCAAACGTGTGACATATTTTGTGGACGTCTTCTTAATAGTGCTGCAATGTTTATTTTACTACTACACACGTACAGATGTATAAAAATATGACTTGTATATAAGTCCAGGTACTATATACATATGTATGCATACTCATACGCATGCTTCGGTAGTATACAGTTAATTACATATGTTTGAGCTTAAATTGTGACCAAAACTATTCAGTATTCGAGAGGATGGATGGTTGGACCGATTTTGGCCATTCACGATCAGTCACCTTTTTAGTCCTAGAACAGGCTCAGCAAATTTCAGCCCATTATCTCTTATAGTTTTTAAATTATCTTGATGGACAGTAAAATTATATTAAACAATTCGAACATTTTATGGACATCTAAATTATCATATTTGGTTACATTCATTAATTACATTAAATCAATTCCGTTTAGAGCATTAACTCATTTTTATAGATTTTTCTTAACAAATCTGCAGTGAAACTCATGGTTATTGAGATATATCGAAAAAACCATTTGCCCCATATTTTCAAGAAGGTGACCAAATGATAAAACCTCCAACCCTGGAAACTCAATTTCAAACCTTCCTACGCATTGAAAAAATAATATTGCTGCAAAACCACTCGGTTAGAACATCCAGATTTCTAATTTTATTATAAATGTTTCTACGTTTTTCGCCAAATAGTATTAATTTTACAGTCATTCAAACTGAAAATATGGTCCCAACAGAAAAGACTGATTTTCATGAAACTTGGTATTTAAGTTCCTTTTACCATTTAGATGAAAAGTGATATTCGTCTGATGTGTGCTTTTTGCTTTAAGAGGGTGAAAACTTTTGTTAAAAAGGGGTAGTTTTAGGGGTATATTAAAATATGTAAAATAAATATTATAAAGATTATTAAGATAATCAAAGAGAACTCTAGGTTTTTTTAAATTAAATTTCAAATTTGCCCCAATTCCAATTATTTGTATTTTATACATACGTATTTCCACTACAAAGTAGTCATCATCAGTATGAATTAGCTAATCGTAACTATCTCCGGGATATTGAGTCAAAGATATGTTACTTGTTGCTAATTTGGTGCGTGTCACACAATGATATTAAAAAAGTTTTGTTTTTTATATGATCGGACTGAGGTATTACTTGAGTTAACTGACCAATTAAAGGATGAAGTATGCGATGAACCCAACCCGTCGATTGCTGATGATCCTTTTCTGACGATACGGTCTTGTTATTGTCAATAGCGTTATGGTGTTATTCGCAGCTAACCTTAACATTCAGGTATTAAGTTTGAAAATGGTTTAATTCTATTAAATCAGAATTTGGAATTGGGCCATTATCTAAAATCATGATTTGTTTATCTTTATAATTTATGTTATCTTGCCATGTTTCAACTCTTAAAAACCATCCATTATGACAAAAAATAAATTTAAAAAGTAGTTTTCAATGTTTTGCAACGTCTTAATGTTGCATTTATAATAAAAGAAAAAATAATTATTGTTTATTACACAATTTGTAATTAATTACAAAATTTCAACCCTTAAAAATCACCCCTACAGATGAAATTTAATGGGCAAGTTAAAATATGTTTACGATTGATAATAAAATTTATGATTTCTGACAATTTTCCAACCCTTAAAAACCACCCCTAATTACAAAAATTGTTAATTGTTTTCATAAAATGTTAAGTTTTATAGTTATTCGTAAAAAATGTACAAAAACATAGTTTATTTAACGAAAAATTCATATTTTCGATCACGAATAACTCTGAAAGAATTGGCTTATAAAAAAACTTTATAGAGAACTTTTTGTTTAAAATTCATCCCTCTATCGATTCCCATGGTTATTTTCAACGTTATAACTTTTATCCCCTAGAAGGGGTGGCATCCATCCCCAGGGCGAAAGCATATATTGGCTAAGTTTTGACCAAGTTTCATGCAAATCTGTCTTTTATGTCAAAATTGGGAGGTGAAATGGTTCAATGACTGTACTATAAATACTGCCCTTATAATTAATACTATTGTTCAGGAGATTAACTACTTAAAATTTATCGAATACAGGGGAAAATTAGGTAGTAGATAGTAGGTTTTTAATGGTAGATCATGTTTTTACTATTTTTAACGTTCTGTCGTATTTTTTCTTAAGCCTTTTATAATTTTTTTAAATTAAGATATTATCCTCAACACATAGATAAGGATTTTATAAGTCATAAAAACGTATTTTAATATGAGGTAACTATATTATTTAATACGAAAAAATACTTTCTTTATGTCTTGTGGAGTAGTTAAAAAAAATTGTATTTTATAATTGTTAGAAATGAAAATAAGTACATATGTTGACTAATATCGTTTTTCTCAACAAAAAAATTTGGCAATGCTGTATATAACAAATACTAAACAAATAAAAAGTTAATTTGCTTACATTTCATTAAACTCTTCACTTTTGCAACTCTCTGTATATTATTTATTTATAAACAAAGATAAGTAGTATATTTTTAGCGAATTTCTTCCAAAGGAAATACAGCTACTGTTTTTGCACCAATGTTGGAATTAAGTAAAAATTTCTTCAAATGTCCATCGATCCTACCTATTAGATGTTAAAAATCACTATCGCTAAAATTTGTATATATATATATATATATATATACTCCGTAATTTTTAATAGAGCAGCAAAAACGTGAGCGAAAAATCGTATTAACCACCAAAACGAATACTGTATAAGCGTTTGTTTATTTATCTGTCATGTGCACAGTGTAAGCGTTCATAAGCAAATACGAACGCCAATACATTACATTTCTAAGCGTGTAAGCGTCCAAAACGAATACACCAACAGTTAGTGTAATGAATGTGTTTAATAAAGTAGTTAAGTAAACATGGTTGTTGTATCAATTAATTATTATATGTTTTAATAAAAGTTACAAAATGCCATATTTCATTAGATCCTCAAACTTTTTATAAACCTTAATAAACTTTTTTATTAATAATACGTTGTTTAAAATTTTTAGAAGTATTATATTTAGACTTGAGAACTTAGTAATTTATTTTTTTTTATAAAAAAATGTTACTATCACCCCACACACACACAAATTTGTGTATTCCAATTCCAAAAGACAATTGTACTTAACATTACATAAACAAATTTACCTTTTCAGGACTTTGAAAATTTTTTTACCTAAAACTGTATTCTATGCCTAAAACAAACTACAGTAATGTAAAAAAAAAAGGTGATCGAATTTATAACAGTCAAATTCATCTGGATTATATCACTAATTTATAGCAGTGGCGATAAAAAAGAATGGCTAAGGAGTGCCATATCGGAATAAACCTAGAGCGGCATCTAACCTAAATTTGTCAATATTTATGTAGCCTTTGTATGTAATAAATTATTTTTATAAGATTTAAAAGAATCAAATTTTAGAAAAAAATAAAAAATTCTGCGTTTACCCAATTTTATTGAAAATATTTTCAATATGATTGGTGTTTGTTCCTTAGGACTATGACATCTGGTGGTAATAATTAGAGTACTGAGCCTCAACTGTGATAGTTACATCTGCGTTACTAGGGTTACGTTAATAAAATAAACAAAAAATTTTTATTTTTTTAATAAAACTCTTTTATGAAAAATAAAACTAATTGTTTAAATGTAGCATGAAGAATAGATATATTAGGAGATCGAACGTAATGTTAAATAAACGTCCATGAATTGGTGTAACTATCTTTTATCAGTAGGGGTCACTGGTGTCAGTGGTGTACGGAATAGTGTGTAAATGTAGGCGCCAAGAAATCACTTTCACATTCAGTTTATAAGAAATCATAGTTTTATAGATAATAAAAAATTGTTTTCGATTATCAAGTAATTATTAAATAAATATTAATAATAGAGAATTCTTAATAATCTGCAATAAATTAAAAGATGAAGAATCATAGTGATAATTTTGCAATTAATACTAATAATATACAAATTTATGTTTACAATAACTGACATATATTAGATAAAGAAAGAAGATGACAAAACCGGTAATTACAGACCATATTCCTTTCGAAAATGCAGACACGCATTCCTAACCTTTCACTCATAGATATATAAGAGTATATATATGCTTTCACTGTACAACATCTATGTCAATATGTAACATCACTGTACAATATGTAATAATAATAATTTCGTACGCGTAGATTCGCACTGCCGCTAGTGGCGAAAATAATAACTATGATCTATACAAGTTTTTGAGGACGCAAAAACAGACGAATTGCCTATGTCGTTGGATCACCTATTTATCTATTCTTCATGAAATGTAGCCTCACTAAAGCCGCCATTTTAGAATATACGTCACAAGTAAATTTACCAATGACGGACTATTTATTTTGAACTTTAAAGAACATAATTTTCATAAACAAATTTTTTATTTTTGTGAAACTACCGCACATTATCAGTATCTTACTTAAAGCGAAAAATGATTTTACTGAAGAATCTAATAATTTTTCGTTAAAAATATTTGTATCAAATTAACTTCAAACAAAGTATATAATAGTGTCATATAAACAGAAGGTCATCGGACATATATCGCAGATTTTTCACTGGACTGTCAATAAATTACACTAGATCTATCAATAGTTTAAACCAACGATGCCATTGCACTAAATAGTCAATCTTAACAGAAAACGCTATAACGTAATAATACATTACATATTAATATTTCAAATGCGCCCTTTTCTAATTCGATTGGAACTAATTTGAATTGAATTTTAAGATTAAACCGTCTCAACTGTTTTCAACAACAATTCTTTATCTTTATCTAAAATTTTGGATACGTTAGAAATATTATTAGTGATTGGAACTTTAGAATACAAATACACAGCATACGATACAACAGCTATAGCACACATTGTATTCAAAGGTATGGACATCCCTAAGAACAAGTAACTAAATATCGCAGTAAAAACTAATTCTAAAGCACTTGCAAATGTTTTTAAAATTGAATTTAATGACTTCAAAAATAAACTTGTGATAATCCCAACCGCTGCACTATTACACATGATTAGAATCACTTTATAATGTAAAATAGATTGTAAATTTCCTGTTGCAAATGCATCCGTTAATTTGCCTTGTAACATTAATACTAAAACATTACATATAATTGAATCAATATACATAAAAATGTTTTGTATAAAAATGTTCACATCGTGACCAGTTTTCTTTAACAAATGTTCATTATAAACACCCGCTAAACATGAACATAATACTTGTATCAATATGAATATTAATTCAATAATCCGTTGACCATTATTTAATGTTATGGTGGTGTTCTTTGATGTATTTGTTGTGGGCATAAGATCATATGACGTTTGCCAAATTTTATCAAAATTGACAGCTTTTAACATACAGCCGAATGTTAATAGTATTAATGAAAACCATTGTTTACCATTTAATTGTTTCTTGAATATAAACTGAAAAATTTTAATTTATTTCCAATTAAGTATTTTTATCAAGATTGTGTGTTTACGCAAAAAACTTTCATTGTCTACATTTTTTGAACCATTGGATCAATCATTAGCAAATTTGCATTCGGTGTGATAAAATACTTGAGTCTCACAAAAAGTGGACTTTTGGATATTCTATAAAATGGTTCCATAGTATGATTCGAACACGTTTCGTACGCGTAGATTCGCACTGCCGCTAGTGGCGAAAATAATAACTATGATCTCTACAAGTTTTTGAGGACGCAAAAACAGACGAATTGCCTATGTCGTTGGATCACCTATTTATCTATTCTTCATGAAATGTAGCCTCACTAAAGACGCCATTTTAGAATATACGTCACAAGTAAATTTACCAAATTTGCATTCGGCGTGATAAAATACTTGAGTCTCACAAAAAGTGGACTTTTGGATATTCTATAAAATGGTTCCATAGTATGATTCGAACAGTGCTTATTCACGGTCGAAAATTCTGTGTATGTAATTCATCGCAAATTTCGGTGATATCATGTGATACACTACGTGACGTCAATAAGACTATTTATCTCTTTGATATAAACTTTGTTGTAACCAGTGTTGGGTCAATCAACTAATTTTCTCAATATTAAATTAGTCTGACTAACTTAAAATATTCAAGCGTAACAATGACTAAATCAATTAGTAATTAATCATCCGATTGTTAGTTTTAATCATAACCCAGAATGGCTAAATTTTATAGCGACATCAAGTTAGAAATATTCTCTAGCGAATCGCTGCTTCTCACTCTTGTTGTAAATCATGGAGAACGTCCACAATGCACGTGACGCTACTAGGATAGAGGGGTCGTCAAAAACGTTGCGATTTGTCACGTTCAAAGGGATTGACGTAAGAGTTTGCGTTTGAAAATATATTCGGTATATTGAGACTGCTACGCAACTGTAAATCTCGAGAACATATTTGTATTTAAAATAAATTACGGATTGTTACGGAATGTCACAATGGGGGAGGAGCGCGTTATAATGACTGATATTTTATTTCACGCGTTTTGTGAACGGTCCCATGGCGAAAAACATGCTCGAGTATAGTCAAACAGCATACCTCTTAGTTTACGCTGACTCTTAAGCAACAAACAATACTTTGAAAAGTCGGTAATTGAAAAACAAACCTGCAGATGGCAGAGGGTATCCTGGATGTGTCGGTAGTGACGATCGATGGGTAGCCATTTTGTTTTGTTCAGTGACTGAGCTTCGTCGTTACTAGTATACGCTAATGTATGATTATATTAAATTATATAACTTTGAAAATTAATAAGACAATAAACCGAATTTAAAAATATAAAACAATGATTTTAGTTCTGCGTCGAACAAAATCTATCTATGTGTAAGATTTGAAATATTCTAATTTACTTGGATATATATATTGCATTCGAGTATGAGGTAGATTGTAGATTGTAAAGGCTGCCCTGGACGGGCTACACTTCGACCATAAGGTCCATTGTGATGCCTTAGGATGTGAGTGGAGTGGAAGGAATTTGTGAGTAGACTAGGAATTGGTAGGATATGCGGCTGCAGCCGACTATGATAGGAACTATGCCGAGATTCATCTGGAGTTCGTGAAGGAAACTGCAGAAAACCTTCTCAAGCATAGCCGGTTACTTCGTTCTTGTCCATACGCCGACAGTTTAGTCAATCAACCGCCCCTTTTTTTAATTTTTATAATTGACAAACTGCCGATGTCGAGATTCGAACCCATAACCTCCCAGTTTCCAAGTACTGCATACTGCGCAGACATGACGCCTTAGACCGCTCGGCTACTTGGCTGGCATTCGAGTATACTCGTACATTAATTTTTCAGACGTATAATCGATAGAAAATGGTGATTTTTTTCCATTCGTATATGAGTTTGTTAATAGCTACAAGGTAACTCTGGGAAACATGTACTGTACTCTATAGGTGTCTAAATAAAGAAGAAAACTAAGAATTAAAATCGAGTACATTATAATCTAAAAGTAACTTAAGACATGGAGCAAGGTGGCGAACGAAAATCCTGCTAATGATTGGTCCAAATTAGATTTATATCAAAATGAACTAGATTAATGTTAAAGAAATATATGTTAAATAACTTACTTGAAATAATACTCCAGTAACGACAACTCGTAATTGCAGTAATAAATTATATGTAGTCGGATCAAATGCAGATAAATTTTCAAATGCTAAATTATTATAAATACAATATAAAAATGCAGGAACAAAATATAAACCAAGAACTTTTGAATGTTTAATTGTCTCTTCAAACAATGATTGCCATGTATGACTAAAAAAACAATTATCTCAAACATTAACAGAATATACAGACGGGTCTCCACCAAAAATGATACGCATTTTTTTTTTTCAGAGAGCAAAAGACATATTTTTCAAAACTTGTACAGTGATGAGTTTGATGTTGTTTATCTTTCCAACAGTGTAACTAAAATTCCAATCGGATGGTCGTCGTCAAATAAGTTTTATATTTCTAACAGTGTACTCTGGGGCCAGTAGTAAAACACCAAAACGTCGGCTAAATTTTCTGTGACCAAAAAACCTCTTTTTTTTACTTTGTTTGTTTTATAAATAGGTACCGCAACAAAACTTTGGACAAATATTATCCTTACAATTTTTCTTTAATCTCACCGTTTGTGGCTACTGTATGAATGAAAATGCTTTTTTCGGATACGGTTTCTATATTTTCGTTTCTTCCTTCTCCGAAACCCCTCCTTCCTCTTGAGCAATTTTGCCTATTAACGAATTTGGACTTTGAAGTACCCGAAAACACATCGCATACCAAATTTCATTCCTTTGGGAAAAAATTTTTGATATTTAGGTTGTGTAAAGACACATATGTGTACATCCCCAGACAACATACAAATGCTTTCGGTATTTCAAAGTCCAAGTTCGTTAATAGGCAAAATTAGTCAAAGAAGGGTTTTGAAGGGAGAAAAATTTGGATTATCTCTCTTAATATTGATAAACTGGGATCATTTAACATGAGTAAAGTCGTAGAAAATTTATTATATCTACTATTTTTTCTGTAATTTTTCTTATATTTACAAAAATATTATTTACGATTTTAAGAACGTTTATACATGAGACTTGATAAAATTTTACTATTTTATTTATTTTACTTTTATATCTGGCAAGTTTAATCACGTAATCAAGTTTCCTCAAAAATTCAAAATCTCTTATCGATCATTTGAAAAATTTTTGAACGATTAAAAATCAAATTTTTAACATAGAGCCTGGGAAAATATAATTTTTTATATTTAAACTTGTAACATCTATGTTAATAAATTAGACACTGTGATAAATATTTATTTAAAATATTCTTTAAATTATATAGTTTATGTAATTGCGTTTAAAAAAAATAGTTTTATCGAATGTTAGAATTATTAATTATTTTAATTAGCATAATTGAAATTATTTTGATACATTTTAAAAATATAACAGTAACAGCGCACGCTAAAAAATATACACAGTTATATACACAAATATACTGAGAGAAAAAAACAAATAAGCAAGACTATGAAAATAATGAATTTTATTTTTAAGAACTTCGCGAAATTCACAGTATTAGTAAAATGAATCCTCAGAAATCAGCTGAATTTTTTTGAGAATTTATCACCATGGCGTTTTTGAGAAAATCGTTACGTAAGTTGGAGAAATTTAACATGCATCTTCATAAACATGGTGAAATAAAATGCACGATTCCGAATTTTTTACTTCGAACTCTCTCAATATAGTCACGGTTGTTCTGAAATTCGACACTCAATTCCTTAGAAATGTTTTTCCTTAAAACTTTGGAAGAATGACCATCGGGTTGTTAAGTTTTTTGATAAAATATGCGTAAAAAAGAGCATTTTTTCATGTCCGCAGCAGGTTATTTTTTATGGTTCAGTTGGCATCATGAGTACCGGCGCGCTGTTTGAAAGTTTTTTGAAATTATATACTAGTATATGTATGATGGCTAATATATGTATGATATGTTATGTGACGAATGGGAACACTGACGACAACGGACAGCTGTTTTCAACAACGCGCAGGAGTACCAACATATTTTTTTACACAAATAATTTTTTATAAAGTTCTTTTCGCGCGGGTACCCGATCAGCTGATATAGTTTGGAAATACCTTAATTAAAAAAAATGATAAACTGTATTGCGGATTTTGTAGAATTTTATGAATGTACTATTTGGATTTTGTAGAATTTTATCTAGTAAATAAACGTTCTTAATGTAATAATAATGAATATTAAAATTGGTAACTTAAGGTAGTTGTCTTACAGTAAAATCGTGTTAAAAAGTTTCAGCTCAGAACACACATCAATTATATGAATAGATTGAAATTGTATACTATACTTTTTGACTTGAAAATGTACCTCGTACACTTGTTCGTTTGGATTATATAAAAATGAAATATTTTCGTTAATCTATTACAATAATTAAACGCTAAATAAATTTGTTCACCTACGTGTCGAATTTCATTACTGGTCTCAAAACAATTTTCACAGGAAATGTACATCGAGAGAAATGTACTACTGAAATACATAAACCTTGGTTAATATTCTTTTTACGATTTCTTGAGAAGTACAGATTCTACAAAGTACAAATTTGAATTTCATGTCTTTTGAAACAAAACTTGGCTGCCGGAATTGTGAATAACGGTAAAATATTTTGAATATTTTTAGCAATGATTTTATGCGTTTAATTTTTGGTAGACCCTAAGTAGTACCAGATCAGGATACAAAATGTCGAACTTCAAAATCACTCGAAAGTGTGAACAAACTAGCTATAAAGTCTGTATCAATAGTTTCGAAAATGTCGAGCATGTCAACGAGCGTTTGTCTAAAAAAATTAATTTGTATATTTGGAAACAAGCATATATTTGTAAAGGTTTTGCAAATTTTGAATTTTACAAATGTTTTCGATCTAACTTCTTTATATATGGTAGTAACTGTTTAAAATTTCATTATTGAGACTGCTTTTTTGAGGTGCCGGGTCACAGTGGTTTCGTAGGAAACGAAAAAACAGATACCTTAGCAAAGAAGGGAGTCGGAATGCCCTTTATAGGCCCAGAGCCTATTTTAGAAATTCCAAGGACTAAATGTAAACAAGTGATCAACGAGTGGTCAAATGCTAAACACCGTGATCACTGGGAAAAAGTACCGCGGCAGGAGCTCGGGAAGGTACTGCTTCAGGGTGCAACCAAGAGGAGGCTATCTCTCGATGCACTGAGGCTGAACAGGATGCAACTGCGAAGGGTTACCGGATTCATTACCCGGCATTATCCCCTGCGGAAGCATCTGCATACAATGGGACTCCATAACGGATCCATTGTGTGCAGATTGGGTGGCGAGGAGGAAGAAACATCCACATTATCTTTGACTGCGAACCTCTAGGTTGCAGCAGATACAGGATATTCGGTGCATCTCACCCCGAATATATGAACCTTCAGGAAGACCTGATAAGCAATCTTGGCTATTGCCAACAAATGAGAGAAGCGAATCTCGTCGGACTGAAGTAGAAGGGGGAATAATGTATCTATCTATCTAACCACGCGGCAACGATGCATGGAACAAAAATAAATATAAAATAGAAGAATAACTTCTCATGATTATTATAGTCGAATATATTGTCATGTATATACATTTACACGCAACGTTGATGTAATAAAACATATCCTACGTGTTTTTCATAACACAATGTACCTTTCTGCCAAATTTCATTTAAATCCGTTCATCCCTTTAATAATATTTGTTCTCAAGATTTTATGTAAATAAATTTTCTTTACATAAATTTTGTATGGACCATCATTAACCTCCAAGTGATTACATGATGGCAGACATTTTGAGTGATCTAAATCTTGTACTACTATATAACTACTATATAAAACTACTTGAAAAAAAATTATCGCTTACTTTTTACAATACAATATCGTAGATAAGACTAATTTCAATATTTCAGTGAACAAAACAACAGTAACTGTATCATACACATAATTATTATTTGGTCCTTGGGAAGCCGTTACAAGTATTCCTAAAATATGATAGATAAATGAAAAATAAGTATCAATTAAGTGGTAAGTCTTATAAAAATACAACTACATATTTTTAAATAATAAGTTTAAAAGATTCTAATTTTTGCAAAATCTACGTATTCTAATCTGAAGGTAACTTTGAGAACCCTAAAACTTTAAAAAAATTCTGATTTTATTGAAAACTTTAATAAATATAAATAAGACACGTAACTAACTGAGTTTACCTGTAAATTGGCCTCCAAGATCGTGTGATTTAACTGCTTTAGATTATTTTCTGTGGGGATATATAAATTTCCTATTCTACGCTGATAAACATCCCCAGGGGCAGTGGACCACTTGGAAGCAAACATTTACCTCGATATTCCCCATATACGGCCCCAGCTGCTTGAAAAATTGCGCGTGCTTCCAGATTGCCCGTTCTTCAAAGCCAGCCGAGGCGCCTATATACCCGAAATCATTTTTAAACATTAATGGCATAAATTACCTTACCAATAAAGCCAAAATCATGATTTTGGGGTGTATTGTTTCATTTTAAAGTTGTATACCTCTAAAAAACACCCTATACGATTTATACGATCACCCTTTTTATACGATTTCAGATTAATTATGATTTTATTGTTTTTAATCCATTATACTTCGTTCAACTCGGATGCCATCACTTTGAATAATACCTATACTTCCTCCTTTTGTGAATTCGTTTCAATGCTTCGAATTCAACCTCAGTTTTTTCAATTCGGTGATGTAATATAAGATGATGATTCAAAAACCGTATTGAATGGGATTAAAATTTTAATCCAGTTTAATTCGTTCTGAGTTATTAGGATTTGAAAAATAATACGCCACAAGTTTTCGGTGGGTGCAACATATCCAAAATTTTGGGTATAACTTGTTCATACATTTATTGCAAGTGTCTACATTTTTACGCAATCAGAGCATATGCCAGGCTATAAGTAACATGCATATACCGATCGGTAAGGTGTGAATGCTTTACGACTAAGGAAAACATCTATGCCAGACAGTTCGAATTACATTACAAATATTCTGTCAGTGTCTCTTCTCTAAACCCAATTACTATGGAAAGAATACGTCAAAATATCTTGTATATCTAAACTACTCCGTAAAGGTGCTTATGAATAAAAATAAGAATTTTTTTATTATAGTGAAAGTTCACAAACCTATTTCTGGAATACGCCGAGTTCGTAGAAATCGAATATTTTAAACTTATTTTTAACAAAATATAGGGCTACCACCTCGAAAAATTTGTACGTTCGGAGTTATCACCGTTCTACCCGAAAACTGATTTTTAGTATAGAATTCTCAAATTGAATCAAATATAAAATAAATTATTTAAAAAAAAATTATTATTTTGGTTTAAACATATTTTCCCCAATAAGTTTTTTTTTTTCAGAAGAGGTGGCAGTCTTACATAAGTATCACTTGAAAAAATTTATCAATTAAATTTTATGGTTCGGAAACTGGTGGCAATGATTATTTCGTCACCAACATGGAATGAAGGTATTGATTCGATTAGTGCTTAGTTGTTGCTGATTTTCTAAATAAATGAATTTCAAATTTGTAATAAAAAAAATTCGTCACATAGGAGCTACGTAGGCTAACAAATTTTTTTAGGTAGACTTCATAATGAATATCAAATCAAGTTACCATGTCGACATCCTAATATTCATTATTATAAGTATTCGAATATTAGAATTGCAAGTATTTCTATAAATATTAGAGAAAATATGATAAGATGATAATATTCATGATCAATTTTTTTCATTTTACTAATATTAGAAGAGATATTTTTCTCATTTTCCTCTTCCCTTGACCGATTTTCCCCACTATCGAACTTGGCCTTTCAAATAACATAAGCACGCTGTATATTAAATTTCATTCTAAGTGGATTAAAATTGTGATTTCAACAGAACGAACAACATCATAAGAAAAACAACCAGAAATTAACGGCATAACTTTATTTCCGTTAATTTCTGGTTGTTTTTCTTATGATGTTGTTCGTTGTTGCTTGCTTCGTTGAATTTGTTTCTTTCTTGTCTTTCTTTCTTGAATTTTCATTGTTTTTCCCTCGTTCTAATGAAGATAACTTAATGTTATCGAAACGTCAACAATTTTTTTGATCTTAATTTCATAAACTTGGCAATAAATACAAATCATTTTCTTCAACAAAAATATATTTTTAATTTGCCATTATTTTCCAAACGAATTTTTTTACGTATAAACAAAGCAGCCAGCCAAGTGGTTGAAATGAATACTAATAAAGAAACTAATAAAGAAGCTGTTTTACCATATTTTTTTAAATCTACTCCTCTTAAACGCAGTCGTATAAAAGCATACAAATATTTTGAAACGAGGTAAAACGACGAATAAATAATAATTATATAGTATTCGCTTTTCAGTTAAGGCTGAAATGATATTTTCTGATTTGTTTATTCTGATATCCTCACATTTTTCAGCTACAACCGCACAAACAATCATTTAATAATTCTTGATTTCCTGCCACTAGTTCCCTAACCATAATTTGTTTGTATTTACCTTGATTTACAAATAGTAACATATACGATATAAAAATAATTAAACTAAATTTTGTCGGAAACAATTCCGACCACATAATTCGAGCCATTTTCCATATGATTTTATAATATAAATTGCTTATATCACCTTCATTTGAACTTTATTACAATTTATACGTTAAAAAAATTGAGTATTCTTTTTTCGATGAATTCCATCATATTTTGTGTTTCGTACAGCCGTTATCAGTAATTTTGTATACTTTACACCTACTCCAATTTCCGTAATGATATAAATTTCCGTTCATTACATTTTGTTTAAATAAATAATATAATAAATATATTATATTATATTGCACAAGTAATTAAAAATTTGATATAAAGTCTATTAAAATATGATATATTTAAGTGAAAAATTCCTACAGTTTCATATCATAAAAGTACACGGTGAATACTTTAACAATAACAAAATTTTAGATACAATCATTAGTTATAGGTCCGTTTATAATCATCGTGGCTAAGATATTTTTGGAATCAATGAACATTTCATAGCATGACATAGAAATGTCATATTGTCATTTTAAAAACAAAGGTTAGATACAACATTTATAGTAGACCGTTTGTGAAGTCGTCGTAATATCAAAGAATACATATATACATTTAAAGTAGAGGGTGGGGAAAGTATCTTCACGAATAAAAAGTGCCCGAAAAATGTATGAGAAAAGCATTGTTGTAGCAGGAAGGTAAAATTCGAAGAAAATATTCATTACTGGCTACACTAGAAATGGACCATTTATTTATGAGGGGACCATTTATTTATATATATATATTTATATATATATATTTATATATATATTATATATATATGGCTCATCATGCCCTTTCATTTGATCCCCATATCATAGAAGTTAATGTGGAAATTGTAAATCTCCATTTGTGGCGGCCGCCATATTGGATTTAGAATGACTTAACTTTACTTATTGTGTTTCACTCCTCAAGCCCTTTCATTTGATACCCATATCATAGGGGTTAATGTGAAAATTATAAATCGCCATGTGCGGCGGCCGCCATATTGGATTTAGAATAACGTCACTTTATATACTGTGTTTCGCTCATAGGGGTTAATGTGGAAATTATAAATCGCCATTTTCGGCGGCCGACATATTGGATTTAGGATGACGTCCAGCCAGTCAAGTAGCCGAGCGGTCTAAGGCGTCATGCCTGCGCAGTATGCAGTACTTGGAAACTGGGAGGTTATGGGTTCGAATCCCGACATCGGCAGTTTGTCAATTATTAAAAAAAAAAAAATCAATTATAGAAAAAAAAGGGGCGGTTGATTGACTAAACTGTCGGCGTATGGACAAGAACGAAGTAACCGGCTATGCTTGAGAAGGTTTTCTGCAGTTTCCTTCACGAACTCCAGATGAATATTGGCATAGTTCCTATCATATTGGATTTAGAATAACGTCACTTTATATACTGTGTTTCGCTCATCAAGCCCTTTCATTTGATTCTCATATCATAGGGGTTAATGTGAAAATTATAAATCGCCATTTGCGGCGGCCGCCATATTGGATTTAGAATAACGTCACTTTTTATACTGTGTTTCGCTCATCAAGCCCTCTCATTTGATACCCATATCATAGGGGTTAATGTGGAAATTATAAATCTAAATAATTTTGAGTCGGTGCCAAAAAATCTCCATCGAAATGGAAGAAGGGTGGATCTGATTTTCGGTTAAAAGTAAAAATTGCCCATTAACGAATTTGACCTTACTTTTTGTTCTAGAACACACAAAAAATTAGCTCTTTATCTGTTTTATCCTTTTAAGAAGTAACTATTCTTTGTTGAAAAGTTTTAACAATTAGTGTTATCCCTTTGAAGTATTCTTAAGTAATGATTACAATTTAACATGCAAAATACATTTATAGTAAATATCATCCAATCAGAAAGGACTCGCATACATAACAACGAATCAGATGGATATCAGATCGACATATGCTTTATAATGTTAAATAATTAAAACGAAAATTGTAAAAATTTCCTTTTTTCCGATACAAATTTCCAGTTTTCGCAATTTTCCCGTCGGTTTGGGTACTAGTCCTACCTGTAACAATGCCAAATATCAACTTTACAGGATATCTGGAAGTAGAGTAGAATTATGATCACTTTTACTTAAGTTTTTAAGGCGTTACCGCGAATTTTGCATTTTTGAAGTGAAATAACTTTTTAACGGTTAATTCGTTAACGATCATTGAAAAAACAGTCTCTTATAATTCCCCTAATAGCTTATATTCGAAAAATCAGCACTGTTGCTCGTTTCGTTCAGAAGATATTTCGGGGACTTACAGTGCTATTTCGATAAGTAATAACACTGTAAGTGAGAAGGCCAAATGCCCCTTAAACTCGGCCCGTCGCACTACCGTGCTCTAGATTTACATTAAAGATTGAAAGTTAAAATTCTAAATATCTCTGCGTTTTGTATACCTTTAATTGGTCTTAAACAAATAAAATTATTATTATTATTAGAAATTCTAAATATCTCTGCGTTTTGTATACCTTTAATTGGTCTTAAACAAATAAAATTATTATTATTATTAGAATATTTAATCATAGATTTACATTAAAGATTGAAAGTTAAAATTCTAAATATCTCTGTACACATTATAGTTTGGAAAATATGATAAGATAAAAAATTGTAGCAAACTTGATTTTCTACAACTTTACTCCTTATACATTTTTCGATTGTTCCAATATTAAGAGAGATATTTTATATTTTGTGTTTTCTTTCTTTATACCCCTCTTGACCTATGCCATTTTATTTATAAAATTGGGCTTGCAAATACCAAAATCATATCAGATACGACATTGCATTTTGATTTAACTATAATTGTGGCCGCTAGAGAGTAATTTATGTATTCTAACGAAATTCGCGAAATTGCCACTACAGGAGCCGCGTCCTTCAGGATAAATAATTTTTTGTGTCGAAATTGCTGCTGCCAATGATTAAAATTCCAAATTTTGAGTAAACGTTAAGAGTAATCGATTTTTATAAAGAGTACCTTTTTTGTAGTAAACAACATCTTTATCTTCATCTAAATTTCGTACCTAAAATCCTTTGTTTCCATGAACGTTGAGGGGGGTTAAATTATTAAAATCCCCACGTTCTTAGTTCATAGGTGTGAACTATTCTACACGTCAGACGTTAGTTGCTGTGACACAGGATTGGACAACTCTGGGTGAACCAGTATCGGAAATTGGCAGCTCTGATACTGTAACTGAAACACAGGAAGGGTATGTTGAATACCCCACCACTGCCTGTCTAGAGATGTACCATAGATAGATAGGTAGATTGTAGAGGCTGTCCTGGACGGGACACACTTCGACCATAAGGTCCATTGTGATGCCTAAGGATGTGAGGTTGTAAGTGGAGGACAAGGAATTTTCTGTGTAGACTAGGAATTGGTAGGATGTGCGGCTGCAGCCGACTTTGATAAAAACTATGTCGATACTCATCTGGAGTTCGTGTAGGAAACTGCAGAAAACCTTTAACAATCAAATTTACAACTGATGTTAAATCGATCATAGTCAGTGACAATCGCATTAAGAGGGGTCGATAATGGATAAAATTATGTTAAAAATTATATTGGTCTGGTATCCATTGATTCTAAGTTATAATAATAATAATAATTTTATTTGTTTAAGACCAATTAAAGGTATACAAAACGTCATTAATTGCATTTGCTTAAACTACAGTAAGATTTGGAACATTAAATTATCCAATGATTCTGTAAGTTTCAAATGATTCCACGACGAATGCAAAAAAACCGCATCTTTCTAGCATGTATAGAAGTAAAGAAGATATTAGGGGGGGTCCAATTTCTGGGTGGTTTGCATTTGGAAAATTAAGGTTTTTCAATGTTTCCCGTAAGTTTAAAAGTATTCCACGTCGAATGCAAATAACCGCATGTTTCTAGAAATAAACGTTAAGAAGTTATTTTGGGGGGATCCCATTTTTGCGAGGGATGTGTTGGGAAAATCAAAGTTTTTCGATATTTACCGTAAGTTTAAAAGAATTCCGGTAACTTTTTAATAGTGATATTTCAAATGAAAAATCATATATATCCTGTTGGGAATCGAACGCAAAACCTCCACCGTAAATTAAGTTTAAAATAGACTATTCAGATATTATAATAAATATGTGAATTATCTAAAAAGTGTGAAAATTCGCTAATTAAGCGAAATCTAAGCTTATTATTTATTTTTTTAGGCGTTTTTCTATACTATTAGTAGATATGAATTTTAAACTTGATTGGTCTTTATTATTATTAGATATTAATTTTAAACTTAATTGAAGCGGTATATCCATAGGGTGTATAGATACATTAATTGATCTCTTATAAACTAGTCTTTAGGTGCATTTTCATGCTGACGCTTGACGCTGGTTTCTAGCGTCAAATTCGGTCACAAGATGTGAATTTAACATGCGCGCCATCTAGAAAAAATGTAGCGATAAAGCTAAATTTAGTTTAGCTTTTCTGCCGGGTTATATTAGCGTCAACGTAATAACTCGAACAATCGCATCGATAATAATCGATCTTTTCAAAACAATAATCAATTTTATAAATATAGCGAGTACAAAATAAATACTAATAAATATTAAAAAATATCAGATAGTTTTGTTTTATTCCAAATTACATACGTAACCTATAAAGTCTAGTGGTAACATCGATACATCGACTTTCGATACTGATGTCTAATTTGACGCTAAACGCTATAATTTTTCGCTACAATTATTTCTAGATCACGTGGCCTAATTTGACGCTAAAAACCAGCGTCAAGCGTCAGCATGAAAATGCACCTTTATAATTTTTCGAAATAAAAATGAGTGTTTTGAAACTACTTACTAGATATTAATTTTGATCTGAATTGGTCCAGCGCATGAAGAATAGATATATTAGGAGAGCGAACGTAATGTTAAAAAAACGGTCAAGAATTGGTGTAACTATCTTTTATCAGTAGGGGTCACTGGTCTCAGTGCCGTACGGAATTTAAATGTTTAAATGTAGGCGCCAAGAAATCACTTTCATTCAGTTAATAAGAAGTCTTAGTTTTATAGATAATAAAAAATTGTTTTCGATTATCAAGTAATAATTAAATAAATATTAATAATAGAGAATTCTTAATAATCTGCAATAAATTAAAAGATGAAGAATCATAGTGATAATTTTGCAATTAATAATAATAATATACAATATATGTTTACAATAACTGACATATATTAGATAAAGAAAGAAGATCACAAAACCGGTAATTACAGACCATATTCCTTTCGTAAATGCAGACACGCATTCCTAACCTTAAACAACCTTTCACTCATAGATATATAGCAGTATATCTATGCTTTCCCTGTACAACATCGTCCCATTTTTTCACATTTATAAAATTAAACAATTTTTATACTTACAATTTTTATTTGTAAGATATGATAACCGTTGATTTTAATATGTAATAATAATAATAATTCCGTACGGGCAGATTCGCACTGCCGCTAGTGACGAAAATAATAACTATGATCTCTACACGTTTTTGAGGACACAAAAACAGACGAATTGCCTATGTCGTTCAATCTCCTAATATATCTATTCTTCATGGTCCAGCGATACAGTTTGTGCGATTAATGGAGACACGCATACACTTGTGTGTACATATTAGATTTTTAATTTATACTCTATATAAGGGAAATAGAATCTATTTTTAATCAAAAAACTTAAAAACTAAGGTTTTGTTGAGTAAAAAAAAATCAATTAACCCAGATCCAAGGTAAAATTTAAATTTGGCGCTACTAGTGTTGCAAACATAAATCTCAGAACTTCAAATGACAACTTGAAATAGTTGAGTAATCGAAAAAAATATTTATCAATCATGGTAAAAAGTTATCATGCTACAAAAACATCCAAAACCCGGCTATAGAAAATTTATTATCAAAAGTGCTAAAATACTTTTTGTTGTTGAAGCTGCATTATTTTTCACATCGTATGGTGTCTGGTATCGTATGAATACAAATCGTGGTAAATATTACCTAAAATGATTTACTAAATGTACCATTTGTGCTTCAATTAACAACACACCTTAATTTTTTTTATAGATTTTCGATACTATTTACATAATAATATACCGTGGGCTTTAGAAGGTTATTATCGAATTGGTGAAACCGTTGATTCAAACAATAATATTCGAGAAATTGATTTCACCGTTTGGAAATCAGAGAACAAACTAACTGAATAGCTTTGCTACTCATGGCTGCATTTCAATCACTTAAATGGTTATTTGCTTTTGGTGGTCTTGGATATTTTCTGTTACTAGCTGTAACTCCAAATGAAAATGCTTATCGCGAAGTAAGTTGTAATATTTAATTACACTTGTTAATTTCAATAGTTTCGTTTTTCATTTAAATAAAATACAACTAGCCCAATAATTCTTAACACAATTTTAACATTCCTCAAGGTTTTTCTGCTTATAATTATATTATATATTGGTTCTTTAAGAGAGATCTTTATTTTTATGTCCTGAGCATTATAATGAAATTGACAAAATGAATATCATATTTTTTTCTTATTTAAGTCCCGATTATAGCCAGACTATTAGGGTTGCCAGCTCTCCTGACTTCCCGAGTTCAGTGGAAAAAAATTTTGCTAACCAAACTTAATAAATTTTGCAAAAACAATTCTAAATATGAATCTAAATCCAAAAATAATATTGTTATTGATTAATATTAATATGAAAAAATAACACTTTAAACCGCCAGAAAATGACTCCCGAACCTTAATATATCGCGTCCAGTGCGCTAACCGTTACACCACGCTTGATTAGCTTGTAAATTACTAACTTATTATTCCAAAATATTATTATTGTGTATATTTAAATATCTTGTGTATATAAAAAAATAAATGTCATTTTTAATGATTCGAGAATATATCAGGATTTTACGCTTTCAAATGAAAAATTATATTTGGAACACCCAAGTATATTTAGTGTAAACTATCAAAAATTTTTCCCCTAGGTAGCTTTGCGTACACGGTAAATACTCCACTGCCCAGTTTACTAAATAATATATGAACGTCCCGCTCTTCAGACAAGATCAACATAATATATGTTAATCTCCCGACTTTTCATTTTGAGATGGCAACTTTACAGACTATTATAAATTAAATTTTCATACCAATTAAAAATCGTCATTTGATACGGTTTCCTTTATATGAAATATTTACTGACTTAAAACCATACAAACCTCAATAAGAAATTACAAAACCTGTAAGCCCCTACAAAAACCCCACAGTAGTGGATTTTAGATCCACATTTCTAGGAGGCAAGAATAATAGAATAAATCAATATGAAGCACCGTAAGTCAGTTAGACTATTTAATATCAGCCCTCAAAAGTGTAGTAAAATGTAAAGATGTTTAAGTATTACTTGCTAACCTATGAAAAGCATTTTTTCGGGACAAAGATCTGATATTATTTACTGTTTAGAGACAAATATTTTGTGTCATTAAAGATTTTCTCTATCTTGCACCGTTCATAAGATAGATTATATCGTGCGAAACAGATGCATGGAACAAAAAAAATAGCATTTGTGACTCTCAGCCAAATTCTGAACCATTTGGTGAAAATCGCGTCAAAATCGGTTCAGCCGTTTTAACTAACAATTGACTAACAAAAAACTGCTCATGGGTTATTTTTAAATTATATTGATTTACATATATTATAAATATTCTAATTTTTTGTTAGTTAATAACGTTAAAACGGCTAAACCGATTTTGACCAAACTGTTCAAAATTAAGCTGAGAGTAACATATGTTATACGATATTTTTGTTTCATGCATCCGTGCCCGCAATGTATAAACTATCTTTTGAATGGTGATTGGTTTTAAAAAAACCATTGCCTTTAAAAAGGTTTTTTTCCGGACTACCCCAGAAAGAGGGTAATGTTTTTCGAGAGTATGGTTGTGTGTCAATTTATTTGGCACGCTCTATAGCCTAAGCGGCTTAATGGATTTAAACATAGGAGGTATCGTTAGATTAATTGTGAGAGGGTGATATAGGTTATATTTAAATATGGCGTCTGCGAATAAAAAAAGAGAGGGGGAGTGTGTGTGCGTATTTGGCCAAATTTTTTGGAGAAAACTATATAAGATAACGAAATTATGATGCGGGAAAACCCCAAGTAAATTTTCCTTACGACTCCATAAAAACTATCAGAAATTCAAAATTCCAAACCGTTCTAAATTTATAGCCGTTTTCTCAGCGTTCAAAAGCTATAGTCAGTCTGATCTCTAATATAGTTTCTATAGAAATACCTGCATTAACAAAACATTGAAAATAAATTATTTAAATTATAAAAAAATTGACGTTTCAAGCTATCAAAATTTAGAAAAAAATTTAATTCTTTTTTTTTGCTGTCGGGTTTTTTATTTTATATTCCTTTTACTTGTTTATAAATGTTTTTGTCAGTAGCTGATAGATTATGACCCTTGTAACTATATAAGATGATATTTTAAAAAAATGTTTGATGTATTTTTACAGCAATTGCTTAGCAACGATCCAAATAAAATAAAAGAGTCACGAAAGAAACAAGAACTTTTCGCATTAATTTTGAAAGGAGATACAGAAAAATTAGAAGAACAAAGTAATAAAAAATCATCAGATACAAAATCAATCCCAATTAAACAAAATTAATTGAAATGGACATAGAAAATATGAAACAGACCCATGATAGAATTAGAAATTTATTAATCGATCGTGATGAAGAACGTAAAAAAGATTTACAACGTAAAAAATTAATCAAAAGTCTACAAAGTTCTGATCAAGAAAATGTACAATATTTTCGTGATGATTTCGATGAACGAAAAAAGCAAATTGATGTAGCTCTATGTGAAATTATTAATTCCGAAAATCAACTTTTACCAAATGATTTAGCGAATCGTTTTGATGATATTACTAAGCAAATTAATTTATTACAAAAATTTGTATCCGATTCAACAATTTTTTTAAAAGAATATGAAATTCGTAGGTCACAAGAAACCTTACATAATTTAATTGTACAAACGAATGAATTAGAAAAGCAATATTTACCAAAAAAGAAATTTGGTTTTAAAAGTAAAAAACAAGTGAAACCAGTTGTTATCGATGTTACCAAACCAAAATTAGATGAAATTGATGGCAGTTATATAAAGGCAAAATATGCATATGATACAGGTAATGACCAAAAATAAGCTAATTGATACAAATTTTATTTTTAAAAACCATTAATTAATATTGTTTGTATCCCGAGGTTTATTGATATTGTTGTGCTCCTCAAAATAACCATAAGATGTGCCCCTCCGCAAAAATAATTTCATCACTTTTACCAAAAACGAAATCAAAATTTCCTTGAAAAATATTCAGGTGCCTTGTTTAAAATGAACATTATGTTAATGATATGAAATATATACCTAAATTAAAATTTCGATGTTGTCCAGTTATAAGTGAAATATTTTTGCTTGTAAACAAAGATAGATATATAGTTGTTATAGTGTAAAATATATAGATAAAATGATAGTTATATTTTTTTAAATAAACATTTTATATCCGTGCCTCTAAAAAATGTATGTAAAGTAAATACTTGTAACGTGTTACATCTTTCTCTTACATATAAAAATTAAATAATATGTTGTATCTGTTCTCTGTATTTACTACAAGAGTAATCAAAATTGTGGACCAAAAATATGGTTCAGGTTGGTTAATTTTTTTTGAACGGGAGTGTACCTGTAGCTAACGAAAGTAGCCGGCTATGCTTGTGAAGAGTTTCTGTAGTTCCCTTTCACGAATACCAAATGAATATAGGCATAGTTCCTATCAAAGCCGACTGTAGTCGCACAACCTACCAAATTCTTAGTCTGCATAAAGATTCCTTGTCCGTTAGGGGTCGGTAAAAAAGGCCAAGAAAGGGCTACTTGCCAGGATTCGACTCCCCCCCCCTCCGCTATTACTATTACTAAGGTGTAACAAATGTTTTAATTTGGCTGCACCGTAGCTACGCTCATATTTGAGAATTTATCGGATCTTCATTTTTAATGCCAAAACGTAGTTATTATCAAATTTTCGTGAATGCATGATCAAACTATTTATATATGTGTTTAATATTTTACAGAAAATGAATATTATGGTTTTAAATCAAGAACAGGAGAAACGTTAAAACTTGAAGGGGATTCAATTGATAAAAAGGATATAACATTAGCTAGTTTAACAAATTGTATTGTAATATTAACTGGAGCACCCAGTACTTTGCACATGAATAATTTAAAACATTGTATAATTTTAAGTGGTCCAATTGGTACATCGATATTTATTGAAAATTGTGAAAATTGTAAATTTTTGTTAGCATGTCAACAATTACGTTTGCACTGTTCAAAACGTTGTGATATTTATTTGCATGTTACAAGTCGTGCGATTATTGAAGATTCGAATGCTATACAATTTGCACCATATCATTTATTCTATGATCAATGTGAGAATGATTTTCATAAAGCTGGATTAGATTTAAAAATCAATCATTGGAATACAATTGATGATTTTAATTGGTTAGCTACGGATAAAAAATCACCCAATTGGGATATACTTGATGAGAAAGATCGGATTATTGATTGGACCCCATATTTGAATAGTTGAGATGTTTAATAAATAAATTTTAAATTTTTAATTCGTTAATGTAGTTTTTTATTCTTCTTAGATCAGTTAATCGAAGATTTATTTTCATTTGACACGATCGGATACTGAGATGATTATATTTGTAGTTGTAAAATTAAGTATCCTAGTGCAGTAGTAACTTTATATTTTGTATTAAATGGATAGTTACTTGACGAAAATCCATAATAATTATTAAATAAACAAATATTAGAGAATTTCGTAATCATATTTTTTATACTATAGTTGCTTCACAAACACTGTTCCTTCTTCTGAAAATATATAATTATTATTATTTTTAAATATTTATTTGCTCTATTGGGAACTGACATGGAGGCGTGGCTTTATTAATATGGATGACTTTAGGTTGCAAATTTAAAATACGTGTATTGTGAATCAGTGACAGTTAATTTAATAGTTTAATGTTTTCTTTGAGTTTAATGTCTCAAAAAACTTTCGTAGATGCGGAAAAATTGAGAGAAAAAAAAATCTAAATTTTTATTTGAATTGCTATTACAGCCCCTAACAGCACAGATATATCTGTTTGTAGATTTAGTACCTACGAGTAATTCGATAATAATTTGTTTTTTTTTTGCAAATGAATCTCACGTGTTGACAGTTCGCAATAACTCCCTACCCGTTTGGTGTAGAAAATACAAAGTTATCTTTTTTAAAAATTTTCAGAGGAAATGTAGCAATTGTAGACATTACAATTTTAGTTCAATCAGTAATGAAATTTGGATTGTAACGTACCTTCGGTATTTGAAAGGCAAAGTTCGTTAATGGGCAAAATGGCCCACAGGGAGCGGTTTAGAAAGAGGGGTGAAACGTATAATTTTGAATATCTCTCTTAATATTGGTAAAATGGAAAAATTCATGGGTAAATTTTGTAGGAAAATAATTTTTCATCAATTTATTTACTGATTATTTTTTCTGTAACTATAATTTTCACTAAAATATTAATGATTTTTATGTAATAATAATGAATATTAAATGATCGCCAAGGAACTTAATTTCATATTAATTATAATTACTTTTTCTAAGAAAATTTGCTAAGTCTAAGTAGTTCCTAACGTCTTATTTGGAAATTTATTTAAGAAACAAAATGTTTCCATCTATTTTTCCTTTAAATGGACCATTTTACGTTATAGTACGCAAATTAAAAGAAAAGATCTTGAACGTCAATTAAATCTCAGTAATCACATCTCCGTATTCGATCGTGCTATAAAAATCATATAGTTATTGTTCTATCTTGCTAATGTAATACTTCATTTTTTAAGTATGCTTTTTGTTGTACTAAATGATATTGTTAATAAAAAAAAATCATTAAATTATAATTATTATGTACCAGATGTGCGTCTTATACACCGGCGAAATATCCTTTCTTGCAGAAATAAACCTATAAAAAAGCTATCTTTCTAATAGCTACGTGATAATAATAAACATATAATAGACATTTTCATGTATTTAGGAAGACGAAAAATTGTTGTGTATCTATTGAAAAATGTGTGCAACGAAATAATAATCAATTTTTTTAATAAAATTTCAAATTCACCCCAATACCTAGATCAGTTTTTGTATTATAAATACGTATTTCGACTACGAAGTAGTCATCATCATCACAAAATCCGTTAGAGCTGGATGCATATGAAAGTATTTACATTCAGAAATTTAAAAGAAATATTATGAATTTAGACAATGGATCGATTCCAAATTCAGATCTATTCAAAATTTTACGGAAAAATTAATCGTCAGTATCTCCGTCTCTCTCTTGAATATATAAAAATTCATTTTCTGCGCAACGCATAACTTAGCACCAATCAAGAGCGACCTTAGAATAGTGTCACCAAATTAGCAACAAATAATATATCCTGAGACAATATAAGAGTAATTTTAATAAGAGTGATGTTAACAAGAGTAAATCGAATGAAAGCAATTTTAACAAGAGTAATTTCAATAAAATTTATTTTGTTTAATTTTTGTCTATTGATCTCTATTTTCTATCTATTTCTAATTGTCAAAGAGTAAATTACGACTAGCTAATTTATACTGATGATGACTACTTTGTAGTCGAAATACGTATTTATAATACAAAAACTGATTTAGGTATTGAGGCGAATTTGTAATTTTATTTCAAAAACCTAGAGTTCTCATTAATTATCATTTGATAATCTAATATCCAATTTTTTTAATGTCAAATAATTATTTTTTTCTAAATTTTCACTGCTTGAAATGTCAATTTTTGAATTTTTTTAATTTATTGACAAAGAATTTATTTCCAAAATTTTGTCATTTTAGGCATTTCTATAGAAATTATAGAACGTTCAGAAAACAGCTAAAACATTGAACGGTTTGGAATTTTGAAATTCCTATAATTTTTCTAGAGTCGTAAAGAAAATTTACTTAGAGTTTCTGTCATCATTATTTCGCTATCTGCTATAGTTTTCTCCAAACCATTCAACACTTTCTCTTTTATATGTAAATAAGGTAATACTGCACATTAAGGTAGTTCCACCATTGACTTATTTAATCAGGACAAAAAACCAGTTTGCTTTTATTATAGAACAAATATACAATTATTTATATACAAATTAATGTAATTTTGAAAGTAGGTTCGTGGGTTCGATCCCCATCCTAGATGTGTATGATTTTTCATATCAAGCATTTGATGTCAAAGAATGTTATCATTTATCAATATTTGTTTGTTTGTGTATACTTTCGTGTCCACATAACGTTGTTTGTCCAAATTCCTTTCGAATACGTATGACAAACTGTAGAAGACTATAGCGTATACTCCGACAAATTTCATTGTCATTGAATTTATTAATTAAATTAAATACTTATATGAAAAAATTAACTCGTCAACCAGGAATCGAACCTCGGGCCTCTGGATAACTAGTCCAGTGTGCTTCCTCTACACCAAAGACGATTGTGATGTGACAGCCAACTTCATATTATTCTAATTTTTTATTTACTTATTAGACAGTATTTACTACCTATGCCATTTATTATAAAAATTGGGCTTGCAAATACCTAAACCATACCAGATACGTCATTTCATTTTGATCAAACTAAATCGTTTAAAAAAAATATTTTTTGTATACTATTTTCTACTTTTTAGTTTATTATATTAAAAAAATTTTTTAGATTTATTTACTTTTATTTTAAGACTAAAAAAGTAAATTTAATTTCCCACAGCATCCACTACTTCAAATATTTATCAACACTTCCACCAAATAAATATATTTATATTTCAGCGAATATATTCGAATTAGTCGAAAATATTCAGATAATTTAGGATAAGTCGAAATTTTCGTTGCAAAATTTAATCTTAACAAACATACCAACTAACTAACTAAGGCAAGTTACAAAAAGTTAGCTTGTAAAAAAACACGATTATAAGAATTAATTATATTCAGTGCCATCTTTACTATAAGGACACGTGGGCACGAGCTCAAGGTTCCTGGACTTTTCATCCAATTAATTTAATTGGGATTTGGAAAATCGACAGAATTATGTTTACGAACAAATAAAGTTCTAAAGTCTCTCTCTGAGCCAGATGCGGTCAGTGCTGATGCTGTTAAAATGCCATGCGTAATGGTTACAATCATATTTTTAAAGCTTTAACTACAATTCATTCAAAAATTATTCTCATTTTTCTCTGGTTCGAACAATTGATATAATATTTGGGTACAAATAAGTGCTAAAATCGATCTGCGCACGCAATAATATAAAAGAATATTTTTTTAGGCTTTTTAAAAAAAAGAGGCCCTCAAATTAAATGTATTATATGTATGTTGAAGTGCCTCGGCATATTCAACGACCTATCTACAAAATCACGAATTTTGAATTAATTAAAAAATTAAATAAATTGAGAATATACAAAAGTTACTTGCATCCTTGTGTTAATTTTTGAATTTTCGTGTTAGTGATATTTTATGGGGATTTAATAAGTACTAACAACTTAACAAAATTATATATTATGTAACTAACCTTCTAGTAGTGTGTAGGTGATTGTGGTCTGCACCCTATCGAATTTTCACAGCCATTTTTTTCCAACGAAAAATTTTCCATTGAATATCGAAATTTGTATTACAATTAATAAAAATGGCAAAATTAGTTGCTTCTGGACAAAAATTGGCTAGCAGTAAGTAACTATTAATTATAAGTTGTCATTTGAATTTTACCGTAAAAAAAAATAATTTAAAAACTTTTAATAATTGAACATGTTTATTAAAACTAATTATATAATATGTTAATTTAGCTTTATTGGTCGAAGCCAAACCAAAATTTGCAACATTTTTGAAATACGCCAAAGTTGAATTAACACCACCTACACCAGCTGATATTCCAAAAATTACCAGCGGAATTAAAGATGTTATTCGTCAGACTAAAAACTATAAGGATTTGACTGTGAAAGAAGCTTTTGTTGGCACATTAATATCAATTGAAGTCTTATGCTGGTTCTTCGTTGGAGAATGTATTGGTAAACGTCATCTTGTTGGATATAATGTTTAATTTTGTTGTGTAATTATAAACTATGTAGTGGATATTAAATAAATTAAATTTTTATTAAAAATTTATTTAGTTCAATTAATAAGTCACAAATTGATAGTACACAAAATGTTGTATTCTTTTGAACAACCTGTAATGTCAGAGAATCCTGACACTCTAAAATTTAGGAAAAATTTTAAAAGTAAAAGAACAAAAATTTTCGTATAATATATTAACATTTTTAAGAGTATTTTTGTTCCTGGTCAGAATTCCGATACTCAAAAAATGATCCGGGAATTTTGTATGTTGTCTGGAAATTGCATAACATGTTTATCATCACCCTTCAATTGCGGCGCGTGTCAATGGGAGAGAGACAGAAATTTTTATATAGAACACCTCAAAATAAGAATTAAAAATTTCCATAATACATCGTTTCGTTTTTAAGATATTGATATAATTTCATTTTTTCTGCTGCATCATGAGTACTCTTACTCTCAGCCGAGTTTCGATGGATAGAATTGGGTCGGGTAATGAAAACCACGTATCGGTATGTTTTTAGCTTCAACTTCTAAGGTATAGCGTGAGAGGCGATTATCTAAAGCAATTTGAGTTAAGTCGTATTCGATTGAAGAACCTAGGAAAAAAGAGAACACGCGGCGTCAGCCGTGATGGTTCGTGTTGGGTGATTATGGGAGGGTTGTGAACCGGTTAAAATTAAACTGAATACAAATTATATGACACCGGCTCAAATTTTTCGTACTTATATAGTATATAAATATCAACGGTGGCCGTCAGCTACTTCAGTGCAAAATTAAATCGTGTGAGGGGTGCTCATATTTTGTTACATAATAGTATTTTACATTAAAATTACAAAACTAACCGTCAGCTACCCGTTGATGGGTAGAAAAGCCGCCAGTTGTCACTATAAAGATATTGCGTTCACTCAATACGCAACAAAGAAATTCTTTGGCTGATGATGTTTCCACCCTGCAATAATTGCTATCTAACAATGTTTATTGCAAAATTAAATATGCACTTAACATTATATTAAAATTTTAAGTGCCCTCACATAATTTTTGAATTTGTTTACATCATAACAGCCCATCTCGAGATATTTTTTGCAATAATTGAAATTATATTTTTATTATAATTTAAATAAATTTCGATAGTACTTATGCATTTTAATATTTGAGCGTCAATCGGCTTCATGTAATTTTTGTTCAGTTTAATTTTAAACGGTCACAACCCTCGCATAATTAATTCCCCCCGAACCAGCACGACCGAAGGTTCTCTTTTTCAAAAGCTCTTCAATCGAATACTAACCCAAATGGGCTCGACAGATCATCTCGCAGGCCAATATGTTATTCGAGCTATTCAGTATAATTTTCATTTTTTGAACAGAATAGTATCATTAAAATCACATTCTTTCGGATTATCGATATTTTCAAATTTATTATTTCATTAAATTATATTAATTAGCAAAAAAATGTTTTTTAAGCATTATTTCATCAAAAATAATATATAAAAAAATTGGTTTTTTTTAGTACTTATAAATACCAAGAAAACTAATAGAGAAATCAAAATTATTTTTTTTGCCTAATTTTAGATGTTTTATTAAAAAAGTTAGTCAAATTGTAGAATCGTAGAAGGAAAAACGGGAGACTGGAGGCAGAATAAAACACAAAATAGAGAATGTCTCGCGTAATATTAGAAAAATCGAAACATGTATTAGTACAGTCAAATTGTAGAATCGTAGAAGGAAAAACGGGAGACTGGGGGCAGAATAAAACACAAAATAGAGAATGTCTCGCGTAATATTAGAAAAATCGAAACATGTATTAGTACAGTTGCAGAAAATCAACTTTACTACAATTCATTACCTGGTAATTTTTTCTATAACTAATATATTTAGGATTTTAATTTTCAATCTTATAATATTTCTGTTAATATTAGAGTAACAGAAAAAATGATAAGTAGCAAAATTATAGTAAAAATAAGTTTCTATAAGTTTAAGAAAAATATATAAGTAAAGTTAAACTTCATTCAAATCGAATTAAAACGGTGTCCGCTAGAGTATCTACAGATACCCCTGTTATCTTTTTTGGGATCGATCTAGTCAAAATATATATCGAACAAAAGTTATTTGGTTTTGAAGGGGCTTTTCAAACGGTAATCTTGGAATGACTTTGAACTTGCTTTTGAAGATCATTTCAAGGACTATTTCCTTGAAGAGGAAATTCGTTAAAAAATCGTTTAATTAGATCACGCATACCTGAAATTCCCAATAGACAATGTGAAAATCTCGCATTCGTAAAATAAATTTTTCCATTAGATTTTTTTGCGTATTAACACGTTTGGGCCCCTAAATAAAGATTAAGGTTTTGTCGTACGAAAATCTGATCAACTCCGGGTGTGACCGATGAAGTGAAAGATTATAGTACTCGGTTGATGAGTTAGCGACCATATGTCGCTCTCCCCCTGGTTTTTATTAATCCAGAGGCCCAAATATACAACGCCGGATTTCCGCCTTGGCCTACAAGGTCCCGGACTAGGGGCCCCAGTGGCGAAACTTTCATATAAGCTCAAAAGCCTGGCTTGTCTTATAAAAACTTTATAGAAAATACAGTTGAACGCATCTACAGCTGAACGCAGGCCGACCGTTCTGCCATAAGAAAGAGTTGAGATACGTCGTTCATCTCGCTCGCAAGCTCGGGCTCTTTCCTGGCTTGCAGCTGGCCTAGTACATATATCTCTATCTGATATATGAACTCGTGATATTGGTCTTGTATGAATACGCGACCGGTAGTGTTAGCAGGATAGCAAATTTTTCGCTACCGATGTGTAAAACATTTTTGAGTGACACTTAAAATCTCTAAAATTTTTAACTCTATATAAAATCATAATTTGTGCGATTTCGTAAAGCCAATTTAGCGACATGACATGTAGAAGTCATTTCAAAATGTATGAAACATATGAAAATATTTGATTTGAGCGACAAAAAGTTAAATCTTTAGCGATTTCAGTTCGCAATGTCTGACAACGCTTGCAGAAAAAAAATCAATTGCCAATCAATTTTTTTTAATCGACTTAAATTATTATAAATAAATATCAGAATTTAATTCGCTAAATATCCAAAATAGCTTCGAAATGAGGGGGCCTCAAATACCAAGTGCCTAGAGGCCCTGGGTCTCTAAGTCCGGGCCTGCATACCCTTCTTTGTAACAATTTTTTTTAGCACTAAAATTGGCAAAAGCCGCCAAACTTAAATTTTATCAATTCAAAAACAAAAGGAGATACGGTTTGAAATTTCAAAAAAAAAAGTGACGTCGAATTCGTGAATGGGTAAAAATCATTTTTAACCCGACTTCAAAAAAGGAGGATGGTTCTCAATTCGTCTGTATTTTTTTTTTTTTTTTTTTTTTTTTTTTTTTTTTTTTTTTTTTTTTTTATGTTTGTTACCTCAGAACTCCGGCATTTATGAACCGATTTTGAATTTTTTTTTTTTGTTTTAAAGGGTTTGATTCCCGATTGGTCCCATTGTCACCAAATCGCATTCTGATGAGGGGATCTCCGGAAAATCCTCATTTTATATGTGATAACCGATTTCTGCGAAATTTTTTTTTTTATTTTTAAAGTATACTTATTCATAATGGGAAAATAAGAAAATTTTTTTAAAAACCGACTTCAAAAAAAATTTTTCCTTAAAAAAAAAACCGACCCCAAAAAAAAAAAATTTTACAAAAAAAAACCAAATTCCTTGTAAAGAAAACTGAAAATCTGTTATAAAAAAATGCATTAAAAATTTAAAAAAAAAAAAAAACGGGTAAAAAAAAAGTGTTATAAAAAAATTCACTAAAAATTAGTTGGTCGTTTAGTAGGTCTACCCATATTTAGACAAATAAAATCAGTTATAGAACTTCAAAGTCACTAAAAAGCGAGAAATAAAACTTATTTTGACAAAATGGAAACCCGACTTAACAAAAGAAGCACTAAAAAGTAAAAAAATAATTGCATATTCTTGTGCCAATTTTAGTTCACCAAAGCAAAAATTTTTAAATATATATGTACAATTATTGTTATTTTTGGAGGCGGTGTCCAAAAGTTATGTGAATTTATCTATGTTGACACCGCCTCCAAAAATAACAATAATTGTACATATATATTTAAAAATTTTTGCTTTGGTGAACTAAAATTGGCACAAGAATATGCAATTATTTTTTTACTTTTTAGTGCTTCTTTTGTTAAGTCGGGTTTCCATTTTGTCAAAATAAGTTTTATCATTTGTTTTGGCAAATGCCGCTAAACTGCAATTTTACCTTTGAATTATCATGTTAATATTTTACGAACACATATACCACATTTTTTTTCTCAATCGATATTTCTAACGAGTAAAAACTTAGGATTAAACTTATAAAACCCTTTTACATGTTACATAAACACGTAAAAAAAACCTTACTTACGGAATACTTTGGATTCAAACACCAGATGCCAGCCACTTTGCTTTTAATTGCGAATAACATGTGTATAGTCTTGACTTTGCTGTGACTCCACTTAAATTGCTGGACGCTGGCGTCCAGCAACGGACTTGTTAAACGCCCAAATTAAAAAAACCAAACATTGTTTAGTAATTTTTAATTTGGACGCTCGTTTTTTTTATAAATCGCTAGGGTCAAAACAAAAAAACTAATGTTTAGTTATTAGACGCTGGAATAAACTAACAATTAAATTGCGTCTAGCAATTTAAGATGGGTCACAGCTTAATAGTGTACTACAGGCAAGAAAAATAATTTAAAAAAAATATCAATGAACGTATACTAGAAATTTTTAATAATTGAAAATGGTCGTAAACACAATATATTCATGGTAATAAATTTAACGATAATGTATCGAATAAACAACAAATTTTTATTAAATAAAAAAAAGAAAACAATAAAAGATAAAAAAAGAACTCTAAAGAGGATTTTTTACCTGTTTCAGAGGAACTTAGATTTTATTTGATAACGCAACAAAAATTAATGTACATTTTTTACAGTCTTGGGTTGGATGAAACAAATTTTTAAAAAACTTTCAAATATGTCTAAATTAAAATAATGAAAGAATTCCTAAATAATAAATGCGCAAAGCTATGAAAAAAAATATATATATGAGCAACAAAATTCTACAATGGAGCGAGGGCATTCATTTCTTTCTTTTTTTTTTTTGTGGATAGGAATTATGAATTTAAAACGCATGCAGAATGTTCTAATCCCAATTTTTCCGAAATCTTTTGTTGCGCTACGGCTGCATCTTTTAGAGAGAATAAATGTGTCATTTCCGTTTCATTTTTTGCTAACACTAATGCCTTTTCAAACAATTCAATAGCTTTACTAAGATTGCTACGTTGTATTTCAATTGTACCCAATGCTTCATAAGCATATTCACATTTGTCGTCAATCTCCAGTGCTTTATGTATCAGTTGTATACTCTTCTCCATATCTGAATTCCATTGTAGTTGTAGCACAGCTCTTTGAACGTATACTGTAGGATTATCTGGATCTGCTTCGATTGTACGCTGGAAGAATTGATCAGCTTCTTCATACTTTTGTTGATCGGTAAGAGCTTGTGCGTAAAGTGCATAACATTCACAACAATCTGGGAATTTCTTCGTTAATTTCTCAAAATCCAACATAACTGATTGTAATTTTTCCACATCCATATTACCAACAGCTTGTCGATATTCAGCATAACATTTTTGAGCATGTGCCACAGCATAATTTGGATTGATTTCAACTGCTTTCTTAAAATCATCCCTTGCTGCTGATAAATTACCCGAAAGTAAATTCACTTGTGCACGATGATGGTATAAATCACAATTTGAAGCGTCTAACTTGAAAGCTTGTTCAAAATTCATCATACTCTGATTCGAATTCTCTAATTGCATATTTAGGGCAGCCATTTTAATTAACGCATTCACTCTTAGTTTAACTTCAGCCTCTTTGTTATCAATGATATTCTGCAGATCAGTTAACGCATCTTGATGGCGACCAACAAGTAAATAAAATGTTCCACGTAACAATTGTGATTCAAGTTTGAATTGTGCTTCAGATTCACTTGAATCAATTTCCTCTGTACAAGCTACAATAATATCATCGTAATTTTGTTTTTTCATAGCTGCAATTGCTCGTGCAAAACCATGTGTATCATCTTTTAGTTTCGAATCATCTTTTAGGTATTTTAATACTGGATCTTCTGTGAATGTTGAGAAGTAAACTTTGATGAAATGTTTTGAAGGCATGATCGGTTTCCGAGATTTCATTGCTTCTTTAGCATGTTTTGCACCAAGCTGCCTTAACACACGATCAGCCATGTATAACGTTGTTTGATTATTGAATTTCTCTAGAATGCAGACTTCTGTAATATCTTCTAACGCTTGAACTAAATCATTAGTGACTTCACAAGCTTTTGCTCGTCGATATAACGCTTTTACGTAAGTTGGATTTAGTTCTAAAGCCTTCGTTGAATCTTCTTTAACAGCACTCCATTTCTTTAATTGTTCATAGGCAGCAGCACGATTTTGATAGAAGGTTGCTAAATCGATTTTTTTTTCTTTAGGGCACGTTTCGATAGCCTTATTGTAATGTGAAATTGCCTCATCATATTTACCGGCAACAAATGAAGTATTACCATCTGTTTTATGCAGTTGTGCTTTTTTTAATGGTGTTAAATTTTCAACGCCGGCAACGTTGAATGCACTCGGTTCAATTGATTTACTATTAACATCAGTTATTTTAGATTTTCGCGAATTTTCATTATTTCTAAGATACCAATAACCTAACCCTATAGCTCCAGTTGTACCCAATGCAATAGCAATTTGCCACTTTGGAAAAGGAGTTCCAGTGTTACTTGAAGATACCATTGTTTGTTTTTAATGTACGAACTTAATAATTTGATTTGTTACATTTATTAAAACCGTATCATAAACGTATATTTTAGATAGTTGAGTGCAGTGCTAGTGCAGATGACAGTAAATACACCGCACCTAAGATATATTACGTTCACTCGTTTCACTACACACATGCATTGCTCATGCTGTTGAAGTTGATTTACATCCAGTAATTTATTGAACGCGTTCCATTTGTCAAATGTTTTAACACGTAATAAAAATTAACAAGAATATTGTTACCAACAAAAATACACTAGACACTACACATCAGCATTGGCGTAGCGATTGTACATAGAGATGGGGAATCGGGGTGTCTAAAGCTAAACAGAAATAACGATACTAAATTATTTACAAGCCATTTATAGTCAATGAGCTTTCATTTGTGGAAGTTCACTTTATAATTCAGATCATGCATTTTTTTTTTTATTCACAAAATTTGAAATCGCGCTAAAAATGGTTTACATTCTTAATTATACCCATTTCATTATAGATACGTTATTTTATAAGTTTATATGTTTATTTAATGAATTTGAAATATCAATACATGTGTTTATGTTTATCCAACTGAAAAACATTGATAAAGTATCACAGACAAAGATATCAAGGAATGTTTTTATTTCATTTTAACAAGTTCCTTGAATTTATTTTTATACCCGGTATATGTAAATATACCATAGTATATTAAGTTTAGTCCCGACTTTTTAAGGCTTGAAAATATTGATTACAGGCATAAATGTTTGGAATAGGTGTTACTAAAATGGTGGAATGCGGTCATTTTCGCGTGTCCGTCCGTCTGTGGACACGATAACTCTAAAACGAAAAGAGATAACGAGCTGGAATTTTGTGTGTGTTCTAGAGCTAAAAATTAAAGTAGAATTCGTAAATGGGCAAAATCGGACTATTTTTGCGCAAAATAGGCAAAACTGTCCATCTTTGAAATCATAAGAGATAAAACAAAAATGTAAAGACAAAAAATGTTCCTTTTTTTTAAATAAACAACTTTTGTTATAAACTTTTTTACATAAATTCAGGATATACCAGGTATTTAAGCAATTAACTAAGTTAGTTGTTATTTTCACTTGTTAATTTTAAAACTTTTATATCTCACTAATAAACTAAACTAAAACACTTCAACACAGAATTACAAAGTAGCCTTTAAACATATATATACTGTCGGTGTTAAAAATAAAAAATTTTATTACAACCACAGTTTAAATAGGTACCTCGAGCCTCCCTTTTTTGTAATAAATAACTGATTAATGATGTGACGTTACTTAATATCTCGTGTAAACTCTTATTGTGATCGACGAAGGTATTTGAATTTAACAAATTTTAATTATTAATTAATAATCGTGTTTTATTAATTATCTTTATATTTAAAAGAATGAATGTTTGTCTGTATGTGGCGTATGAGTTTCTATACCATTTATCCAATAACGATGAAACTTTGGGGAGTTGTTGTGCGGGTGCCCGAGAAGATGTCTGCCAAAAAAACCATACTTAGAGTCAAAGAATAATTTCGTTTAAGAAATAATATGGCAGCACCAATTTGCCTCCTGGAAATATGCAATCTTATAATTTGTCCAACATATTGAAGAAAATTATTTTGGCCAAAAAATTTCCGATACCCGTGCGCCAATTTATGCTAGATTAACTTGTTAAAACTTTGTAAAATTTTTGCAATACCAAAAAATTATAAAAATATCTGCTATAAAAAGTATATATACACTTAATAAATATATGCGTACACTTGCATAGTAAATTCGCGTTGCACTGGGGCCCCCAAGAACGTCGGGACGCCCTGGTCAGAAGGATATACGAACATACGGAAATGGACTAATTTTTCTGGATTAAAATTTCTTACCAATTTAAACATGGATAGGAACTAATTTTATATTACCTTTATATATTACACAATAATATACTCATATATAAAGTAAATGCCGTAAGAAATGTAACATTCCTCCTTGAAAAGAATGATAGTTACGCCAATGAATGACAAGTGTATGGTAGCGTAGCCACGTAATTTAGTTATAAAATATAAAATAACTGGCGTGCAGTATAACTGTGTCTGTGTATCTATTTATGTAGTTATTTGACATCACTTTCATCATATAAATGTCATTTTTTGGTCATTTAATTGATTTTTAATAATTACAAATATTTGTTGAAATAAAATGTAAATATGACTTTAGAAGACGATGAAACACCTTGGTTAGTCACTAACTTATTTAATTAATAGTAAATATGTGTTAAACAATATATATTTATCGACCTACATACGATTAATGTTAATTATAATTACCAGGGAAGTGGAATTAGAAAATGCATTATTAGAAGAATGTTCTGTGAGTGATATATACGCAATATGTCAAGGGAAAACATTACCAGATAATTTACGTGCAGAAGTATGGCAAATATGTTTGGATGTACAGGATAAAGGCAATCAACTGGTACATTTTAATGAAATATTTGATTTACCAAATCAAACAGATTTACGTGAAGATTGTACAAATTTTGTATCGAAATTAGGGAATGACGATGAGGATAAAGTATCCGTTGTATCTGATTTAGAATCAATATTAACATTCTATTGTAAAAGTAGAAATTTTAAATATGAACGACATAATGGATGGATTGAATTATTATTACCGTTATTAGCTATCAAATTACCTAAATCGAATACATATAATTTATTTGAAGCAATTCGAGATAATTATATACCAAAAGGTTTGTAAAGAATTATAAAATTTGCAAATTCTTATTTTTAGCCTTAAAAATCCATGCATAATTGACAGAGAAAATAGTGTTCTTTTTCAAAACTTTACAATCCATTTGTGTCGAAAACCGAATGGATTTCGTATAAAGATAATTCTAGATATCACATTTATCAAAGAAAACTTTAGATACTTAAAACCAATTTCAAAAATTTCTCCAATTCCTAAATCAATTAATTAAGTAAATAAAAATTTCGACAACAATGTATTCATTATCAGTATAAAAGCTAGCCGTAATTATTCTCTAGAAAGATTTGTTATTCGTTAGTAATTTGGCGACTGTCTTTACTCTTGACAATAAGTTAACGTCAGTTCATAGCCGTAGACAGACTGAAATCAGGACAAGCTAAAAAGAAATCAGGGCAGACTAAAAGCCAAAATTTCCCATATTTATATCTACACTAGCAGCGCCCTGCGGTTTTACTTGCATGAACTATTCCCTAGGAAACGTACATTTTTTTGGGATTAAAAGTCTATGTCACTTGTGCAATTTACAATAATTAAGCTATATGTATAATTAATGTTTATTAATTAAATCAGGTGAAAAGATCAAATTCTTCAGCGTTTATATTATTTATTCTTTAATACAACGTTTCGTCGGTTTTATTCCGACATCATCAGGTATATTGAATAATTAGTTAAAACACAGTCATACCATACATACATATATACCGCACGTTTAGTTTACATCTTCGCATAGTAGATCTCCCACGAGTATGAGAGAGTACATAGCAATGTGTATGAGAAGGTGTTTAATAAAGTTTTATAGGTTTAATAAACAAGCATATTTTTCAAAACAGTGAATAATATTCATAACTGTTCGAGTGGTTGGTGATTGTCTCATACAACACAACACAACATTGCTTACACCTTCTCCTTCTCATACACATTGCTTAATGTATACATATGTACTCTCTCATACTCGTGGGAGATCTACTATGCGAAGATGTAAACTAAACGTACGGTATATATATATATATATATATATATATATATATATATATATATATATATAAATAAACGTTTTTAGTCGATGCTTTGTTCCCGTGTCAAACACCCTTTTTTATCTTTAACTTCTCAGCATAGGGGTGTTATTTATTGTAATGGGTGCGAAAATCAATATCCAAATTTTCACAATATGAACTGAACTAAATTTTATTTTATTCAGTCAAAATTTAAAATATCTCTTAATATTAGTAAAATTCTAAATTTATCCTAAATAAAGTGAAAAAATTTTACTTCAATTTATTTATCGATCTATTTTTTTATGGAAACTCCAATATTTACAGGAATATTGTCGATTTTATTGTTCTAACACGTATGATAATGAATAATTACTATTGTCGCCAAGGTAACGTGATTTGATATTCATTATGATTCTTTTCTCTGGAACAATTATCTAATCTATGTTGCTCCTACGTGACAAATTTTTTGTTTAAAAAAAAATTGCAATAAAATTGACTTTAATTTTTTTGGATCTAACTTCTAGTAGCAGCAATTAATGGTTCTAAATATCCAATATATTATTTATTATTAAATAAAACCTCATATTTTTATATAATAATAAAAACATGAAAATAAAAAAATTAATTGGTACTAGTAATAAAGAAGGTAATGAAACTAATCATATTGATTTTTTTGACCCTTTTTTTAAACTACTCAGCTACGGGAGGTTTGAAAAATGAAAGTATCATAATTTCGTTTTCCATTTTTCTATTAAATTTTGGGAAGTGTAAACTTAATAGCTCCTACTCTCGCCCTAACATATATTGCTTAAGGTAATATCCTTATAAGAGCAATATCAAGATAATTTAATATGTAAGTTAAGTATAAAGTAAAAGAGTATCAAATACATTCAAATTCGTCCTAATACCTAGAAAAGTTTTTGTATTATAAATACTTATTTCGACTACAAAGTAGTCATTATCAGTTTAAATTAGCTAGTCGTAATTTACTCTTTGACAATTAGAAACAGATAGAAAATCGAAATCAATAGACAAAAATAAAAAATTAAACAAAATAAATTAAAATATAATAAAATATAAATTAAAATATAATATATATATAATTTAATATTATATATATAATTAAAATATAATAAATTTTATTTAAATTACTCTTGTTAAAATTACTTTCATTCAATTTACTCTTGTTAACATCACTCTTATTAAAATTACTCTTATATTGTCTCAGGATATGTTATTCGTTGCTAATTTGGTGACAGTTTCACCTAATTTTTTTAAAATTTTCCTGGACGTTTAGTTTTGATATAAAAAAATTTTTGTATCGTATTTTAAATACGGGATAAATTAGGAATTGACTATAATGATTGCAGTTTTCACTTAATTTAAACATGAAAAATCCAAAATGGAAATTTTAAAAACTGATTATTATTTTATTCCAACATTTTAGAATATGTATTTAAAAAATCTTGAATATGAAAAATCCAAAATGGAAATATTAAAAACTGATTATTATTTTATTCCGACATTTTAGAATATGTATTTAAAAAATGAATCGATTCTGACATGTAATTATTCTAATATTATTATTTAAAACTTAAAAAAATTACCGAAATTTATGTACACTACCATTCAAAAAATTGAACCCGTTGAAATATTCTAAGTGTTACTGTAGGTAATGTTATACATATATTTAATAACATATACGCTTAGAATATGACTTACTGTTTCAAATATATTGAATTTGAGTGTACGCCATATTTGACATTCAGTCAAATATTTACATTTCAACGTCGCTAAGAGTGTATTCCGTAATGATAGCATCAATAAGTTTTAAGTTGGTATTACTTAAAAAGGAGAGGTAGAGATGGATGGTCCTGTGTTCCACCATCATAAACATCATCAAAAGTCGTATGACGTATGCTACTGTAATGATAGAGGAATCATTTTTATTATTTATTTATAAATTATACTTAGTTAATCTTATCTAGAGCACGGTAGTGCGCAAGGCCGAGTCTGTTATTAAACAAAATAAAATATAATTTTTTGTTTTTATTCAATTTTATTTAATTTTTTGTTTCTCAGTCATTGCATGATTCTGACAGCAGAAGATTTATGATTGATGATGTTTATGATGGTGGAACACAGATCCATCCATCCCTACCCCTCCTTTTTAAGTGATGCCAACTTATAATTTATTGATGTTATCATTACGGAATAAGCCCTAAGTTATTTTAATCGAATCAACTGAAGCGCCGCGTAGTATCATGGGTGAAAACTAAACCTTATGATGTTAATACAGTTATCTATCTATAATGTATGTTATTAGCTGTACGTTGTTAAATTTTTATTAATGGAGACTAGACACGGAGACCGAACTCAAGCGGGAGAATTGACAAAATTTGTCAACGTAATGGTAGAAGTTATATTTGTTTTTTTGCCACTAGCGTCGCTAGTTTTCCTTTTGCACTGAAGTGAATATAGTATAATAAATAGGAGTGAAGTATATATTTGTTATTTTGTTAGACTTATTATTAATAAATAAAAGTTTAATTTAATATTTGATTCAAAATAATCTTCTAAATTGATTTTAATAATTTTAATATAATTTATTTCTACTTAATTTATTTGCATTTTAGCGAATTTCCTGAAACGAAATAGAGCTATCGGTCTCGTACCGACTTCAAAATTTTGCAAAAATTTCTTCAAATGTCCATCGATCCAACCTAGTAGATGTCGAAAATCGCCATCTGTAAAATTTATATATATATATATATATATATATATATATATATATATATATATATATATATATATATATATATATATATATGTGTGTCTGTAATCGCTCTACCGGTCACAATTTTAATCTGATTGGAATGAAATTTGGTATTTAAGGCGCTATTAGTATTCAAAAGGTCAAGTTCGTTAATGGGTAAAACCGGACAACGGAAAAGGGGGGTTTAGAGGAAGGGGGAAACACAAAATTTGGCATATCTCCCTTAATATTCGAAAAATTTATAAGAAGTTAAGTTGTAGGTACTATATTTTACTGTAATTTTGTTTCTTATCATTTTTTCTGTTACACTAATAATTACAGAAATATTGACAATTTAAGATTGAAAATTAGATTCCTTAATATCTCTGTACACATTAGAGTATGAGCAAAAATGATAAGGTGATGAATTGTAGCAAACTTGACTACCCCCGGTCCCTTCGTCAGTCTTGGATCCGTCTGTATACCAGACGAATCCTTTCTTGAGATAGGTTGGTTCTCCTTCCATCCACATGTCCCTATCACAGACTACAATGAAAGATTTTGAGAAGTATATTTTGTCTGAGATGATTGATGTTCCCACGATCCTTGCATGTCAAACCTGATTTGTTGCGATCAAAATGGTAAATCGGAACTGTAGAATCCTGTGCCATTTCCACAAGTGGGGTCACAGTCTCCAACCTGTTCATTATACTCGCATGACCTGTGTTTGTCCTACAGTACCACTGTCTGCAACTCCTAAGACGGTAGGCAGCTGTCCTGGCCTCCGCTTCAATCATTAAAGGAATCTGCGGAATTGATCGCATGGCTCCAGTGACACTAAGGTATACAACTCTGAGCAAGTGTGAGCATTGGCTTTTGGCACCATACTACACAGCCAAATGTGAGCATTGGCTTTACAACCATTGTAAATAACCAGTACACCATGTGAGGTTGGAGTCCCCAAGAGTGTCCAAATGTTCTCCTTCGCATCCAGAAAATACTATTTGCCTTGGTTAGTCTCCAATCCAAATGATCACCCAGTTTCATTAAATACTTAACAAAGTTGAAGGCGTTTATTTAGCAATATTATTTTGTTTTAAATAATTTCTAGGAATAATTCGAATGAGAAGAAATATATTTGTGCATAATATGTAATTCATTTATAGTTGTCTTTGTAACATCTTTAATTAACAAACTGGTATACAGTTTGTAATTGTCAAGACTAACCATTGTGATATGAAGTCAAACATACTGTATTAAAGAAATTATCTGTAAAGAGAAAAAGAGACAAATATAAACATACATTTTTTTCCAATTTTTAGAAACAGTAACAATATACATGTATGCCTGTCTCTTTATTTTTTTACAAATAAATATATGATAACTGTATGCTGTATACATCAAGCGCGGATCCACCGTTGTGGGCACTTTGAGCATGCCCACAACCCTAATAGACCTTTGACGTCACACTTGCACGGTCTATTTAGGTCGATAGGCTGATGATATTATAGTCAATGCCTTAATAAAATTAAAATAAAACAATGAATCATGCGTGATTCGGAACGCAGCGAAGTACTTAGTCATCATAGATAATATGCTGACACGTTATATCACATTTTTGACAACATATTATCTGTTTCTTTTTGGCACATGAATACTTGTATTGGAAAAAAGAGATGACTATTCGCTGGGTGCGCACAGTCATCTACTAATTTAAAAGTAAGCGTGTGTTATACGCACATATACAATGGCACAGGAAAGATTATCCGGGCTAAATCTCTGAATATTCACAAAGATGTAAACCTAGATATTGATGAAATTATCAACGTTTTCCCGAAAAAGAAACGTAAGCTTGAATTTTTAATTTAAGTTAACACCTAAAATAAAATTATTTAATGTAAAATGTATACTAGCGTTTAATTTCATTTGATATCCTTTGAAGTTGGAAAAATTTCATCAAAATCGGTTCAGTAGTTTAGAGTCTAAATGTGACACTGTGATGTGCAAACAAACACACATTTACTTTTGTAATTTTCGTGAGCGAACAAACTAACATTTTACAGGTTTATTAATTTACTAGTGTTCGCCCCACGGCTTTGCCCACGTGGAACTATACAATGTACAAAATCTTGGTCAGGGCGTCATATATTTTTTAAACATCTCCTTTGTAGGAATACACTATATTGATCATTCATACTCCGACCCGCACTTCGCCGACTACCGGGTGGCTGTAACCACAACCTTTTTTGAGGGCTGGTTTCACGCCTGGACTATACATATACTGATGCCTGTGTATATGTAACAAAAATACTTAAAAACTCCGATAGAAAATTTTTTATTTAGTAGATATTGAAACATTATAGCTCTGATATAAAGAAAAAACAAATATTGTTAATAAATTATTAATAAAAATATTAAATTTTTTTATTATCCGATAATTAACCACTATTGTCTTTAAAATATTTAGGGAAGCCCTGATAAATTGCCTTTCCTAAACTTCTTGCCCATAGCTTGTCCCACTATAAACATACTCTACCTAGAGAAAAAAAGTTGCACTTTAAAAAATTAATTAATTTTTTGCAAGTTTTGTCCTAAATGATAATTTGGTATCTGGGAAATAATTGTAATTAATTTTTGTTTTAGGTTGTATACCAAATGGTAGTGCATTCCATGTGCTTCGATTGTTACTATTATACCATGATCCAGAATTATGTTCGTTTCTTGATACCAAACGGATAACACCGGATTTGTATTGTATATCATGGTTTCAATCATTATTCGCGGCTACATGTACATTACCCGTTGTATTGTCAATGTGGGATCTATATTTTCAACAAGCTGATCCATTTTTTATATTCTTTTTATCGTTAATTATGGTTGTGAATGCTAGGGAACAAATTATGGCTATGAAGAATGAAACTAAAGAAACTGTTGTAAAAACATTAGCAAATATGCCATGCGCATTGGAAGCGGATGACGTTACAGATTTTTGTTCATTAGCACAGTATTATGCATTAAAAACACCAGTTTCATTTAAAACTGATTTACTGCAAACATTATATGGCGATGATGATGATGCCAATTCTAGTTCAATTGTTTCACAGGCTTTATGTTTACCTGTCACGGCACAAGAGTTAGTTGAAAATGTTTCAATGGAAATGTCTTCAAATGTTGATTCGGTTTGTATACAACAAAATGCTTATTTCAAATTTTAATTAGGAAGATCATAGAAGAAATCGTGCACGCGGTAAACAAGTAATGAATAGTCATATATACATATATACCTCAATCACACTCATATCCAATAACAATGTTTTTAAACAAAATCCTACTTCTTCAAATAAATCTTCTGATTTTTTTATCAATTAATGAAAATTGGTATACACGTTCATTGAACTCTACTCTGTAAAATAGGATGTGTCGCAAAGTGAGGGATATTGCCAGGTGGTCAATTTAGAGCAGGGTTCCCCAATCTTTTTGTAATTAGGAGCACATTCGAGAAAATCGGTTGGGTGGCGGCCACTACCGTGATGACACTACGTCACCAAAATCCACAAAAATGGTTTTTGATCTATTCTATCCAGAATTAAATTGTAACCGATTTCGATGAAATTTTGTTTCAACTCAACTAAAATTGATTAAAGAATATATTTTTTAAATATAAAACCTTTTAAAAATTCCGAAAACGAGAAGGCATGGATACCGCATCTCAATATCGGTAATATTTAACAATTCGCAGTTACAAAAATAAAATTAATGTACTAAAAATAGTAGTTAAAAAAAAACTTTCCAAATTCCTATAAATTGGCATCAAACTTGGGCATGATATTATAAGAAACAATTTTTTTAACTTGGTGGCGTCATCAAAATCCACAAAAATGGTTTCGACCAATCATAGTCATATTTTGAGCGATTACGATAAAGTTTTTTTTTTTTCAACTCAACTAAAATTTATCCAAAAAATCGTTTTTGATATCCTTTATAAAACGTTTATTTCCTATGCATATGTCTTCAACGATTTATACTTACAAAACAACATTTTTAAGGTATTTCCAAACTATATCAGCTGATCGGGTACCCGCGCGAAAAGTACTATATATAAAACCTATTTTGACAAAATGGAAACCCGACTTCAAAAATCAAATATTCTATAACATAATTTGCACTAAAAAGTAAAAAAATAATTTCATATTCTTGTGTCAATTTTAGTTATATATGTACAATTATGCAATAATATGCAAAAATTTTTAAATATATATGTACAATTATTGTTATTTTTGGAGGCGGTGTCAGCATAGAGAAATTCACATAATTTTTGGACACCGCCTCCAAAAATAACAATAATTGTACATATATATTTAAAAATTTTTACTTAGGTGAACTAAAATTGACACAAGAATATGCAATTATTTTTTTACTTTTTAGTGCATTTTTTGTTATAGAATATTTGATTTTTGAAGTCGGGTTTCCATTTTGTCAAAATAGGTTTTATTTTACAAGCATTTTGGTTTTTTTTTGTAAAAATTTTTTTTTTGGGGTTGGTTTTTTTTTGTAAAAAATTTTTTTGAAGTCGGTTTTTAAAAAAATTTTCTTATTTTCCCACTATGAATGAGTATATCCTTCAAAAAAAAAAAAAATTTCGCAGAAATCGGTTATCACATAAAAAATGAGGGTTTTCCTCGATTTTCAGGGGATCCCTTCATCAGAATACGATTTGGTGACAATGGGACCAATCGGAAATCAAACTCTTTAAAACAAAAAAAAAATTCAAAATCGGTTAATAAATGACGGAGTTCTGAGGTAACAAACATTAAAAAAAAAACAAAAAATACAGACGAATTGAGAACCATCCTCCTTTTTGAAGTCGGGTTAAAAACATATACATATACTAGCCATCATACATATACTAGTATATAATTTCAAACGACTTTCAAACAGCGCGCCGGTACTCATGATGCCAACTGAACCATAAAAAGTAACCTTCTGCTGCAGACATGAAAAAATGCACTTTTTTTAGCTCCATTCATTTAGCCCCTCATTAACACTAAATCTAATTATTTTTTATCTCAATCGTTTGATGGTTAATGATGGTTTATTTAAATCGTTTGACGGTAATTAGTTTGTTTATAAAAAATTGTTTTCTAATCGACCTAAATTTTTTTTTTTTAGCCCCTCAATTACAAAATTCTTGAGATTTTTTTCTGTCAATCGACGAAAAGACGTTTGACGGTGATTGATGGTCTATTATTTTTACTAAAACAATAATATTTTATTAGTTATTCATAATTTACTATATTATCCATTACACACTCCCGTTAGTGCATCCATTTCTCGCTGAGAGAGTTACCTGTATTCGCCATAGAGATAATATATATAGAGTAGGAAAGCCGAGTTAAAAGTTGCCCCTCGGATAGAAAAAGGAAGAGAATCGCGTAGGTTGAGCTATCTCTTTTTAACGACTAATATATAGCATAGAGATAATATATACTCTATAGATATAATTATAATCATTATATATCATAGAGAATATATCGTAGAGAATATATTACACCACGCATGGCGCTGAGAACGGTGGCGCTCGGAGCGAACAAGCGCGGTATTTTAGTGCAATGGCTCCAGCAGTTCGGGTCTCTGCGAAACCCGAAAAAACTCTTTAAAACCAACGCGAAACGTAAGCTAAAGCGAACCGTAAGTCAGCAACGCGAAGCGTTGTCCAATGAGAAGCGTTCGTTATGCATAGCGAAGCGTCAGTGAACTGTACAAGCGAACCGTAAGTCAGCCAACCGTAAGATAGCGAACCGTAAGTCAGCCAACGCGAATCATTAGTAAATCAACGCATAGCGTTGGTAAACGCAAAGCGTTAACCAACGCGAAACGCAAGCTAAAGCGAACCCTTAGTCACCCAACGCGTTGATCAATGAGAAGCGTTGATCAATAGGAAGCGTTAGGTCAACGCGAAGCGTTAGTTAATCAAAGCGAAGCGTCAGTGATTCAACGCGAAGCGTGATTTCACGTGTAGCGTCAATCAACACGAAGCACTAGTTAACGAGAAAGAAGAGAAAGTTAACGCGGAGCGTAAGCAACTCAACGCTAAGCGTTGTTAAACTCAAAGCGTAGCGTAAGCTTAAGCGAACCGTAAGTCAGTAAACGCGAAACGTTGGTCAATGCGAAACGTTAGCGCATGGAAAGCGTTAGGCGACGTTAGTCACCGCCAAGTTGTGGTTACTCAACTTGAAGCGGTATATATATATATACATATATATATAAATACATATATATATATATATACCGATATATATATATATATGTATATATATATATATATGTCGCTACTTACGTGACTTTCTAACGCAGCATCCGCTATTGCTTCGCGTTGATGGACTGACGCTTCACGTTGCCTTATTTTAGCGTCAAAAAACGATCGTTGAATAGCTAACGCTGCGAAACCGCTTCAAGTTGAGTAACCACAACTTCACGGCGACTAACGTCGCCTAACGCTTCCCATGCACTAACGTTTCGCATTGACCAACGTTTCGCGTTTACTGACTTACGGTTCGCTTAAGCTTACGCTACGCTTTGAGTTTAACAACGCTTAGCGTTGAGTTGCTTACGCTCCGCGTTAACTTTCTCTTCTTTCTCGTTAACTTGTGCTTCGTGTTGATTGACGATACACGTGAAATCACGCTTCGTGTTGAATCACTGACGCTTCGCTTTGATTAACTAACGTTTCGCGTTGACCTAACGCTTCCTATTGACCAACGCTTCTCATTGATCAACGCTTCGCGTTGGGTGACTAACGGTTCGCTTTAGTTTGCGTTTCGCGTTGGTTAACGCCTTGCGTTTACCAACGCTATGCGTTGATTTACTAACGCTTCGCGTTGGCTGACTTACGGTTCGCTTGTACGGTTCACTGACGCTTCGCTTTGCATAACGAACGCTTCTCATTGGCCAACGCTTCGCGTTGCCTGACTTACGGTTCGCTTTAGCTTACGTTTCGCGTTAGTTTCAAACAGTTTTTTCGGGTTTCGCAGAGACCGGAACTGCTGGAGCCATTGCTCTAAAATACTGCGCTTATTCGCTCTGAGCACCACCGTTCTCAGCGCCATGCGTGGTCTAATATATTCTCTATGATATATTCTCTATGATATATAATGATTATAATTATATCTTTAGAGTATATATTATCTCTATGCTATATATTAGTCGTTAAAAAGAGATAGCTTAACCTACGCGATTCTCTTCCTTTTTCTATCTGAGGGGCAACTTTTGACTCGGCTTGCCTACTCTATATATATTATCTCTATGGCGAATTCAGGTAATTCTCTCAGCGAGAAATGGATGCACTAACGGGAGTGTGTAGTGGATAATATAGTAAATTATGAATAACTAATGAAATATTATTGTTTTAGTAAAAATAATAGACCATCAATCCCCGTCAAACGTCTTTTCGTCGATTGAAATAAAAAAATCTCAAGAATTTTGTAATTGAGGAACTAATTTTGGAATTAGTGGTTTTCGAGTAATAAATACGCTATAACGGATAGACAGGCTAAATAACGTTCTGTTTACAATATGTAAAGATTTTTTTTTGTTACAGGTTCGATTTTTTTTAGTTGATTGCCGACCTGCTGAACAATATAATGCAGGACATTTACCTACTGCGTTCCATTTAGATTGTAATTTAATGTTACAAGAACCAACAGCGTTTGCAACAGCTGTACAAGGTCTATTAACTGCACAACGTCAAGCTTTAGCTGCAAATTCGAATGCTGGTGGAGAACATTTATGTTTTCTTGGATCTGGACGCTTAGAAGAGGACCAATACACACATATGGTGATTGCATCATTCTTACAAAAACATACACAATACGTTTCAATGTTATCGGGTGGTTATCAAGCAATACATGAGTTCTTCGGTGAAGAGGTTTCAACTTGTTTACAAGATCATAATCCACAACATTGTGTGATGTGTAATAACGGTAACACTGGACACAATAAATTAGACACAGATGATAATAATAAAACATCATCAACGCAATCTGTTGATTTGTTTGGGAAAATTTCAGCAGCGATGAAATTGAAATCAGCTGAAGTGAAAGGTAAATTATTATTATAGTGTTGGATCGTTCGTTACTTCACGAACCAACCAATTGCTTATAGGCGGGAGAAATTATGAATAAAATGTACGAAACCAAAAGACCAAATGGCAAAATGATCACTTTTTGAAAATTTTCTCTCTTGCCAAACATCAAAATGGCAAAAGTGTAAAGTGAGTGTTGTATAATCGCGATTTACAAACATCCCGAAAATTTATAACAAATAAAGCAATCAACAAACGTTAAAAAAGTTGCAAACAAAAGTGGTTTATTTTCAATTTTGGAATCACTATCCGATTTTGCCCATTCACGAATTTGAAGTTACTTTTTACCTCTAGGACACACATACAAAATTTCAGATCGTTAACTGCATCCGTTCTTTGATTATTGTTTAGTTTAGTTATTGTGTCCACGGATGGGCGGAAATGCAGATACGGGCTAATTAGGTCATTTTATGAAAATTTATATCAACATTTTTTTTCTGCGAGCAATATTTTCCACCGTTACAGGACTAAACTTGCTATACCCTCAGACAGACACAAGACGTATCTATCTCTCATGAGTTTAGTGGGCAGTTCCTTTCACTTTCTGGCAGAATGTCCTTTCAAAGCCAGAATGAGGTAGCTAACCTTCGGTTCAACCGAAATGGGTTAAACTGAGGTAAAACAACTAAAGTGGAGCTCTGTCCTGTCATTCTCAAAGAAGGCGGATAGGTTCGATAACGAACTCAAAGCTAGAGGAAACGAACAAGGCGTGGTAGAGGATATAAGAGGTTGAGGGTATGGGCTAGGGGTCGGTAAAAAAGTCAAAGAAAGATCTACTTGCCAGGATTCGCCCACCCCCCTCTACTAATGATGAGGTAGATTGTAAAGGCTGACCTGACGGACTACACTTCGACCATAAGGTCCATTGTGATGCCTTAGGATGTGAGTAGAGTGGAAGGAATTTGTTAGTAGACTAGGAATTGGTAGGATATGCGGCTGCAGCCGACTATGATAGGAACTATGCCGATATTCATCTGGAGTTCGTGAAGGAAACTGCAGAAAACCTTCTCAATCATAGCCGGTTACTTCGTTCTTGTCCATACGCCGACAGTTTAGTCAATTAACCGCCCCTTTTTTTTTATTTTTATAATTGACAAATTGCCAGTGTCGGGATTCGAACCCATAACCTCCCAGTTTCCAAGTACTGCATACTGCACAGACATAACGCCTTAGACCGCTCAGCTACTTGGACTGGTACTAATACTATAGTATACCCTATAGTATAGCCCTCTACTAATACTATACTCTTGTATATATTATCTTTTTTAGGTATAAGTATATCTTCGCGAAAAATATTTACAGATACGTACAGACCCGCAGTCCATGTGTATGCTGCCAGTGGTCACGAAATTTTAAAGAGACGATTCTCCCTCAGGCTAACTCACTCAAAATGAACGTCGAATGGCGTGGTGGAATTAATAACTAGTAGTATTCGGGAAAAAATTCAAATTATGTCAAAAATTTAACGGTTAAAAAACCAGTTTACAAGTAAAATAATCGGTTTCCGAAACGGTATCGGTTTTTATTTTTTTATTGAAAAACAGCTACGATTACTCAAATAAAACGATTTTAACGTAATTTCGGTTCGGTTAGAATCCCTGATACAAATATACTATAAAATGTATTTTTATATTACTATGCCCGTAGCTCAGCTGGCGTTTAAACTTCCACTACATCTCAATATTTATGAACGCTTCCATCAAATTTCTATTTCGTTGCATATTTTCGAATTCCATTAGATGGTACCGTATTATTGTCATTAAATTGAAGTTTCATAAAGGCTTGTAAATAGGTTTCACTTTCTGTCTAAATTATCTTTATTGTATACCGTTAATTTTTCTCCGGGTTAGTGTTCTCGTATTTATATAAAAAATTTCATTTGTTATAGGTAAATTATTAGATTATATAGCAAATCCGAATGCAAATACTCCAATTGTTGATAAACATGTCTCGAGTAATGATAAAAATGGTAAACGATATCGAAATGTAGCCCCTGTATTCAGTATAGATGATGATAATGATAATGTAACATCAATACCAACAGCTGACGACGAGGAAACGAAAGAAATTGTATCAATTCAATCATGGTTAAAGAATCCAGATGTTATAGAGATTTTTAAGTGCCAGGAGGTGAAAGTCAATGGTCATATGCACGAGAGTCATTTAATTGTGACGGATAGCCATCTGATTGTATTACGAGAGATACCGGGTAAACGTGGTTTAGCACAAGTCATTGTACGACGACCACTATCTGGTATTGTTAAAATCACAGCACGCAAACGACATCCTGAACTAATTACATTCAAATATGGTTTACCGGATGGTGAAAAATTATTAATTTCTGATATGGATAAATTTTTAATACCTGAAGCAACAAAAGCAACAAAAATTGTTTCAGAACAAATAGTTAAACAATTGAAGGCTAAAGAAAGCTAAAGCTAATTAATTGATTTAGAGAATTTTTTTAAAAAGCTAGTAAATTAGTCTGTATATGTGATAAAATATGTAAACTACTAAATTAAATACTAAACCTCTTATGTATTCTATTTTTAAAATATATTTCATGTTGATGAATTCATTTGATTAGTACTTAAAATAAAATTTTAAACTTCATTATTATTGCGTTTTTTTTACCACCTTTCTTCACCACTGACCCTAATGGGTATGTGCAGTTTTCAATACCAAGACGGACAGCCCTCATACGATCGGAGCTCTGATGTGAAATTCTTTTGTAGAGCCTCCTATACTTGTTTAAAGACAATAGTGGTTAATTTTTGGGTAATAAACATAGGAAAAATATAATATTGTTATTAATAATTTAATAATTTTTTCTTTATCTTCAATTTAGTAGAACAACGGCAGATGTTGATATGTCCAAAAAAAACTCAATTTTCTGTTTAAAATTGGTATGTACACTTCCGTTAAAAAAAAATGAACTAAACTGAATTGTTAATTTTCTTACAATTCATAAAACTCATCACTTTTGTTACGCTCTGTATATAGTATAATATTATTAAATTCACCAAATATATTTCATCCCAATAGTATATTTGTTATTAAGTATTAGTGTATTTTGTTTATTGTATTGATATCAATGTACACTCCCGTAAAAAATGAGCAGACCTGAAATGTTAATTATCTTACATTTCATAAAACTCCTCGCTTTTGTAACTCTCTGTATAATTTTATTTATTTATAAACAAAGATAAGTAGTATATTTTTTAAGTGTGTAAAAAAGAAATGGAAGTATAAACTGATTTTATATTTTTTATTTGTATATACGGTGTCAGTGACAGAGTGAGAATTTAAAGAAAATTCGATCAAAAACATAAATGTAAAAAAGGGCCGAGTTTTCGGGGAGATACTTCATATAATAGTTGCTCCTTAAAAAGTGATGATATCCCAATTAAAGAGCCGAGTTATTTATAAATTAAATAGAGAAAACTGAAATGTAAGTGCAAAGTAAAATGAAAAAAAAATTTGGTTGAAATAATTTATTTCGTAAGTTTTCTCTTAGTATGTATTTAAAATTTTTTATCGCGGCAAGTAATTTGTTTTCTTTTGATTCAAATATTTTAAATTAAAACTTGCCGCGTTATAAAATTTTAAATACATACTAAGAGAAAACTTACGAAATAAATAATTTCAACCAAATTTTTTTTTCATTTTACTTTGCACTTACATTTCAGTTTTCACTATTTAATTTATAAATAGCTCGGCTCTTTAATTGGGATATCATCACTTTTTAAGGAGCAACTATTATATGAAGTATCTCCCCGAAAACTCGGCCCTTTTTTACATTTATGTTTTTGATCGGATATCAGCATTATTATTAATAAATAAAAGTTTAATTTAATATCTGATTCAATAATTTATTTTCATTTTTACAATTCCAACATTACAGGTTATTATTTAATTATTTGATGTTTTTTTTAATTTTTATGTAATTATTTTGCGAATTTTAACTATCACTTCAACTAATTCCTTATTGAAAAATTGAAATTACTTATCATTTATAATACTATAAATGCGTAATGTTTTTCAATTAAAACTCGCGCCTTATACTCTCTGTTCTGTTTCCGGTGCCGAAGGAACACTACTGACATCTTATTTTTGCCAATTATTTGTTTACATGGAGTTAGATATCCTTGTTTAGTGTCTATGGATTTAAACTTGGAGTAGTCGATAAATCATCATCATCACTATCATCTGGATAAGATCATTCAATTAAAAAGTATATAATTTTTTTAGAACTCATCTAAAAAAATTATTAGTCAACACAAAAAAATTTCACTGAAATAATAAAAATCGAAATTACTTAAAATAAATATGTTGGGTCCATGAATGTTTTTTTTTTCAACACCGAACCTAGTGCACTCTGCTGGTGCACTTGAAAACTAATGCCCGTTCCATTAAGCATTAGCACACTTCGGCATTGTGCGCCACTGAGTCGCATTATGCTCTGTAGTGGCAAACTACCAAAGTTATGTTGGCCACGAAGAAATATATAGTCTTCATGATGTTGGCTATACTGATAAAAAAAAGTTCCGAGTGTCACTATTAACCCTAAATTGTATTTAGTGATTTGTGTCATATGTCAAATTAATAAAAAAACAACGTGCATAGGTGCCTTTTTACATTATTTTTGGAAATTATTAGACTTAAAATGGCAATATACAGTGATTATATTAAAACTGAGTTCCCTTTAATTGATGATGATCTCAAGCATTATGTAGAAAGTGAGTATTTTGTTATCGGAATTGGCAATTTATTAAAGCTTTCGGCTAACTAAGTATACACGTAATCAGATATATAATAACGGACTACACAATAAATTAATTTTGAACTATTTGGGGATATTATAATTTCTTCGGCGACAAATTTTGATAATGGATTTTGTTAACATTAAACGATATAAAATATGAAATAACAAATACAAATTTCCAATATCAAGTTTAGTTTTCGAGGTATCGAAAGTTAAAGTTTTAATAATTAATTTGACATAAATCCATAAAAAAGTATAAGTTTTCGATGCTAAGTATATTTTTTGAGGTATCGAAAGTTAAGTTTTAAAACTTTATTGAGAAAAATAGAACTAAAGTAGATTATTTATTTTATGATAATGACTATATAAATCGTATTTTATATAGAAATTACAGTAAAGCATGTATATAAACATAAAATATACAAATTAAATTGAGAGGGGGGGGGGGTTAATAGGAGATTGTAGATTGAAAACCAATGTGCAGGAAATTACTCTGCAAAATCAAATTTTATAATTTATAGCTTATATTGCGGAGACAAAGAGGCAAATTTAAATAGATCTTTGCATTTTTTGTTCAAAATTGGTAATAAATTCATTGAATCCTCCTCTTTAAAATAAGATGTGTTGTCAAAGTATGACACGAGGTCCGTTTAGAGGTTTGAAAAAGAAGTTTTCTTCCAGAAATCTCAAAAATTTTAAGATTTACCGCAAACATTATTATTACTAAACTGAAATAACATAACAAACAATCTAGTTTTTTTTTTGTTAAATTTATTAGTTTCGGTGATTTGGAGGTATCTAATTTTAAGACATTTTATTGAAAACGACGAAAGATATCGGAATCCAAATGTTTAGATGTTATTTGTTTTGTAACAAAAGAAATGATTATCAAAATAATGTATTTTTAGGCATTTTGGAAAATGGTGCTGAGGATTTTGAGTCCAGCGATGAAGTTTATGAAGCCGTCGGTGAAGTACTTCAAGAAGTTTCGAATAATAAGACTGAAGATGATGTCAAGTAATTATATTTTGTATTCGTAGTTAAATATATAGTATTTTGTAGAATTTTATATGAAAATTAACGTTTGGCATGCTTATTAATATATAGCATGCACATTAAGTGAAGGTGATAGATATGAATTAGTAATAGGAGATTTACAATTTTCCGGGTATTCACACAGTTGGGTTCGGTTGTCTACTTCGGTAGATACATCTTGGGGCCTAAAAAGTATTGCACTTCGACCTTATGGTGGAAATAGCCAGGATCTTGCTTATCAGGTCTTCCTGAAGGTTCATATATTTGGGTTGAGATCCACCAAATATCCTGTATCTGCTGTCACCTAGAAATTCGCAGTGAAAGATAATGTGGCTGGATGTTTCTTCCTCCTCGCAACACAATCTGCACACAATGGACCCGTTTGTGAAATAGCCTCTTGGTTGCACTCTGAAGCAGTACCTTCCCGAGCTCCTGCCGCGGTACTTTTTCCAGTGATCACGGTGTTTGGCATTTGACCACTCGTTGATTATCAATATAACATTGCTCTGTTTTGCCAGCTCCAGCAGTTCCTCCAGACAATCCTTGACTACCCCTGAGTTCCAGATAAGTCTTTTAGAGCAGCTTGACTCTCCGAGAGAATATATATGTTCTGGTTTATGTAGCCTCTACGTAGGTTCTCACGGACGCAAGCCAGTACGGCGTAGACTTCTGCTTGAAAGACCGTGGCATATTTTACCAAGTTGAGGCTTATGTTTGCTTTAGGTCTCTCACTGTAGATTCCCACCCTGGTCTCTTCTTCAGTTTTGGATCCGTCTGTATACCAGACGATTACTTTCTTGAGATAGGGTGGTTCTCCTTCCATCCACATGTCCCTATCACAGACTACAATGAAAAATTTGTTCCCATGATCCTTGCATGTCCAACCTGATTTTTTTAAATCCAGTTATCATTGCAAGACAGTCTGGAGCTGGATCTCGCTTTATATATTATTACAATAAGTTTACATTTAAAATTTCAGTAGGTTGATATAATACTGTCTAATCGTGTTCGTAAGTCAATTATGTAAGTTAAGCTGTCTGGCTAATATAATATTATAACATTGTATAAATACTATTTTAACACTGAAATAAGATCTGTAAGCCGCTGTCTCATGATATAGCGTCACATAATTTTTTTCTTTGTTTTTGTAAAAATCCAATCTGCAAAGTGTTTAAAACAGTTAGTGTTGTGAATATATTTGTCCTCGTAACAATCACACTGTAAAGGTGTATTTTCATGCTGACGTTTGACGCTAAATTCGGTCACGTGATGAGAATTTAACATGCGCGCCATGTAGAAAAAATGTAGCGATAAAGCTAAACTTAGTTAGCTTCTCTGCTGGGTTATATTAGCGTCAACGTAATAACTCGAACAATCGCATCGATAATAATCAATCTTTTCAAAACAATAATCAGCTGTTACTTTGTGTGTTTATAAATACAGCGAATGCAAAAATAAATATTAAAAAATATCAGATACAGTTTTGTTTCACTCACAAGTAGATACATAAAACCTCTAAAGTCTAGTGGTAACATCGATACTGATGTCTAATTTGACGCTAAACGCTGTAATTTGACTCTAAACGCTGTAATTTTTCACTTCAATTATATCTAGATGGCGCGATGTTAAATTCTCATCACGTGACCTAATTTGACGCTAGTAACCAGCGTTAAGCGTCAGCATGAAAATGCACCTTAACTATCTACATTATTAATATATGACATGCTCCAAGATACAGTCTGTAAACATTGGGAAAAGGCTCTTCTTTGCCAACAATCAGTTATTGTAAAACGAAGTTTTTTGTTTTTATGAGATACATATCTTTTGTATTTAAAGATGTACCCTATCTTACACTGTTTAAAAGATAAGTTATACCACGCGGGAATGGATGCATGGAGCAAAAATATAATTATTGCATTATGTTTCCCCTTTTTAAATGTGCAAATTTTGTTTGAAACATTTTTTTCTAAAATGCAAATTTTAAAAAACTTTTCAAATGAACACACGGCATATTATATAAAATAAAGTTTTCTAAGACGTCCATTATTTTATAATATTAAGTTTTTAAGTATCTTGGAAATTATTTTAATGACGATTATTTAAAAAAAATAAATTTTAGACTTATTTGTGAAAAACTATTGGATATGCTAAAACCAAATCGATCCAAAACAATAAGTAATGGCGGAGCCAAAGTATTAAATGCACCTGTTCATTTAGGATCTATAGTCAATAATTTGGATTCAAACATAGAAGAAATTAAAAGTATTTGGGTGGCATCCAGGGATGAAAGTTTGGTAAGTCAATTACATCAAATATGCCACTTACGAGATAGTACATTAGATCAGTCCCCAATCTTTAGGTACCAAAAGTCCCCAACTTTTGTTATACCCTAAGAACACATTCTAAAATATAACGTGAGCGGCGAGAACTAAATTTTTCTGAAATAAAAGTAGCTTAAGTTACTCCTTATACCATCAGCTATCTTCCGGGGAAAGTCCTGTCAAAATCGGTTTAGCCGTTTCGAAGATCAGCCGGAACTAACAGGCAGACGGACAAAAATTTTAAAAATTGTTTGTTGTAAGTACCGTATATACTTTCACATGCATTTAGTAAAAAGCTGTTATTTTGACATTACAAACATTTTGATTTAAATTTTATTTATTTGTATAGAAAAAAATTTTAACTACAATAATTAAAAAAAATAAAAGACTAAAAAAAATTATACATAAAATTTTAAGAAAACTTTTTTATTGAGGTTTTATTGCGGTGAGCAGACATAAAACGCTCGGTGGGTGCCTTGGTGCCCACGGGCAATTTTTTTTTGGACCCCTGCAGTAGACTAAGAATTATTGTTTAGGTTGCACTTATATTGAATCCATATTTCTCGCCATCTAATGTAGAGCGATTATCTGATGTGATAATGTTCGTCGTGAGTTCCTACACTGGAGTCAGTTATACCCGACCGGAGAGCAGTTGCTATCAATCTAACTTTCGGTTGAGATAATTAACTGGAATCAAATTTGTTTGATTAACGAACCCGAGTTTTTTTATCATGTTTTTTCATTACTGGTTTTTTATTTTAGAAAGTAGACTCTAAAAAACTTGAAAAAGCTGAAGCAAAATTACAACAAAAACAAGAAAAAAGATCGAATGAAGTTTCTAAACCAGTGTCAAATGCTCCAAAATTAGAAATAGCTAGTGCGTCACAAGTTACTAGTAAAAAGGATAGCAAATTGGAGGCAAAAGGTACGAATCGAACTCAGGATATTCGAATAGAAAACTTCGATGTGGCATACGGAGATAGGTAATAGTTTTTTTAAATCGCAAATTAGGGGAAAAAGAGGATTTCTTTGAAACGATCAGATATTGAATTATTATTGTGTATTTTAACATTAATATTCAGTGGAAACAAATTTAAAGGGTATTCTATGTTCATGCTGGAACACAGACATAAATCGATTTAAACCGACAAATGATGGTCCCTAACAAAATTGTTTTACACAAAATTATACTATTTTGAAAAGTTAAAGATAAGCATTCATTCATTCATTCTTTAGGTGCCCGTTTTTTTTTTGAGCGACCATGGTCGCTCTAACATATATTTAAAGTTTAGTCCCAATTTTTGTACACGTGTAGATTCCATGTTAAGCAACGATTTATACAGTTTATAGTTTCTATAGAAATAAATTGACGTTACGAACTATAGAAAAATTTAGAAAAAAATAATTCGCCTATTTCATCCTTTAAGGGAGAGATTTTCTAAAAATATTTTTTTAGTGCACCTCTACGCTGTCTAAGAAACATATCTTTCAAATTTTATGTTTCTAACTTCATTAGCTTTGGCTTGGGATGATGATTCAGCCAGTCAGGAAATTCAATTTTATATTTATAGATTGATTATTGATTATAAGAATAAATGTTGTCATGAGGTAATTTGAAGCCATATTTTTTAAACAACTGCAAAAAATAGAATTTTTGAAAGAGGCATTTTTTCACATTCAAAAAACACTTCTATATATTTTTTAGTGGCATTTTTTCTATATTTTTTTAGTGCACCTCTACGCTGTCTAAGAAACATATCTTTCAAATTTTATGTTTCTAACTTCATTAGCTTTGGCTTGGGATGATGATTCAGCCAGTCAGGAAATTCAATTTTATATTTATAGATTGATTATTGATTATAAGAATAAATGTTGTCATGAGGTAATTTGAAGCCATATTTTTTAAACAACTGCAAAAAATAGAATTTTTGTTTATTCAATTTTTGTTAGAATTCAATTTTATATTTATAGATTGATTATTGATTATAAGAATAAATGTTGTCATGAGGTAATTTGAAGCCATATTTTTTAAACAACTGCAAAAAATAGAATTTTTGAAAGAGGCATTTTTTCACATTCAAAAAACACTTCTATACCTGAAGACAGAATTTTCAGACTGGTATAGAAGTGTTTTTTGAATGTGAAAAAATGCCTCTTTCAAAAATTCTATTTTTTGCAGTTGTTTAAAAAATATGGCTTCAAATTACCTCATGACAACATTTATTCTTATAATCAATAATCAATCTATAAATATAAAATTGAATTCTAACAAAAATTGAATAAACAAAAATTCTATTTTTTGCAGTTGTTTAAAAAATATGGCTTCAAATTATCTCATGACAACATTTATTCTTATAATCAATAATCAATCTATAAATATAAAATTGAATTTCCTGACTGGCTAATGAAGTTAGAAACATAAAATTTGAAAGATATGTTTCTTAGACAGCGTAGAGGTGCACTAAAAAAATATTTTTAGAAAATCTCTCCCTTAAAGGATGAAATAGGCGAATTATTTTTTTCTAAATTTTTCTATAGTTCGTAACGTCAATTTATTTCTATAGAAACTATAAACTGTATAAATCGTTGCTTAACATGGAATCTACACGTGTACAAAAATTGGGACTAAACTTTAAATATATGTTAGAGGCACGAAAATTGGTGGTTCAGCTATTAATAATAAACAAATGAATGCGCCTTTCAGTGCTTTTCGAAAATCAACCCCTAAGAGGGGAAAGCTTATACTGAGGTCCTGCTTTTTTTAATGCTAGAGACATGAAAATTGATCTTTTGGCTATTAATATAATAATAAGTCAAGAAATACACATTTCAGCGTTTTTCGAAAATCAACCTTTAAGGGAGTAAAATAAGGAGTCAGAGTTTTGGGTTTTTTGAAGTTAGAGACATGCAAATTTCTATTTCAGTTATACACCATAAAATCTTGTTCTGAGTTTTTGGAAAATGGACCCTCATGGGATTGAGGGTGAGGATTTGTTTGGAAGTTCAGCACTTTAAAATTAGAAACATGAAAATTAATATTTAGCTCATAAATTTAAGAAAATCAGTTCTTGGCGGAGAGAAATATTATGTTACTCAGCTATAAGGTCTTTTAATTTAATTTTCGCGGGCGAAGCCGCAACGGGTAATGCTAGTACTATATACTGAAGTAAATTATTGCTAGTATACAAATTCATTGAACTTAAAATTCAACTCATTAAAATGTTCCTTAAATGAAACAAATATTTTTAGAAATATGTTAGGTAAGGTTGCAGTGGCTGTTCGGGTGGGACACACTTAGGCCATGAGGCCCATTGCGATACCTGAAAAGGGGGACCGTCCCACGAGCCACTACTCCTTGTACCATTTGGAGCTGTTCATGAACAGGAGAAGAGATATGACGTCGACCGATTTTAGTTCGGAGAGGTCGTCAAAGAATGACTGACCCAAGTGTGTCAGTCTTCTCATAGAGAGCTGGAAAATGACAGAGAAGGTGGGCCTTCGTTTCCTCTTCCTCCTCATATTTTTAGAAATGTTTGTTAAATATTTTGAGAAATGTTTAAATTAAATATTTTTCGAAATTAAGAAGCTAGAGCATTTACTGCTAACCTTTGTAGAGTTAAAAAAGTATCATTTGTCGATTTTAAATGAATTTACCCGAAGGAAAATCAAAAACAATAAATTTCCGAATACACAGTTTTTCCTCTGAATTCGTTTGCTACTTTGTTTTAGGTAGGAAATGAAGTTCACGTCAAATACACCAGAATAATGTCTCAGTATCTGATTGTGCCACATGAAATTATTCTTATAACTGTCCTAATTCGGGATAAAAAAAGGTTTAATTTTATTGAATTGTATTTTAGGGTATTGTTACAAGGAGCAGATTTATTACTTGCATTTGGACGTCGCTATGGTTTGGTAGGACGTAATGGACTTGGTAAAACTACTTTACTTCGAATGATTTCTGGTGGACACTTACGAATACCATCACACATATCCATTTTACATGTTGAGCAAGAAGTCATTGGCGATGATACAGCTGCATTAGACAGTGTTTTACAATGTGACGAAGTGCGGGAGCGTCTACTTTCTAGGGAAAAAGAAATTAGTTTCTTATTGAATGCTGGGTAATTTATTTATTTATTTAACATCAAAAATTATGTTTTTAAATTATTTAATTTTGAACAAATGTAAGGGGTTTTACTCTTTTTGTGATTTACTCCTTGAGTGAGTATTACTAGAAATGGGTATAACTGAACACTCGTGAGTTACATCTTATGATAGTATAGCTCAGAGTAAGATGACTTTGAATACTTCCTCTACACCTGCATTAACCCACAAAAAGGTGTTGCTTTTTCAATAAATAAGACCACGTATCAATGTTATTGTTAAAAATATTACTACCTTTTGAGTTGTTTAGAAGTTCAAGACTCTTAAAAGAAAAACTCCCAAATCGAAAAGTAGTACGTGGTTTACTCCTAGTAGGTTAGGCTGCCGAGTGGGACACACTTAGGCCAATCATTGTGTTACTCCTAGTAGGTTTTTTACGTCTTCACCAGAATATACTACCTGCCAGAGTTTGAGAGTTAGAGCATGTAAACTCTTTTCAGTCAGATTTTTCGATGAGCTCAACTCTTTAGCGTTTTCTTTTCAATTACGAGACAGCATACTCGCTACTCTGTGATGACGTCATGCTCGACAATTGTGCGGCCATTTTTTTCAATCGAACGTGTTTATGATCATTTATTATTAGGTTGACTGTCAGTGTCAAATATTTAAGTTCATTTGAGCTGTTGTTTTGGATTACTTATCAGCCTCTATAGTTTTAACAGTGTACATATAATATATTCTTCGATTTCCAAATATGTCCGTGTGCGTAAAAGAAATATTATTAAGTAAAAATGGAAATAAAGTTAATTCTGATGGCACTACACTTTGTATTATTATTAACGAAGCAGGTAATTATTATATATAGAGTCTTGTAGAGAGACCGCTATCAGAGTGCCAGTTTGCTTACCAAGCCGGCCTTTCTGTGGATGCTGCACTCCACCGACTAGTAGGGTCGATAGAAGGTGCGCTCTCAGAAAAGGCAATGGCCTTAGGGGTTTTCCTCGATATCGAGGGAGCCTTCAGCAATACAACGGTTGGGGCGATTCGCACTGCACTAATTGAGCGCGGGGTGGAAGACATCTTGGTAAGATGGATCTGCAACATGCTCGAAGTGAGGTGTATTACCACAACTTTAGGGGGACAATCGGTTAGAGGCTTTGTAGGTAGAGGGTGTCCGCAGGGTGGAGTTCTTTCGCCATTACTGTGGTGCCTCGTCGTGGATAGCTTACTAACCGGTCTCAAGGAATTAGGGATATTTGCTCAAGGCTACGCTGATGACATATCCATACTTGTCAAAGGCCGAGACGAGGGCACTATCTATGATCTGATGCAACAAGCGCTCTCGTACGTGGAGCACTGGTGCATTGACAAAGAACTCTCTGTCAAACCGGAAAAAACGGGCTGTGTACTGTTTACTAGGAGACGAAGAGTTGCTCAACGGATGATCAGCATATCTGGCATTCAAATTACACAAAACGGAACGGTTAAGCATCTGGGAGTCATCCTGGATGCAAAACTGAACTGGAGTGATCATTTGGATTGGAGACTAACCAAGGCAAATAGTGTCTTCTGGATGTGCAGGAGAGCATTTGGACAGTCTTGGGGACTCCAACCTCACATGGTGCACTGGTTATTCACAATGATTGTAAAGCCAATGCTCACATTTGGCTGTGTAGTATGGTGGACAAGAACCTCTCTGGCTGTAGCCAGGAAAAAATTGGATCACCTGCTCAGAGTCGTATGCCTTAGTGTCACTGGAGCCATGCGAACGACCCCTACTGCTGCGCTGGGCGCACTTCTAGGTATTCCGCCGATTCATTTAATGATTGAGGCGGAGGCCATGACAGCGGCCTATCGACTTAGGAGTTGCAGACAGTGGCACTGTAGGACAAACACAGGTCACGCGAGTATAATGAACAGGTTGGAGACGGTGACTCCACTTGTAGAAATGGCACAGGATTCCACTGTTCCGACTCATCGTTTTGACCGCAAATTTCGGGTAATCGTTCCCTCCCGTGAGGAATGGGATCGAGATGTACCTAACTTTTCACCCCCTCCCGGACCATATCTTTATACGGATGGGTCAAGGGCCGGAGATTTATCTGGTGCGGGGGTTTATGGACCTAGGATAAAGGAATCGATTCCTCTGGGTCAATATGCGACAGTTTTTCAATCGGAAATCTTCGCTATGCTGAGAGGTGCCCAGATTTGTAACACGAAAGGTTACAATGGGGCACATATCAGCATCTTCTCAGATAGCCAGGCAGCACTTCGGGCTCTTGAGGCGTCAAGATTCCAATCGAGGATAGTCTATGAATGCTTCGAGGAGCTGAACCACCTGGCACTGAGTAACACAGTCAGGCTGATCTGGGTACCGGGTCACTCTGGCGTTAAGGGGAATGAAGTAGCGGACTCGTTGGCACGAGAGGGGTCATCTCAAGCGCCCCTTTCACCTGAGCCTATCATTCCCATAGCAAGATGCTCCGTAATTTACCAAATCAAGGGGTGGCTTAAACAAGCTCACCTCGACTATTGGGACTTTGCGCAGGGCATGCGACAGGCCAAGTTGTGCATAAACACAGCTAGGCCATTCGACTGTGCTCGGTTGAAACTCAATAGAATGCAGTTGAGAAGGGTGGTGGGGCTTTTGACAGGACACTGTCGATTGAATTACCACCTTCATAACTTGGGGATCTCTGATGATCCCACTTGCAGGGCCTGTATGGAGGACGATGAAACCTCCATACATGTTATATGCACCTGCAGAAGCCTGCAAGGTGTCAGATATAGAATGTTTGGGTCCGAAACTTTGGATCCATCAATCCTGGGAGCAATCCCGGCGGAGAAGTTGTGGGCCTTTTGCGTGGCGTCTGGCCTTGACAGAATCCTATAGCTTCATCTGCTTAAAATAGCACCTCTTATCCGGAGGCGTCTCGCCTTCGGGTGACAGGTTGTTCTCAAGGAGGGCACAGAGGACCCCTTGGTCTAGGTGCTAGGGACCCGTATGCGGTACCCCTCTTTCTTATTATTATTAATTATTATATATATGCAATTTGTAATTGTAATTATAATTAAAGCGTCTTAATCGTCGGAACTTTCTGACGATGATAATAGTTCCAACAATGTCAACATTCGTAGGTTTTTCGACGCCATATTGCACTGCACTATTGCTCTGACCTTACTAGTCAGAGCAAGACGGAACGCACTAGGAGTGTTCTCTATCATCAAACGAAAACCTCAATGCGAGCAATCTATAATAATCAATCGTACATAAACAAATCGTACAAATCATACATTTTATGCTTAGAGTGCTCTCAGTGCGCACGAGGGCAATCAAAAGAAAACGCTATTAGATAGTGCAGAGTTACTGAAGAGCGAACGGTTCTACAGGAGTCAATCAAGTTTTAAAATTTATTAATTTATTCTAACATTTATTAATTTGGCTCTTTTTTCAAGATCTACGGATACAGAATTATCAAATGAATTATCAGAAGTGTATGCACAATTACAAAATATTGAAGCTGATAAAGCACCAGCGAAGGCATCAATCATTTTAAATGGTCTAGGATTTACATCAGAAATGCAAGCACGCCCCACAAAAACATTCTCTGGCGGTTGGAGAATGAGATTGGCATTAGCTCGTGCACTGTTTTCCAGGCCAGATTTACTATTACTAGATGAACCGACGAACATGTTAGACATAAAAGCAATTATATGGCTGGAGAATTATTTACAAAATTGGCCAACTACATTATTGGTGGTATCGCACGACCGTAATTTCTTGGATACAGTTCCTACAGATATCTTGCATTTACATACTCAGAGAATTGAAACATACAGGTATGTAAGGCGCTCTCTCACAAAGGCCATCCAACGTTGAATCTAATATTTAATGCGTAAAGTGCCCCATATACTTGCCGTTATAACTGAAGGACAGGAATGTTATTCCTCAAGGTATTTTTCTTATTCGACTAGAATACACTCTCCGCCCTACACCATTCGGAAGTCCTTTGAGGAATAACTCGATTTTTCAGTTGGACTGAAAATCTTGACGTTTTGTCTCAGTTTTGAAAATAAGATTCAAACGGTTGAAATAAAATGTTTTAAACTGTTTTAGAGGGAATTATGAACAATTTGAAAAGACCAAAACTGAAAAGCATAAAAATCAACAGCGTGAATTTGAAGCACAACAACAACACAGGGCTCATGTACAAGAGTTTATAGATCGTTTTCGATATAATGCGAATAGAGCAGCATCAGTTCAATCCAAAATCAAAATGTTAGAAAAATTGTAAGTGATTTTAAAATTTTGTTCAATAATGAATTGGGTCTGTGCAAAAGTAACTAATAACTTCTATTCAAAACATTTTCCCAAAAACCGAAGGAGTAAGTTACAAATCAACTAAAAAATATTGAAAAATGAGCGCTATTTTTGTGGCTCATAGTACCTAGGTAACTTTAATGTACCTAGGTACTGTACCTGGTTCCTTTTTTGGATATCTATTCTGCTATATGTTAGTTAGGCTCTCATAGAGTTCACGAACGTTTATTTAAATTACTTATTTTACTTACTTATTTTCTCAAATATCAAATACAGTTCCTACAGATATCTTGCATTTACATACTCAAAGAATTGAAACATACAGGTATGTAAGGCGCTCTCACAAAGGCCATCCAACGTTTATTTAAATTAAAGATTATTACTTATTTTCTCAAATATCAATACTTAAGATAATATCCTTATGGGAGCAATTTGAAGAACTTATGAAAATTTATTATAATGTAAAGGAATATCTAATACATTAATTTTTTCAAATTTTCTAGTCTAGTTTTTATATAAAAAATTATTTTATTCTGGTATTATAACACGCGATGATCACTATAGTTAATTATTCAAATATATAAGTATTATTAATTATTCAAATATATAAGTAATACCATTAAAGAATTTTAAAATAAAAAAATGTACGTGAACCAAATTAAAAATAAATTTACGAATAAATCTCACTAATGCATATACCCAATTTACTTAATTTGCAATATTGAATTGTTAAAACTAAAGGAAGTATTTGATTTTTAGACCCGAACTAAAACCTATCGAAAAAGAAGTTGATGTAGTGTTAAAATTCCCTGAAACTGAATCATTATCGCCGCCAATTTTACAATTAGATGAAGTGTTGTTCCGATATAATCAAGGAAAAATTATATTTAGTAATGTGAATCTTAGTGCAACGTTGGAATCTAGAATTTGTATTGTAAGTATGCGCCAAGTTAAAATAATACGGAGGCTAAGCGACAAATCCAAGTAGATTTATGCATTGTCAAAAAAATATGGGTTCGCATTTGAAAAACCCATGTAGATCTTCAAATAAGTCTTGAAGGGCAAGGTCATTTATGATGATCACGATCACCATAAATACACCCCCCCCCCCATTGTTTAAAATAAGTGATCAGCCTGTATAGAGGATGTGTGCTTTTTTACAGTATTACCATGATTTTAACATTTATACTAAACTCAAGCTTCAGAGTCCGTCAACAATAACAAAGGTATACACTGAACACGTTTAAATATGTTAAAACAGACCGGCTTCGTTCTTTCGTTTTTTATTCATATTATTTTGTTATAAATATGTATGTAAACAATAAATATTAATAATGGGGTTTAACCTCCGTTTTGAGACACGACAGTCTATAACAGAGGCCACCCACATCATTATTTTTCAACCTTTATTAATTATCACTTTACATTTTTATGATGTGAGTGAAGGAACAGGAATTCGTATGCAGACTAGGAATTGGTAGGTGTGCGGTTGCAGCCGACTTTGATAGGAACTATGCCGATATTCATCTGGAGTTCGTGAAGGGAAACTGCAGAAAACCTTCACAAGCATAGCCGGTCACCTCGTTCTTGTCCATACGCCGACAGTTTAATCAATCAACCGCCCCATTAATTTTTAATTGATAAACTGTCGGTGTCGGAATTCGAACGCATAACCTTCCAGTTCCAAGTAGAAACAACGCCTTTACAAGCGCGGCTACTTGGCTGGTGTAAACAATAAATATTATAACAAGAACAAATATAAAAAAAAACAAGTAAAAATAAATATTTAAAAAAAAAATCAAACAATCTAAATGATGGATCACAAAAATGATAGCAGTAAACAACAATTCGCATACGAACGAACTGAGACTTGTATTAATTCAGATTGAAAGGTTCAAGTTATCAAAAGAACCAATCATATTACACCATGTGCTATGATCACGCGATTTCGCTTGTTGATATGGCTGGGCTCTCTAGCTTGAGTATAGTGAAAATACGCGTGATATTTTTAATAAACATTCTACAGGGTGGCGCATAAGTAACGTTAGGATTTATTTAATGAATAACTTTTTTCTTTCTGATTTTATTTAACGTTGGCATTTATTAAAATTTAGATTACAGTTTGGCAATATGTTCACATTATGTTTGGAGATAATATATTTCAAATGGTGCCCATTGTTTGCTTCGACCTGACGTGCTCTTTCTAGAGCATTTTCCATAACTTGTCTTAGAATTTCAAGTCCCTGCGCCCTCACTTCTTCTCGGATATTGGCCTTAAGCTCTTGGATGGTTCTTGGATTTTTGGCATACACCTCACCCTTTAAGTAGCCCCAAAGAAAAAAATTAGAGCCATTAAATCGGGTTAATGCAGTGGCCCGATTAAAATCAGAAAAACGCGATATTATTCGATCGCCAAAAATTTCGCACAGAAGAGCCATAGTTGGACGTGCTGTGTGAGCTGTGGCTCCATCTTATTGGAATCACAATTCTGGATTGTTATCTACCCCTGACCTTAAAAAATTTTCAATCATTGCCCGGTATTGAATGTCATTCACATTAACCGCAACTTGTTCGTCGTTTTCGAAAAAATATGGTTCAATGATCCTTTCTGAAGTTATTCCACACCATACTGTGCATCTAAGTGGGTGCATTTGATCTTCAACAATTATTGTTGGATTTTGGGTGCCCCATATATTTGTTTATGAACATGAAAGAAATTTTGATATGATCTTTGTGTCTGAATAATCTAATGCTCAAAAAAAAATTGAACAACTTTGATTCTTTGTTCTGTGCTGAGTCTTTCCATCATAAATTTCCCAAGTTTTTCAAAGTTAATTCTGAAAAAAAATACGTAAACAAAAATTTTATTCACTAATTAAATCATAACGTTACTTATGCGCCACCCTATATAATCATGTGTTTTAAAAATTAATTTTGTTATTTAAAAAAATAAAATTTTAGGTCGGTGATAATGGTGCCGGTAAAACAACACTTCTTAAAATAATAATGGGTATATTAACACCAACCAGTGGCACTCGACATGTTCATAGGAATTTAAAATTTGGTTACTTTAGTCAACATCATGTCGATCAATTAGATATGAATGTGAATTCTGTTGAACTGTTACAAGGTAGTTACCCAGGTAAAACTATTGAAGAATACCGACGACAATTGGGTAGCTTTGGTGTTTCTGGTGATATGGCACTACAAACAGTTGGTAGTTTATCAGGAGGACAAAAATCACGTGTAGCATTTGCACGGATGTGTATGGGAAAACCAAACTTTTTAGTACTGGATGAACCTACCAATCATTTAGATATTGAAACCATTGAAGCTTTAGGCAAAGGGATTAATAAATATACGGTAAGTATTTTATTTTAAATAATTTGTTCGTGCGGCTGAAGTTGAAAAGTGCGAAGACTTTATATTAAAAAGGCAGAATATACAATCAGAATTTTCAATTATTTAATTTGTTTGCATCAGCAACTTATTTGAAACGTTTCTTGTTAATATGACATTGATATAAATGCAGTTAGCTGAAGTGTATGTGAATTATTTGTTCGTTCGTTCGATCTCTCTATCATATCAAATAATTGCAACAGCTAGCTCTCAAAATTTATGCAAATGGTATTATAGAAAAAAATGTTTAAAACAAAAATTGTTAGTATTTTGATAAGAAACAATGTTTATTCGAAACATTTTTTTAAATAAATACATCACTTCTATTTTAGAAATAGATCTGAATCACCTTTTATCTTATAATGTTCATGGCGACCTGTTAGACCGGGCTAGAGCGGCTACAAACACACATACATATATATATATATATATATTTTCCATGTATTTGAAAATTATCTAGCGGTAACAAATTTACACCGATCAAAATGGAATTTCATATCTCTAATATACTTTGGTATTTGGAAAGTTCAAGTTCGTTAATTAGTAGATTCGGTCAAGAGGAAAGAGGATTAGAGGAAGAACAAACACAAAATATAGAATATCTCTCTTAATATTTGAAATAATTAGTTAAAAAAATGTAATCCAGTGATTAAAAATACTATTCTGATGTTAGATTATCAAATCATAATTAATGAGAACTCTAGGTTTGTGAAATAAAATTTCAAATTCGCTCCAATACCTAGATTAGTTTTTGTATTACAAAGTAGTCATCATCAGTATAAATTAGCTAGTCGTAATTTACTCTTTGACAATTAGAAATAGATAGAAAATAGAGATCAATAGACAAAAATTAAACAAAATAAATTAAATATAATAAATTTTATTAAAATTACTCTTGTTAAAATTGCTTTCATTCGATTTACTCTTGTTAACATCACTCTTATTAAAATTATTCTTCTATTGTCTCAGGATATGTTATTTGTTGCTTATTTCGTGACATTTTCACGACGTTTCTTGGTTGTGCTTTGCTTATATATGTTTGACCGACGTTTAACTCTATTCTAAGGTCGCTCTTGTTTGGTGCTAAATTATACGTTGCGCAGTAAACGGGTTTTTATATTTTGGCATCTTTAGAAAGAGAGAGACGGACATACTGAATGAATTTTTCCGTAAAATTTTGATTAGTTTTGAATTTGGAACCGGTTCATTGTCTAAATTCATAATATTTCTTTTGAATTGCTACAGATATATAGATATATATATATATATATATATATACATATATATATATATATATATATATACATATATATATATATACATATATATATATATATATATATATATATATATATATATATATATAAATTTTCAGAAATTCCTTCATTGGTACCAATTTCTGTGTTAATATATTCAGAATCTGCGCTTAAAACTTAATAAAATGACACTACTTACGATTTTTTCGCAGAAATGAAATCATTTTTCTCAGCATCAGATAGACTTTTATATTGTATGAGTCAAATGGATTTATATCATTGATATATTCTTAATATTATTTAATTTTAGGGCGGTGTGATATTAGTTTCTCACGACGAAAGATTAATTCGTCTTGTGTGTAAAGAGTTATGGGTATGCGGTTTAGGATTGGTACACAGTATTGAAGGTGGTTTTGATGAATATCGTAGAATTGTTGAACGTGAACTTGAAGCAGCAGCATCAAAATGAACCACAATTTTTTTAGCTAAATTTAATGTCATTTGTTATATACATTTATTATATATATTTATTTAACAATAAACAATTATTATTTTTAATAATCCATACTTCTAATACCAATATTATAAATGCAAAAGTAACACTGCCTGTCTGTTAAGTTTTCACGACTAAACCGCTGAACACGTAACAGTTTGAACCCTGGGAAAAGGTAATAGCTACTTTTAAAAAACTTCTAAGATGAAAGTTTGTATGGTAACCCAATTTTTTAAGTGAAAGTTTAATAGAGATAAACCTCGAGTGCGAGAAAGGAACGAATTACATTTGTATTAGAACATAGGTGTAATTATCGTGCCTATATCATATTTTAAAAAATAGGCTTTTTCAACGTTCTAGTGATGTAAAATGCTTAAATCATTTTAAAATTGAATATTTGTACTTATTTTTGTAATATTTTTTATACTTTTACAAATTTTTATAATAAAACATAATTTTTTGAAGTGAAACTTCTTTAGCGTGGTATCTGTTTGAAAGTTTATGTGACATTAAAGGGGGAATGATTCAACAGAAATATAAGAGAAATCTTGAGTGAGAGAAAGGAAGGGGAAACGTATAATTATACTGCGTATACATAATATCAGTTTTTACTATCATAAGTAGCTAATAACATTTTTTAATAATAAAATTAAAGAAGTTACACTTCCCCCGTGAGCTTATGTATTGTCCATAAAAAAATATACTAGTTGTAGCGTTTTAAAAAAATCAACTCATGAGGGATGAGAGTTTGTATGATGGCCCTGTTTTTTCAGGTGAAATGGTGAACCATCTAGATCATTGTAGTGTTAATAAGTATTATAGAAACGATGTCATAAAGAATAACTGAATTAATGAATGATATTACGAATAATATTATTGATCTTTATCATTGAGGATTGATTGATCTTTCCTTATCTTTAATATTATATATCCCTAATAAGTTAGTACATTACCCATACGTTCAAAAATTTAGGTGAGTGAAGTTGTAATTTCGTAATCTGATTTGACACCTGGCGCCCGCTCTCGTTTTGGACGCCGAACATCAGCATCGAGTTGGAGTTTCAGCATCTGCATGTGCTCGAGTTGGAGTTTCAACATGGATGACAGTATAAGACGAAAATAGCGCATTTACAATAAATCAATTCTAATTGATAACGATTGGCGTCAATTGTGAAGAAGTTGGTCTCATTCTAACTTTTGGCGTCTTCGACGATGGCGTCAGTATTAATCCCGTGGCTGATCCATTTGGTCCGTGGCTGATCAAGTGGTCCATTTCGACGCCGGGCAAGCATGAAAACGTATGTTGAAAAGAGGGGGTGGGAATTTAGCAACGGCTTAGGGTGGCGAATTTTCTTAATCCATCCTAGTGGTCCCTTTTTTAAGTAGAGACATGGAAATTGGCTATTTAGGCTACCATTCATAAAGAAATATCTATTGCCTTTTTTTAGAAAATTCAATGCCTTAGGGTGAACTATAGGTGATCAGAGTTTGTATGGGAATTTCTTTTTATACCCGGTATATATAATTTATTCAAGGGTATATTATAACAGTTAAAAATCGACTTTTCAATTAAAATAATCGGGTTCGATAAAGGTATCGGTTTTTATGTTTTATTTAAAAATGGTTACGGTTACTCAAATTTAATTCGATTTCAGTTCAGTTAGACTCTCTGATTTATACGGTTATACCTGGTATATATAAAAGGGTATTCAAGTATATACACAAGTTCAGTCCCGACTTTGTTACAGTTAAAATATTGATTGCAGAAAAGAATTCTTGGTAGGTATAATGTTCATGTGATTGTCTAGGATCAAATGACATGGTATTATTAAATGCCGGGCACCTAATGTTTTTTAAGGGCTAAAATTGGGCACATCATTTTTAACATATAAAAGGCATACTTTGCCATTGTTAAAAAAAATGAAATAATTTTTAGATTTTTTATTTTAATTTAAAACTTTTGCGTTTTTCGAATTTTGAGAATTTTTTTCTTCAATTCGAATAAACCGATTTTAATGTTCATGGGCTAATTTGTTTTCTTTCTTTATATAGAATTGAATAATATTCTGTCATTTAAAAAATTTTTAGTTTTAAAAAAGATATTAAGAAAAAACGCGTTTTTGTTATAAACAAATTCAATTTTGACCCTGTTCCGTCACGAGAGTTTATTTTGGAGAGAGGGAATACCAAGCCGTTGAGAATACTACAGTTGATATTAGGCGAGGTCGCGCTCGCCTAATATCGTTTTATACCGCGAAAATCGACGAATTTTGGAAAATGCTTGTGGGAGGTGATTTATGAAGGTTTAAAGAATCGAAAAAAAAAAATTCCCGATTTTTGAAAATTGTAAAGTTTAGTCCTACCTTAAATTGTTCGTATATGACGTTTCGATATAATATTTGGCATTTTTAGACTTTATCACTTATATTCTAGTTACATATATTAGTTTATGAAAAAGTGGAATAGAAAGTAAATTCAAAATTTAAAAAAAAAGTCACCAAAAATCATTTATCATCCAGGTTTAAAAGTTTTCAAGTCGCCGCCGGGCAAGACTTTAAAAGACAAGAACATAGAAATTGACACAAAATTGATAAATGAATGGGTGAATTTAAAATCTTTCAGTCAAACAAACCAGCAAGATAATCTTTTAAATGCAAATCAACTTTGGTTACAATTTTTTAGAACATCGTTCGTTTACACTCGAAATATTTGAAAATTGCGCAGTATTTCCTTTGCATACCTGCTCATAATGCCAACGTCGAAAGAATATTTTCACTAATTACACAACAATGGGTGAAAGAAAGAAATTTATTGAATACAGAATCAGTCTCGTCAGTGATAAAAATAAAATTCAATTTCAAAGACTATAACTGTATTGATTTTTATAAATTTCTTTTAAGTAAGGAAGATATTCTAAAGGCTATCGGAAATGAATACCGAAAACCTGAAAAGTAAAATAGACAATATGTTAATGAAATAAACCATTTTTTACCACAAAATTTTTTATTTTGTTAAGAGTAAATTTTTGTTTTATTTTAAAGAAATTAAAAATGTAAGACTAGAATAGTTTCTTATAACGAAGATTTTTTTTGTTTAAAGAGTATAATTTTTGTTTTATTTAAAGAAATTAAAAATATAAGATTGCTAATAGTTTCTTAAAACTTTAAAAAGATTTTTATACCCAGTATATGTAAATATACAAAGTATATTAAGTTTGATCAAGACTTTGTAACGCTTGAAAATATTAATCCTTGATATTAATGCTTGGTATGGGTGTACTTTAAAATAGCCTAATTCGGCATGTCCGTCTGTCTGTGGGCACGATAACCCAAGAACGAAAAGAGTTTAAGTTTAGTTCCGACTTTGTAACGGTTGAAAATATTGAGCGTAGAAAAAATATTTGTTATAGATAAAATGACCTAATTAGTCGATTTCCGCATGTCCGACCGCCCGTCCTTCTGTGGACACGATAACTTAAAAACAAAATGAGATGAGCTGAAATTTTGTGTTTTAGTTCTAGAGCTAAAAAGTAAATTCCAGCTCGTGAATGGGCAGTCAGACCATGTTTGGGCAAAATTGTCTATCTTTGAATCCGTAAGAGATACAACAAAATTTAAAGAAAAAATAATTCTTTTTAAGCAATTCAGTTAGTTATACCCAGTATATGTAAATAGACAAGGTATATTAAGTTTAGTCCCGACTTTGTAACGTTTGAAAATATTATTATTGTATCATTATTGTTTTATTTAAAGAAATAAAAAATGTAAGACTGCTAACAGTTTCTTAAAACTTTAAGAATATTCTGTTTTGTTTCTTAAGGCAGTTACAGCACTGTCTTATATAATCAGGACAAAAATCGGTTTGCTTTTATTATAGAACAAATGCATATTAACACACACAACACATAAATATATATTCACTATTCATATATACAAATTATTGTAATTTTGAAATAAAAAATAATTTTAAATTTTTATATTTCGAAAACAAAACGATAAAACGCGATATTTAAAAAAAAAATTATTTAATAAATATTTATCTATACTCTTCTAGTTTTTTTTTTTAAATTCTGTCCGAGTATTTTTTTTAATACAACAGAAAATAGTTGGGCGGGCATGAAGTTTTACATGCTTCTAATGTGAGAGAATGATTACTTTGCTATTAATTATCTTGCGTTCTAAACGATCAAAAATTCTGAAACTTCGGGATTTATTAGAAAACGTTATTTTTAGCCTGTGAAAAAAATGAGCAAAATCTGTCGAAAAGTGGTTTCATGCTGGAACTACCTTAAGGATTCATTTTCGAATACTGCCAATTGACTTGCTTAAATATTATAAAATAATTTTAGTTTGAATTCAATTTCTTCAGAAATATGAGTCGAAAACTAACAAAAAATTGAATGCATGGTTGTTTTAAACTCAACAAATACAATTTTACGTAAGAGGCAATCCTTAAACCAAATAACATTTTTTACGGTTGGGAAGGGTATGCTATTATGATATGTTACATGGTGGGAAGGTGGTACAACTCCGTGTTACGAAGCACGCATAATATTTAAGAAAAACTAATAATGAAACGGATAATAAAGCTGACGTGGTTCAAATCCTGACGGAATGTGATTGATTGTTAAATATTTCTTGAACTGACTAGTAGTGCATTGTTGAGAAACAAAAGGTTGGAAAGAGTAAAGGATAGTCGAACACTAGGCTAATACGTGAATAAAAGTTTAAACAAATTTTAAAGTTCAAATCAATAGAATAGTTGCTGTTACTATTTACCTTTTATCATTCTGTTATTTTTAAATATTTTATTGGTTTAAAAAGTTACATACCACAAAACAAGCAGTACGATAGTGCCCTATGGTAGATCGGGGGATTAAAAAAGGACGGAAAACGTGATACGTGGTTTATGGATAATTCCTAATATATAAATTTCATATAAATAATACAAATAACAATAATAATTATATTTTATTAAATAATTAACTTTGTAAAGAGGACTATGCACCTGGCTTTACAGTTTTTCATTATCCTATATACTGATGCGGAATTCCTATTCCCTGCGCTTCATCTCGAGAACGGTTGATCATACGAAAAAAAAGCATGCGATCAAATTTGTAGATAACTTTTTTTATTTACAATTTTCATAATCATCTCTAAGATTTTTGTGATGTTTAATATCTTAACTCGTCGACAAGGGATTGTATGAGACTTCTTAGTCAGCCTTTTGAATGCCAAAACAAAGGTTTTCTGACTTTCATGCTGACCCTGTTTTCTTTTTTAACTTAACTAGATCCTTTTCCGGCCTGTTACTGAACACATAACCATCAATACAAGGAATGCTATCAGTGATTTAAGTACACAATCTTTTTTTTTACCTTTTAAAGTTTATAATCGTACAAGGTAGGCATTTCTGCATTTGTATTCGTTGATGATGTGCTTCTGTCTAATTGTTTGATCACAAAGTAAAAACAAGTGAGTCTCCAGTATGAAGTCGCTTATGAATAGCTAAAGTGCTACGTTGAGTAAATCTTTGATCGCACATATTACATGCAAAATGTTTTTCTCCCGTATGAGTTCGATCATGTTGAATAAGATTGCTTTTCTGATTAAATCTTTTACCACAAGCATCACATGCAAATGGTTTTTCACCAGTATGAACTCGTTTATGTGCAACTAGATGATCCGATCTTGTAAACGTTTTATTACAAACATCACATAAGAATGGTTTCTCTCCAGTGTGAAATCGTTTATGTGCAACTAAACTATCTTGACGGATAAAACTTTTATCACAAACATCACATGAAAAAGGTTTTTCTCCGGTATGTATGCGTTTATGTTGAACCAAATTACTTTTCTGATTAAATTTTTTATTACAAACATCACATCCAAAAGGTTTTTCACCAGTATGAATTCGTTTATGTTTAATCAAATCACCATGGTTGTAAACTGTTTTACCACAAACATCACATGCAAAAGGTTTATCTCCAGTGTGAACTCGTTGATGTCCAACTAAATGATCGTAACGGGCAAATGTTTTACTACAAACAATACATGGAAAAGTTTTTTCGCCAGGAATTCGTTTATGACGTACTAGAGTCAATATTCTTTCAGATAAAGGCATATCTTCAGAATGAATTCGTTTCGTATGTTTAACTAAATTGGTTTTCCGATTAAATTTTTTATCACAAATATCACATGTAAAAAGTTTTTCTTCCGTATGAACTTCATTATGTTTAACTAAATCGCTTTTGTTAGTAAAATTTTTGTGACATACATCACAAGAAAACGATTTTTCTTTTACATGAATTCGTTTGTGTCGAATCATACTTTTTTGTGAAGTAAATTTTTTATCACAATCTTTACACGAAAAATGTTTTTCTCGAGTATGAAGTCGTTTATGTTGAATTAAATTAATTTTTTGGTTAAATTTTTTATCACAAACATCACATGGAAAACACTTTTCACTGGTATGAACTCGCTTGTGTGCATCTAAATCGGTTTCAGAGGTATATATTTTATGGCAAACATCACAAGCAAAAGGTTTTTCTTCTACTTCTTCAACACTTTTCTCTAATAAAACATCATGAAAAGAATAATCTGACATTTCTACTTTTATTTTTATTCTTTCAAATAGTAAAAGAAAACAAATGATCTTGTCTACTAGTCGATCAAAATTGACAGTGTGCCTTGACAGGGCGCGTCATAGCAAATTAGGTTGCGTTCAGAGTAGCTTAGTTGTGGACTGTGGTATCTTTGACCTCCATATATGGAGTTATCGTTGCAGTAGTAATATTTTTGTCCCAACATAAGCTGACAACTCTGTCAGAACGCACTGCAGTGCGTTCCACTAGACGCTCACAACGATCAAAATATTCCTTCAGCCGTTCCACACGACGACCACGGTCGTTATGGTCGCGGCGAAAACGTCACCAATGACGTCATTATTTTCGCTCACGCCGAGCTCACAACGACCCATCTGAAGAGGCGGGTCAAAGTGGACGTTGAGAATTTCGGCGCAATTTTTAAAAGTTAAAGATGCGACAGAAAAAATTACTTTGTATGATTCGGAAAGCGATATTTTAGTATTATTGCGATGCACCAACAAATATCCAACTGTCGCCACAAAAGACATTTTGATTATATTTAAACGTAAATTATTTAAATACTCCACTAAAATAAAATATAAAAAATTTAATTATATATATTTTTTAATATAAATCAAGTTGATCGATAAGTATTAAAGTTTATTATTAAGGCTTACAAATTATAACATAACATCTTTAAGCTTCTGGCTTATTTTCAAGCTCGCAATTTTTAATGTTTACATCAACGATTAAAACGCTCCATAGTCCATTCCACTTGGGTTTATGATTGTAACGCTCGCAAGCAAGTGGAACGGGAAAAACCGCGGTCGTGAGCGTGATTGTTGTGAGTGCTTAGTGGAACGCACTGTTATGCAATTCCTTTTTGGAATTACATTTGTATGAATGCTCTTTTTTCTTGTAGGCTAGGTACTCAAATAAATAAAATTCAAAACTTTAATTTTTGTTTTTTATAAAAATTTATATGTTATACATTAGAATTATACATGCTAAATTAAAAAATTAAATAATGACAATAAATTCTTTCTACTCTATTGTTGAGCTAGATCGATTGCAGGCTAGTCAATTTATTATGCATTTCACCATTCTTTGTAAATGATTTTGTATATGACAAAATACACTTTATATATCAGTTTCCAATATAGTTTCAAGGTTTCCCAACGTTTCCCTACAAATAACTGGAGAGAAACGGAAAATATTTATTACCATCCGTACCGAAGTGAAATACCGTACGTTTAGTTTACATCTTCGCATAGCAGATGTCCACGAGTATGAGAGAGTACATATATATACATTAAGCAATGTGTATGAGAAGGAGGTCTTAATGTATACATATGTACTCTCTCATACCAAGATCTGCTATGCGAAGATGTAAACTAAACGTACGGTATAGTATAATAAATAGAAATGAAGTAACTAGTTTTATTTCGAAGTGATTATTTTGAAGTATGAAATTTGTTTAAAAAAATTTATTAAATAAAACTTTTTAAAAAACATTTAAAATGGGAAGAGTATGTGTAGTAGACAATTGTAAAAGTGGTAGTGCTTGTGACAATAAGCAACGGGATCAATTGGGTTTAAAAAACCAGGACTTTTTAAAGTACCAAAAGCGAGTATAAATATTCCAAAATTAATTAAATTGTATGACATTATATTAAATATTAATATTCAGCATTATTATTAATAAATAAAAGTTTAATTTAATATCTGATTCAATAATTTATTTTAATTTTTACAATTCCAACATTACAGGTTACTATTTTATTATTTGATGTTTTTTTTATATTTTTATGTAATTATTTTGCGAATTTTAACTATCACTTCGACTTCAACTAATTCCTTATTGAAAAATTGAAATTACTTATCATTTATTTAAATAAATATTTTATTGGAAAAATACTTTGACTGGAAATAATTTTTATAATACTATAAATGCGTAATGTTTTTCAATTAAAACTCGCGCCTTATACTCTGTTCTGTTTTCGGTGCCGAAGGAACACTACTGACATCTTATTTTTGCCTATTATTTGTTTACATGGAGTTAGGTATCCTTGTTTAGTGTCTATGGGTCTAAACGTGAAATAATGGCTCCAACTTAATGATAGTCAGCGCCGCCAAAACTAGCCAAGTACTAAAACTTTATGTGGGGGGGGGGGTCATACATTCTTATCACACATACATCATACTAGACAAGGTACGAAATAATGAAACCTTATTTAAAAATAAGTATTAGTTTTTTTTTTTGGTTTTGTTACAATTTAATAATATTAATTTTATAATGCTCATCTCGCGTACTCATAAATATAAATTATTTAAATCGTAAATTTATCAATAATGGAAAATTTTGGTTAGTATTTTTATATTTTGAAATATACACTAGTATTTTTATATTTGAAATGCGACGCAAACGCGCTGAAGCTAAAGTTAGTTCCTTGACTAGATGAGTACCACTTCGACGTAACATAGGATAGTCTGTCCCATAGACATAATGAATCTATCCAGTACTCAGTTTATATAGAGGTCAGTGCACAGAAACTAAATTTAGGTATTTGAAACTTCGTAAATAGTTTTTATTACATGAAAACGCCAAAGCTTCATTAGACTTTATTTTTTAATCCATACGTGTAAACACGGTAAATTCGATATAAATATTTAATTTACGAAAGTAATTTTAAATTAATCAACAAAATGTCAAACGATTTATTTCATTGCAAAAATAATCATCTGAACACTAAAAGTGAGGAACACATTAAACTTGAGCAACAATTACATACGGAACTTATAATTAAGAATGAAATATTTAATGAAAGCGATTTAGATGAACATCAACAAATTATAACTGGAGAAAGATCTTATTTATGTAACGTTTGTGATAAAATATTTGCTAATAATAGTCATTTAGTTAAACATAAACGAATTCATACTGGAGAGAAACCTTATTCATGTGATTTTTGTGAAAAAAAATTTATCCAGAAAGGTGTTTTAGTTAACCATAAGCGAATTCATACTGGGGAAAAACCTTATGCATGTGAAGTTTGTGGTATAACATTTGCTGTTCGTAGCAGTTTAGTTCGACATAAACGAATTCATACTGGAGAGAAACCTTATTTATGCGACGTTTGTAATAAAACATTTATACAGAAAGGTGATTTAGTTAAACATAAACGAATTCATACTGGAGAGAAACCATATTCATGTGAAGTTTGTAATAAAACATTCACACTACAAACCCATTTAGTCGAACATAAACGTATTCATACTGGAGAGAAACCGTACTCATGTGATGTTTGTAATAAAAGATTTACCGACAAGGGTGTTTTAGTTAACCATAGACGAATTCACACGGGAGAAAAACCTTATTCATGTGATGTTTGTTGTAAAGCATTTACCAATTATAATCATTTAGTTAAACATAAACGAATGCATACTGGAGAAAAACCGTATTTATGTAATGCCTGTGATAAAAAATTTACCGACACGAGTGATTTGTATAGACATCAACGAATTCATACTGGAGAGAAACCTTATTCATGTGAAGTTTGTGATCAAACATTTACTGTTCGAAGCAGCTTAGTTCGACATAAACGAATACATACAGGAGAGAAACCTTATTCATGTGATGTATGTGACAAAACATTTAGCAACCCCACTCATTTAGTTCGACATAAACGAATACATACAGGAGAGAAACCTTATTCATGTGATGTTTGTAGTAAAAATTTTAACAACAATAGTCATTTAGTTCGACATAAACGTATTCATACTGGAGTAAACCCTTAATCATGTTATGTTTTGTAAGATAACACAACTTTCACATGGGACAAAAATTTTCCTTAATTGAACCTAAGTATAAATGCAGCGCAAGATTCTTGACCCACACAAACTCAGTTTTGAATACATTAATTAATATACACAGTTATGACCGTTTATCTTCAAGAGTCATGTCGCTGTATTTTTAAAATAGGTTCAATTATGGTTCAGAGAGATTGCTGCAATTTTGAAAATGGACATATATTTGAGATTTTCGTAAGAATAATTTTATTTTAACAAGTTTCGGAATACCGAAAATATATATTTATATTTTAATATATATATTTATATATATATAGTTTTAAAAATTATTTTTGTAAAAATTATTGTTACGAAAATCTCAAATATATGTCCATTTTCAAAATTGCAGCAATATCTCTGAACCATAATTGAATCTATTTTAAAAATACAGCGACATGATTCTTGAAGATAAACGGTCAAAACTGTGTATATTAATTAGTGTATTCAAAACTAAGTGTGTGAGTCAAGAATCTTTATAAAATAAAATTTCAAATATATGTCCATTTTAAAAATTGCAACATTATCTCTGAACCATAATTGAACCTATTTTAAATATATATATATATTTTGTAAATAATATATAAAAATATATATTACACATATATATATATATATATATATATATATATATATATATATATATTATGTTTACCTTTTTGTTTAAATTTGTATATTTTTGTCATTATCATATATTTTCGGTACTCCGAAACTTGTTAAAATAAAATTATTTTTACAAAAATATCAAATATTTGTTTTATTTAATAATTATAATGGATTTTCGTCAAGTAACAATTCAATACAAAATTTTAAAATAGGGTTAAAATTGTAAGCTTATCTACGACGACCTAAGATGTAATATTCTTTGACTAAATTAATTGTACATAGAATATTTATTCGACAATAGAAAACATTTTATGATTTTGTAAATAATAATTTATTTAAATTAGTAAATTATATTCAGGATCGATTAAATTATATTAGATCGATTTTTTTAAAGTATACTATCATACGAAATTTGCAACAGCGTATGAATGAGTATAAGACAGATATACATCTTTATATATATAATCGTTGGCGCGTTTGTTAGAAAGCGTGTAACTTCTGAACGACTTGATAGATTGATTTCAGATTGATACAATATATTTGTTTTGTCGAGACGATTGTTCATAGGTGGAGTGAAGTTATTAACAACTTATATAATTTGGTGCAGATTCTGGGAAGAATCATAAGCGGAAGCGCTGGAAAAAATTTAAAAAGTTTCATAATTCAGTACACTCGATTCCAAAAGAGGCTTTCCTTTTTAAACGCCGGGGAAAAAGAGTGTCTTTCCACGGGCAAAGTCAAGGAATTTAGCTAGTTTATTTGTAAAGAAAAAAGTGACAGGCATACATATATATTTTTACTGTTCCTAATTATGTTTGTTTCTTTTTCCCTTTATAAATATATGTATGTCTTTCTTATACTCATATATACACTGTTGCAAATTTCGTACCACAATGCTTAGTCTTGACAATTACAGCCTGTATATCCATTTGTTACATAAAGATGTTACAAAGAACTATAAATGAATTATTAGCTCCATTTGCTTCGCACCCGAATCAATATTTGCATGAGGCAAAATAGACAGCAAATTGTGCTTAATGATGTTCCAGCATACCACCATTTTTCGACAGATTTTGCTCATTTTTTGTTCACAGGCTAAAAATAACGTTTTCTAATAAATCCCGAAGTTTCCGAATTTTTGACTGTTTAGAACGCGGGATAATTAATATCGAAGTTATCATTCTCTCTCATTAGAAGCATGTGAAACTTCATGCCCGCCCAACTATTATCTGTTGTATTAGAAACAATACTCGACAGAATTTAAAAAAAAAACTAGGAGAGTAAAGCTAAATATTTATTATATAAATTTTTAAAAAAAATCGTGTGTTACCGCTTTGTTTTCGAAATATAAAAGTTTAAAATTATTCCTTTTCTTCAACATAACATTATTTTGTATATGTGAACAGTGTTTTTGAATATGTGTGTTTATGTATTGGTGTTATAATAAAATCAAACCGGTTTGTTGTACTGATTGCATAATACAGTGCTGGACGTCCTTAATTTGCTCTTCTAAAATCTTCTTGAAACGTATTTGTGCGTCTTTTTGCTGCTTTTTTAAATTTTCAAACCCGGGTGCTTTAATTTTTTCATTTATTATTTGAACTATGAAAACAATGATTTTATGTACTTTAAAGTCTACCATTCGATTGCGCTTTCAATTTAGCTATTTGTTTAATGGAAAATAAGGATTTTTTTTGTGTGAAATCGTTAAAAAAAGATTTTATAACATTCAATACTAAGTACATAAAATCATTATTTTCATTGTTAAAAATATAAATGAAAAAATTCCGAATTTGATTATTTAATTATAAAAAAACAAAAAGGCACACAAATATAAATTAATAACAATATATTATGCAAAAATATTTCTTCTCATTCGAATTATTCCTAGAAATCGTCTCAAACAAAAAAGTTTGGCAAATGAACGTTTTCAACTTAGTAGAGCAACAAAGAATATTTAAGCTATAATTTTTCAATCCCTACTAAACACAAAATTTGTGATTAGTAGGGTGTTTTTAAGTATTTTTGTTAAATGAACAGCAATGTATGTACATACTTATTTATTGAATAAAGATATTAAGTTGTTACAAAGAAAACCATAAATGAATTCGTTTGGTCACATAAGCATGCCCCATCCAAATCAGTTTTTTTGTTTTTTAACTAGTTTATGTTTTAATGTCGGCAAACATCAATTGATTTACGACAATAGAAAAATTATAGTAGATTGATCTATTTTAATGAATACATTAATTAATGTTACAAACTAATGCAAATGAAATTATATATTTTTTATAAAATTCATTTTAAAAACAGCATAAAAAATAATAATTTTGTAAGGTGCCCCTATATGGATACTCCCTCATGCTGCGTATAACTTGCATCATTCCTGGAACCGGTCCTGATTATATTTCAAATTATTGACATTATTTATAAATTTATTTCTGTGATCAACTTAATAATTTTTCTCCGCGGTATTAGGTGGAATTTATTATCCAATTTATCCTTGTTTCCATTCTTTATATCAGTGATTTACCAATAGATCGAGTAGCCCAATGTCTAGGGCAGCAGTTTTGAGAAAATTTTAAATCTACTTATTTAATTTAAATCCGGCACTGTTTTGTGTAATTATAGTACAGTAGAACTTCTGTAAGTCGAACTTCAAGGGAGACGCCAAAAAATTCGAGTTATAGAGTTTTCAACTTAGGCGGATTTTGTAAGGAAATATTCGACTTGTAGAGGTTAAGATTCATTCTAACTAATTTTGTAAAATCAAACATTGCTATGTTCGAGATACAGACGTCCAATTTATTTTTTCGAGTTATAGAGGGAATTAATATGTACCGAAATGGCTTTTAGGAACTCACTGATTATTTCGGCCCTAGAGGGTTGAGATTTCGAGTAATGGAGGTTTTGGGGCTTGAAGGGAAGGGAACAAAACATTTTTTACAATAGAGCAGGGTAGAAATCAGTATTACATCGATAGAGTGAGTGCTATATCAGTCGAGTGTTATATCAGCGATTCATTACATACTATAAATTCACTCTGATCGGATTCCCATAACGCGCCAACAGAAGTATAACTCCAAAAAACAATGGGCGGTTAATTGACTAAACTGTCGGCCTATTCTCAGCAGTTTCCTTTCACTAGATAGATAGATTGTAGCGGCTGCCCTGTCGGGATGTATTGTGTGTAGACTAGGAATTGGTAGGATGTGCGGATGCAGTCGACTCTGATAGGAACTATGCCGATATTCATCTGGAGTTCGTGAAGGAAACTGCAGAAAACCTTCACAAGCATAGCCGGTTACTTCGTTCTTGTCCATACGCCGGCAGTTTAGTCAATTCACCGCACCTTTTTGTTTCTTAATAATTGAAAAAACTGCTGATGACGGGATTCGAACCCATAACCTCCCGATTCCAAGTAGACATAACGCCTTAGACCGCTCGACCACTTGGACGGTATAACTCCAACAGAAGTCCAAAACAATGGGCGGTTAATTGACTAAACTGTCGGCGTATTCTCAGCAGTTTCCTTTCACTAACTCCAGATTAATATCGGCATAGTTCCTATCTATCAAAATCGGCTGCAGTCGTATAACACAAAAAAGACCTACTTGCCAGGCTTCGAGCTCCCCTCCGCTACTACTTAATGATTGAGGTGCAACTCTTATTTCTAGCTATTTTATACAAATTTCTTATGTGAGTGTCCCAAGGTAGAATGCTTAACTTGTATCCTGAGATACTTTTGAAAATTTATGCTTAAAATATTTTCTCAGAATGGAAATGCTTGTGAAATCAATGGAAATGGTTCAAGTTTTTTCTTTTTACCAGTTAAAATGTATTTTATCCCGCCAATCAAATATTTGAGTGTAATAGATGTGTAATTTTTTCGTGATTTCACTTTGGCGACTTGGTATTAAGAATAAGCTAGTCGTTTCAGATACGACGGCTGTTCAACTATGCAATCAGTCTCCGTAGGAAAAAAGTAATTAGATATTTCCTTTTAATAGAGAATCGCATAATTTACAAACTTTGTATAAACTATTTTTACGAGAACAGTTACCCTTTGAGAAATATATGCGGAAAACAGATTTTGTTAATCTTTGACCTTGAATAAAACTTTCAGTTTAACGTATGTAGTACAAATTTTCAGCCTTATGCGAATCATTACGAATGCTTATTTTGACTGGATAAAAGGGGAGTGGAAAATGTCAATTGATTTAACACTGACGTTTCAAAATCGCCAATTTTACGTAGAAAACATTCGTGTATGATTGTTGGCGTTAACCGTCAATGCCAAATCAATTGAAAATTTTCAATAAGATTAATTGACATGAACATTGCAGGGTTGTTTTTTTGTATAGTAATTGGTTTACTTTTAATTAATATTTACAATAACTTTTAACAATTTCTTTATTATAATTCAAACCTCCGCCGTATTAAAACGATTGATTTAGCTCGCATTAATCGAATCTTATAATCAAGATAATATTAATCATTTTTAAATAAAATAAAATTATAAATTAATGTAATTAACTGCCCAGGAAAAAATAAAATAGATCCACGCAGACTCTAAGGTAGATCTATTTTTGGACGCAATTAGATCTATTTCGAACTTCATAGAGATAGTTGTACATCAATGGAGGTCTCTTAAAAAAATAATTGATTAATCTAGGAGATTAAAGTAGATCTCCTAAGAGCCAGTGAATCACTGTAAATTTACAGAGATTCTCGTTGTTGATCTCTGTAAGTTTACTGACGAAGATCTAGGGAAATCAAAGTAGATTTAATTGCCAAAAAATATAGATCAGCGTAGATCTATTTTATTTTTTCCCGGATGGATAAGTTTTTAAGTACAGTTTTAATACATAAATAGATAATATACAATCCAAATTCAGCCGTTGTTTTTGGAAGTTTGAAAAGTTTATTTTTAAACACAAAATAATGAGATAGCAATAAAACTTCAGTAAGACGTAGATTTTGATTGAATTCTACAATGTTAATAATTCCTACATAAAATGATTAATAAAAATACATTTTGTATAACTTAATAAATTAAGTTATCCCATTTTCATAAAGAACGGCTTCATTCGTATTGAATTTTACACATAAGGTTAATAACAAAACTCATGCAGGCTTTCCAAAAATTGAAATATTAAATGTGACTTCCATCACTTTTAAATCAATCACTTTAAAGTAATTTTTGACAAGAAATTAATAAATTTAAATATTTTTTATTCTATAGTTCATTTTGAATGTAATCCTGGCTAGTTCGATTAAAAAAGGTTTGAGTGGATAAGGCTGCTATTTCGATTAAATATTAATAATGAAGTTGCGCGCCCACTAAGTGTGGCGTTGACGTCTTGATGATTGCATATAATTAAATCGGAGTATGTATCATTTCCCAATAGTCTCTATAAAATCGGAACGTGCCAGGATGTTTAAATTTTACTGCACACATCTTAAAGATAGTTTATTAGTTACACCCAGAACAGATGGACAATTTGAAAGAATCTATTCAAATTATGGTAAAAAATAAAAATTTTGCCATTTATTCAAATGACATTTTTAAGTTTTTCAATGTATAGTAAACTCAAACTAGAGAGTCCATCCATATAAACAGAAGAAACTCGTGATCAGAGCACATGGTGCAATATGATTGGTTCGTTTCATCATTTTTGTGATCCATCATTTCGATTGTTTGTTTGATTTATTTTTAGTTTTTATTGTTATATTTGTTCTTGTTATTATTTGTATTGTTTTCATTCGTTACTTTAATATTTATAACAAAATAATATGAATAAAAAACGATAAAACGAAGCCGGTCTGTTTTGACATGTATTCACGTGTTCAATGAATGTTTTTGTTATTGGCGATGGACTGTGAAGCTTGAGTGTAAAAATACTATTTTATTGGGAACCTTGGAAGAGGCCTGGCTTAAGTAATCATATGGTTATTTATCCTACAATCGCTTGTTGGTTTTTAACCACCAGACAGCGTATTTAAATCCTCAGCTTCCCAATAGATTTGCTATAATTTGCTAATTTTTCAAAAATTTTTCTATAAAACAATTTAAAATATAAAAATTGCACAGCAATTAATGGTCACCGATAGTTATGTCATAAAGTTTTAGAATTTTTTGACATCTTCAACAATTTTAACAGTTTTTTTTTAAGATAATACATATTTATGTACAATGGGTCACAAAAGTAACGATCATTTTTCAAAATTTTTTGGTTGATTTGTACCTTATTCATTCGATTTTTGGAAAACCTAAAAACAGTTATTAGTATATTTATAATGAACAACTTTTATCCGAACTACTTTTTCGAAATCCAAATGAATAAGGCACACATCAATTATAAAATTTTGAAAACTGAGCGCTACTTTTGTGGTTATTATATGTACCTTAAACAGCCAATAGACGTGCATTATTTTTGATCCTTTTGGATATTTGAACATTGAACATTTCTTAAAACATATGACAGTTATGTATGGTAATGGTGTTATTATGTTATATATAAATATATTCTTAAAAACATTGAACAGAAAAATAATCATGTTTCTTAAACCTTGAACATTCGTGTTCAATGTTTCCATCTATATTGATGCTTTAAGTATAATGATTCATTGAACAGAGATTTAAAAAAAACTTTTAAACGTCTAACGGCTGCTTTAAACTTTTTTTTTAACCAAATAAATTTTGGTATAATCATCATATCTTTAAGTTTAGTAAATTGAACGTATTTTATTATTTTATGCATTTCCAATTTTTATGAAAATTAGGAGCAGTTCCATCAACTCTAATTAAATTGAGCATTAGTGAGATTTACTCGCAAATTGTTATTTACACGAAGCTTATAAAAATTTATGAAGTTTGAAAATCCCCCACACAATTGACGAGTGCACCCGAGTATTGTCGATAAATTACGTGTAGGTGGCTGCTAATAAGTCACTGAACCATTTTAATATGTAATTAATCATTTCCAATTAATTTTTCTATTTTGTATTCTTCAAATTTTAAATATTACGCCTAAAATACTACATTTCAATTAATATTTAAAAAAAACAATAATCACATGCGCGCTAAAAACGACAAACCTTTGACGTTCCCGTCCAAATATGAACTGCGAACATTCAAAGTGTTCGTTAAAAAAACCGGCAGGAGATGGATCGTTGTGCTCCGTCCAACGACCTTAACATGCATTATGTATTTTTGATTATAAAAAAGTTTTTTCTAAATAATTGTGTTTTCCAAATAATTAACATTATCGCAACAATATTTGTATACTATAGTTTCGGAAATGCAGTTCCTTCTTCAGAAAATATATAACAATGATTTATTATTTTCTGAAAAAGGAACTGTGTTTCCGAAACTATAGTCAAAATAAAAATATTGTTACGAAAATCTCAAATAGTTGTTTTATTTAATAATTATAATGTATTTTCGTCAAGTAAAGACCCAACCACCCGTTCAATATAAAAAAATTGACATTAATCTCTTAATGAGAGTTAGCGAAACTGGCCCTAAATCTGTATTATAGTAATGACCATAGTTACTATATTCCATCGTATCCTTTTAATTGATCTATCAAACTTATTTCACGATAAACTTTTTCCTAAATATACAATCGATATCATTTTTGAATATTCAATAGCCAGTACCGATTATTCAAGTGACATTATATACGCTTTTTTATGTCCGTGTTCTTAGTAACATGACAATTACCCTATATTCTTTGGCACATACATACTAATATTAGCGATGCATCCGATATCAATTGGTCGTAACGCAAAGATATTTAATTAACAAACCTTTATGTACTAGTCCTCATATGGCTCGTTTTCACAAAATTTAAAATTATACAGTTCTATACAGACATTGTCATTGACAAAATTAAAGAAAATTTAATGCGCTCTGACATTTTTGTTTACCAAAGTCAATGGTTGCGGAAGTATAAAGAGATTTAAATTTGTTTGTTCATACGTTTATGAAGACGAAGCTGAGATATTAAGTTTAAAATCTTTGAACATGTTGAGCTAAAATATATTTTCAAATTACTTAAGGTAGTTGTTTTACTGTAAAAAGTTTCAGCTCAGAACACACATTAATTATATGAATAGGCTGATATTGTATACTATACGTTTTTTACTTGAATGTACCTCGTATACTTGTTCGCTTACATTATATAAAAATGTTAATCTTTTCTTTGTATGGATTGAAGCTTTACTTTGTGGAACATATTTTAATTTATAAATTTAATTAAAAAACAATACTTTTCAAATTCCACCTATTCTTTATTTATTTTCATTAATTAACAATATTATTGGTCATTGTTCAAACACAGTTTGAACAATTAATTAATGAAAATAAAGAATAGGTGGAATTTGCAAAGTATTGTTTTTTTAATTAAATTTATAAGTTAATCTTTTCATTAATCTTACAATAAATAAACGGTCATTTTTTTTTCTTTCAAAATATAAATATGACATCATTTCAGTTAGTCCTAGTTATTTAGCCAAATCGCTGGACGCGTTTTTTAAATAAAATTAAAAGTGCGGCGAAATTACTACTTTTGTATAATGTTAGCCGTACAATTTGAGAGCGATTTTTATTAAAACTAAACGGTAAATAATTTTGAAATTTTAACGTAGTCAGGTTTCATATTTGAAATTTCATATTTTGAATAATTTATCAAAAATTCAGCCAATTTCGTCGACAATGCGTTTCACACGGCAACTACCTTAACGAAATTATAAATTTGTTACCTCTCTCTGCCGTTTTCGAAATAAAACTTATGAGTGATGAAATTCGGTTAATTAATTAATTAACTTTAATTTTGCTAATGACACTGTTTTCGATAAACAACCCTACTATTCTTCGTATTTCAAAATGCCGCTTCAGAAAACCCCAACCTTAAATTTATTAAACTTAAAGTGTAAGCAGGGCCAACAAAAGGTACTTGTTTTTATATCTGATTTCAGATAAAACAACAATAAAATAGAAATATCCTTTTTTATTTTATCTGAAATTAGGGGCAAAATCAAGTATTTTTTGTAAAATTATACCCCCTACTTTCGGATAATACTATAAAAAAATGGAGGTTGCCATTACTTTAAAAAAGGTAGTTGACCTTCGTTTACTTAACTAGCGCACCCTAAAGAAAAATGATAGTGTTATCTTATTTCCCTGTGACAGGTGTTCTCAAACCGTAAGTAAGAACTGTACGAAATCAGTCGATTTAACCGATTGTGCCAAATATTTTTGCTAAATGTCCAAAATTGCAATTGTATATCATCTACATCACTTAAAATACTCGTTCGCAAATGATTGACATTCCATGATTGTTTTAATAGCTTGTACATACCAAGTTCTTTGTCTTTAGTGCGTGTACTGTTTATATTACTTCTACACGCACATAGTTGTAAAAAAACAAGACTCGTTTCTTACATATAAATGTACTGTGTATGAATGAATATTCATACGGATGCTTCTGCAGTCTACAAGTAATTCATAATTGCAGATGCTTGAGCCAACGTTGAGCCAAAATTATTGAGTTTATGAAAAAAAATTCATTCAAAAATTGTTTGATTAAAACAGAAATATTTTTCGTATTTAAACTTTTCTCCTGTCTCTTACGATTTAAAAGAAATATTCTGTGGGGAGATTGCATGAACCTAATTTCTCCATTCACGAAATTGTGTCAAAACTATTCAGATTATAAAACATTTTTTGTCTATAAATTTATCATCCATCTCTTTCAAAGGCATATAATTTCCCTCTCGGCACATTAACTTTTTAACTCTGAAACACACACATAATATTTCAGTTCGTTATCTCTTTTTGTTTTGAGTTATCAGGACAGGCGAATATGCGAAAATGTCTTACAGAAAAGCACCGATTTTAAATTAACACAAACAGAGGGGGCTTGGAGATAAAAATAAAACAAGATGGAAAATTCAGTGTTATGCAATGGATTAATGCACAACCTCTACAAACAACAGTTCTATCTCAAAAAAAAAGTTACGGACTCCTAGAACAAAATAATAGACCTAAAAACGTGTGCCAATTAAATTCAAAAAGTTTCCACAACGTAAATCTCCAAACCATTCAAAGAATTTATCAGATCATTTAGTTGATGTAAAAAATCAATGGGAAAAATTTTAAAATGCAGTAGAAGTAATTACAAATTCCGCGTAGACTTTAAATTTAATAACACTCAAGACTCAAATGCAAAGTAGTATACGAATAAGAAAGAAAGTATCAGAATATTTTTCATTTGTTACGAATCTAAATAAATTTGGAGAATATGAACGTCGAAATGCTTCTAAAGACTTACCAAGAAGACTTCGTTAGGAACTTTCCGAACGAATTAAATAAATTTCATATTACATTTGAATAAAATAGGAATCTTCAGAAATAAAATTACTTATTCCGAACTATATGACATAATAACTAAGAATGAAGTCAAGTGCGTTTTTTTTTAAGCTCAACCTTAAAAAAAGTAGCAAACTGCTACACATTCCTTTTACAACTTTAAAAATCCACAAAGCCAAAGCTTAATTATTTGGCGTTAATGTGTATTGAGGGAGACATGGTTCCCTTGATAAATTTTGAAAACTTATTAGCGAAGATCGCTCTTAAAAAGACGAGAAAACAGTCTATAATTTTTAAATGTATTCCGAATCCAAGCAATGTAGAACTCTTAATCCACCATTGTTTATTGGAATATATCGAATGTCAATCAATTGCAAACACCACGTATACTTGAAGTATTTCTAGTGTATACTATCTAAATTTTTACCATATTACTAATAATATTTCGGATGTTTTCGAACATTTTAAATCGTCTAAAAATTAGTAATAAAGACAAAATACTTTTTCTATGTTATATGTACAAAATTTTAATATAATTAAAACAAATATTATAATTTACTCCGGGAGCCCGTCATATGTCATAATTTTAAATCGGTTTTGTGAGAACATGATGTAAATAACGAAGCTGTGTGCACATGGGCCCAGATTGTTGCATCTTAAGACAACTAATGATTAAAAAGGTTTAAACGATCGTTAATTAATTAAAATATTTTTGTAATGTGTAAATATTCGTCACACAAAGGATGACCTGTCGAAGCGATCAATTTGTTATTGCCTCGAAAAGCGATAAAGTATAAAAATATAGATGCCCAGCGTAATCAGTTAATAAGAACTGAAAAGTCTAAAAACAACTCTATCTTGAGAATTTATCAAAACAGCCCATAGTGTTAATCAAAACCGAATACCAAAAGATTATTTTTACGAAAGCCAAATGGATTGAATAGAAATCGAATGCACAGTAAGTATATTTTAACAGTCGATTTCTATCAAATATATTTTGATTTTCGTTACAATCCCATGTTTGCAGGCCTACACAAGAAAAAGAACAAGCTTCTCTTTTCTCTATTTGATCTGGATTTTACAAAAGCTGTAAGTGGTCTTTTGTTTTTTATTTTTTTAAATGACGAAAACCATAACAAAACTATCAATTACGATTTCCGAGTTAGTATATTCGTAAACTACTCACTTAAAACTTTAACCGCAGAAATTAAATCAATTTTCTCAGGAACGGTTAAATTGCAATCATTAATAGCTATGAAATGCAACCCTTTTAGTTGAACTGAGCGAAGTTTCGTTGTATGTTATATCATTAAAAACGGTAGCTTAAAAATATGACATATGAATTAAATATCGACCTCCGGAGATCATTTGTTAATATTCTATTATACACCTAATTTTTTGTGAAAATATACAGATACTTTTTAGTCACTTATTTATCTAATTAATTTTATTACTAAGATTGTGTGTTTCTTTATTGATTATGCTTCAAGAACTTTGAAAATCACGATATACAGGATGCTTCACATAAAGTATTGCGAATTTGTTTCAAAAAAATGTTGTTAATATTACGGTTTGAAATATACCTAGCGAAATGCATTTAGTTACCCTGTCAGTACAAGTAACCTCGGTATATATAACTTCCGAAACATTTTTAACAGATAAAACCTACAATTTCTTTAATAAAATTCGTAACACTTTACAACACGCGCCAAGCTATACCTCAATCATTCATAGATCGTCCATGTAACCCTGAAAATGTTCATCCGATTCGGTTAAATTTTTGTAAACGAAACTTTCTTAAACTTTAAAAATTGAAAAATAAAGAAATTTTTTTAAAATTCGAAACAACATTTGATTCAAGTAAAAAATGCCTCATAAATCCGTCAAAATCATACATCATATTAAAATTCGAAATCTATTTTTTGAGATATGCAACAGTCATCCAAGTTTTTAGACCTTGTATGCATCTTATTATCAATTTTCTATTCACAGTTCTGTAGAAATATGGCCGAACAAAAATATAAAACGCGCCTAAACAAGTATAACTTTACAAACAATTAACACAACTCCGAAACTGAGCGGGTTACCCTACTTTTGTCAATTAATTTGGACCACGAGGACGATCTTTCAGTGAACGAGGTATAGATTGAAATAAAAAACAACTAGTTATTTGAATACATGAAATATTTTTTATTTTAGCGATGTAATAAAAAGAAAAAAATCTTTATAAATAAGGTCAAATTTAATTAAATTGTTATTTAAATTATATTTTGACTGAAGAAGAAAATACGAAAACAGTTTTAAATAAATCACACTTTTTGTTTTAAATATAAAAAAAAAAAGAAAACTGAAATATAAATTAATAGGATATATGCATGCATTTTTTCTAACTTTGCTTTTAAATGGTAATTTAAATACATTAAATATTAGCTTAACAAAAATAAATTGTAGTTCAATACCTGGGCTCACATAAATGACCTAATCGCGCAAAAGATCGGGAACGCGATTTGTTTATCTTTTTGTATATGTCATAACTAATAACAATAAACGATGTTTTCAAATTCGAAAAACGGTTAAATTTTCTTAAAAGCCACCATTAAAAAAATATTTGTGGTCTAACAGCTTTGGTAGTTATTTTAAAAGGAACACAATTTTGAACAAATTTATTATGACAATTTTTCTCCAAGACTCAGCGTCACGGACGCTGCAAAAATTGAAAATATTATCCAACATGGCAAGAATTGCACACGTTAAAAATATATTTACGTTTAAAGAAAACTTAGTTACTCTTTTTTGTTGAAAAAAGTACACAAATAACAGCAATGAAAAACGGTTTCAAAAAAGTTTGTTTCATGTGTTGTTTCATAAAAAACAGCGACGAAAACTGTAAAGATGTAAAATTGTAATAATAAAATTGGTTCGAATTTTGTCCCCATTAAAATTGATAATTGAAGGCGTAAAACTGACCAATAATGACAGTTAAAAAAAAAGAAAGGCCAGACATTTAGTGGTTTTTAGGCCACATAAAATTTAACCGGTCTTTCAAATTTTAAAACTTGGTTCTTCGCTACTGCTCCCGATATATAAGTAGAAAAAAATCAGATACTCGAGTTTTTGCGCGATCAATGTACATAACTACTGAGCAATTGACAGTATTTAACTCACAAATTTCTTTACCATTTTCCCGATTGCAGTAATTGACTTTTTACTCCATTCATAAACATAGTCGTACTATTCACAGATCAGCCATTAAAACCAAAATTACACGATTTATACAGTACAATCTATGTAATCTATTAATATATTACAAAAAAAAATGTTTCAATCGTTTTTAAGTTCTATGCATATACCCTATTGTATATAAACTATCTATTGTTAAATTGCGCTTGATTTTTTAAATTTATACACATTTTTATTAAAAAATATTTACAAGATTTTATGCGCATACAAAATTTTTAACGACTTATTCATATTTCCCCCATATTTGTAAATAACAACGCAGTTCATTAACCCACTTTTTAAAAATATTTATGATTGATGCTAATTTGATAATTTTTTTAAACTTTGGTATCAATATAAAACCATTACTGTGTCAGGTGAAATGAAATTTAAGGTATTTCCAAACTATATCAGCTGATCGGATATCCGCACGAAAAGAACTATATAAAAAATTATATGTGTAAAAAAAATATGTTGGTACTCCTGCGCGTTGTTGAAAACAGCTGTCCGTTATCGTCAGTGTTCCCATTCGTCACATAACATATCATACATATACTAGTAATCATACATATACTAGTATATAATTTCAAACGACTTTCAAACAGCGCGCCGGTACTCATGAGGCCAACTGAATCATAAAAAATTGCCTTTTGCTGCGGACATGAAAAAAATTCACTTTTTTAAGCATATTTTATCAAAAAAGTTAACAACCCAATGGTCATTCTGCCAAAGTTTTAAAGAAAAATATTTCTAAAGAATTGAAGAAAGTATGTGTCGAATTTCAGAACAACCGTGACTATATTGAGAGAGTTCGAAGTAAAAACAGTCGGACGCGTGCATTTTATTTCTTCATTATGAAGATGCATGTTAAATTTCTCCAACTAACATAAGGATTTTCTCAAAAACGCCATGGTGATAAATTCTCAAAAAAATTCAGCTGATTTCTGAGGATTCATTTTACTAATATTGTGAATTTCGTGAAGTTCTTGACAACCTAATAATAGTTTGGAAATACCTTAATTAATACAAGTTTTGAAATCACCATTGTATACAGTATGTATGAGCATACAACGTCATATGAATATGGAAATCGCCCAAACAAATGTTTTAAGTGAAAATAATAAATAGATAAACCACTGACCTTTATATATGGGCTATGGTTTATTATGACTGAAAAGAAAATTGTTTGTCTCAAATTGAAGCATACAATAGAGCCACCAATCAAGCAAGAACTAAATATAAAGCTATCCACACACTTTTTTAAGCAAATTTCCTTGATTGATACTAAAAAATGATGAATGATGGTTAGTTACCATACGCATATCAATGCTCAGTCTAAAATGACAATCATTCGATTGTGATCTATATTAATCTCTATTTTTACAAACGTCACGTTTAACTTCCGATACAGCTGGCAAATTTCTATAATTATATAAACTCTCACCTAAATTCTTGATTAGACTTGATTAAGCTCCATTTAAATATAAAAAGATAAATAACGACAAACACAAAAATGATAGTTGTCCATATTACTGTTATCATACTATGTTGTGCCACTTTATTTGCATAGTATATGGTCGCTATAACGAATGAATCTACGCTTGTACAATTTTAATTGAATCATTTAAAAAGTCTTAAAAATCATGATATTTCGTATTGAATTGCTTCAAATTAATGCAAGAAAATTTTCAAAAAGTGATTATAAAATTTATGATAAAAATTTTAATTTCAATTAAAGTATTAAGTTATTCAGATTAATAAAAAATATAATCTACTCAAAGTGTTTTAAAATAAACACAAAATTAAAGATTTTTCATATGTAGGGATGGTTTATATTATTTAATTCCGCTAACGCCACTTGGTTGGCTTTGATAATGTATGCATTAACTTTTCCCATTTTTTTACTGGAGGATAATCAGTATATATATATATATATATATATATATATATATATATATATATATATATATATATATATATATATATATATATATGGATGTCAGTGTTATTAATAGATAAATCAATAGAGATTTCGTCTAATTAAATCACGCCTAACGCTATATACAAGTATATTATTGATTGGCTGTCAATTCAATATCCGCCTTTATCCCTATCTATAGTAAACTCAAACTAGACAATCCATTCATATAAACAGACGAAATCGCGTGATCATAGCACATGGTGCAATATGATTGGTTAGTTTGATAAATTGGACCTTTAAATATGGATTAATACACGACGCAGTTCATTCATATGCGAATTGTTGTTTACTGCTATTATTTTTATGATCCATCAGTTCGAGTGTTTGTTTTTTTTAAATACTTATTTTTGGTTTTTATTGTTATATTTGTTCTTGTTATTATTTTTATTGTTTCCGTTCGTTACATTCATATTTATAACAAAATAATATTAATAAAAACGAAAACGATAGGAATCCGGTCTGGTTTGACACATGTCCACGTGTTCAGTGAATGTATTTGTTATTGTCGATGAACTGTGAAGCTTGAGTTTACTTTACGTCAAATGCTCATACAGCCAGTATACTCGAAGAAACAATTTTCATGAGCATAAACAAGTTTTTCAATTTAATATTGAATGTGCAATGTTTAGAATATCATTTTGATTTTAGTTTACAGATTTAATTGATTAAGCGGTCCTTAGACGTTCAATATTTTTCTTGAACACCAAAATATCCATACAATTTAAAATGTTATTTAAAAATATATTTAAGTTATGTATGTAATGATATTATGTTATGCCCCCAGTCAACAGCAACAAAAATTGAATCAATTGAACCATTCTAATTCATTTAGAATGTGAATTATTGTCGAAAATATATATAGTACATTCGAGTGCAACGGTCACCCATTGCAAAAATTGTACTAAATATATTATCACATTACATTACTCCCGTCATCGAACATCCTTAAGATTTCAAATCACTCTTTCAAACCGGTCGCCGGGTAAGTTTTCACAGGATAGGGTAAGTGAGATCAATATAATATGAAACTACACATATTTCCCAATCATTTCATGTTAATTTCATTAGAATGTTTTATGGCGGAGTGAAAGTTCATTTTTTCGACTGTAATTATTTTAATTTAATACTCATATTGACGATGTTCGATTAGGGAGGCAATCTTACCATGGGCTCTTAGACTATTGGTAGTGATGAAATTTTAAACGGATTGAATCGATAGCCTATTATGTATTAATAGGTTAATATATTATTAGTTGTATGTTATTATACAATATATATTTTAATTTGCTTCCAATTCAATATGGTTTATCTCCTGTATTTTTCGTGTTTATCCTTCCTGACTTCTTCATACGCACTTTATTCAGTGTATATATTATACTGTAAACATTGGATATATATTACTTGAACAATGAATATAAAAAATCATACTTCTACAGATTTTTATCATGTTAGTGTTCAATGTTTTTATCAACAAAAATTGAACGTGCATGAGCCGCTTTAGTTATAAACATAGGACAAATGTTGAAGGAAATATCCCAAATATGTGTTTGTCAATTCTCAACATTTAAAAAAAAATTATATCGAGAAATGTTATAAAACGTATTTTATTGTCAGTCTCATGAGATACGCCATTTTGATGGTGATGTCAACATCCACATTGATTGACGGAATTGTGCGATAACCATTTTTATTGATTATTTTTCAAATTTGCATCTTCGATCAATCGTAATGGTAATAAAGATTAACTGTAATAAGAAATAGAATTATGTTAAGAAACTATTGTAATTATTTTCAAATCCAAAACATCTCAGTTAGTTACGGAATGAATCAGACTATTTTACAAGCATTTATTTAACTTCACGTTTTAGAATGTTTAGTCCGATTTTCAATTTTGAGAGATCTAACGTCGTTTCTTAAGAATTTAAAAAAATTGGTATTTAACACGTATTAATAGACAGAGAATATCTGGTTAAACGAACATTTATCATGAAATTGAACCATAACTGCTAAAGACTATCGTAGTTTATGTTGAAAATATCAACAAAGTCTTCTGATGTGTAGTTTTGATGATATTTTGATTAAACAACGAAAAATGTCTATTTCGATCTGTCTCATCAAGCAATTTTTACCAAATTTATATATATATATATATATATATATATATATATGTTAATCTATATATGTTATATATATATATATATATATATATATAATATATATATAAAATATTTAATATATATATTAGGCTGTATCAAAAAAATCGACCTTTTTCTCGACCTTCTAGAATCGCACTTCAGGGACGGAATCCAGTTATTGGAGAAACGTTAGACAAAGTAAATTGAACTAAAGTTAGACTACATTGAAAAATAAATGCATTTTCAAAATAAAAAACTCATTTTTTCCCTACTAGACCGAGAACTTTTCACCTTGCCCTCGTATGCACGTTTACTCATACGCATGCTTCTATAATCTACAGTAATTGTAGAGCTGAGATTGTGGGAAAACTATTGAGTTTATGAAAAAAAATTCAAACTTCAATTTGTTAAAAAGGAATATTTTTGTATTTAAATCGTTCTTCTATCTCTTACGGTTTAAAAAATAGTTTTCTCTCTCTTAGCGGGGGAATACATAGACAAAATTTGACCATTTATAAAATAAACATTACTTGTTAAAAAAATTTAAACTTGTTATCTCTTTTCGTTCTGAGTTACCGTGTTGACGGACAGACGGACATTCGGAAATAGAATTAGTACATTTTATAAATATAAACACTTACACCAAAATTTTTTTTCTTCGGTCAATATTTTTATCCTTTACAAACTAGGGGTTGAGCAGGATAACATTATACAAAGTATAAACTATAAAAATGGATAATAAACAACCTCACTCACCAATAATAATTTATTTTTTATGAATTTGGGCATATTTGTAAATGATTCGTAAGGTGCGATTTAAAATAATTCGATGCTAGCAATGTGATGATTCACCACCTGACCATAATTTTGTTCCTAATTGTAACTGTGTATTTGGTGGTAATGGTGCTTGTTGTTTGCTACCTGTAATGCAAAATTTTATTTATTTATAGTGCAGGGAAAATTGATTTGTACCCAAAAGTTTACATATTACGGAATTTGGTTTAGAGAAAATTTTTTAGAGCTTGTGCTTTTTAAGTGTTTACATAAACCATTACCCCGATGGTTGAAGGCTCACGCAGTAAAAAGGATAACGCTCTTAGATTTTTCGTTGAAAAATCTTGAAAATTGGACTATTAGAAAAATAATTAAAATACCGAAAATCGTCATTTTGGAAAGTAAAGAATTTCAACGAAAAATCTAAGAGCTTTATCCTTTTTCCTGCGTGAGCTCTAAAAAATTCAATATATATATATATATATATATATTTGTGTCTGTAGCCACTCCTAGTGAAGACAATTTTAATCCGATTGGAATGAAATTTGTTATGTGAGGTATTATTCAATTGGTATTTGAAAATACAAGTTTGATAATGGGCAAAATCGTACAAAGGAAAAGGGTTTAGCGGAAGTGGAAACACAAAATTTGGCAGTCTGCCCTAATGTTGGAAAAAGCCTAAGAAGTAAAGTTATATAAAATTGATTTTACTATAATTTTGTTATTAAGGATGTACCAGCATACTACCACTTTTCGACAGATTTTGCTCATTTTTTTCTCACAGGCTAAAAATAATGTTTTCTAATAAATCCCGAAGTGTCAGAATTTTTGGCCGTTTAGAACGCGAGATAATTAATATCAAAGTTATCATTCTCTCTCACTCTCTATCATTAGAAGCATGTAAAACTTCATGCCCACCCAATTATTATCAGTTGTATTAAAAAAACTAGGAGAGTAAAGCTAAATATTTATTATATTAAAACAAAAAAAAATCCTGTGTTACCGTTTTGTTTTCGAAATATAAGTTTAAATTTATTTATTTTCTTAAAATCAACATTATTTTGTATATGTGAACAGTGTTTGTGTCTATGTGTTGTGTATGTGTGTTCATGTATTTGTGCTTTTAATAAAATCAAATCGGTTTGTTGTGCTGATTGCATAACACAGTGCTGGTACATCCTTAAATTTCAAATTTTGCCACAATTCTTAGAACAATTATTTGTATTTTATAAATACGTATTTCGACTACAAGGTAGTCATCATGAATATGAATTAGTTGATCGTAACAATCTCTGGGATATGGAGTCAGAGATATGTCGCTCGTTGCTAATTTGATGCGTGTCTCTCGCACAATAATATTAAAAAAGTTTTGTCTTTTATATGATCTGACTGAGGTAGTACCTGAAGGATTATTTGAGTTGACTGACCAATTAAGGGATTAAGTGTGTTATGAACCCAACCCATTTATTGGCGGTATTCTTTTCTGACTATGCGGTGTTATTATTGTCAAGGTGAGGGTGTTGATCGAAGCTAACCTAGTATATTCTGGTATTACATTTTGATTATGGTTTAATTTTATTAAATCAGAATATGGAATTGGGCCATTGTCTAAATTCATTATCTGTTTTCTTAATTTGTGTATGTAGTAATCTGCATCTAATCCGTGAGACACACATCAAATTAGCAACGAGAAACATATCTCTGACTCCATATCTCAGAGATAGTTACGATTAGCTAATAATTCATAGGTAGATGATGACTACATTGTAGTCGAAATACGTACTTATAAAACAAATAATGGTTCTAGGAATTAGGGCAAAATTTAAAATTAAATTTCAAAAAATCTAGAGTTCTCTTTGATTATTTTAATAATCATTATATAATTTTGTTTCTTATCATTTTTTCGGTTACTGTAATATTTACAGAAATATTTACGACTTTAGATTAGACAGGTAATGAATTGTCGCAAATTTAATTTACTACAACTTTACTCCTTATACATTTTTCGAATATTAAGAGAGATATTTTATATTTTGTTTTCTTCTTCTTTTATGCCCCCTTTCCCCATGACCTGTGCCACTTATTAACAATCTTGGCAAATACCATATCAGATACGACATTTCATTTTGATCAGACAAAAGTTTTTTATTTATTCTGAAGAAAAGTTAACGCAGCCCCTGCTCCTCATAATTTTGTCAGGGTCTATTATTTGTCGTTTATAAATGTATTGGTCCCTCTGAGAACAACATCTATTTAAAAAAAAAAATTAACCAAAAATAGATAATTGCATACCTGCTCCTGAGTATATTTTGTTAATCCTCTTAAAAATATCCGGCAAAGGGAAATCTGCAGCCGAATGAAAAATATACCGCGAATCAAATTCTTGTATTGCACTAGAAGCTGATATTTGTACACCATTTCGCATTGATGATCCACGTTGTGGTGGTTCTGGTGCTACACAACTATTAATTGCCATTGTTGATCGCGCATGGATCGGTGGTGGTGGAGGTGGTGGCGCCACTCGACTATGTGTTGGTGGCGGAGGTGGCGCTACACGTGATAAAGATGGCGGCGGTGGTGGAGGACTTTGTGGTGGTATAATCGATGTGTTTGAACCAGTTCGAGGTGGTGGTGGTGGTTTTGCTTGTGGTGGTCTAGAGGGTGGTGGTTGTGTTGGTCGTCCAATTGGTAATGTAGCACCTCTTGTTGGTGTTACAGGTTGATTGCGTCGATTTAATGTTTCATGTGATTGATGTAGTGTACTAACATTACGTAGTGTGTTGAATTCATTGCCATTACCGAAGGGTGATGATGGGAACGGGGATGTGGGTGTTATTGGTGGTGATCTTGACATGCGCATACTTTGAGTTCGATTGACTAAACGACCATTGATAATATTACTTTTTGGTGGTGGGGATGGTTTAACACCAGGTGGTTTTGGTGCTAAATGTGGTTTACCATGATTGATTAGTTTTGTTCTTTGATTAACAGCACTAGCACTACTCACATTATTATTGTCACTGGTAGTATTATTACCGTGTAAACTACTATTATTTGCCATAAAATTGGCACTTCTACTTTTGATTGTTGAATCAACACTATCTTTATTAAATACATGTCCTACATCACTACTAAGTTTATTATGACTGTTCAAACGATTCATCAACGGTTTTTCTTCATTTACAATCTGTCAAAAAAAAAAAAAATTCATTACATTAACAAAAGAAATTTTGTAACAACTAAAATTCGTTGAAACCTGTACCAGTGCGTCTTTTTTTCTTTTATTTTGACATATGAATAGATGGTGTATTATATACCAAGGTACTATTTTCATATGTAAGCTTCTGTTATCTGAAGAAATTATTACATAGTAGCAGCGGAGGGGAGGTTGAAGTCTGGCAAGTAGGCCTTTCTAGAACTTTTTTACCGACCCCAAAAGGGCAAGGAAATTGTATGTAGACTACGAATTGGTAGGTTGTGCGACTACAGCCGACTTTGATAGGAACTATGCCGATGTTCATCTGGAGTTTCTGGAAGGAAACTGCAGAAGCATAGCCGTTCCTAGGAATTTGAAACCCAATATCTTTATTTGTTTTTGAAGGAACCATGATTATGACCGATTTCAGTAAACTTGAACCACTTTGAGCCATATATCTTCTAAGTCAATTACAAAAATTTTTAAAACCATTTTTTTTAATTTAAAATTTGATTAAATTTCTGTAATACCAATGTTTGTGATAATACCAATGTTTGTGATAAATTTTAAAATTTTTGAAAAAAAAAGATTTTGTCCCATCGTACTCCCCTTCAACTTTGCGACAACACACTCTGAATAGAGTTTAATGAATACGTGATCAATTTTCATTGCAAAATTCCAACTGAATTTGTCGTTTAGTCTCCGTACTAAACTCCGTATCGTTGTCATATTATTACCAAGGCTGCGGTTATTCTCTGTGAATATTTCAAATATTTCGTCAAGATATTTTTGATGAATCAAAGGTGCTTATTAATCATGTTTTAATTCTAAATTTCCAGACTTGTCTTAAAAATATTTTTTTTAAATCTTATGCTGTTCGGATGACTCAATAGTGGTGAATTCAATGAACTTTAACATTGATATTTGTCAAATGTTGTTATGATGCGGATATTAAATTACTCATCATAAATTGCATTTATATTACAATCACCCACACATAACAATCATTATATAGGGTGGCGCAAAAATACCTTCACGATTTTAAAATTCAATGATTCTGTCTGGAATTAATATTTATTGAGTTTCTCTTTTTTTGGATTATAGTAAATACTTAGGAGTTTCGATATAGAGCGATACCAGCCTGTAGAACGGATAAATATCGTAAATTTTATTTGTAAAACGGAAGAAGCTTTTTTTCTACTCAGAGAAACTATTGACGATATTTTAATGTCAGATATGCTCCTTCTAACCATACGATATTACTGATTATTTTCTTTGGGGTTATCTGAAAAAAAGGGTTTATGTAAACAAGCCACAATGCTTGGAACAACTTAGAATATTAGGCGAGAGATTTTGGGGATATCTCAAGAAACTTTACGAAAGGTCAGAAGTGCTGAAAAGAGCTCATAGTTTTCAGCGCAAAAGGGGATAACATTTGTTAAACATCATTTTCCGTAAATAGTTGGAAAAAAACTTCAAGAAACACACTTTATATTATGCAAAATATAAATTTTCTTAACTTCTCATATACTTTTTTTTGATTTTAAATCGTGACGGTACCTTTTGCGCCACCTTGTACAAAGTAAAAATTATTTTATAATACATTTTAAAAAAAATCATTGCAAATAATTATAAACAGAAAGGTTTTACTATTACGAAAATTGATACCGTCTTTCAATTGAGTATACGCAAAATTTTTGAAACCCTGTATACATTATACTTATAATAAAACTATAGACAGGGGCAATTCTGTCTGTTTCAATCGCGGATCTAGGACTAAAGGGGGGGGGGGGGGTATAAACTCCCCTAGTAAATAGTGGCCAGCTAGTAAATAGTATACAGATTGTATTTTAAATATATAAATTATAGTATATAAGTATATTATATAAATTATTTGTATGATGTTTGAATCGATTTAACTTAAAAACAACTTGACGGATTTTGATAAAGCTTTAAAAAAATGTTTTCAATAAAATATTACGGTTGCCAAAAAAATCAAAGAAAAAAATTCCATGACTTTTCCAGGTCTATAAAATTGAAGCACCGTGATTTATATCCGCAGCATGTCACTTGGGTATAACAAAAAACGATCTTCCAATTTCTTTCAAAATTTCCGAAATTCTTAAAAATAGTCGTACACATAGAAATTTAAAAGATATCTGACTAGAGTAGTAAGAGATAGAACAAAAGTCCAAATACAAAAATATTCCTTTTTTAAAACCACAAAGCATTTGAAACTTTTTTGGTCATTTTTGCCACAATTTCAGCTCAAATATCTGTAATTCTGTAGATTGCAGAAGTATGCGTATATATAAACATATACAGTAACTATGTATATAAACTACAAGTTGTGTTTCTATCAGAGAAAAGGAGTTTGTTTTTACTTTTTACAAAAGTCAAATTAGCATTTTTCAGGCAGGTTGCTTGGAACCGCAATTTTTTTTAAAATCAATTCATCTTGACGTCCTGAATATGATCCTAAATTTTTACGGCCCGACTCGTGACGAAACAGGGTACAAAATGAATTTGTCTATAACGAAAAAGATGTCTCCTTTTGATAAATTTAATCAAGCTGTATTTTAATTATAAAAATATTATTTTCTAATTAAATACCGACGGATTTTATCCCGCTTTTCTTTAAGAAATAAACCATATTGGTAAGTGTTTAAGCTTTCGATTCAGCCTTATAAAACCTAAAAATATTAATTTGATTATAAGTAAATTAGCAAAAGGTAAAACATATGATAACTCTCTAAAAAGTTAACGTATCGGAATATTTTTTTTTTTAATTAAAGGTCTATAAAAAATCTATAAGTTAAAAGAAAATAAAGTTTATTTAAATAATTTCTTAACTGTTTTTTTTTTTTTTTAAATTTGTTTATAGCGCGATATAAACAAATTGAAAAATAATGGGTAAAAATACAGTTAAAAAAATAATTTTCTTTTTCATTCTATAGATATTTATATAGATATAAGACCTTTCATTTAAAAAAAAGTTTATTCGTCTAGGATCAAATGCACCCTTTTTATTTATAAAAATATTGATATTTTATTAATTGTCGGGGACCTGAGTTTTATTAGGGCTAAAATTGGGAGCATTATTTTTAACATATAAAAGGCATAGTTTGTAATTGTTAGAAAAAAAAAGTAGTAAATAAGTAATTTTTAGATTTTTATTTTAATTTAAAATTTTTGCGTTTTTCGAACTTTGGGAATTTTTTTCTCGAACTCTAAAAAAACCGATTTTAATGTTCATGGGCTCATTTGTTTTATATAGAATTGAATAATATTCTGACATTTTTAAAATTTAATGTTTTAAAAAAGATATTAAGAATAAACGCTTTTTTGTTATTTTGTTAAACAAATTCATTTTTGGCCCTGTTCCGTCACGAGTCGGACTGTAAAATTTTAGGGTCATATTGAGGACGTCAAGATGAATCGTTTTTGTGATTTACTTTAAACTTACTCGTGAATTATCCCCATTATTGCTTTTTATCTACTATAGTTCAAAGTAAGAGTACAATTAGTTTTGAATATTGGGCTCGATTCGGGAGTAATTTATAGACTCAAGTAATAAGCTAACACACGTAAAAAGAGCTAAATAACTATTCAAATATTTAGCTTTCCCGACCCCCTCCCTTAACAAACTTAACCTTCTAAAAAGGATTGCTTTTTCAATAAATAAGGAGTTACTCCTATCAGTTGTTAGAATAAGCTTCTTTAAGAAGTTAAATGATTGATTCACTCTTGAATCAGTCCTTCGATGATCTCAACTCTATGAGGTTATTGAGGAACGAATGGTTCTGTTTAGAGTTTCTTCTTATCCCTCCTTTCTACGCATCTATACGCATTAAGAAAGATAAGCAATTTACGCACTGATAATAAACTCAGTATATACATGGTATTTAAACAATTAATGCAGTTAGTTGTTACATTTTTTGTTTTATTTTAAAATACAAATAAATATGTAAATAAAAAATTATTAGTCAGAGGTCGGAATGTTTTTATCTTACAAAGAACATTTCTTGTAATTTTAATAATTCATGTTACATTGTGACTTATCTTTTGGAACTATAAAAATTATCCATTTAATTAAAAATTATTGAGAAAATCAAATGATTAATAATCGATAATTTTTATTATTAAATAAAATGATAATTCAAAATGATTCAATTATTAAGAATTTTAATATCAAGGATAGCTATGCCATGTGTTTATTTGATAAGTTACCACAGTGATTCTCAATCACTGTGTCGCGGCACTTTTGTCATTTTTACGACCAAATATAAATGAAATTATCAAAAAACATCAAGCTTAAATTTGTCATTAAAAGTATTCTTTATATATTATTAACTTGTAATTAATCCCTTAATAAACGTACTGTTGTTTTTGTAGTACATATTATTTTATTTTACATTCAAAATTATTATCATAAACTATTTTACACAGTGTTATAACTGCAAGTAAGTAAACAACTTTTAAACTTATCTTTTTCTTTGTGTGTCGTCAAATTTTGAAATCGTTAAAAGTGTGCCGCGACAAAAAAAAAGGTTGAGAATCACTGAGTAACCACTTTGTTTGAAACTTTTTTTCATGCATCCAATATTTCTGGCGTAAATACAAAATTTACGCAACGATGTATGAAAACAAGTTTCAAACAAAAAAAGTTGTTTGTTTTTCTGATAAAAATATTCATTCAATTTTCTCTATCTCGCACCGTTTAAAAAATAGGTTATGACACGGATGTAGGGAACAAAACATGTATACCTGTGATCATTTGAAAAATTACCACTTAAATATTTTTTCAAATATGCATTTTAGAAAAAAATGTTTTAAACAAAAGTTATCTTTTAAACGGTGTAAGATAGGGAAATTCTTTAAACACAAAAAAATGTTTATCTCATAAAAACAAACTACTTTAGTTTGAAACTTTAATTCATACATCCCATAGTTTTAGTGTAAATACATTTGGGGCGTAAATGTGGTATAAATTTAGTATTTACGCCAGAAATATTGAATGCATTAAAAAAAAGTTTCTAAGAAAAGTTGTTTGTTTTCTTCCACCGTTTAAAGGACAAGTTATATATATATATATATATATATATATATATATATATATATATATAAATATATATAAGTTGTCCTTTAAACGGTGGAAGAAAACAAACAACTTTTCTTAGAAGTTATATATATATATATATATATATATATATATATAAGTTGTCCTTTAAACGGTGGAAGAAAACAAACAACTTTTCTTAGAAAGTATATATATATTGCTCTTGCAATCTACAAATAATTACAGATTGCTTGAGCTGAAATAGTACAAAACTATCGAGGTTAATTAAAAAATTTAAATGATACATTTTGTGGAGAAATGCATAGACCGATTTTGATCATTCACGAATTCGAATATGTTTTTTAGCTTTCCAACACGCCCATCAAATTAGAAACTAATTATATTGATTGATTGATCTTGGGGTCTAAAAAGTATTGCACTTCGACCTTATGGTCCATTGTGCTGCCCCTTCTACTTCAGTCCGACAAGATTCGCTTCTCCCATATGTTGGCAATAGCCAGGAGCTTGCTTATCAGGTTTTCCTGAAGTTTCATATATTCGAGGTGAGATGCACCGAATATCCTGTATCTGCTGTAACCTAGAAGTTCGCAGTCAAAGATAATGTGGCTGGATGTTTCTTCCTCCTCTCCACACAATCTGCACATAATGGACCCGTTATGGAGTCCCAGTGTGTGCAGATGCTTCCGCAGGGGATAATGTCTCAGTGCATCGAGAGATAGCTCTTTGTTGCACTCTGAAGTAGTACCAAGATAGGCTCTGAGCCAATGAAGTGTATTCCTAACTACTTTTGATAGTCGATTGTACACCATTTAAAATTGTTTAAATGTGTTTTAATTCAATGTTGAACACTGAGTTAACTGTAGAATCAACTGGTCAAGACTGTTCAGTTCAACTGCATAGTCCTCTTGGCTTTTCGGGTACAAACTGTTTAATTATTGAGGATTTCCGGATAGTATACGGCAAAAATACATTGAGGATAGTGAAGTGTATGTGGCCTTTAAGGACACATAAAGTACGTGCAAAAAGTGATTATAAATCAAACATAGCTTATGCGGTCTCTACATATAAAATAGATTGAACTTACATTTTTTGATGTAGATGGAAATGGAAGACTTGTCGATGGCGGCTGTGGTGGCGGACCTCTAGCTGCAACTTGTTTTCTTAATAAGTTATTAATTGTTTCTTTTGATTTATTATTTGTTTCGGTTGATATTCCACCATTCGGACTCAGTTTCCCCGTTGATCGTAATCCTGTTGGTTTTAATGCAGGCATACCACTAGCAAATAAATCACTAAAATTAATGACACCATTTGATGTTGTTGACTGGTTCGATGATGTTGTTGTGTTTGTTACAGGCGATCGAAATCCTTTATTTGCATTATTATTGCTGTTGTTATTGTTGACATTGTTTACTTTACCTAAAATTTTATACAATTTTATATGGAAATTCCTGTATTTTCAACGTCATTTTATCGAAATTCCTGGCCCATCAAAGGGGCATAAGAAACCATGTAAAAAGTGTAACTCTAATTAAGTTTCAAATATCAAATTTTATACTCCGATTACGACACATATAATGATTGTTAGGATTGATTTGATAGTGAAAATTTAAGATTTTTCCAGATATTTCAGATTGAGTATAGCAAATTTTAGGGAAATGCCATATATATATATATACCACTGTTTCAACTATATTACATTCAAGTATACATTTTACCATTAAGTATAAAATATATTAATAAAATCAAATTAGGCTAATGTTTTATTGATTGCTAGGCAGGCCCGTAGTTTTACCTCCGTTGAATATTATTTTATTTTTTAATAAATTTCCTTACCCTACTATATGTTTATGCATCAAATCAATTCATTAAATACGGATTAGTAATGTTAGGCGGTAGTTTCAGAAGTAAGAAACAGTAGCTTCCAGAAGTAAAAACAATTACAGACTTTTATTTTAAAAATTATGGGGGTTATCCAGATTGGAAAAATTTTTTAATTAACAAAACCATAGTTATTGGAAAAATTGGGGTAAAAATTTTTTGCCGACAGATTATTATTTGTTTAAGGACGTTCCAGCACTGTGTTATGCAATCAGTACAACAAACCGGTTTGATTTAATTATAGCACCAATACATAAGCACACATGTACAAAAACACTGTTCACATATACAAAATAATGTTATGTTGAAGAAAAGGAATAATTTTAAACTTTTATATTTCGAAAACAAAACGGTAACACGATTTAAAAAAAAATTTATATAATAAATATTTAGCTTTATTCTCCTAGTTTTTTTAAATTCTGTCGAGTATTTTTTCTAATATAACAGATAATAGTTGGGCGGGCATGAAGTATCACATGCTTCTAATGAGAGAGAGTGAGAGAGAATGATAACTTTGATATTAATTATCTCGCGTTCTAAACGGTCAACAAAAATTCTGAAACTTCGGGATTTATTAGAAAACGTAATTTTTAGCCTATGAACAAAAAATGAGCAAAATCTGTCGAAAAGTGGTGGTATGTATGCTGGGTTGGAACATCCTTGAGTATCCAGTAAGTCCTGAATTTTTTCTTTCCTTAAAATTAATATTTAATGTGTTAAACAATTTTTTTTGTTCGGAATCAAGCGGATCCGAATTACCCGGTTTCAAGCCTTATTTTCATCTCTCAATTAAAATTATAAATATTAGTGGTATACTTCCGGGAAGTGGGTCTTTTTTGAGGGCAGGAAATTTCCTACTCTTTAAGAATCTTTTTTTCGATTTCCGATATCTGCAATAGTTTCTGAGATATTTGCAAAAAACAAAACACCCTCTTCTTTTTAATAAATAGTTTATAACTTTTGAAATTGTTTATGTGCGGGTTTGATTTTTTTGCACATTTTTCTAGTACTTCATAACGAGGAGTTCAATGAACTACGCACGTATTTTAATTCGCAGTAGCAAGAATTAACACGTTTTTTAACTTGTCTAGACTATATTGGGTATATTTAAACAATTGGATATTTAAAGACTTTATCTTGGACCATTTAAAAGCTATGTTTTGGGAACAGCTAGCAAGTAGACACGAATGCATAGAATAAAAAATCTTCTATAACCTACATGTTACCAACCAAATTTTCTACATATTCCTACATCAAATCGGTTCCAGCGTTTTAACGTGGTGAAGGAACAAACCATCAGACAATAGTTTTAAAATAGTTTTTTTTTTGCCGTTTATTATCATTGTATGAACCGAACTAAGTATTATTATGATAATATTTTTTCATGTACATAATTGATTCTGTTTGCAGTTGTATTTATAAGTATAGATTATATAAAAATGTAACTTAAAATGTTACAATAGATTGAAATTTTTTTGATTGTGTGTACCTGGTATTAATGGTCCGCTTTTATCAACTGTAACTGTTTTCTTCAGTTTGAATCCACCTTTATTAATTTCCTTAAATACATCATTCCTATCACCGGAACTTTTTGTAGCTTTAAATGGTCTTGGTTCTGGTGGTGCATCTGGTGGTGGTGGAAGTCTTGGAGGTGGAGGTGGTGGCATGTTCTATAAAAAAAAAAATTTAATGTATTAATATTATTGATTTATTTATATAATCAATTTCAAATATACACCACAAAATGGGATTAAAATAAGATTAGTCGACAGACAGTATATATTTTATCGTACTAAAATTATAAATGTGAATGTTTGTGAAGATGTTTGTATTTGCAATCGCATCACAATAAAACGGCTTAATCGATTTTGACCAATCGGTTTATCACAAGACTCCAAAATTTTGTTTCGAGTATTGTGGTATACGTTTTATTATTTGATTAACTATTGTCGTCTTAACTCGAAATTAATAAAAATTCATTTTATTATAATATGGTAGTCAAATTAGCATTTTTCAGGCAGGTTGCTTGGAACCGCTATTTTTTTTTAAATTGATTCATTTTGACTTCCTTAATATGATCCTAAGTTTTTACGGTCCGACTCGTGATGAAACAATCGACGGAACAAGACTTTGGTTAAACAATAATGCTGTCTTTCTTTTTGATGAAATCGACGATGCTGCATATAAATTATAGTGCATTTCATTTTAGATGAATAAATCTTTTTTTAAACAGGGTGCTTTACGAAATTCCCTGACAATTCCATGACTTTTCCAGAAACTATAAATTCCCTGGCATTTTCAGGTTTTCCAGACAACTAGTAGACATCCTGTTAAATGAATGGTCTTAAAAATATCTATAAAATGAAAATAAAATAATTTTTTGAATTATTTTTGTGTTAAAAGAGGACATAACGTGTTATTCTAAACATTATATATGTCGCGTACTCATTTATTCGTCGCCTGAATGAAGATGCTAGGAGTAGCTCATTTGTTTTCTTTTTTTATATAGAATTGAATCCGATCAAAAAAAACATAAATGTAAAAAAGAGCCGAGTTTTCGGGGAAATACTTCATATAATAGTTGCTCCTTAAAAAGTGATGATATCACATTAAAGAACTGAGCTATTTACCAAGAAAATAGCTCTGTAAAATATTTACCAAGAAAATTAATGAGGGGTAAAATTCATTAAATGTAATAAAAATATAGAATTGAATAATATTTTATACCATTTTTAAAATTTTTAGTTTAAAAAAAAGAATATTCGGAAAAAACGTTTTATTGTTATAAACAAATTCAATTTTGATCCTGTTCCGTCACGAGTCGGACCGGAAAAATTTAGGGTCATATTCAGGACGTTTAGATGAATCGATTTAAAAAAAAATTGTGGTTCCGAGCAACCTGCCTGAACCCTCTTTTTGAAGCTAATTTGATTTTACCAATAGGGTATATAAACTTTTTGTATTGGTGCTCGCGGGTTATTACATATCTTTTAAACGGTGCGAGAAAATTTTTAAATAAAAAAATATTTATATCATAACAACAAACAACTTTTATTTGAAACTTGTTTTCATACATCCAATAGTTTTGGTATAAATATGGGGCATAAATTTATCGTAAATTTTGTATTTAAGCCAGAAATATTGGATGCATTAAAAAAAGTTTCAAACAAAAGTTTATTGTTTTTATGAGATTTATGAGAACATTTTCCCTATGTTACACCGAAAAGATAGGTCATATCACGCGGCCACGGATGCATGCAGCCGTTTTAAAGTTATTAAAACACAAAAAATTGTTTGTGTTATGATTTTTTAAATACTATCTTCCTAAATATACACTCCCGTTCATAAAAATTGAACCAGTTGAAACATTCTAAGTGTTACTGTATGTAATATACATACATTTAGTAATAAGTACGCTTAGAATGTGACTTACTGGTTCATTTTTTATGAATGGGAGTGTATGTGTCCACAAGGCCACAAAAGCGCTCATTTTTCAAAATTTTATAGTTGATTTGTGCCTTATTCATTCGGTTGTCGAAAAAATGATGTGGATAAGAGTTGTTCGTTATAAATACATTATAAACAACTTTTATTCGAAACATTTTTCAAAAAACCGAATGAATAAGGTACAAATCCCATAGTATTTATATATGTATTATATGTGGTTATACATAACATATAATCTAATATAACTTTTAAATAATTTATTAACTAATTTAAGGTTGACCGGACAGTACAGTACATTTCATAATAAACAGAAACACTCTTTTTAACAGAAATTAAAAATTTTAATCTGTAAATTAATTATTTAAATTTAGATAGCATCTAACATCACTAGTAATCGGATTTATGTAATTATTTAATTACTAAAAGTAATAAATAATCGTCTTTTGATGATTATTTTGACGATTTGACGAAAATTTTCGTGAATTTTTTATCTTTTTAAGTAAGATATTTACAAAACTCTTCGTCAGACTATTTTTTTATAATTTTGACGTAATGTACGAGATTTGATTGATAAAAGTAGAAGTTTTTTACTTTTTAATCTATAGAAGGTGGAGCAACATTATTGAAAATGTATGCGTTCATTCAACATTTGCTATTCACTGTTATAGACTAATTTTTGTCGGTTACTTTGATTTAGTAAATAATTTCACGAAAAATTTTATAGATAAGTTAGTCTTAGTAAAAAATTTCTGATGGTTGAAATAATATCCATAAAATTGCCGAAAACTCTGCCTAAGGCGAGGCACGTGACTCTTTGTATATGTTTATAACATCAGAATAGTGCATGTTAGGAATTATTGTTAAAATATTTGAAAATCTTTCTAAACTGCCCTACTAATTTTGTGTAAATTTATAAGTTTTAAAATCAAATAGCAAAAAATTTTATGAAATTTATTATTTAAAGCTAAAAAATTTAATATTATGTATATTAAAATATATAAACTCGAATAACATATAATTATGTCTTTTTAAATCATTATATGGAAGTACTTAGTTATAATTATAGTGAAAGTACTATTCTACATTTTGCCCAGTTCTGACAAGTAGGGTACGTCTACCAATAGATGGACATAATCTAAATAGTGATGTATAGGTTCCAAAGTGTTCAAAGCAATAAAATAGGATCGATTTCGAAAGTAGTAAAGATTATTAAAATAATCAAAGAGAACTCTAGGTTTTTTTGATATTATATTTCACAGGCACCAAATTAGCAACAAGCAACATATCTCTGAATCCATATCCCAGAGATAGTTACGATTAGCTAATTCATACTGATGATGACTACATTGTAGTCGAAATACGTATTTACAAAATACAAACAAATGTTCTAGGAATAGGGGCAAAATTTGAAATATAATTTCGAAAGTAGTATCACGAGAGAGGACATTTAAACATAATATGCCACAGCAATAGGCACAAACTACTGAGCATGATATTCCGATTCTCATTCTTCTTTCTCTAAGCCCTCCTTTTTCCTTGATCGTTTTTATTCATTTACGAACTTGGCCTTTCAAATATCAAAAGCAAATCAGTTACAAAATTTCATTTTGATCAAACTAAAATTGTGACGGCTAGAGAGTAAACAAATACATGGACAATATATTAATTTATAACATGAACATGAATACGATTAAAATTAACTAAGATCTATTTTCAAAAGAGAAATTTATTATGAGAAAATAATAGTATTATATTATGAGAAAAGTTGACCCAGCTCCTGCTTAAAAATGTTCCAGCATGACACCACTTTTTAACAGATTTTGCTCCATATTTTCACAGGCTAAAAATAACGTTTTCTAATAAATTCTGAAGTTTCAGAATTTTTGACCGATTAGAACGCGAGATAATTAATAGCAAATTTGTCATTCTCTCTCACCTCATTAGAAGCATGTAAAACTTTATGCCCGCCCAACTATTATCTGTTGTATTAAAAAAATTCTGGACAGAATTAAAAAAAATCGCATTTTACCGTTTTGTTTTCGAAATAAAGAAATTTTGTTTTCGAAAAAGTTTAAAATTAATTTTTTTTTCAAAATAACATTATTTTGTATATATGAACAGTGAATTTGTTCTATAATAAAATTAAACCGATTTTTTGTCCTGATTATATAACAGTGCTGGTGGAACATCCTTAACGAAATTTTTTTTTCTTTTAACTCAAGATAAATTAATAAATGTAAAAGATTTTGTTATCGATTTTCTGTACGTTATTTTAAATGACAAAATAGTATTTATTTAATACTTTCATCTTTTCTACGCCTAAAGCTACGTACACACGGGATAGAAAACTAGCGTATAGTTTTTACTATAGGTATAGTAAACTAGCATTTATGTACAAATCAGCTTTAGTTATAGTAAGCTATACGCAAAATTTTACTATCCTATAGTCGAACTATACGCTATACAGAAATATTACTATACAAGTGGACCACACGAAGAGGAAACAAAACTAGACGTATAGTATATTCGTCTAGTTTTGTCTGCTATCGGTAGGGCTGCTAGTTGAATTTTGAGCGTTGCTGTGGTTCAATTTGGTTGAAATGTTTGTGAAAAAAAACATTGCCGCTTGTCTTATAGTTATAATAAACTACAAAAGACTGGAGACAAGAAGTAAGTAAAGGTCTGTTTGGACAAAACAGTGGATTATACGTCGGAATGAATTTGCTACAAATTTAATAATGAACAAAATTTGTTGTACGAACTTCGTACAGAGGATGAAAATTGCTATCGGAATTTTGTTCGGATGACTGCTGAGGACTTCGACTATTTATTGAAAAAATTTGAGCCACTAATTAAAAAACTCGACACAAATATGTGAAAAGCTGTATCTCCCACGCTTTGTTGTTGAGTTGTCACTCGAGCTGCCTGTCTGATTTCTACCACACTTTTGTGTTTAAACTAATATTAACCTCCTCTGGTCCACCTACTTGGTGGCAGCGCTATCAACTACCCGCTATCCATTCTTTTTGGATAGCTGCAAGTTGTCATATAGTCTATAGTGTGTTCACACGAGGATAGTTTTCTACTATACTATAGCTAAAAAAACTATCGTATAGTTCAATTATACGTATAGTTTTTGGGCTATACGAAACGGTCACACAGGTATAGTCACACTATCCAAGAACTATACGCTAGTTTTCTATCTCGTGTGTACGTAGCTTTAGATACATAAAAACCAAAAAAACATTATTTACCTAGGCATAATGTAATGTAAATCAATAAGTTTTTCATTAATTATTTCTTTATGGAAAGTTATATATTGATATCGATGCCAATCTTTTGAAAATTTAGTTTCGGTAAATATTTATTTATAGAAAAGATTGGCACCAACCTTAAAAGGTAAGCGTTTTTTCGTGGTAAAAAGTTATCATTTATATTGTGCTTTGATAACAGAAATAACGTTTTTCTTGATTTTGAACGTACAAATTTCGTAGCATTTTATAAGCTTTGGACATTGAAGACCAACAACCTCTATATGCAAACGTAGTTATTACATATTACAAGTTTTTATTTAACTTGCAAGCTGAATTAGAACCACTTCCTCTTATCCTACGGAGTTGAGTTTTTACATGTTGGTTCAGTTCCGATGACAATGCAATTTTATGGTAAGCATGGCAAGAATAGGGAATATGCATGAACATTTTTTTTCACAATTATTTTCAGAATATGAAAATACTGTTAATATTGTAATAATATTTAAAAACGAAATTAAAATCCGACAAATATCAAGAAAGCTATAAGCTTTTAAAGATTATTATCTGTCTATTTCTTGCAAAAATACTAAAAACGGAGTTTTACGTGTATTTTAAATGGTGAAAGTGTAATATGACGTCACATAACATATCAAGAGGGCTATCACCCTCTTTGTCTAATCGGGAATTTCAATCATTCATATCTCGCTTATTTTTAAAGTTATTTAAAAAGTAATTTTACCTTGATATTTGTCAAGTAAACATGCTTCAATTCAAGCGAAAAAAAAATGTTCATGCATATTCCCTATTGACAAGGGGGAAATGTGGTTTAGAGGGAGGGGAAAACACAAAATTTGGTATATCTCTCTAATTATTGAAAAAATCGAAAAACACATAAGCAGTAGTAGAAAAGTTGTAGAAAATTAGTTTTACTATAATTAAGTATCTTATCATTTTTTTCTGTTTCTCTAATATTTACAGAGATATTGACGGTTTAAGATTGGAAATTTAAATCCTAAATATTATTATCTCTGTACACATTCGTGTTGTAGAAAAAAATGATGAGGCAATGAATTGTAGCAAACATAATTTTCTACAACTTAACTCCTTACACATTTTTAAATTTTTCTAATATTAAAGCATGATAAAAAAAGGTAAATACATCTACACAAGTAAATCTCGTGACAAGCTTTAATATCATATAAATTTTGTAATGTAATAAAGTAATGGGTTTGATTCAATTTAAAGTTTATTTTCTTCTTTTTAGAGTTTTAAATAAAAGCTTGTTTAAAAATATATTTTTTTACATTAATTTTTATTTTTTGTATACTAGCGTCTATTTATTCATTGATAAATAGATAGTATTGTTGCCTTTCGGTTATATTATACCAACGGAAGTGACTAGCGTTTACTTAATTTGACATTTAAATAATATGCCTGAATATTCTTGAACATCAAATTCGCTTCATATGAAAAATCAAACAAATCTAGGATGGGAATCGATCCTTCGACCACTGGCACTCTGAATGAATGCATATGATCTTTCACTATATTTGATGTCGGTTTATTATTATTTGTTTTATATAAAGATTATTAAAATAATCAAAGAGAACTCTAGTAGGTTTTTTGAAATTAAATTTCAAATTTTGCCCCAATTCCTTGAACAATTATTTGTATTTTATAAACATGTATTTCGACTACAAGGTAGTCATCATCAGTATGAATTAGCTAATCGTAACTATCTCTGGGATATGAAGTCAGAAATATGTTGCTCGTTGTTAATTTGGTGCGTGTCTCACAATAATATTAAAAAAGTTTTGTCTTTTATATGATCTGACTGAGGTAGTACCTGAAAAATTATTTGAGTTGACTGAACAAATAAGGGATTAAGTGTGTGAAGAACCCAACTAATTTATTGGCGGTATCCTTTTCGGTCCATTTATTGGCGGTTGTTATTGTCAATAAGGCAAGGGTGATGATCGAAGCAACCTTGATATTTAGGTATTAAATTTTGAATATGGTTTAATTTTATTAAATCAGAATTTGGAACTGAGCCATTGTCTAAATTCATTATCTGTTCTCTTAATTTGTGTATGTAAATACTTTCGTATGCATCTAATTCTGTGGGGGTTTTGTACCGATTTCAGTAGTTTTAAATTTGATTTGTCAATTTTGTGGTTGTTCTCAATAAATTGTTTTTAGCGAATTTCCTGAAAGGAAATAGAGCTATTAGTTCCGTACCGAAGTCAAAACTTCGCAACAATTTCTTCAAATGTCATCATCTGTAAAATTTATATATATATATATATATATATATATATATATATATATATATATATATATGTGTGTGTCTGAAATCACTCTAGCGATCAGTTTTCTTTTATAGGGGGCTTTAGAGGGAGGGGGAAACATTTGACATATCTCCCTTAATATTTGAAAAATCGAAAAATTTATAAGAAGTAAAGTTGTAGGTATTAAGTTTTACTGTAATTTTATTTCTTATCAATTTTTCTGTTACGCTAACATTTACAGAAATATTGACGGTTTAAGATTGAAAATTAAATTCCTTAATATCTCTGTACACATTAGAGTTTGAGCAAAAATGGGTGATGAATTGTAGCAAATTTGATTTTCTACAACTTTATTACTTACGCATTTTTCGATTGTTCTAATATTAAGAGATATATTTATATTTTGTATTTTCTTTCTTTATAACCCCCCCCCCCTCTCCCACCCCCCTCGACGTATGTCATTTATTAATAAAATTGGACTTGACCGCTAGAGAATGATTTATGTATTCTAAGGAAATTCGCTAAGTTAAAGCAGCTCCTGCGTAACGTCTATTATCTAAAGTAGAGTCTATTTATCAATTGTTAGTATAGTTAGTAATATGTCTAAACATTGCTAACATTCAAATTAAGTAAACGCTAATCACTTCTGTTGGTATAATATAACCGAAAAGTACCCATACTAACAATGGATAATAAGACACTAGTTGTGAAAGATCATTCCAATAACATAACATCTGGTAGCTCAGACGCAGAGTGTTGTTCTAGAATGCCACAGGTGGTGGATTCGATCTCTATATTAAATATGTATGCTTTTTCATATCAAGCATTTGATGTCAGAGAATGTAGTCATCACAGATTGAACAAACATCAAAATTGATTCCTGCTTTAAAAATTTTGAAAACAAAACATTAATTTTGTTACTTCAGTGTCCATGTATTGGTAGATTTACCATTTTATAGCTAGTTAATATTTTTTTAAATCAATTTTATCGGTTACAAAAATGTCTTTACATCGGATGTGAATCATTTTTAAGCATAAATTATCACCGCAAGCTATATATAATTGCATGTTCTTTTTACATAATGCGTGTGTTTTTTATGTTCCGTGTCAAAATTTTGGTAAAACGAAAAACTTATGTATCGATCACTTCGATATTTGTCAGTGTAAATGGAGTGTCAGCGTAAATGGATCTATGGACCAATTATACATGTAAAGTATACAAATTTTGATTTTGGGAGTAAATTGGGATATCAGAAATAATTTTTTTCAAGGTAATCGTGTAGAGCAGTGATTCTCAACGTTTTTTTTTGTGACACACTTTTACCGATTTCAAAATTTGACGGCATACAAAGAAAAAGATAAGTTAAAAAGTTGTGTACTTACCTATAATACACTGTGCAAAATAGTTTATGATAATAATTTTGAATGTAAAATAAAATAATATGTACTACAAAAACAACAGTACGTTTATTAAGGGATTCATTACAAGTTAATAATAAGAATACTTTTAATGACAAATTTGAGCTTGATGTTTTTTGATAATTTCATTTATATTTGGTCGTAAAAATGACAATGCTACTCTCATATCGTCTTCTACATTTAAAGCTAAGTGTCCATCTGAGACAAAGTCTCGAGACTAGTCTTGAGGGTATTGTCCATTTGAGATCACTTTTGTCTCTGTGACAACTCTCTGAGACTCGATAATCATTCCAGTCTCGATACAAGGATATTTCGTGTCCACTTGAGAGTCTACTACAGCTGTGACAAGACAGTAATAATAATAAGTAATGTAACAACTAACTGAGTAAACTGTTTGAATGCCCAGTACATACTGAATTGTATATCAATGTTTGAATTGTTAATATTTCTGCCTATTCAATGTTTATAAAATATCAATTATTTGTAAATGTTTGTTGTGTCACAATTTTTAAAAAATATCTCATGACCTTAAAAATGGGCATATTTTTTGCTTTCCGAGGAACTTTGAGCACAAATTATGAGAAAACTCTTAAGTTTATGAAAAAAATTTTCAAACAAAAGTTGTTTATAGAGAAATAGATTTTTTGTTAACAAATTATTTTTCTACCACTTACGGTTTCATAGATATAAAGGGGGGAAACACGTTCTGATTTTGCCCATTTACGAACTTGGCCTTAATTTTTTGCTCTAGAACACACAAACAAATTTCACCTCGTTATCTCTTTTCGTTCTTGATTTGCGGAAATGACCGAATTATAAATAGGCCATTTTATAAATACCTTTGTGAAGCACTTTTGTCAAGGATTAATATTTTCAAGCGTTACAAAGTCGGGACTAAACTTAATATACCTTGTATATTTATATATACTGGGTATAAATATTATGACATAAACAAACTGCATTTCTCTATGGATATGAACCATAGATAAAATATAGTAGGGGGTGAACAACAGTAAAGTCTCCGAGAAGCTCGTAAACTCTTCCAACACGGATGGCAGACTGGAGACTGAGTCTCGAGAGCATTAATATGCATGTCCACCTGTGATCGGTGCTCTCTCGGAGACTGTTCAGAATTATCTCCGATACTGCTCTCAGCGCCCTATCCATTTGTGAGTCGAGTCTCGTGACTACTCTCGAGACTGTTTTGTCTCAGATGGACACCTACCTTAACAGTCTCGATCTTTTTTTTCGTTTTTATGTTGCTTAATACTTTACTATATACATTTCTAAAATTTGGCGGCACAGTGGTTGAGAATTACTGGTGTAGACTGTCAAATAAAAGCTACCCTCCACAGGTGCTATTTTTAATTTGTTATATCTATTTTGGACCTATTTTGAGTAATACTTTTCTGTTAAGAATTTGTGGAAATTCCGATGCTAGTTTTTTGCTTGTTCTATCTCGTTTCTCATAAAAATAGTAATTGTGCGCTCGATAATATTGCTCCATAACTTCAGTATTAGTATAATCTCGAAATCAAAATCTTAACGGAAAGAAATTTTGAGGAAATTTAAAAAAAAATTATTATTATTTTCTGTCCCATAGTAAGCAGAATTGAATATATTTTTAAGGACGTTGGGTTGGGTACAGACATGTTCATAAAAGTTATTTCGTTTTGTTATTTTGGCAACGTTGTATTCAAGACTATAAACATGATAATGTTATCTATTCTTCATGACTATAAATATCGCTCATACATTCCCAGAAAGCCTTGTGAAACAATCAGCAGGATAAATAATTACTTGTGATATAACGGAATTAAAAGATAATTATTAATGAATACATCTCATAATCAATGTGGAAATTTGTTATGGATATTTTAACAATAATATACTTATCTTCTGTACAACATTTCACTGATATACTAAATTATCAATAAATATCTGATATTTAGTGATATTCTCTATAACGTGAAATATTTGATATTCTCTATAACACCACGTATAACTAGATTTTTTTCAATCAAAATCCCTTAATGTAACTGATATGTTTATGTACACTCCCGTTCAAAAAAATGAACCAACCTAAACCGAATCAGTCTCTAACAATTTTAATTATTCTTGTAGTAAATGATTTTTTTACAGATACAACATATTATTTAATTTTTATATGTAAGAGGAAGATATAAAACTTTACATGTATTTACATAACATATATTTTTAAAATGCTTACTCTGTTTATCACTCACATAGATATAAAATTTATGTTCTCTAAAAAAATATAATAACAGTTTTTTAATACCATTTCTTTTTATCATTTTTTCCAAACTCTAATGTGTACAGAGATGTTTAGAATTTTAACTTTCAATCTTTAATTGCAAATATTTCTGTAAATATTAGAGTAACAGAATGATGGGAAACAAAATTAAAGTAAAACTAATTTTCTACAACTTTACTTCTTATTAATTTTCCAATTTTTCAAATATTAAGGGAGATATGTCAAATTTTGTGTTTCATCCCTCCTCTATACCCCCTTCCCCTTGTCTGATTTTATCCATTAACGAACTTGATCTTTCAAATATTAAAAACGTCTCAAATACCAAATTTCATTCCAATCGGAATAAACTGTGACCGCTGGAGAGTCAACAGATACATAAACGTATATATATATATAATCTAATATATAAAAATCTCGTGTCACGGTGTTAGTGGTCGCACTCCTCCGAAATGATTTTTATGACTTTTTTTTGTATATATGGTAGGTATGAGAATAGGTCGTAAAGTATTTTTCACCCTCATACCCCATTTTGAAATTGCGATAAGATTGTCTTATTTAACTGTGAATGCATCAACAGTTTTCAATGCTTAATATCGCCTAAAGCTATGACTATGAATATTTATTCAACACACATCGTAACTATGATCAAACTTTCAAGCTTGCTTCAAGATAGCATCTATGAATTTAAACGCTGCCTTAAGATCATGCTTAAGGTGAACTTACGTATAAGACCAGACTATGAATACGGGCCTAAGTGTCATAAATTGAAAAATTGTATTTTTAATAATTATTTTTCATAGGAAGTCTTAAAAACAAGTTGTGAAGTTTTATTTTCCTTGTGGAAAATTTTTTTTATTGTATTGTATTGTATTATTTTTTTCAACATTGTTACATTGTTGATTCATTTATTTGTTATAAATTAACAGATTATATTTTTTCAAACTTTAAAACAAACAAGTTAACCACAAACCAACGTTTCCAAGTGAAGACAGTGAACTCTGTTTACACGGAGGATGATATTGAAATGAAATGTTCAATATTAAGTATTTCACATATTGGTTTCAATATCGTCAAAACATTATAGTACAATCAATAGAGAATATTGGGCTGCACTAAATAGCAGGAGTTCTTTTTTAGCGAATTTCCTCCAAAGGAAATGCAGCTATTGTTTTGTAATGTTGGAATTTCGTAAAAATTTCTTCTAATGTCCATCGATCCTACCTATGAGATGTTAAAGATCACTATAGGGAATATGCATGAAAATTTTTTTTCACTTGAATTGAAGCATGTTTACTTGACAAATATCAAGATAAAATTACTTTTTAAATAACTTTAACTTTTACTTTTTTAAAAATAAGCGAGATATGATTGCCTTCTTGATATGTTATTTGACGTCATATTACACTTTCACCATTTATAATACACGTAAAACTCCGTTTTTAATATTTTTGCAAGAAAGAGACAGATAATAATCTTTAAAAGCTTATAGCTTCCTTGATATTTGTCGGATTTTAATTTCGTTTTTAAATATTATTACAGTATTAACAGTATTTTCATATTCTGAAAATAAATGTGAAAAAAAATTTTCATGCATAAATTGCTTAGAAATTCCCTATTGTTTAGAAAGAAAATTATTTATTGCTAATTATGTCACTATCATTCATATTTCTTAATATATTTATTGAATTTTCATCATTATACGAGGGTGATCTGAAGAGTTTCCGACCTAACAAAGATACAAGACATGTTTTCAGAAAATTTTTTTTTTATTTTTCAACATAGTCTCCTTGTAACTCTCCACACTTCTCCCAGCGATGCTCACATATCTGTAACCCGTCCAACTAGTACTCGGCGGTTTTCTCTGCAAAATAATTGTTCACGAAGGTGATTGCTTCTTCATTTGACGAAAATCTCTGTCCTCCGAGCGCAATTTTTAGATGAGGGAACAAAGAGAAGTCGCTTGGAGCTAAATCTGGTGAGTAAGACGGATGGTCAAGCAGTTCCAAACGTAATTTGTGGATTTTCGCCATGGCAACCGCTTAGGTGTGAGACAATTTGGTGCGTTGTCTTGGTGAAACAGGATTTTCTTTTTCTGCAAATGTGGCCGTTTTTCCGCAATTTCTGCCTTCAGCTTGTCAAGTAATGATGCGTAGTATGTCAAATTTTGTGTTGTCCCATCCCTCTAAACCCTCGCCCCTTTCCCCTCGTCCGATTTTACCCATTAAAGAACTTGACTTTTAGTAAACCAAAAGCTCCTCAAATACCAAACTTCATTCCAATCGGAATAAAACTGTGACCGCTAGAGAGTCCACAGACACATAAAAGTACATATATATATACGAAATTAAAATCCGACAAATATCAAGAAAGCTATAAGCTTTTAAAGATTATTATCTGTCTCTTTCTTGCAAAAATACTAAAAACGGAGTTTTACGTGTATTTTAAATGGTGAAAGTGTAATATGACGTCACATAACATATCAAGAGGGCTATCACCCTCTTTGTCTAATCGGCAATTTCAATCATTCATATCTCGCTTATTTTTAAAGTTATTTAAAAAGTAATTTTACCTTGATATTTGTCAAGTAAACATGCTTCAATTCAAGTAAAAAAAAATTTTCATGCATATTCCCTATTATTAGAAGTAAAATTTCAAATTCGCTCTATTTACCTAGATCAGTTTTTTGTATTATAAATACGTATTTTGACTACAAAGTAGTCATCATTAGTATAAATTAGCTAGTCGTAATTTACTCTTTGACAATTAGAAATAGATAGAAAGTCGAGATCAATAGACAAAAATAAAAATAAATAGAAAATTAACTAAATTAAAATATACTAGATTTAGTAGAAATTTGTAAGGATTTTGTTCATTTACATTCAGTACGTGATACTGAACCTCATTTTAAAAAAAATAACTCCTGTAATTTAATGCAATGCGGGCAAGAGTAACGGGATTCTCTATTACTGTACTATTATCAGGAGACAAACTTTTTGAAAACAAATAATTCAACATAAAATATTAAATAATTTTCAGCGATAAAGATAGTGAGTACGTTTATTTTATAAGGATCTACTAACTAATGTGAAATATGTATATAGGTAGATATGTCAACGAGCTTTGGCATTAAATTAATTACCTTAACGAAAACCTAAACTTGTTTTATTCCTTTTAATATATGGCTTAAATATAAAAAAATTTTTGACAAAATGGAAACCCGACTTCAAAAATTAAATATTCTAAAACAAAAAATGCACTAAAAAGTAAAAAAATAATTGTATATTCTTGTGTCAATTTTAGTTCACCTAAGCAAAATTTTTTTAAATATATATGTACAATTATTGTTATTTTTGGATTCGATGTCAGCATATAGAAATTCAGATAAAATTTGGACACCGCCTCCAAAATTAACAATAATTGTACAAATATATTAAAAAAATTTTTGCTTAGGTGAACTAAAATTGACACAAGAATATGCAATTATTTTTTTACTTTTTAGTGCATTTTTGGTTTTAGAATATTTAATTTTTGAAGCCGGGTTTCCATTTTGTCAAAATTTTTTTTATTTCCCGCTTTTTAGTGACTTTGAAGTTCTATAACTGATTTTTTTATTTGTCTGAATATACCTACTAAACGACCTAATCATTTTTAGTGCATTTTTTTATAGCACATTTTTTTTATCCGTTTTTTTTTTTATTTTTTTAATTTTTAGTGCATTTTTTCATAACAGATTTTCAGTTTTTTTTTACATGCATTTTTTTTTTGAAGTCGGTTTTTTTTTGTTAAAAATTTTTTTGAAGTAGGTTTTTAAAAAAATTTTCTTATTTTTGCATTATGAATGAGTATACCCTTTCAAAAAAAAAATAATAATAATTTCGCAGAAATCGGTTATCACATATAAATTGAGGGTTTTCCTCGATTTCCCGGGGTTCCCCTCACCAGAATTCAATTTGGTGACAATGGGACCAATCTGAAATCAAACCCTTTAAAACAAAAATTCAAAATCGGTTCATAAATGACGGAGTTCTGAGGTGACATACATTATTAAAAAAAAACAGGCGAATTGAGAACCATCCTCCTTTTTGAAGTCGGGTTAAAAAATAGAGTTCCTATTAAAAAATCAAAGTTGACCTCGGTTTGATCTTGACAATTGGTTTCAAGTTTTCTATAAAAACATACAAAACAATAATTAAATAGCTTATTGTTAAGGCTTATTTCACACAAACCCGATAATGGACGTTTTCACATTTACCGACACCGATATGACAATAGCACAGCAGCGATACCGAAACGATATTGGCAGAATATTTACACATTAGCAACGACACGGCACATGTAGTTGTCGTGTGTCGTTCGAGGAAACTACATGGCGGGACGGGAATTGTACAAGTATTTGCTTTATTTTTTATATTTAAGGCACACAAATCGAAATAAGCAAAGACAGTTATGGTTACATCCAATTATAAAAGTGAGATATTTAAAGGGTACCTACTTTACTCTGTTTGGGAAGTTGACTAATGGTCCAAACAAGTTTGAGTCATTAGTAACTATTTTCGTATGAGAAAAAATTCATTTGATAACATATTATATAACATAATTCAGAGAAAATGATTGGTATATATTTATTGTGTAAGTTTCTCAGGTGCAGGATATCTCGTATTTACTTGGTAAGCGGTCAGATTTTTGAGTCGGCGCCAAACAAACAAAATGTAATATTTTGTAATATTTACTTTTAACTGAAAATCAGATTCACCCTTCGCTCATTTCGATTGAGATTTTTTGGCGCCGACTCAAAATTATTTAGGTATTTACATTAGTGTAGGACTGACTTAGTTACTTTTTTATTTTTTCCTTTCTATTTTCGAAGGTTTAATTTTTTGTTACAAAGTTATTATTTTTTGCTTTTCAGTTACTTTCTTCTTTCGTTGGTTCTATTTTTTGTTAAAACTACATATGTGTGTCAAGTTTCAACATAATCGGTTCACAGATGAAAATTCAGTGGTGAACAGTCAACCATTCTCTATTTTTCAATCCTTAGGGGCAAAATCTTTTTTCAAATTTATATGGTACCAATTTTGAAGTATACCCTATCCAATAAAAAAAGAATAATCGAAATCGGACTACTCTGTAAAAAGTTATGCGTGGTCATACATAAAAAAATATAGGGGTTGACTTGAGAACCTTCTTCGTTATTTCGTCGGTTAAAAAAACATTGAAACTGCGCAAAGATATTGAGTGCTTTCAAATAGTGTTTACACACAGAACGTATATTATGATATTTTTCTTTAGTGGAAGCGCTGGGAAGTCTTATTTTTTTAATTTTTTGTGGCTAAAATTTGAATCTTTTTTCAAATTTATATGGGACAAGTTATACCCTATCCAACAAAAAAGAATTAACAAAATCGGACTACTCTGTAAAAATTTATGCGTGATCATACATTAATATATATATATATAGGTTGTTTACCGACGAAAGTATCTCCTTTCGTCGGTAAAAAACACATAAGAAATAAAGTTGTAGAAAATTAGTTTTACTATAATTAAGTTCCTTATCATTTTTTCTAATATTTACAGAGACATTGACGGTTTAAGATTGCAAATTTAAATCGAAAAGTTTGTTTCAATTATAAATATAATTTTTATCAACAAAATAATTAATTACATTGTAAAAAAGCGTGGGGTGCTTAACATCAAATTATAATATCAAATCAATATCCTTAATATCAAATTATAGTAAAAAGCATCCCACGCTTTTTTAATATCAAATTATTTTGTTGATAAAAAATATTTTCTACTTTATAGTTCGGCTAGCTATAAAAGCGTGTTTTTAGCGAATATTGGTCCCGTACCGCAGTCAAAATTTCGCAAAAATTTATTCAAATGTCCATCGATCCTTCGTGGTAGATGTCAAAAATCACTATCTGTAAAATTTATTTATATATATATATATCTATGGACATATATATTCAAAAAGTGAAAATTACAATTTAAATAGTTTGAAATAAATACTTTTATTCAGAATAATTAAAATTATATTACATTAGTATTTAATATATTATAGAATTTTTTTTCTTCAAATATTAAATAATATTAATTCTTTTTATTTGTCATATATTGCATTACTTATTGTTTAAAATCCCATTATAAAATAATACCTTAAAGTAGTTACAGAACCATATTCCATTATTTCAAATAATGGAATATGGTCTGTAATGACTGATTTTGTATTTGTACGACTGGGGAGTTTTAAATTTATTATTATTATAAAAAATTGAAAAAAATGACACAAATTCAAAATTTTTTTTTATTCAAAAAATTAAAAAAAACGGTAGAACGGTAGAAATACTAAAAAAGCGGTAGATCTACCGTTAAACGGGATATCTGGCAACACTGCTCGTGACGTAGAAACTAAGAAAAATGGCGGCATAAGTTTCTTAGTAAGCATAAAGTGTCCCGGCCGACGACTAAGTAAGATAATCTGACTATCTTACTAAGATTACTTCGGCCGAACACGACCAATGTGTTTTCAATTTCGCATAAGCCTCCATATTATTCATCAATGTTGATGTACTGTGTCGGGTCTATAAGAGGACAGTCCGATCACAGACAAACTATTCATAATATATTACAGAATATGACTAATCACATTGTTTGGTATTTCATTAAAACAAAAATACCTTGAACAGAGGGTAAAATAATTATACAAGGTGGTCTCCAATAAATCTAACGTATTTTCTTGTATTGGATTTTTCAACAAGAGAGGCTCTGAATTTATGCATAAAAACTAAATTTAAATAATAAAAAAAGTGTGTGTACTTATGTACGCACGTAAGAAGTTATACTTTTAATAATTTTATAAAATAATATTAAATAAGATCAACACTACTATTAAGACACAAAAGTTTAATAAAATGATATAGTAGTGAAAAACTACAATAGAAAAATTATATATCGTTAAAAATTCTATATCTTTCGTTAAAATTAGAGTTTGAAAGACTGGCATTAAATCCATTGTGTACACTCCCGTTTAATAAAATTGAACCGATCTGAATTTTTAATTTTGTTACATTTTGTAAAAGTCCACAATTGTTTTGGCGAGTGTACAAAGTTTTAAATTATTATCATATTCACCGATAGATGTATCCTTTTTCAATTTTTTTTTTTTGAAAAAAAATGTGTGTAGTCTAGGTAGTCGAGAAATAAATTGGCACATGAGTTTGCAAATTTGATCTCAATTTTTTATAACAAAATTGTTTAAATAATTCCAAAACATTGTTGTTTTAGAACGGTATAAACTCTTTTCTTTAGAACTCTAGGTTTTTGAAATAAAATTTCAAATTCGCCCCAATACCTAGGTCAGTTTTCGACTACAAAGTAGTCATAATCAGTATAAATTAGCTAGTCGTAATTTACTCTTTGACAATTAGAAATAGATAGAAGATCGAAATCAATAGACAAAAATAAAAATAAATAAAAAATTAAACAAATTAAATTAAAATATAATAAATTTTATTGAATTACTCTTGTTAAAATTGCTTTCATTCAAATTTACTCTTGCTAACCTCTTATTAAAATTACTCTTATATTGTCTCAGGATATATTATTCGTTGCTAATTTGATGACAGTTTCACACCAGTCATCATGTAAAATAAAACTGTTTTAATAGGGAATATGCATGAAAATTTTTTTTCACATTTATTTTCAGAATATGAAAATACTGTTAATACTGTAATAATATTTAAAAACGGAATTAAAATCCGACAAATATCAAGGATGCTATAAGCTTTTAAAGATTATTATCTGTCTCTTTCTTGCAAAAATACTAAAAACGGAGTTTTACGTGTATTTTAAATGGTGAAAGTGTAATATGACGTCACATAACATATCAAGAGGGCTCTTTGTCTAATCGGGAATTTCGATCATTCATATCTCGCTTATTTTTAAAGTTATTTGAAAAGTAATTTTACCTTGATATTTGTCAAGTAAACATGCTTCAATTCAAGTGAAAAAAAATTTTCATGCATATTCCCTATTAATATTAACAAATTAGAATTATTTTTTTAAAATTTATAAAAACACGGTTTCTCAGTTACACTACACGGTGAATATTTGCAATATTGTATACAATAGTTATTACAGAATATTGTAACAGAATAAGGTTCATATTGATATATGATATAAAAATTGTAAACATATGAATGTCATTAAGATGATAAACAGAGCTACTTTACAAAATGCATGTAAGGTAAGTATTCTATCTCACAAATATAAAAATTAACAAAATAGGTAATATTTGTGTTAAAGATTTACTACTGTCGTCAACAAGATTATGGGATAAATTTTCAATCCAGATCGGTTGAATTTTATTGAACGGGAGTGTACATTAGAATCAGAGTTAGTGAAATTTATCAAGACTAGGCCAGGTTTATCAATATATACATTTAATATACAAAGTAATATACGAGCCCATAAAAATGATATCTTTGACAATGTGTATTTCTAATATTCTTTTATCAGAAACATGGAGTAATAGTGATGAAGGCATTCATGTACCTAATGTCAACTGTACGAGTATAGTCAAATTGAATGTAGTAATGTAAAAAGCTTCTCATGGAAAAAGACGTCTGAGCGGTTACAACTAGGAAAAACCAATTGAGGATACTTACTGGCCATGGTAAACTCAATAAAGATATGCACAAAATCAATCTCACATGGAATGGACCTCTGTAGATTTTGTCATGAAGAGGAGAAAACCGTAATTCACATTCTGTGTGAATGCGAAAGCCACTCTCTCATAAGACACTATCATTTGGGATGAACAGATCTCCAGGCAGGTGAATTCGAGTGTCGCCAAGAGATATCCTAACGTTTATCAAGACTATAAGACTCCGGAAACACCTCTGAAGAAAAGGAGGTACAATGGATCAAATTGGCCGTAGTACAAAAGCTCTTTATGAGACTTACTCCTGATTCGAATCTAATCTAAAGAGCTGGCGGTGTAGTAGAATCAAATTAACATTTTTCAGGCAGGTTGCTTAGAACCGCAATTTTTTTTAAATCGTATCATCTTGACGTCCTGAATATAACCCTTAATTTTGACGGCCCGACTCATGACAGAACAGGGTCAAAATTGAATTTGTTTATAATAAAAACATGTTTGTCTTAATATATTTTTTAAAACTAATAATTTAAAAAATGACAGAATATTATTCAATTTTGTATTAAAAAAAACAAACAAATGAGCCATGAACATTAAAATCGGTTTATTCGAATTCGAGGAAAAAATTCCCAAAGTTCGAAAAACGCAAAAATTTTAAATTAAAATAAAAAATCTAAAAATTGTTTCATTTTTTAAAATAAATATTTGTTCATAAATAGGTTCGATGGACATTTAAAGAAAGTTTTCCTTCGGTGTAAATTAATAGTTGAATTTTTTAAGAAAGACAATTCGCTATTTCATGAATCTAATTTTAAAATAAAACAAATGAAAATAACTGATTAACTGAGTTAATTGCTTAAATACCCGGTATATCCCGAATGTATGTAAAAAGTTTAAAACAAAAGTTGTTTATTTAAAAAAAAAAGAAACATTTTTTATCTTTACATTTTTGTTCTATCTCTTACGGTTTCAAAGATGGGCAGTTTTACCCATTTTGACCAAAGATGATTAGAGCACACATAAAATTTCAGCTCGTTGTTTCTTTTCGTTTTTGAGTTATTGTGTTCACGGACAGACGGACGGACATGCGGAAATTGCCGAATTAGATCATTTTATGAATACCTATTGCGATCAATATTTTCAAGCGTTACAAAGTCATACTTAAAATATTTCAAATTATTTTTGTCATGATTCATTTGATTTTTAGTGTAGCACCCTGTATTGAATACAAGTTGATGATTAATTAAATGAAGTGAGGATTGAATTTCTAATTTTGCAACGAACAATATTGTCAATGACATTATTAAAATCATTTAACCAAAGCATAAATATTTGAATAGTGATTAACAAATTACATACATTCATAATATTTTACAACTTTTTTTATTTAAACGTATTTAATTCATTCGCTGTACTCGATTGACTAAATTTTCTTTATATATTTATATATTAGATTATCAAATGATAATTAATAAGAACTATAGATTTTTGAAATAAAATTTCAAATTCACCCCAATACCTAGATCAGTTTTTGTATTATAAATACGTATTTCGACTACAAAGTAATCATCATCAGTATAAATTAGCCAGTCGTAATTTACTCTTTGACAATTAGAAATGGATAGAAAATCGAAATCAAGAGACAAAAATAAAAATCAATAAAAAATTAAACAAAATAAATTAAAATATAATAAATTTTATTGAAATTACTCTTGTTAAAATTACTTTCTTTCAATTTACTCTTGTTAACATCACTCTTATTAAAATTACTCTTATATTGTCTCAGGATATGTTATTCGTTGCCGGTGAAACTGTCACCAAATTAGCAACGAATAACATATCCTGAGACAATATAAGAGTAATTTTAAGAAGAAGGTAAGATATTTAATATTTTAATTACGAAACCATCGTTAGCAAAGCCTGGCTTAACAAAAGACGTTTTGTAATATAACACAAAAAAACATGGTCCATTGAATCGAATATTCTTTAAAACAATGTCATAAAATTACATATTTGCCTGTAAATTCATGTCAAAACCAATTTTGGTGATAATATATTCAGTACCCAAACATAGAGTAACTATTAAAATATGAGTTTTTGGTCAAAAATTAAATATAAATAAATATTAAAAAATGGAAGTGACTGTTCCTCCGGCTCATGAAGAATAGATAAATAGGAGATTGAACGACATAGGCAATTCGTCTGTTTTTTCGTCCTCAAAAACGTGTAGATTATAGTTATTATTTTCGCCACTAGCGGCAGTGCGAATATACCCGTACGGAATTATTATTATTACATATTAAAATCAACGGTTATCGCATCTTACAAATAAAAATTGTAAGTATAAAAATTGTTTAATTTTATAAATGTGAAAAAATGGGACGATGTTGTACAGGGAAAGCATAGATATACTGTTATATATCTATGAGTGGAAGGTTGTTTAAGGTTAGGAATGCGTGTCTGCATTTACGAAAGGAATATGGTCTGTAATTACCGGTTTTGTCATCTTCTTTCTTTATCTAATATATGTTAGTATTGTAAACATATATTTGTATATTATTATTAATTGCAATTATCACTATGATTCTTCATCTTTTAATTTATTGCAGATTATTAAGAATTCTCTATTATTAATATTTAATTAATTATTACTTGATAATCAAAAACATTTTTTTATTATCTATAAAACTAAGACTTCTTATTAACGGAATGAAAGTGATTTCTTGGCGCCTACATTTAAACATTTAAATTCCGTACGGCACTGATCCCTACTGATAAAAGATAGTTCCACCAATTCTTGACCGTTTTTTTAACATTACGTTCGCTCTCCTAATATATCTATTCTTCCTGCTCCGGCTACCGGAGGAATAATATATTTTTATTAGTTCGATTATTTGCATAAGAAAAAGATTGCTAACTTCAAATTATTATATTAGGTTGTAATTTCTAAGTATCTCTAAACAATGGAGGTTAACTACTGAGGAATTAAATAAGGTACTATTGCAATCTACAATCTTCCACTTCATCGGCCATGACCCGATTTGTCGGGTTTGCTTCCTTTTGGGCTCCCACAATGAAAGGCGTTCTGTGTATTACGTATATTATGGTAAAAACTATTGAATTTAAAAAAGGTAACTATTTCAACCGAGTACTACTGTCTTCATTGGACATACCCCGATTTGGCCGGGTATGACCGATGATGGTATGGTATAATGTTCTTTGGGCCCCAGAACTAAACGACGTTATGTATTTCAGATATCGTTCATCCAGTTAGCGAAGTCTTTGGTTTCGGCTTCTATAATAAAACTTGTCTATAGTAAAACCGTATTCATATGTTATTAGTTTTGTTTACACTTTGCAGCATACAGTTTCATGCGGTAATGATTTTAAGGTTAATACATTTTTCTTAAAAGTTCAGACAATATCTTTTTCTTTCATTTTTAGCGAATTTCCTCCTAAACAATTCAGCTATTCATCGATCCTACTTAATAGATGTTAAAAATCACCATCGTAAAAATTTTTTATATGTGTTATTAATATATATATATATATATATATATATATATATATATATATATATATATATATATATATATATATATATATATATGTATATATGTTTATGTGTCAGTGTACTCTCTAGCGGTCTCAGTTTTTATCGTATCATATAAGATACGGTATTTCATTTTAATCAAACTAAGTTGACGCAGCTCCTGGGTAACGATTTCTTTTTAAATATTGTATCATACAATTTTATATAACCAGCCTTAGCATAGACAATGGGGAATATGCATGAAAATTTTTTTTCACATTTATTTTCATAATATGAAAATACTGTTAATACTGTAAACATATTTAAAAACGAAATTAAAATCCGACAAATATCAAGCAAGCTATAAGCTTTTAAAGATTATTATCTCTCTTTCTTGCAAAAATACTAAAAACGGAGTTTTACGTGTATTATAAATGGTGAAAGTGTAATATGACGTCACATAACATATCAAGAGGGCTATCACCCTCTTTGTCTAATCGGGAATTTCAATCATTCATATCTCGCTTATTTTTAAAGTTATTTAAAAAGTAATTTTACCTTGATATTTGTCAAGTAAACATGCTTCAATTCAAGTGAAAAAAAATGTTCATGCATATTCCCTATTAGTAAATTTTTCATTATAGAATTATTGTTTTTTCAAACATCAAACGATTTTCGGGATCAAATGATCAAGTTTTAAATTTAGAGAACCGAAAATCGATTGGAACTTGAAAAAGTAATGAAAAATTAAATAACTGTACAAATTTACAAAAAAAAATCTAACATTTCTATAGAAAACATAATTTTTGATGGCTAATTTATTCTATATGGTGGCGCATAAGTTATGATTTAATTAGTGAATACATTTTTTGTTTACGTATTTTTTCTTTTTTTTTTCTTCAAAATTAACTTTGAAAAACTTGGGAAATTTATGATGGAAAGACTCAGCACAGAACAAAAGTTGTTCAATTTTATTTTGAAAGTCAGCATTCGATTATTCAGATACAAAGATCATATCGAAATTTCATTCCTGTTCCGACAATTTACCGATTGGTTCAGCGTTTTCGGGAACATGAGGCTGATCTGTGATCTTTCGCGTGCTGGAAGACCTTGTGAAGTTCGAAATGATGTGAACATTGCTCGGGTGCAAGCAAGTGTTGAGGAAAACCCCGAAACTTCCACCAGGCGACGTTCTCAGCAGTTGGTGATGTCTAGGAGGCCTTTGCAAAGAATTTTACATACGTTACACCTTTTCCCATATAAGATTCAATTGGTTCACGAGTTAAAATCAAACTATGGCTCTTCGGAGCGAAATTTAAATCATAACGTTACTTATGTGCCACACTATATAAGCTAAGGGTTCAATTAATGACCAGAATAGTGCTAATAGCAAGAGAGAAATAGCACAAAATATTAGTAATTTTTATGAATAGGGTTGATGAAAATATCGTAAATGGCAACATTACGATTCGATGGCAGATCCTTATAGAACTCGACGAAATAAGAATAAAATTTTCCGATATCTCGCTTCGTTTTCGAGATAACGAAGTTTATCGGATTTTATTCGATTTATTTTATTTTTCAAATTTTGGTCGATTTTTTAAATTTGAACTTTCGAAATTTCAAAAACTAAACGTGATATCAAACTTTATATTTTGAGGTGTTCTTTAGAAACCTCTGCCATTTGTGGCGCCGGGGATTTCAAACTAATGCCATTTTTTGTGTTCTATTCGCGATAATAGTATTTTCTAGCCAAAGAATCTAATAAGGACATCGTGTGATTGCGATTTGTTTGTTTCTAAAAACTGGTATTAAAAATTGAATTTATTGAACGCGTTCAAAAAATTTCAGCCCGGCATGTCTTATCGTTTTTGAGTTATCGTGTTGACGAGTGGGCAAACAGACATTATATTTTATGAACTTCTGTACCATAAACCACTCCTGTACCATAAATTGTTTTATCGTAATTAAAATTTCCACGAAGCCGCGGATGTGACAAGCTAGTAAGTTCAAGTTCTTCTAGTCATCATATTTAAGAGAAATATATCGAATTAGATTTGGCCCTGCCTTTGACTTTATAAATGGCATTCTTAGTTCAAATTTAATTAATACTAATATCTCTTTTATAAAATAGGATGGATTCAGTACAAATTAACAGTAAAATTTTAAAAAAGAAACATCACTTTTGATGCCGATAGCAGCCGATAGTAACATCATCACATCGCCATACTAAATAGAATATTATCTTTGACAGGAAAAACTACTGACAGATAATTATAACCTCCAACTAATGAAACACTAATAATTTTTTTAATATATACATCCTTATTTTGACAGTTTTGATTCATACGAAACCCTTGATTTACAAAAAAAAAATCTGTTTTCAATGTAAAAAATAGAATGATATGAAAAAAATTTTTATGATATGAATAAAATTGTTGAGAATTTATTTCGATTCATCATAATACCATAAAAATTACAATTATTGAAAAACAACATATAAATACCATTCTTGTTTCTAACCTATACGATAGATAGTACATAATACATTCCTATTCAGAAATCTAAAATTTTTTTTCTACGCATAGTCTAGTAAATTTTAATACCCTATTGTTTACAAATAACAATTGCGATTCCGAACTAATCAAGTGCATATATTCAATTTGCTTTTTTTTTTGTTTTAACTAACTGCAAAGAGTTTATTAACATTTACACTAGCGGATAAATGAAATTAATTTAATTAATAATTAGAATCTATCTCTAAAAAACATATTAATAATTACAATAGCAGACATGACTCATATATCTGGGTTAGGCATAAAAAAAAAATTCAACGAAACCAACACTAATATCAATGATTATGTAAATTATGAAAATTGACTTTCCCATAAAAAACAAAACAGGTTTAAGGAAAATATAGTCATCAGATGACATATTATTTATGGAACTGTCAATTCATCTCTTTTGACGTAGTACTAATAAATATATTTTGTGTAAAAACTGTAGTATTAATTAATAATTAGATTAAACAATAATTATCAATAATTGTAAAAAGAATTGATAATTTAATAAAAATGTTATTATTTATTTGAAACTTACGTAGGTTGATAATATATGGGCCTATCAGAAATTGTCAACGTCCTCCAAATATTCACATTTCAATTTTTTTAGAACTATATTTTTATAAGTGCTGTATATATTGAATTTATTAATATTTTCACATCAATTATTACATAACAATTAACAAAATATACTTTTTTTAAGATTTCGAAAAATAAATTGCGTTAGAATACGAAAAATATATAATTTTTTTTATCTATAAAAACTTTCTACACAGAGCAACACATTGAAGCAGTTTTCAATATACTCCACCTTGCATGAACTAACTGAATACTAAATACGATTGAAGCGCGCTCTCTACGTATATTTTTAAAATATAGTTTCTCTTTAAAGAACGGATTTTTATGCACACTTATTTGTATGCCTAAATATTTTTTAACTTTTTTAAACTACGATACAATAAATGTTTTCTCATTATTTGGACAGCAAAGTTTTTTATATAAAAAATCTTACTCATCTTGGTTGGGTATTAAAGTCAAGACCTCTGGCTTTCCGGACCACTGATATACCTGTATATTACTATACTTCTCTGCATGTTTAATTTTTGCATCAATTCATTAAAGTCGACGCACAAAATTGTTTGAAATAGTTTCACTAATGCTATTATTAATTGAAATTTTTTCGTAAATATTATTAATATCACGATATTTAGTACATTATTAATTGTGAAATTTGTGCAAAAAATATATCCCAATTTCCTGCGACATAATAAAATTTGTTCCAAATTTTGTCCCTTATAAATTTAATAATCACTACCAAAGCTGTAAAACTAAGCAATACCGCAATATTTAAAAAAATTAGATTGTTTTAGCCCAAAGATAATTTCGCTGAGGTCTTTCGAATTGGAAAACTTGTTTTTTTGCACCGCGTCCCTACACAACATATACAAGAATGCTGTTAGGCTAACATGTCTTGGTTGGATTTAGAAAAAACGGGATAACCAGAATGGTGATAAATTTCAGAACCAATCATATCGCGATAATTTTTCTGTTTCTACAACAGTCTTTTTCTGTCTTTTGGAACATTATTAGCTTTTCATCATGGGAACTATGCATTTACGCTAGGAATTTAATAATATTGGTAAAGGTTATATGGACTCCCACTTGGTTTTTATATTAAAAAAATTAATGTAAATGGGGTTTAAAAAAATATGAGCCTTCTAAAATATTCGAGCTGTACCTACCTGAAAGGTTATGAGAAGAAAAAATGCTCTGTGCTGGATTGAAAAAAATGTTCTGTATTATCGGCACCTTTTACAAATAAATTTAAATACTTTAAAAGATAAAAACTTCAACGATCACAAATGTAAATGTTCCTGTCTCCTCCAGCACAAATGTTGTGTGCCCACAATTATCACATGCCGAAAATAGACCATTACAAAACATACATACAGTCCCGTTCAATAAAATTGAACCGATCTGAACCGAAAATGTATCCCATAATCTTGTTGATATCTGTAGTGAATTTAGTAGACAAACAATAATATATTTGTTAATTTTTCTACTTAAAAGTTAGATAGATTACTAAGTTCGCATATATTATTGAAAGGCTTATACTGTTTATCATTTACAAGAAAACTAATTTTGTGTTAAATATACATCTTATAATAAACATCTTTAAAATTTTATATACCCATTCCTCTTCGGTATACAATAACTCTATTTATTTGTCGTGTAAATACAAAATTTGACCTGATGCACTACCGTGCTATGTGATACAAATATTAAAATATAACCAAGAAGTTTGGATATAATCAGGACGTTCAATTTACAACAGTGTTTAGAATGGGGATCATATATCAAGCCTACTTGGGGGCCCATTTTATAAACATTGTCATAATGGTAGTCTGGAAGATATTGCTAGACCATTTTTCACGCTATAACTATCATTCGAAATTGAATCAGAGAATTTTAGTGGCGAAATAAGTTACTACGCAAGTAGTTAAAATCATTCCTATCAGGTCCTGTTCGCTGTATGAACAGATACTCCCAGTGGCGTATTTGCAGGGTAGGCAAAGTAGGCAGCTGTCTAGGGCGGCAAATTATGATCGTTTACTATTTTCGGTGATCAAAAATAGAATTTGTCATTTGAAAGCGTATCATTTTTGAAAGAAAATAATCTTAATATAGTGTTTCGCAATATTGACATTCCACACAGAAAGTTTTTCTGTATGGTTGTTCTGTATGGTTCGAAAAGCACTGCGTAAGAACATATATGTGATACTCTTGTTCATCTAGATCATTATAGTCTTAAGGTATTTTCGAACTATATCAGCTGATCGGGTACCCGCGCGAAAAGAACTATATAAAAAATTATATGTGTAAAAAAAATATGTTGGTACTCCTGCGCGTTGTTGAAAACAGCTGTCCGTTGTCGTCAGTGTTTCCATTCGTCACATAACATATCATACATATACTAGTCATCATACATATACAAGTATATAATTTCAAACGACTTTCAAACAGCGCGCCGGTACTCATGATGCCAACTGGATCATAAAAAATTACCTTCTGCTGCGGACATGAAAAAATGCACTTTTTTACGCATATTTTATTAAAAAAGTTAACAACCCGATGGTCATTCTCCCAAAGTTTTAAGGAAAAATGTTTCTAAGGAATTGAGGAAAGTATGTGTCGACTTTCAGAACAACCGTGACTATATTGAGAAAGTTCGAAGAGAGTTTAAAAACAGTCGGAATCGTGCATTTTATTTCACCATGTTTATGATGATGCATGTTCAATTTCTCCAACTTACATAACGTATTTCTCAGAAACGCTGTGGTGATAAATTCTCCAAAAAATTCAGCTGATTTCTAAGGATTCATTTTACTAATATTGTGAATTTCGTGAAGTTCTTGACAACCTTATAACAGTTTGGAAATACCTTAATAAGTATTGTAGAAAATATGCCAAAAAGGATGATACTGAATTAACTAATAATATTACGAATAATATTATTGATCTCTATCATTGAGGATTGATTGATCTTACCTTATCTTTAATGTTATATACACCTAATATACACATCACCTATACGTTCAAAAAACTAGGTGAGTAAAGTTGCAATTTCATGGAAGCATTTTCGACGACAGCATCGATGGAGTCACGTATTACGATTTGACACCCGACAAATTTGACAGGGAAATTATCTCATTTTTCGATTAAATTAATTCATCTAACAATACATGGCCTCGAGTGGCAGTTTCTACATGGATGACAATATAGAACATAAATAAATAATTTACAATAAAACAATCCTATTTAATAACGATTGGTGTCAAACGAAGAAGCTTTTATTCCAACTTCCAGTATTTCTGTCGATGGCATCAAAAAACGACCACGTGACCCATTTCGACGACAAATTGCCGCCGCTGACAGAGCGGCAATTTTGCTGTTGCCTAGGGCGGTGAATTGTCTTAATTCTGCCCCTGGATACAACATCTGTGTCTTTTTTAAAAATAATTAAAAACCGATTTCAAAAAGGAGGTTATAAATTTGGTCAAGATCTGATGAAGAGATTCGGAGATGGAGAATGGAATGCATAATTTTAATAACCTTACCTGCCTACTAAAAAAGATAAAATAAAAACTTTAAAAGATAACTGACTTCAAAACTATAACCATAAGCACTAAAAAAAAAAACTAAATTTTAAACCAACTGAATGAAGAGTTGATTTAATCAAATAATAACTGAAAGTCTATCGGGGTATTTACAGAGCTTGGTTATCGCTTATCGCAAGCTGTGATGCTTATCAATCCAGAAAACTTAAACGGTTAAAATGAGCACTTATATTTTGTCTTCCCTTTTTAGTTCAGTTCATATAGTGGCTGGCAATAAATCATATCGGTTACTGCTATCAGTGTGTCATTAGTAATATTTGACTGAAAAATAATATGGAGTTTGTGGCGAAAAATCTTCTTGTCTGTCGAGGCCGGATACCACACAGAAGGCCCACAACTTCTCCGCCGGGATTGCCCCCAGGATTGATGGGTCCAAGGTTCTGGACCCAAACATTCTATATCTGACATCCTGCAGGTTTTCGCAGGTGCATATAACATGTATGGAAGTCTCATCGTCCTCCATACAGGCCCTACAAGTTATGAAGGTGGTAGTTCAATCGACAGTGTCCTGTCAAAAGCCCCACCACCCTTCTTAACTGCATTCTATTGAGTTTCAATCGAGCACAGTCGAATGGCCTAGCTGTGTTTATGCACAACTTGGCCTGTCGCATGCCCTGCGCAAAGTCCCAGTAATCGAGATGAGCTTGTTTCAGTCACCTCTTGATTCGGTAAATTACGGAGCATCTTGCTATGACAATGATAGGCTCAGGTGAAAGGGGCGTTTGAGATGACCCCTCTTGTGCCAACGAGTCCGCTACTTCGTTCTCTTTAACGCCAGAGTGACCCAGCAACCAGATCAGCCTGACTGTGTTGTTCAGTACCAGGCGGTTCAGCTCCTCGAAGCATTCATAGACTATCCTCGATCAGAATCTTGATGCCTCAAGGGTCCGAAGTGCACCCTGTCTATCTGAGAAGATGCTGATATGTGCCCCACTGTAACCTCTCGTGTTACAAATCTGGGAACCTCTCAGCATGGCAAAGGTTTCTGATTGAAAAACCATCGCAATTGACCAAGAGGAATCGATTCGTTTATTCTAGGTCCATAAACCCCCGCACCAGATGAATCTCCGGTCCTTGATCCATCCGTATAGAGATATGGTCCGGGAGGGGTGAAAAGTTTGGTACATCTCGATCCCATTCTTCACGGGAAGGAACGATTACCCTAAATTTGCGGTCAAAACGATGAATTGGAACAGTGGAATCCTGTGCCATTTCCACAAGTGAAGTCACAGTCTCCAACCTGTTCATTATACTCACAAGACCTGTAGACCTGTGTTTGTCCTACAGTGCCACTGTCTGCAAGTCCTAAGTCGATAGGCAGCTGGCGAGAGGCAGCTTGTTCGCATGGCTCCAGTGACACTATGGCATACGACTCTGAGCAGGTGATCCAATTTTTTCCTGGCTACAGCCAGAGCAATTTTTGTCCACCATACTACACAGCCAAATGTGAGCATTGGCTTTACGATCATTGTAAATAACCAGTGCACCATGTGAGGTTGGAGTCCCCAAGACTGTCCAAATGCTCTCCTGCACATCCAGAAGACACTATTTGCCTTGGTTAGTCTCCAATCCAAATGATCACTCCAGTTCAGTTTTGCATCCAGGATGACTCCCAGATGCTTAACCGTTCTGGTTTGTGTAATTTGAATGCCAGATATGCTGATCATCCGTTGAGAAACTCTTCGTCTCCTTGTAAACAGTACACAGCCCATTTTTTCCCGTTTTACAGAAAGGCCTTTGTCAATGCACCAGCGCTTCACGTACGAGAACATCAGATCATAGATAGTGCCCTCGTCTCTGCCTTTGACAAGTATGGATATGTCATCAGCGTAGCCTTGAACAAATATCCCTAATTCCTTGAGACCGGATAGTAAGCTATCCACGACGAGACACAACTGTAATGGCGAAAAAACTTCACCCTGCGGACACCCTGTACCCACAAAGCCTCCAACCGATTGTCCCTCTAAAGTTGTGGTAATGCATCTCACTTCGAGCCTGTTGCACATCCATCGTAGCAAGATGTCCTCTACCCCGCGCTCAATTAATGCAGTGCGTATCGCCCCAACCGTTGTATTATTGAAGGCTCCCTCGATATCAAGGAAGACCCCTAAGGCCATTGCCTTTTCTAAGAGTGAAGTGCAGAATCCTACTAGTCGATGAAGTGCAGCATCCACTGAATGGCCGGCTTGGTAAGCAAACTGGCACTCTAATAGCGACCTCTGTACAAGACACGTATCTCGAATATGCCTGTCTATTAGCCGCTCAAGAGTTTTGAGCAATAATGACATTAGGCTTATCGGCCTGAAATCTTTTGCGTCGCCGTAGCTTGGGCGTCCAGGTATGAATACCGCGCGGGATCTGTTATAAATTAAAGCCAGTTGTATTAGCGTTTTTGAAAATTCAACCCCTAAGGAAGTCAAATAAGGGACGAAATTTTGTTTAAGAAATGCGTCATTATTTTTGGGCTTCTGTTTATAAATAAAATCTGAAGTTATAAACGTGGAAGTTGGTATTTAAGCTTTTTATATTTGAGAAAAGTCGGATGGTTCCTGAGATATTGCCGATGGGAAATCCCATTGGGCACACGACTAGTGTTTTACTAGTTTCTTACATTAAATGATTTAAACTACAATCTATATATAACTATATACCTCATTTGTCAAGTGTGTTCGTTTTAAATAAAATTCTATTACAAGGTCTGAATATTTTTTATACTCTTTAATCGTACAAATATCCATATTTGTCAATTTATTCTATTTTCCTATCTTTTTTAAAATGTGATACATGGAGAAATTGTTAGTTTTGAATTGTATGATCGCATATTAAATAGGGGAAACTATAGTCCAAGTTTCCTAATCGAACATCATCAATATGAGTAGTCAAGTAATAAGTCGCCATAAGTCAATCCTGTGCAAATTACTTCAATTAAGCTAATTACAGTTGAAAAAATGGAACTTTCATTCCGTCATAAAACATTCGAAAGCAATTACTGAACCGATTTTCAAATTAAATTAAACGCTAGTATACATTTTACATTAAATAATTTTATTTAGGTGCTTACTTAAACTACAAATTGAAGCTTACGTTTCTTTTTCGCAAAAACGTTCAACACACGCTTACTTTTAAATTAGTTGATGACTATGCGCACCCAGTGAATAGTCATTTCTTTTTTTCAATACAAGTATTCATGTGCCAAAAAGAAACAGATAATATGTTGTCAAAAATGTGAGTGTGACATTACGTGTCAGCATATCGTCTATGATGACTAAGTACTTCACTGCGTTCCGAATCACGCACGATTTTTTTAATTTTATTAAGGCATTAGATATAATATCATCAGCCGATCGACCTTAATAGACCGTGAAAGTGTGATGTTACAAGTCTATTAGGGCTGTGGGTATGCCCATCGAGCCCACAATGATGGATCCCCGCTTGGGTTAATCGGAACATTACTTCCGACATTGCAGATTTCAGAGTAACGAAGAAAGTGCTTAACTCACGACCTGAAGGAAGTCGTTCCTAGGTTGATGTAATCCGTGGATGAATGACGTCTCTGAAGATCGACGCAAATTGAACGTGCATAATTGGTGGAGAAAGACGCTCCGCTAAAAGATGACTAGCGGACTGATGTTGTAAATGTGGCCAAGGTTCTTAATGTACTTTTATGCCAAGATGTTGTTGTAGTAAATAACAAGATATGTCATCTCCTTTACCTTGGACCCTCCATTTTGGAATTTTTCATATAAAAGCATTGTGCTGAAATGTGCTCAAAATGTGCTATTATGTGCCGTATTCAATGAAAAGAAAATTCAGAAAATTTCATTCTTCTGAGGGGGTCCTTTTTGCTACAAGAGTTAGCCCCCCTACTTTACTTTATTGAAACCAACGCATTTGTACCGTAATCTGCTCAGGATGTGCTGCCATGTGCCAAAGTAAAACAATAAATAAAAATAAGGTTTTCGATTTTCCAAGTAAAAAATATTTTTTTGGAAAATGAAAATTTTTTTCCCCATATAATCAGAGGTTTTTTGTTGAAATCGATATGAGCTATCACGTGCCATATTGGAAAAAAGTGTATCGAGAAAAATATAACCATCGTACGTTAGCTAATCGTACCTATCTCCGGGGTATAGAATCGAAGATTTGTGACTCGTTACTAATTTAATACGTGTTTTGGTAAAAAAATTTTAATTTAAAAAAAACTATCGAAAAAATCTGCAACCAATATGGTTTATTTTGGCGATAAATTTTTAGATGTTTGAAATATAGATATTTGAAATATATTTTGGCTATAATTTTTTCATCTTTAGATATTACCCCATCATGCATTCGCTTCTGCTGCCTAAACTTGCTTAACTTTTAGTGTAAAATGATGATTTTTTAACGCCAAGAGGTAAATGCCTATCTTCACATTATCTTTGAGCCGTAGCATATGGTACATATTATAAGCTATCAAGTTTCATGTATGACGGTTGGCATAACATTACAAATTTTCAGCCACTGTCTCTTGTGTCAGTAGCTATAATTACATGAAATATTATTTTTATTTTGTTTTGACAATTAAAGGACTGTTCCGCAAATAATACGCGCACTGATAAACAAACATATAAAGCTTTCAAGAAATAAACGATTAGAGATTTAATATTATCAATCCATTTCAAATCGATCAATTTTAGATTAAATGATTGCTGACAAAACTCAAAAGCTTTTGCATTTTGTATGGATGTTTTTGTATGTAAACAGGTGATCAACGAGTGGCCAAATGCTAAACACCGTGATCACTGGGAAAAAGTACCGCAGCAGGAGCTCGGGAAAATACTGCTTCAGAGTGCAACCAAGAGGCTATCGCTCAATGTACTGAAGCTGAGCAGGATGCAACTGCGGAAGGTAATCGGATTCATTACCGGGCATTATCCTCTACAGAAGCATGTGCACAGAATGGGACTCCATAACGAGTCCATTGTGTGCAGATTGTGTGGCGAGGAGGAAGAAACATCCGGCTACATTATCTTTGACTGCGAATCTCTGGGTTACAGCAGATACAGGATATTCGGTATGGTACCGATTTTGTAATAAAAAATAATTACATATATTCGAGCTAAAATGATGGCCGTGAAACTATTCAGTATATTTTCCATCAAAAGAAGTTCCATCAAAAGTTGTTTATTTTAAAAATAACAGAACATTTTTTGTCTATCTTTTACGGTTTCAAAGGTGGGTAACACCCTCCCCCCTCCCTCCTGACCTCTGGGATGTGCATTCAGATTTTGCCCAATCGCGAACGTTCCTTTAAGACCCACATGTCCATGGACGGGCGGATATGTTGGAATGGACTAATTAGGTCATTATATATAAATATATATATAAATATATAAATATATATATATATATATATATATATATATATATATATATATATATATATATATATATATATATATATATATATATATATATATATATATATATATATATATATACCGGGTATAAAAATAAATAAATAAGTTTGAAATTGATTGAGCTTCATGGTAATCAGCTTCATGTGGTATTAATCTTATTGAAGTGTTGATGCGCGTATTATCTGTTAAACAGACCCATAATTTTTGAATAATATATTCAAAAATTATGCTGAACGATATAATATGAGGAATAAGCAGAAAAGTGTAGTCACAGCAACAGTTGGCATTCGATTAAATAATATGATGCCTTTTACAGATTCACTAAAATGCTGTCTGTTCAATTATTTTGTAGCAAGTAATGGATGATTTTCAATGATTGGTACTATAGTCAAGAACTAATAGTAGCTAGGTTTATGGTATTTCATAATGATATCATTTGGTATTTCATTAATGAGATTTATATTGCGAGTTATTTTATTTGAAGACTTGTGAAACGAAAATTTTTCTACCACTTTTAGCGAATTTCTTCTAAAGGAAATGCAGCTATTGTTTTTGCACCAATTTCGTAAAAAATTTCTTCAAATGTCCATCAATCCTACCTATTAGATGTTAAAAATAGATAGATAAATTCTGTATTTAGACCGTAGTCATTACAGTGTCAATAAAAATTAATTAATTAATAAAACATAAACGTTGACTCTTATTTAAGAAAATTAAAAATAAAATAATAATAATAATAGTAATAATTATGTAAATATTTTTGTATAACTGAACCAAATTCTCAAAAACAAAACTACTACCAAAACATTACAAATCAAAAATTGTCAATAAAAATTGTCAATAAAACACAGTAGCGAATTTTGTAGTTTCATAGTTTCAACTAATGTTCAGTTGTTCACTCATTAACACAAAAACTTCTTAATTTTAGCGATTCTGTAATATAGTTGTATATTGCGTACTGTTTGTGTATACTGTCACAGGTGAGCAGTTCGGCTAAATTATTCTCGGTGCCCACAGTAACATGACGAGTTAGAAAAACGTTTCTAATTTTATTACAAATGTTCCAAAGATTCCAATTCCTTTAAATTACATAATGAACATATTTCGTTTGCATCCCATTTGTACAGTGTCCCTTTCGTTAATATTCGGATTTTCGAGTTATGTATGAGCCTTAATTGTGCTATTAAGTCTAACGGAATTAAGTCTAATGAAGCGTTAGTTTGGAGATATTGGCTATTCATTTCAGTTGGAAACCATTTATATATTGTGCGAAATTTTGAGGTAAGAGGTCGGCTTTCATCTTCGTTTCTCAATTGAGATGAGTAACTCGTGATGATGCTCTCGAGATCATTTTCTACCATGCAGTAGTTTTGTTGTGACCACAAGTTTTCAAAGTTCAACAATGTTAGAATTTCTTTCAATTGGCTAGCCCAGTTGTATTTTATTAGATTAGTAGTCTTAAGATCCTGTTCTATTAGATACAAAAAACATTGTTTAGTTAAGTTATCGTCCGGTTTTTTTAAGAGTTTCTGCCACCACGTAAAAGAAGCTCGCAAAGCTTTCACCGAAATATTTTGGTTTCCTGTCTCTAGTCTAATAAGGTAGTGTGGCGTGTAACGTGGCAGAGATAAGAGCTTCTTGAAAAATGTACTCTGGACCTTATCTAGCATGTTCAGGTATCTTAATGACCATGTTTCTGCTCCATATAATAAGGTGCTATTTACAATCGAGTCGAATAATTTCAGCAAGTGTTGCATTTTGATCTTATAAGCAGATCCATAACCGTTCCTAATGCGGTATTCGCTTTCTTATTATATGTTAAAAATCACTATCGCTAAAATTTGAATATATGTATATATATATACATATATATATATATATATATATATATATATATATATATATATATATATATATATATATATATATATATATATATTATATATATTAATAACATATGTACTTTTTTAAAATGTCTGTGGACTCTCTAGCGGTCACAGTTTTATTCCGATTGGAATGAAATTTGGTATTTGAGTAGCTTTTGGTATTCTAAAGGTCAAGTTCGAAATGGGTAAAATCGGGCGATTGGAAAGGGGATTTAGAGAGAGGGGAAAACACAAAATTTGACTATCTCCCTTAATATTTGAAAAATCGAAAAATTTATCACGAGTTAAGTTGTAGGTACTAAGTTTTATTGTAATTTTGTTTCTTTTGTTTCTGTTCACATTAGAGTTTAAGAAAAATGATCAAGTAATGGATTGTAGCAAACTTGATTTTCTACAACTTTACTCCTTATACATTTTTCGATTATTCTAATATTAAGAGAGATATTTAATATTTTGTGTTTGTTTGACACGAATACATGAAATATATTCGAAATATATATTTGATTGTAAAAAACTTAAAAAAAAAATTCAACCGACTTCAAAAAACACAAAAAGTATATATATATATATATATATATATATATATATATATATATATATATATATATATATATATATATGTATATATATTTAGGTATTATTTAGGTATTTACATTAGTGTAAGACTTAGACTAAAAAGGTTCTTTTATATTTATTACTTTTCAGTTTCTTTCTTTTTTCGAAGGTTTAATTTATTGTTTAAAAGTTTTTATTTTTTACTTTTCAGTTACTTTCTTCTTTCGTTCGTTATATTTTTTTTTAAAAAGTATTTTTATGCATAACTTTTTACAGAGTAGTCCGATTTCGATAATTGTTTTTTTATTGAAAAGGGTATATTTCAAAGTTAGTAGCATATAAATTTGAAAAAAAATTTCGCCCCTAAGGGTAGAAAAATAGGCAAAAATTGATTGTTCACCCAATTTTCATCTGTGAACTGATTCTGTTGAAACTTGGCACACTTCTGTAGTTCCAATGACACAATAACATGTACGAAAAAAGAAAAGAACCGAAAATTGAAAAATAAAGACTTTTTAACAAAAAATAGAACAGACAAAAGAAGAAAGTAATAACTTTGTAACAAAAAATTAAACCTTCGAAAAAAGAAAGGAAAAAAAATTTGTTACGCTGGAGCTGCGTTAACTTAGCGAATTTCCATAGAATACATAAATCAATCTCTGGCGGTCATAATTTTAGTGTGATCAAAATGAAATATAATATCTGATATGACTTTAGTATTTGCAAAAATTAAATTTATTAATAGCCATAATAGAACGATGTATAACGATTATAGTCTATAGTTACTATGGAAACGACAATCAAAATTGACATTTCAAAATTAACACAAAATTTTACTAAAATAATTTTATAGTTTATTTGAAGTAACTCCAAAAAAAGGAGGAGGAGATGCTATGTTCGACTGTGAAGTAATGTAACAACTAACTGACTTACATGTTTGAATACCCAGTATATACTGAGTTATATAACAATGATTAAATTGTTAACAATTCTGCGTATTCGAAATGTTAACAATTCTTTCCAAAGAACATATAAGAACAAATTATGAGGAAACAATTGAGTTTATGAAAATCTTTTTCAAACAACACTTGCTTATTTTAAAAAGAAGATTTTTTGTTAACAAATTTTTTTTCTATCTCTTACGGTTTTAAAGATGTATTAATACCCCTCCGCCCCTCGAGCGAAGGGAAACACGTTCCAATGGTTTCAAAGATAAGCAGTTTTGCCCAAATATAGTCCGGTTTTGCCCATTATTATATATTTCGAATATATTTCATGTATTCGTGTCAAACAAACACAAAATATTAAATATGTCTCTTAATATTAGAATAATCGAAAAATGTATATGAAGTAAAGTTGTAGAAAATCAAGTTTGCTACAATCCATTACTTGATCATTTTTAACCCGACTTCAAAAAAGGAGGATGGTTCTCAATTCGTCTGTATTTTTTTTTTTTTTTTGTTTGTTACCTCAGAACTCCGTCATTTATGAACCGATTTTGAATTTTTTTTTTTTGTTTTAAAGGGTTTGATTCCCGATTGGTCCCATTGTCACCAAATCGCATTCTGATGAGGGGATCTCCGGGAAATTGAGGAAAATCCTCATTTTATATGTGATAACCGATTTCTGCGAAATTTTTTTTTTTTTTTGAAAGGGTGTACTCATTCATAATGGGAAAATAAAATTTTTTTTTAAAAACCGACTTCAAAAAAATTTTTTACAAAAAAAAAACCGACCCCAAAAAAAAAAATTTTTACAAAAAAAAACAAAATGCTTGTAAAAAAAACTGAAAATCTGTTATAAAAAAATGCACTAAAAATTACAAAAAAAAAAAAAAAACGGGTAAAAAAAATGTGTTATAAAAAATTCACTAAAAATTAGTTGGTCGTTCAGTAGGTCTACCCATATTTAGACAAATAAAATCAGTTATAGAACTTCAAAGTCACTAAAAAGCGAGAAATAAAACCTATTTTGACAAAATGGAAACCCGACTTAACAAAAGATGCACTAAAAAGTAAAAAAATAATTGCATATTCTTGTGCCAATTTTAGTTCACCAAAGCAAAAATTTTTAAATATATATGTACAATTATTGTTATTTTTGGAGGCGGTGTCCAAAAGTTATGTGAATTTCTTTATGTTGACACCGCCTCCAAAAATAACAATAATTGTACATATATATTTAAAAATTTTTGCTTTGGTGAACTAAAATTGGCACAAGAATATGCAATTATTTTTTTACTTTTTAGTGCATCTTTTGTTAAGTCGGGTTTCCATTTTGTCAAAATAGGTTTTATTCTTAAACTCTAATGTGAACAGAAACAAAAGAATTAAACCTTCAAAAAAAGACAGAAACTGAAAAGTAAAAAATATAAAAGAACCCTTTTAGTCTAAGTCTTACACTAATGTAAATACCTAAATAATACCTAAATATATATACATATATATATATATATATATATATATATATATATATATATATATATATATATATATATACGTGTATATATATATATATATATATATATATATATATATACACGGGTTAATTTGAGAACCTCCTCCGTTTGTTTCGTTGGTTAAAAAAACATTCAAATTGCGCAACGATATTGAGTGCCTTCAATGTGTTTACACACAGACAATATACAGCGATTATGATATTTGATAGTGGAAGCGCTGAGAAGTCTTATTTTTTGTGGCGAAAATTTGAAATTTTTTCTTCAAATTTATATGGTACCAAATTCGAAAAAATTCCCTATACAAAAAAAAGTAATTATCAAAATCGGACTACTCTGTAAAAAGTTATGCGTGATCATATATATAAAAAAATAAATATACAGGTTGAATTTAGTAGCTCCTTCTTTTCGTCTGTAAAAAATACAATCACATTGTAAGAAAAAAAAAACAATATTTTTTTTTTCAAAAATAGAAAATTATGGAAAGCTAGTGGAAAAAATAAGTGTATGCACAAAATTAATATACTAGGACAAACCCATCATCTTCGCTATGTATTCCCGCAGGTGAAAAATGAAATGAAGAAACTCTGTTGTCAGTCATCCAAGAGCACCCAGAGGTAGTAAAATTAGCCTCTTCACTTGAAGGACTATCAAGTCTGATGTTAGTTGTGTCTACTGGAAGACATGGTGAAACATTGCGGCAGAATGAAATACCCCATTGGGCAGAATGGGGTACCCCATTTCGGTCAACCTGTTCTGCCCCAGATACACGATTCAGGTTTAGCGGGTTCACTAGAAAAAGATACGTAAACAAACATTTAACTACACCAATCTAAAGACAATTAACCGCATTCCAAGCATGTACAACCGTAGTTGTAATGTAAACAAGTATGTATACCTTATCTTGGTTACATATATAGATAGATACATCTTGGGGTCGGTAAAAAGTATTGCACTTCGACCCTATGGTCCATTGTGCTCCGCCTTCCAGTTCAGTCCGACGAGATTCGCTTCTACCATATGTTGGCAATAGCCATGATCTTGCTTATCAGGTTTTCCTGAAGGTTCATATATTCGGGGTGAGATGCACCGAATATCCTGTATCTGCTGTAACCCAGAGGTTCGCAGTCAAAGATAATGTGGCTGGATGGACCCGTTAGGGAGTCCCATTGTGTGCACAAGCTTGGGCAGGGGATAATGCCCAGTAATGAATCCGGTAACCCTCCGCAGTTGCATCCAGGCTTAAAAAATAATTAATTAGATAAGTAAAAAATCGTATTTTCTTAAAAATTGTAATAAATTTAAAAAAAATTTCTATTATGAAATTCGTATTATTTCAATATTTCTATTAAGCACTAGAAAATAGTATTATTCTTGGGAAAAGAATTTTTATTATTATTCTTGAAAAACTTTCAAATTAAGAATTAAAATTAAATATAACTAGATTCTTTAAACTAATTAAATATTTGAATATGGTCAATTTAACAACTGAAATAAAATATATAAAGAACTCAATATTCGTTTAATTAATAAATTTTAATTAATTATCTATATATATATATATTATATATAATTGCTAAAGATAATTTTATTCAATTGATAATAGAATTTATTTTCTTCAGATAGTTATTTTTATTCTTTTTTCAATAGTAATAAATTACGTAACACTCTAGATTTCATTTCCATCATTTAATTTTCTCAATCCCACCATTTAATTAAGTTTTGAGTAAGAAGCAATAAAATTATAATTAAAAAAGAAATTATATTAAGTTTCGTGGGGGGGGGGGGTTCATGACCCCCAGAACCACCCCCTGGCTCCGCGTTTGATCGTATTTTGACAGCAGTCTACATAATGAAAGGCTTTCAGAAGTAGGTATTATTTATGAGGAAAAGTGCAATCGTTTGCTGCCAACAAATGCTGAAAAAAAATATTTTATTTCTTCATAAAACTGTAACTGATAGATTTTAAGTATTAGAGTAATAATTTGTTATTGAAATAGATACATTTTTTTCATGATTTGGTAATCGGCGGAATAGTATGCAGTATTCGACCACTTTTTTAATATTCGATATTCGGCCGAATACTGCATACTATTCGGCTGAATATCGATTATTAAAAAAGTGGCTGAATACCCAAAGTTAGCCGAATATTCATGGCATCTTTAGTTATTACTATTTTTATGAGGAAAAAATTCGTTATTACATCAATTAAACAACTTTGCGAATTTTCTTTGAATAAATACAGAAAACCGAATAAATTTCATTCCTATCAGATTAAAACTTGTCACGGTATCTTGGCTCTCTTTAGCCTTCAAAAGGACCTGTCGAACCTACAACAGATTCCGATACTCGACACAAAAAGAAAACACAAATATTAGTGAAATTTTACAAATCTATGTCAATTTGGACAATAACTCTTTTTTGAAAAGAAATTAAATTAAATTAAAATGTTATGAATTCAAACCTGACTTTATTTGATTTCAAAAAAAAGAATTTAAATTTAATTTTTTTCAACAATTTTTAATTTATAACTTTGATTATTTTAATCCAACAATGGTTTACTTTAATCTGAATTTTAGTCGAACAATTACTTGTTTTAAACTGTGATTATACTCGAACAAATGTCAATTTTAGACTGAAAAAAAAAACTTCTTTTGAAAGGAAAAAAATTCAGAATCAATTTTTACTTTCCTTGTAATTACTTGATTTAAAAAAAAAAACTTATAAAGATTAAAAAAAATAAATCAAACAAGATCTTATTATTTCCTTTTTGCAATTTTACAAAAAAAAACTCCTCTCTTGAGGAGAAAAATATTGTCATCTTAAATATTTTTCTTTGATACTTTGAACTTTAACTTGAAATATGTGTGGGGTCCAGAAAAATTATTCTTAATAATTTTTAATACAACAAATTGAGACCGCTAAAATGATAAAATACATCTTTTATTTAAACAGATTGCATGGACTTCAGTAATGAGATTGTAAGGAACATCATTGGTATCGTTTATTTTTAATCTCTCTGTATTTATTTAATATTTTCTAATATAATAATATTTTCAACGGATATTTGATAAAATTACAATCAAATCTATACATTCTTTGTATCGCTTTACTGTTTTTTTATTTTGTAAATAATTTTATCTAATATTAGTACGGTGCAATTACACATAAAAAGTGAGAAATCTCGGTATCTAGTTATACACTGAAAGCATTTGGAGAATTATTTTTTCTTGCATTTCTAAGATTAAACAAATTGTTTGCCTTATTTAAGAATGTTCCAGCATAACACCACCTTTCGACAGATTTTGCTCATTTTTTTCTTCACAGGATGAAAATAACATTTTCTAATAAAGCCCGAAGTTTCAGAATTTTTGAGTGTTTAGAACGCGAGATAATTAATATCAAAGTTATCATTCTCTCTCACTCTCTCATTAGACCCATGTATAACTTCATGCCCACCCAACTATTATCTGTTGTATTAGAAAAAATACTCGACAGAATTTAAGAAAAAAACTAGGATAGTAAAGATAAATATTTATTATATAATTTTTTTTTAAATAATCGTGTGTTACCGTTTTGTTTTCAAAATATAAAAGTTTAAAATTAGTTTTTTTTCAAAATTACATTATTTTGTATATATGAACGGTGAATTTGTCTATGTGTTGTATATGTGTGTTTATGTATTTGTTCTATAATACACTGCTGGAACGTCCTTAAACATGCCGGTCTAGTAAGACATCGAAATGGGCAGAGTGGGAAAACTATAATATTATCACAATTTTTGAATAAAAAAGTTAATGATCGTTGAGATATGACAGGGGTAACATTTTTTTTAATATAACGAAGTGGGTTATTTCATAAAATTCAAATCGTTTCATTTCTGAAACGAAGGAAGATATCGGATTCAAAACTAATGGACTGATCTGTTGTTTAAACTTATTTAATAAATATATTTCATCCTACCCCTAAGTTTTATCACGATAAAGGTTACCAAAGGTACTACAAAACTTTGTAACCTTGTGGACCCTTAAATAACTTTTTTTTGGAAAGAATTTGGTTTTCGAAAGAAATTTCGAATAAAAGCTATTGGTAAATCATCTTTCCCATTAGATGTTTGTGAAAGCCGGCATTTTTCGAAAGCTTTTATTATTATAATTACAATTTTAATATTATTTTTATTATTAATATTAAAATTTTGCTATGACACGTTCCTATTAGATATTAAATATCGAGGCTAAAATTAAACATTGGTTTAAATTTAAAGTCTATAAATTCGTATTTAATTAATCATTCTCTTTTTATTAGGTTTTAGATGGAATATACCAGGATATCTTGGTATATTCCCACAAATTGGCGCCCGAGCATAAATTCAATTGGGTGGTGAACGCCTTAAGTATTTATTATACCCGTTATATAAGATCATAGATTATATATATATATATATATATATATATATATATATATATATATATATATATATATATATATATATATATATATATATATCTAATAGTTTAATACTATGATAACATATACGAGGGAAGTTCAAGAGATAAAATTTTGAGTGTGTGTTCTGGAGCCAAAAAGTAAGATCAAGTTCGTTAATGGGCCTTTTGTATGAACCTTTTTTTCATAAATTCAGAATATACCGGGTATTTAAGCAAATTACTCAGTTAGTTGTTAATTTCACTCGTTTTTATCTAAAATATAGGTGGCGCATAAGTAACGTTATGTTTTAATTTGTGGATAAATTTTTTGTTTACGTTTGTTTCATTTTTTTTTCAGAATTAACTTTGAAAAACTTGGGAAATTTATGATGGAAAAACTCAGCACAGAACAAAGTACTAAAGTTATTCAATTTTATTTTGAAAGTCAGCATTCGATTATTCAGACTCAAAGATAATATCGAAATTTCTTTCATGTTCCGACAATTTACCGATTGGTTCAGCGTTTTCGGCAATATGGGGCTGCCTGTATTCTTCCGCGTGCTGGAAGACCTCGTGCAGTTCGAAATGATGTGAACATTGCTCGGATGCAAGTAACTGTTGAGGAAAACCCCAAAACTTCCACCAGGCGACGTTCCCAGCGGTTGGTGATGTCTAGGCGGTCTTTGCAAAGAATTTTATATACGTTACACCTTTTCCCATATAATATTCAATTGGTTCACGAGTTAAAACCAAACTATGGCTCTTCTGCGCGAAATTTTTAGCGATCGAATAATAAGACCGTTAACCAGATTTCACGGCTCCCGATTTTTTTCTTTGGGGCTATATAAAGGGTAAGGTGTATGCCAGTAAACCAAAAACCATCCAAGAGCTTAAGGCCAATATCCGAGAAGAAGTGAGGGCGTTGAGACTTGAAATTCTAAGACAAGTTATGGAAAAGGCTCTGGAAAGAGCACGTCAGGTCAGAAGCCAACAATGGGCACCATTTGAAAAATGTTATCTTCAAAACATATTGTGAACATATTTCCAAATATTAATCTAAATTTTAATAAATACCAACGTTAAATAAAATCAGAAAGAAAAAGTTATTCATTAAATAAATCATAACGTTACTTATGCGACACCCTGTAGAAGAACAACTGACGTTAGAAACTGAAATCAGTTTGTCAATTTCATTAGAAAACTTTACGATTCATTCAATCATTTTCAATTCAACATTATCATCAATCGTGACAAGTTGAATTTCAATCTGCGTGACCAGTATACCAAATAATCACGAATAAAGTATGACTCAGGAGTTAGATCATTTGATAAAGATATCATTGCATTGTATACTAATAGGAAATATGCATGAAAATTTTTTTTCACATTTATTTTCAGAATATGAAAATACTGTTAATACTGTAATAATATTTAAAAACGAAATTAAAATCCGACAAATATCAAGCAAGCTATAAGCTTTTAAAGATTATTATCTGTCTCTTTCTTGCAAATATACTAAAAACGGAGTTTTACGTGTATTTTAAATGGTGAAAGTGTAATATGACGTCACATAACATATCAAGAGGGCTATCACCCTCTTAGTAAACATGCTTCAATTCAAGTGAAAAAAAATTTTCATATTCATATATATATATATATATATATATATATGTACACACATATATATAAATATATATATATATATATATATATATATATATATATATATATATATATATATATTTATTTATTTATATATAATATTTATTTATATTTATATATATATATATATATATTAGGCTGTATAAAAAAAATCGACTTTTTTTTCAAAAAGCACTATGAAAATATTGTTCAGGATTCAGAAAAATCATTGACCCTGATAAAATGACCCTGTTAAAGCGGCAGCTTTTAATTTTAACATTAAGGAGTGCCTCAGCGTGATTTTCTATTTTCCATTTGATTAATATGGGAAAATTTGCTTTCTAACCTTTGGAATTTTGTAGCTTCTGAACAGCTTATTCAACCTATAAGGTCAGAGCACATTCTTGTAGTAAATTAAACGTTCTACAAAAAAGGTATCTTGTAATATTTTGATATATCAACTCCTTCAGGAGTTATCAAGGTTAAATTTGAACAAAATTTTGCTTTAAATAATCTTTTTTAATATCTTTCTTAGATGCTGAGAGTATCTTAATGGTCGAAGATCCGGGATTAGAAAACCTTCCCTCATCTGTTAATTGAATGAAATAATTTTTAAAAGGCAGATAACAATATTATAAATGTAGGAGTGCAATGTCTGCCACCGTAGTCCTGCTGCCTATATCATATTAACTAATTAATTAATTAATATGATATAGTGTCTTTGTTTGTTGCTCGAACAAATATATTTGTCTCTCTCTCTGCGTAGAACACATTTTTTGAAAATGTTAATATATATATAATATATATAATACCTTGAATATATATATATACCTTGTCTCTACCTGGAACTGGTAGGTTATGGGTTCGAATCCCGACACCGGCAGTTTGTCAATTAAAAAAAAAAAAAATTAATGGGGCGGTTGATTGACTAAACTGTCGGCGAATGGACAAGAACGAAGTAACCGGTTATGCTTGTGAAGGTTTTCTGCAGTTTCCCTTCACGAAGTCCATATGAATATCGGCATAGTTCCTATCAAAGTCGGCTGCAGCCACACACCTACCAATTCCTAGTCTGCATTCGAAGTCCTGATCCTCCACTCACATCATAAAAAATGTAAAAGATAAATGAATAAAGGTTGAAAAATAATGATGTGGGTGGCCTCTGTTATAGACCGGCGTGTCTCAAAAACGGAGGTTACACCTCATTATTATTATTATTATTATTATATATTTATAAATGGGTCTCAGGAGGAGATATATATATATATATATATATATATATATATATATATATATATATATATATATATATATATAATCTAAAATGATGGCCAATTGAAGAAATTTTTCAGAAACCAATTTCCTTTCATAAAAATATACGCTTTATATATGTTTGTTAAATAAAAATACAGATTATTTACTACGCTTTAAAAAATATTCCTGAAACAAAAGAATTATGTAAACAGGATTTTATCTATTTTTAAACTATAATAATCTCTCCTACAGTGATAATGTAATATGTATGTGAGTTTTTTAAAGCCTACACTTTCTCCTACGTTGAAAACTATTTTTGGTTTGAAAAGAACGAAAGACTACATATTATGTTATAATATCCATACCACTGTGTATTATAACATAAATGTAACGCCGTGTGTACTTACACGGTAACATGTGTGAATAATTAAAATAATTATTTACGTTTAGATTGTTGTTTGAGAGGTTGTCATGGACATGGGGAATATTAAATATTTTATAATTGAATATACATAATTGAATTATTTGTGGCGAATTTTATTTCTAAAAAAGCTATTGGTGTTGTGTTGATAGAACGATTTCGTAAACATTTTTTCAGATGTTCATAAAAACTTACAGGGCAAAAATTACCATCAAAATCCATTAAAAATTTTTGAATTGAACCATTTTGTATTGAATGGTGCGTTACTACTGGTTCAAAAGGTATCGAGGTATAATATAGATAGAAATTCGAAAACATCCTTGTTAAGGGCCACCCTAATATATATATATATCGTCTAAAACATATATATATATATATATATATATATATATATATATATATATATATATAAAATATATATATATAATATATATATATATATATATATATATATACCATGGTAAATCGCGATTTCACACGCAACACTTAAGATTGAAAACGCTCTAGTATCTTAATATTACACACACTTGCCCAGCTTCATAACTCCATATAGGCTTTAAAATGCTTTTATACACTAACAGAAATAAAGCCACTAATAAAAACTCTGGACGTAATCAACGTGGGCATAAACTAACATTGATTAAATATACCGAAGAATTATATAATAGATTATATGCAATTCCAAACTCAAATTCTAGTTCAATCGAAGTTCCGACATCGCAAACCAAGATAATGAAGAGGACCTCTAACTCGACAGTGAATTATTTGAACTTCAACTAAAAAAGGCCATTCAGACAGCTGAAACTTTAGAGAAAACCAGTCACCCTCACATAACTAGAAATTTAATAAAAAATAATTTCAGTTATTTGTGCCTACTGGGCAAGGAACGCCTAGTCTTCAAAAAATTTACAAAGCTGTAATGGCTATTAAGCCAACATCGACGGAGAATGAGCGTGTTTTCTCGTTATCGGGAAACATTGTCAGTAAAATAAGAAACCGCCTATCAGATGATGCTGTTAATGCTCTGGTATTTCTGAAAGCCTCTTTTATAAGGAAAAAGCGTTAAATTAAAATTTATTTGATTTCTTTGTTGATGATTTTTGTTTAATCGAAAGACTGGGGTGTTATTAACATAAGAGTTTTTAAATATAAAAGGCATTTTTAGTTGAAGTTAGTAGTAAAATGTTTGTTTTGTTAACAAGTTTTTAAAGTTATCTAAATTTGTTCTAGTAATTTTGTTGATTTTATTTTACTAATTATTTAATTTTACTTCTTATTTAATTAAAGACTGTACATTTGGTAACTGATAGGGACCCAATAATTATAAAAAAGTTAAGCACTACCCTACTCTTTACTTTTTATATAGACCAGCCGAGTATAGTTTGATTAATTTATTGTTTTTTGTCGATTTGTTAATAAATAAGTGCAATTTATGGTAACTAAAAATTTACTATTTGATTTAATTGATCTCATTTATCAGTCTAATTTGTAATAAAGCAAAAATTTATAAAAAACATTGTGTTTTATTAAAAATTTCAAAATTTCTTGAGATACTCGAGAAACTCGAGGTATCCTGGTCGAGAATTCTCGTGCCTTGAGAAATAAAAAAGGTCGAGAAACCAGAAACCCTAGCGTAAACGCTCATTTGAACGACAAATAATAAATCGACAACAAGAACAAGTTTCTTTTTTATGATACTCGATACAATGACTTTGCTACAGATTGTGTAAAAGCTGAAAAAAATTTAATCCTAAAACATTGTAAGGTCTGTCATCGTCATGTTTTGATTTAAAAACGAAAATAAAAATTATATTTATGTACACTCCCGTTCAATAAAATTGAACCAACCTGAAATGTTAATTTTCTTACATTTCATAAAACTCCTCACTTTTGCAACTCTCTGTATATTATTTATTTATAAACAAAGATAAGTAGTATATTTTTTAAATGTGAAAAAAGAAATGGAAGTTTTATTTATCTATGTAAACAAGTCAGTGACAGAGCAAGAATATGTAATGTAAATACATGTTAAGTGTTATATCTCCCTTTTACGTATAAAAATAAAATAAAATGTTGTATCTGTCAAAAACATTTACTACAAGAAAATTCAAAATTGACTGATTTGGTTCAGATCGGTTAAATTTTATTGAACGGGAGTGTACCTACATTTTGTAATAACATATTGTAATACGGGTTTCGCGAGTCAGCACTTTTAGTTTGTTTTTATACTTTATAATGAACATTTAGTGAATATAAACTTCATCGAAACGTCTATAAAAAAAATTACATAATCTGTAAACCCATAAAACATGCCTGCTAACGTGTAATTAATTTTTCAAATTATGTGTACGTATAAGCGTGTAAACAGCCACAACACAATATATAAATGTAAACATATACCTATTTTCAGTCTTTGTTTATAAATATTGAATATTCAGCATATTAAAAACTAAATATGAAGTTGAACTATTTATGTTTCAATTTTATGCTGTGCTCAAAAAGTATGTTTATAAATAATTTTTACCGTGTGGTTGGTGTTGCTTAGCATGTCGTATCAAACGTTAACATATTATTTATCTCTTCATAATGTGCAGAAAATTATAATAGTGATTCCTTAACTCATTTTGTGAAAATTGTATCCTATAATATAATAAGTGGGGTGTGAAAATCATGAGGTCCACACCATCAACTTTCCTACATGATATAAAAATTATTATTATTGATATTAATAATAAGTGACTCTATTTAAAATTATTATATTTTATATTCGCGATAAGATAGTATTAATTGGCAAAAAAATCGAAATCGAAATTTTTTTATATCTTCTTTATGTTGCAAGGATTCCTATAGGGAAGTTGTTTAAAAAGAATTAAAAAAATCAATAAGACCAATATTAAATTTATAATTTTTGCCCCAATTCCTAGAACAATTACTTGTATTTTATAAATACGTATTTCGACTACAAGGTAGCCATCATCAGTATAAATTAGCTAATCGTAACTATCTATCATGTGTGTGAGTGTCTCATACACACGCACACAACTGAGTCTCCATCTTCTCATGGCAAGAGCTGGACAGTGACAGAGAAGATGAGACATCGTTTTCTACTCCTCCCCAATGTGACAGCTCCTGCAAAAGTCGTGATGCACTGGTAGGCCCAGTCGTTCAGCGTGCTTACCCCTAGCTAGTGTCTTGTAGTACCAAAAGTGCGTTCCTCCCTCCGTCTAAGATTGGCCTTTCTTAAGATATCCTAATTCAGAGCAGCTTGCAATTCGCAAACGGAACTACCGGATACCTATTGATGCTAGTGTCCGGCAGCCTTGTGCCATTCCTATAAGGTTTACATTTATTTGTTCCGCCAGCTCATTTAAGGACGTTCGGCAGTCCTGTGCTATCTTTGAGGTTAGGTAGACTGAGCTTAAGGATTTTAGCGCTGCTTGGCTGTCGGTGAGGATAGTAACGTCGCTGCACATTAAAGTGTTCAGTCTTATCCATTCGCATACCTCGTTAATAGCCATCACTTCCGCTTGATACACACTACAGTGATCCGGCAGCCGGAATGATAGCCTTAAATCTCGATTTCCAGAGTAAACCGCACAACCTGTTTTCCTCTCTAACTTAGATCCGTCGGTATAAAATACCACGGCCTTTGGCTTAACCAAGTTTTCATCTCATTCCTGTCTGGTGGGTATCTTCAGTGAGAACTTGTTCCTGAAGTTAGGAGAGGGTAGAACCTAGTTGACGAATCTTGGAAGTGTGTACTTTCGGAAGATCCGTGCATGACCGTAATGCGTCTTAGTCCAGGGTGCGACTAGATTTAGCTGAGAGGTGCACCTGCTGCGTATTTCTCTTCTAAGAGGTCAGTTGGCAGGAGGTGCAGAATTACCTCAAGTGCTTTAGATGGTGTTGTAGTAGACATCCCGAGATTAGTGTGGATACTAGCCGTTGGACTCTACCCAGTACATTTGGGTGGATTTCCTTTTCCAGTGCTTACCACCACACTAGTGACCCAGAGAATAATATGGGCATAATAACTCGAACTTTAACATTAAATAATTAATTCAAGACCCTCGTAACCTCCCCTGAAACTTTTATAATTGATTTATATGCACTTCAACTACATGTAAACAAAAAATCAAGCCTTAATCTTTTAAAAGCTTTAGGGCTCGTACATTCTTAAGAAGCTTCTGAAGTCGTTATAAGACAGTTTCAATGAAAATTATGATGAATAAATATGTGAATATAACAAGATTTTAGAAACCTGCAATTTTCAGTTACCAACAAAGTACATACTAAGTTTATACTATGGAACCTTAAGTAGGCATTTATACCCATTTGGAAACATCTGGAAATATACATAAATGTTGATTTAGATCTCTTCAAATGAATGATGTCCTGTATGGTTAAAGGACTTCGGTGTAGTGCGCACTCTCAAAATTTTGAAAATGATGTCGAATGCAAAAATCATTTTGACATAGCTGAAATTTTCAGTAATGATTGCTAGTACCATCCCATTCAAAACAAAACAAATCCCACGAAAACAAAAATTTCAATAGCGTTTGATTGGCTAAAACTATATATCTTACCGATATTTGAACAACCTTCGAAGAGTAACATTTTCATTCGATCTCAAAGGCAATTATAGGAAGTAGTGTATACTTTTGATAAATAATTTGATTGTCATTAAATACATACCAAGGATAATCTGTCCCAATAAATTTTTACGAATCATTTTACTACTTTTTAACCCGACTTCAAAAAGGAGGATGGTTCTCAATTAGTCTGTGTTTTTTTTTATGTTTGTTACCTCAGAACTCCGTCATTTATTAACCGATTTTGAAATTTTGTTTTAAAGAGTTTGATTTCCGATTGGTCCCATTGTCACCAAATCGCATTCTGATGAAGGGATCCCCTGGAAATCGAGGAAAACCCTCATTTTATATGTGATAACCGATTTCTGCGAAATTTTTTTTTGTTTTTGAAAGGATATACTCAAGGATATTCTCATTCATAATGAGAAAATAAGAAAATTTTTTAAAAACCGACTTCAAAAAAATTTTTTACAAAAAAAAAACCGACCCCAAAAAAAAAATATTTAAAAAAAAACAGAATGCTTGTATAAAAATATAAAAATAATTGCATATTATTGTGCCAGTTTTAATTCACCTAAGCAAAAATTTTTAAATATATATGTACAATTATTGTTATTTTTGGAGTCAGCATAGAGAAATTCACATAAAATTTGGACACCGCCTCCAAAAATAACAATAATTGTACATATATATTTAAAAATTTTTGCTTAGGTAAACTAAAATTGGCACAAGAATATGCAATTATTTTTTTACTTTTTAGTGCATTTTTTGTTATAGAATATTTTATTTTTGAAGTCGGGTTTCCATTTTGTCAAAATATGGTTTATTTCTCGCTTTTTAGTGACTTTGAAGTTCTATAACTAGTTTTATTTGTCTAAATATGGGTAGACCTACTAAACGACCAACTAATTTTTAGTGCATTATTTTATAACTTTTTTTTTATCCGTTTTTTTTTTTTAAATTTTTAGTGCATTTTTTTATAACAGATTTTCAATTTTTTATACAAGCATTCTGTTTTTTTTTTGTATAAATTTTTTTTGTTAAACAACTTTGAAAGCGAACATTTTTGTTTTTGATGGGATATCAATATTTTTTGTATGCGAAAACTTAACCCCTTTCCAATTTTTGTTTTTAATGGGATATCATTACTTTCTGTGATATCTGGGATGGGATATCTTTGCTTTAAATTTTATTATGATCGCTATATGATGCATGAAATGAAATATTCATACAGTCTATATTTTAGATAAAGAAAACACTAAAAATATCTCTTAATATTAGTATCTCTCTTAATAATAGAAGAAAAAAAATCGAAAAATATCTAAGATGTAAAGTTGTAGAAAATCAAGTTTACTTCATTTGACTGATCATTTTTTCACAAACTCTAAAATATACAAAGATATTTATAATTTATTCTTAAATCGACATTTTTTAGCGAATTTCCTCCAAAGAAAATGCAGCTACTATTTTTGTACCAATGTTGGAATTTCGTACAAATTTCTTCAAATGTCCATCGATCCTACCTACTAGATGTCAAAAATTACTATCGTTAAAATTTGTGTATATGTATTTGTGTATAGTAATTTTTGACATCTAGTAGGTAGGATCGATGGACATTTGAAGAAATTTAAACGAAATTCCAACATTGGTACCAAAACAATAGCTGCATTTTCTTTGGAGGAAATTCGCTAAAAAATTTACGAATTTACGATTTAAGAATAAAAATTATAATTATAATTATCTTTGTATATTTTAGAGTTTGTGCAAAAATGATCAGTCAAATTAAATAAACTTGATTTTCTAGTCGTAATTTACTCTTTGACAATTAGAAATAGATTGAAAGTCGAGATCAATTGACAAAAATAAAAATAAATAAAAAAATTAACTAAAATAAATTAAAATATAATAAATTTCATTGAAATTACTCTTGTTAAAATTTCACAGTTTCAGCGTGAAACTGTCACCAAGTTAGCAACAAGTAACATATCCTGAGATAATATAAGAGTAATTTTAATAAGAGTAAGGTTAACAGGAGTAAACTTGAATTAAAGAAATTTTAACAAGAGTAATTTAAATAAAATTTATTATATTTTAATTTATTTTAGTTATTTTTTTTATTTATTTTTAGTTTTATCTATTGTTCTCGACTTTTTATCTATTTCTAATTGTCAAAGAGTAAATTACGACTAGCTAATTTATACTGATGATGACTACTTTAATTATTGTTACTTTTAGCGGAATGCAAGCTGAACTGCAAAGTCCATCCGCCCGCGTCATTCACACTTCGTCGCTTCCGTCCATTCGGTTAGATACACGCATGAAATCTACCTATCTCTGACGCGCAATCTGTTGCCGTTCAGGCACCGGTAGCCGTGTTCACAATGAACTTTGTTACTATACACAAAAAAAAAATTGTTTCGATCAGATACCTAAATTTCTAAATTAATGTCGTGCCCGAATTATTTTGTCACGTGCTATGGCACGCATGTCATTGGTTCGCCATCGCTAGTATACAATATACTATATGTATGTATACTATACATACATCAATATACATCTCGTTTTAATTCAATAAATTAAAAAGAGATATATACTGTAGCCACTGGACGCCATATTGATAACAAATTAGTATAATCGAGTGTACATACAACGAAAATAAAATAACCTAAAGTTATTTAAATTATCTTGTTTTAGCGAGAAAGTCTGTTTGACAAACCATGCCATTTACCAGCCAAGTAGCCGAGCGGTCTAACGCGCTCTGTCTACTTGGGGACTGGGAGGTTATGGGTTTCAATCCCGACATCGGCAGTATCTCAATTATAAAAATAAAGGGTGGTTAATTGACTAAACTGTCAGCGTATGGACAAGAACGAAGTAACCGGCTTGTGAAGGTTTTCTGCAGTTTCCTTCACGAACTCAAGATGAATATCGGCATAGTTCCTATCAAAGTGGTCTGCAGCCGCACAACCTACCAATTCCTAGTCAACACACAAAATTCCTTCCACTCCACTCAGATCCTCACATCATTAGGCATCACAATGTACCTTATGGTCGAAGTGTGTCCCGTCCAGGACAGCCGCTACAATCTATCAATCTATCTAACCGTGCCATTTATTTTCCATAGTAATGTTTACCTTCTAATCTTGAGGTTTCTTTTAAATTTATAAGTTTTCGTATTGGGAGATTATGCTGAGCAGTGATGTTAGCGATGCAGAGAAGGCCAAATAAACGTTTCAGTAACACTAAAAACACAACGATGAGAGCTGTGATAATGACTCTATTTCTGAGTCTATTTTCTCAGCTAGTATCGAGAATGGATATTGAAATTTTAATAAGTTATTGTTCTTCATTGTGGGGCAGAAGGGATAAGAATCGCAATAATTGATTCGTATTGGATAAATTGTAGAATGAAGAAGCACAAGTAGTATTCCCCCGAACACTTTTCTGTCAGTTTTGGTAGGATGTGCAGAGTATTCGCGTTCTCTAAACTAAATATTACTTAGTAGTACTAGAAGATACAAGTAACCTTCCTTTTTGAAGTAATTCATTTTTACACCTTGAGCTTCTGCTATACATTATTATTATCTGCTATTTCATCTTGTAGTAGCTTGGAGTTGCATATTAATAATACGCAGCTACATCTAGCTGAATCATTGCAGTTTCTAGGATAGTGATTCGCAACCACTGTGCCGTGGCACTTTTGTGTGTCGCAAAATTCTTAAAGTGTGCCGAAAAATTTTAGAAATGAATATAGTAAAGTATTAACCAACATAAAAACGAAAAAAAGATCGAGACTGTTAAATGTAGAAGACGATATGAGAGTAGCATTGTCATTTTTACGACCAATTTTAAATGAAATTATCAAAAAACACCAAGCTCAAATTTCTCATTAAAAGTATTCTTATTATTAACTTGTAATTAATCCTTTAATAAACGTGCTGTTGTTTTTGTAGTACATATTATTTTATTTTACATTCAAAATTATTATCATAAACTATTTTACACAGTGTATTATAGGTAAGTAAACAACTTTCAAACGTATCTTTTTCTTTGTGTGCCGTCAAATTTTGAAATCGTTAAAAGTGTGCCGTGACAAAAAAAAATTGAGAATCTCTGTTCTAGGAGTTTCACTGCAAACTAATTTCAGTTGGGATCTTCAATTCCAAGCAACTAGTAATAAAATTAGCACGGCTTGCTATCAGCTATGAAAAACAGTAGATTTTAATGCACTTATACAATTTTACTATGCTCAGGTCTTTTCACGAATTAAGTATGGCATTATATTTTGGAGACTATTACCACATGCAAACAAAGTATTCATTGCAGAAAAAAGATGCCTCCGAGTGACAGCCAACCTTAAAAACAGAGACTCGTGCCGGGAAGCTTTTACAAACCTAAAAATATTGACACTTCCAGGACTATTCATTTTTGAAACCGTTTTCTGTTGGTGAAAAATAATAGTCACTGCTTGAAACGTAATCGTGTTTTTCACACTTATCAAACTACAAATAGGGATGATATTTGCGTCAAACAACATAATTTGACTTTGTTTGAGAAGAGTCCTCCTTTTATTGGATCAAAGTTGTACAACAAGCTTTCTCGTGAAATCAAAGGAACACCAAGCCCGAAGCTTTTTCAATTCAAAGCTCAGAGCATCATTACTTATTCTATATAATGTAAATGAATTTTTAGATATTGTTAATTTTATACAATTGTAATTTCGTATGCACTAAGTCTGTGTGCACTCAGACAATATCTATTTTATGTAAAAATAATTTACGGACAATCAAAATTATTATTATTATTATTCGTTATCTCAGCTCGTAAACGTAAACACCGCAAAAACTCGATGCTCTAATCGTTCGCCTTACCCTCAGGCAGTTGTAAATCTCAGTGAAGATTCTGGAAAACCGATACTTATTTGCTAGATTTATTTAGCTTTTCAATTATATGTTCTTTTGAGCTTCAAAGCGTTCAATTGTATTGGTATTAGTATATACAGTGTCTGAAGCGAAATGAAGGTCTAACACTCGAAATTTGAAATATTAAGGTAAAAAATATAAGGCTTCGATCAACACCCTCACCTTATAGACAAAAACAACATTGCATGGTCAGAAAAGGATACGCCCAATAAATGGGTTGGGTTCAGCACACACTTAATCCCTTAATTGGTCAGTCAACTCAAATAATGCTTCAGGTATTGCCTCAGTCAGACCATATAAAAGACAAAAAATGTTTAATATTATTGTGAGACACGCACCAAATTAGCAACGAGCAACATATCTCTGACTCCATATCCCAGAGATAGTTACGAATTCATACTGATGATGACTACTTTGTAGTCGAAATCCGTATTTATAAAATATAAATAATTGTTCTGGGAATTGGGGCAAAATTTGAAATTTAATTTCAAAAAACCTAGAATTCTCTTTGATTATTTCAATAATCTTAAAAATAATAATATAGTTTATATTTTTAAATTTATTGAAACAGGAATGCTTCACCTACTGCGGTGGCATCTGCTGACACTTCATTCGATTATATCAGTACCTAAAACAACATGTATCTGGAATAAAATGACTAACGAGAGATTCAACCATGGAGACTATATAAGATTCAACGCTGTTATCCGGCATATAAAACTTCTCAGAAAAAACTTTAAAATAAATAGTTTTAAAAGTAGATATCGAAACTTACTTATACCTACATATAATATATTTCTGACTATTAATCTGTAATTTGTTCTTGTAACATCGTGTGAGATATTTCTTAACAAATATGTATCTGGATAATAATAGAATTGTATTAAACTTATAATTAGACTAATTAGACTAATGTCGACAAGGTAATATTTTAAATTATTTTAAATAGAAAATAATTTCTTTTTAAAATTCGACACGCAGGAGCTCCGTAGATTAAGCTAATTTTTAGATCATCGTTATTTTTAATGACAAATTTTGGTATTTTCAGATATTTCTTTAATATAAATTATCCAAATCTGCTGATTATTTTGCTTTTTATTACGAAACTCTTAATTATTATATACTCAATTATTTAATCATTTTACCCTTGATTATATTGATTATATATTTTTGATTAGTGGTTTTGTTTACGTTTCATAAGTATACATTTAATACAAAGACTATAATGCTTCATATTATAGGAAATTTTTTTCAATTATTTTGGTAAAATTTACATTTACAGTAAACTGTAAAGTAAGTAACACCAGCCAAATTTTATTTATTTTTTATATGAAAATTTTAATTACCTTTCAAAATTAATTCGCCCTTAAATTTTTGTAGATTTTAAATCTTGCAGTCACTGGCCTCAATTGAGGTGTGTTTTTTGTAGATTCCCTCTACCAAGTTCACAAATGTACAAAAGTTCAAAAATAAATTGTTTTTTTTTTTTGGTTTACAGGGCCCAAAATATGATTTTGGGAACAGCAAAAGTAAAATTGATGGCTCTGGGGATTCACGTGTAACTTTTTAATTTTACCCACCATCATGTCCATGCAAAACTAATGGTACACTGGCAGTGGCGGGGCAAGACCAAAATTTGATATGGGCAAAGTACATTTTGCGAGGCTCTCTGGTGGCGCATGAAGCAATGATATAAATTAAAAAACAGTTGAAACATAGCTTTTTACTTTATTATAGTATAGACAATTCAAACTAAACTATATTCTTAGACTAACATTAAAGGAACAGAAATTTCCTGCTTTTAGCCTTACTAAACTCCTTATTGATTGTGCCGTAGTTAAGCTTATTATGCCATAAACCATTGAGGCGCGAGGCCCCTCGGACCGCGATGCTGTAAGCGGTGCTCACGTCGCCCACGCCTGACGCCGCCTCTGTAAGACTGGTAAGAAGAGAACAAATCACAGAAATTATATTTTATTCAGAAAAATAATGAAAATGTTATTTAAATTTTTAGCCTTATGTATAATATTTTGTATATCTATGCCATTGTTGCATATGGCATCACTGTTGTAATTTTATTATCTAAATATTATGTATTAATATAGTAGGGGAGCACGGGGAACAACGGGGTTCCGGGGCAGAAGGAAGTTTGATGATTTTCGGTGTCAAGGTTGTAGAACGTAGAACTAAACCAACCTGTGGCTGTTTAACCACGACATTCATGTTATCGTTTATAGTTGTGCGATTTTTTGCTCCTCTATTGTAACTTATGAGGATCTTGTAACCAAGATAAGGTATACATACTTGTTTACGTTACAACTACAGTTAGTACATGAATCATGTCTATTCTCCCAATGGGATACTCCATTCTGCCGCAATGTTTCACAATGTCTTCGAGTAGACACAATTGACATCAGACTTGATAGTCCTTCAAGTGAAGAGGCTAATTTTACTGAGTCTCTTCATTTCATTTTTCACCTACGAGAATAGGTAGCGAAGTTGATGAGACTGTCCTAGTGAATGAATTTTGTGCATAAACTTATTTTGTCTGCATTTTCACTAGTTTGATATGTGTTTATAATAACCTGTCCTTACCATCGTTCTGCTCCGAGCCGAACAGGACAAATGACATAATTTTCTATTGAAAAAATATACATTGTTTTTATTTTCTTACAATATGATTGTATTTTTGTGATTATAACATTATAATGTGTTCATAGAAAAATTTACAGCTCTCTGAATAAAGCCTTTGGTATTTTTAAATCATATTTATGTAAACCATTAAAAACTTCGTACCCCGTTTTTTTGACTCTCACCATATAAAGAGGGGTCTTATATATGTGTTATGGCGTCAGGATATGTATGTTTGTCTATCATAGAACACTTGCGCGACTTTAATGCTACCTTCTCGCTGGAATGTGTACGTGTATTGAATGAAAATAAATAAATGTTTAAGTTAACGAGGTTAAATTTCATTATTTTCAATAATTAAAAAAAAAATAATTTTAAATAATTTATAATAATTTGAATTGTATAAATTATTATTATTAATACATAAATGTTATTATTATTTCATAATTATATTTTTTCGTAGACCCCATATATTATTCCTTATTTATTCGGTTTTCGAAAAAATGCTTCGGATAAAAGTTTTTATTATAATTCTACTAACAACAATTATAAAATTTTCCAATTTTAGCTCAATTTTCGGCATTGATGGTACATACAGTGTCAACTTGTTTCTGATAGCTTTTTATACTTATCATTTTACCGGATAATTCGTTATGGTGTTCTTCATTAAAGTTTTCCTGGATAACGCCTTTACAGGGCAGGTTAGCGATTGATGTCATTGACGAAACTTAGTATTTTGTGATTAATTTATATCAGCAATCAGCTGTCCTTTGCATTGAAAATTAACTCGATAATGTTGTTGTTTGATAAATTAAAATATATCGCACTAGTAGCTTCAGGCTAACCACTGATATCGGTTGGTTTTCCTGTATTTTGTTTCCTCTGGAAAATCATCAAGATTGTATTTAAACAAGAATTTAAAGAGATAAAAACCATTTCCAAAATTAATAGCAAATTTAAAAATAAATATTGTGATAAGAAATATAGAATAATAATAATATATAATAATTAATAAAAAAGACAATTGGTAATAGCATTAAGGTTGTTCGGCCACAGATAAATTTACGATTTAATGATAATAGATTTTATGGTTATCAAAACTTAAAATTTTTTTATTAACAATGGGGGGGGGGGGCTATGTACAGGCTTCTTACTGACAAAGAGTTGAAATTAAATAAGTTTTTAATTAAATTTGGAAACATATTATATTTCATCGATTTAGATGATAAATAAATTTCACAATAAACTTAACAATATTACTCAACAATCATAATTGACGTTCGAAATTCATGTTTTTGTGGTTTATCGGTTTTGTTCGCACTTTTTAAGAATTTTCGTTTAAGAAATAATATAGGAGCACGAATTTGGCTCCTGGAAACATGCAATCTTATAATCAGTGCTACGTATAATGAAAACTGGATAGTTAATAATTTGTGATAATAGCTATAGTGAAAAATATGTAGATAATTTTATGATACCAAAAAAATATCGGCTATATGTACCTATTTAATAAATATGTGCGCACTTCTACAGCAAATTCTACAGTAAATTCGGACGTTTTATTTTTTTAGAAGTCAATTTTCTACAGGTGGGGCACCAAGAATTTTTTGCACCAGGGCCCCCAAGAACATCGCGACGCTTCTGTACACTAATATTATCAAAGATTTCATTTAGAAATTTTGAAATATAAAAAAATGTTAGTACTCTAATAGATGTCATCAGAGTAATTTAAGCATGAGAATTACACAGAATTTTTTTTATTCTTCATGAATGTGAGAGAAATTTTTCTTACAACAACCTCACTATTTAAACAAAGATGTCAGAAAATAAATAATATATTTTAGAGCTAAGTTAAATTAAAACAAGTGGAAATAACTGACTAGCCGAGTTAATTGCTAAAATACCCTGCACATATGAAAGTAAGTATAATGGTCCTACATATATCATAATACTCGTACATACTGCACAGCAAAAAAAGTGGGGCACTTTTTTGGCGCAAAAATTCATTTAAACTATTTTCCTGTAAATTTTTTGTAAATAGTTGATATATACAAATTTATAATATATTTATAATTTATGATATATACATTTTTATAAACTTGTATATGTTTTTGTTGATCTGGGCGTAAAAATGCATTAAAAAAAACCTTATCATTTAAGAAAAACAAATTAATTTAAAAAAATACAAATTCCCATAAATTTTAGAATTTTAAAAAAGCATTTTTTTGAGCTTTTTAGAAGGAAATAAACTTTTAACAGTGAAAATTACCTCCTCTTGTCTTAATAACTGCCTCAAGCCTTCTAGGCATACTTTAAATTAAGTTCGCTACACCAATGTTCGGTGATTACCTTCCATTTCGGAGCTATTACTAAAGCTATTATGACTTCTTGTGAGCCACCAGGAGGGTTAATTCATCTTCTTATGCGTCGGACAAGTTCATTCCAGATGTGTTCAATAGAATTTCACTCTGGGATACGTTGTGGTCATTTAAAAATCCGAATGTCGATCGTTTTATTTTAATATACACCCTTCGGGTGTATGTGGCAACACTGTTCGTAGCCATATATATTTTTATGTTTAGATGAAACTTGGCAACACTGGTCATTATTTCGTTTTATCGATTTCATAGATTATCATTCCCAAAAAAATCAGAGAGCAACACTGGTTATGTACTAAACACACACACATCCATTTTCTACACTTTTTTTTTTTTTTGGCCATCGTCACAAAACATTAAAAATTCTAATCCGAAATTTATACAAACATCTTTGCGTTTTCTATTTTAATATTTAATTAATATTTAATTTATACAAACATCTTTGCGTTTTCTATTTTAATATCTAATTAATATTTAAAATAAAGTTATTTTATTTAAGTTAATACGAACATTTTTATTTTATTTGTTGATCGCTCCCACAAATTGGCGACCGTGATAATAATAATTAGTGACATTTGTGAATCAAAATGATAGAAAACGACGATAATGACCAACGTGGTCAGGCAATTCAAGGAGCCGCTATCGATCAAGCTGTGGGCCAGTTAAACCCGAACCATCACTATAATAATCAACCAAGGTTAGTACGATTTACTTTACCTGACTTTACGCCTAACGATCCGGAAATTTGGTTCGCCGCCGTAGACCACATTTTTAGAACACATAGCATAACTTCCGAAGAGGAGAAGTTTTCAAGCCTGCTGCAGTACATAGACAGTACAGAGTTAGGGCACATTAGGGACATAATCCCGTCTAACAGCCTAACAAAATATTCTCAAGCCAAAGCAAGGCTACAGCAAGTTCACGGGCGAAGTAGGCTAGAGCAAATTAATAAACTGCTCCAAGGCGTTGATATCAACACGCAAACAAAACCAAGCGTGATATTAAATAAAATGAGGAATCTTGTCGGCTCTGCCTGTACGAGTGACGAAATTATTAGAAGTATATGGCTGCAAAAATTGCCATCAAGAACAAAAGAAATTCTAGCTGTCAATAATGAACTAACGCTGGATAAACAGGCTGAAATGGCCGATAGGCTCTTTGAAACGTACGAGATGAATAGTCCACAAAATGTTGCGGCCGTTTCACATAGCAACGAAATATCCCAAAATTCGGTTGAAATGCTGATCAACATGATCCAAAACTTGCAGACCCAAATTTCTGCCATCAATAATAGAGGGCGTAGTTCAACAAGTACCAACATTAGAACTCGATCAAGATCTAGGCAGTACAGGAGTCCCTCTGCAAACAGGACCCCTCAAATGTTCAATGGTGTATGTTGGTACCACCATACGTTCGGCACCAATGCAAAAAAATGTACACCAGGTTGCAATAATTACTCGGAAAACACCATGGGAGGTCTGTAGAAGCGGTTGAACAGCCCCCCAATTTCAAACCCACATCACCGCGCTTATTTATTACTGACCAAAATTCAAAAATTAACTTTTTAATCGACAGTGGCTCCGATGTATCCGTCATTCCTAAACGCTATGGTAAAAAACCAGATATTTGTATACAATATACACTCCATGCAGTAAACAACACTCCCATTAAAACGTATGGAATATTAGAATTAAATTTAAATTTCAAATTACCAAAAAACTACCGATGGAATTTCATCATAGCCGATGTCGAAACACCAATAATAGGCGCCGATTTATTGAAAGCACACCACCTCTTACCCGACCTTCAAAAACAAGTTTTGATTGATGGTTTGACTCACTGCAGCACCAAATGTATGTATCAAAATTGTAAACAAACCAGCATTCAATTTATTACAAATACCACCAACATCGATGACAGAGTAGCGGAACTTTTTGGAATTTACACCTCTTTGAGTAAACCACCGCAGTATCACGAAAAACCACTACACAATGTATACCACCATATTGAAACCACTGGCGCACCATGTTACGACAAACCTCGAAGACTTCAACCCAATATTGAAACGGAAGTCCGCCACGAATTTCAGAAGATGATCAAAAATGGAGTTTGTCAACCGTCAAAAAGCCAGTGGGCTTCACCGTTGGTTGTAATAAATAAAAATAACAAATTAAGAATAGCTGGTGACTATAGAAAATTGAATGCAAGAACTCTACCGGATAGATACCCTCTTCCTAATTTATACGACAGTACACAACAATTGCACGGAAAAACTATTTTTTCATGTGTCGACTTGATTAGGGCTTTTCATAATATTCCAATTTTCCCCGACCACATTGATAAAACTGCTGTTATTTCGCCGGTAGGGTTGTTCGAATATCGAAGAATGCCTTTTGGTCTCCGAAACGCACCCGCAACATTCCAACGTTTCATGAATTCCGTCCTCGATGATCTTCCTTTTACATTCTGTTACATTGACGATATTTTAGTTTTTTCCGATAACTCAGACGAACATTTTACCCATTTAAAAATCTTATTTCAGAGGCTCCAAAAAAATGGTTTGACCATAAATGTAGAAAAGTCAAAATTTTTTACTAATACTGTTCAATTTTTAGGTCACAACATTTCAAAAGATGGTTTTAGTCCGGCTACTGAACGAATTGAATTTATAAAATCAATGCAAAAACCACTAACCATAACGGCTTTAAGAAAAGTTTTAGGAATTTTTAACTTCTACCGCAGATTCAATAAGTTATCATCGCAGAATCTTGCTGTATTTACCGAATTACTCAAGGGGCACCCAAGAAAGAACGATCGAACTCCGATTCAATGGACTCCAGACTTGGAAGAAAATTTCGAAAAGGCGAAACAATCTTTCGCAAACTTTACTTTGTTGCATTTTCCCAAAAATGATGCCCGGCTTGTTTTAACCACGGATGCCTCAAATATTGCCATCGGTGCCGTGTTAGAACAAATTTCGCAAAATAACGAACGTGAACCTTTAGGTTTTTTTCAGCTAAATTGAACCACCCGCAGACAGACTGGTCAACATATGACAAGGAGTTATATGCTATTTATTGTGCCGTAGAGCACTTCGAAAATTTTATAGAAGGCCGAATTGTTACCATTGTGACCGATCACAAACCCTTAACTCACATGTTCACGATGAAAAAGCGAAATAAACTTCAAAGAAGATCTCGATACATTGAATATATATCGCAATTCACTAATAATATTGTTCACATTGCAGGTTCTTCCAATATAATCGCAGACACGCTTAGTCGACCCGAGGAAATTGAAATATGTGCGATTGAAAAAATAATTTCTCCAGCTAATATTGTCCAAGCTCAAGAGAACGATGAAGAAATTTTAAATATGCGAAAAGATGGATACCGCGATCACGAGTTTCGGGAAGTTTTTGTTGATGACAAAAGTAGTATTTTCTGCAGTGTTTTCCAAAACGTGAATCGACCGGTGGTACCGAAACCCTTAAGATATTCCATCTTTAAACAGATGCACAACTTAGCACATCCTGGATCCAAAAGTACACTACGCACCTTAAGATCGAAATATTATTGGCCGAAAATGACTGCGGACATACGGAAGTGGTGTAAAACATGTATGGAATGTCAAAAATCTAAAATTTCTAGGCATACCAAGTCACCACTTAGCCATTTTCCCACGAGTGACAGATTCGAGCATGTCCATGTTGATTTGGTTGGACCGTTGCAGATTTCAGAGGGATATCGATACCTATGCACTTTCATAGATCGCGCTACACGCTGGATTGAAGCTATACCACTAAACGACATTTCTGGTGAATCCGTGGCTCGCACATTTTATGAAAATTGGGTGGCAAGATATGGAGTACCCTTAAAATTAACATCAGATAGAGGGCCTCAATTTCGATCATCACTATTTAACGAACTTTGCAAACTTTTAGGAACTAATCACATAAAAACAACTGCATACCACCCTATATCCAACGGAATGTTGGAAAGGTTTCACCGCACACTGAAAAACGGGTTAAAATGTCACGGAAAATCTTGGACAATTAGTTTACCCAGCGTATTATTGGGACTTCGAGCAGCACCTAAAGATAACACCGGGATTTCTTGCGCTGAAACGACATTTGGACTATCTTTGAGACTACCAGGTGAGTTTTATACGCAAAGCGAAAATACAACAAATTTTCCTTTCACCCACAGATTAATAGAGGCGTTCAAAAAACTTCGACCGTCCCCTGCTGCCCACAAAACAAAACAAAAAATATTTATCCACAAAAGTTTATGGGACTGCAAACGAGTGTTCGTACGTGTAGATAGAGTAAAAGTACCATTAGAACCCCCTTACAACGGACCATTCGATGTTATCCGAAGAAATGCAAAATTTTTCACGCTGAATTTAAATGGGAAAGAAGATAACATCTCAATTGACAGGTTAAAACCTGCCTATGAATTAAATTTTGACGAGCCCAATTGCGAAAATGTCACGGTAGGAAGCGATAGTGAAAACAAACAAAAATCTATCTTAAAAACAACATTGTTTGAAGAACAACAATCTATTTCAAGTGGTAACGTATTGCAACAACAAACCATTACTAACACTAAACTCAATCGAAAACGACCATCACTTTATTCTTATTCAGACAATCCTATGACATTTTCCCACAATTTAAAACCTGTCATCGAAACTGTTGCGAACAAACCAATTAACTCCCGTAAAAAGGTTGTAATCAGAGAACCTTTGCCAAGTACGTCGAAACTCCCTGTGCGTACCTCCCGGGGAAGAGAGGTAAAAAAACCGGCGAGATTTCTTAATTAATAATTTTCATTACAGTCTAATTAACATAGCTGTTTATTTCGAAAAAGTTTCGATTAAGTTCTTTATATTGTTAAAAAAAAATTTTATATTGTTTCAAATGTATGATTCTTTTACTTTTGAATTGTTTCGAATTTATTATTTCAATTTTATAATGTTTTTATATTGTTTCAAATTTATGATTCTTTTATTTTTTTGAATAGTTTCGAATTTATTACATATTATAATTTTTTATTGTTTCGAATTTATTATCTTAATTTTATATTGTTTCGAATGTGTTATTTTGATTTCATATTGTTTTCAAAAATATTAAAAATTTTGTTTTCAGATCTGTGAATTCCGGATTAGAATTTTAAAACGTTTTTTTTTTATTACGAGGGGAAGAATTTGTGGCAACACTGTTCGTAGCCATATATATTTTTATGTTTAGATGAAACTTGGCAACACTGGTCATTATTTCGTTTTATCGATTTCATAGATTATCATTCCCAAAAAAATCAGAGAGCAACACTGGTTATGTACTAAACACACACACATCCATTTTCTACACTTTTTTTTTTTTTTGGCCATCGTCACAAAACATTAAAAATTCTAATCCGAAATTTATACAAACATCTTTGCGTTTTCTATTTTAATATTTAATTAATATTTAATTTATACAAACATCTTTGCGTTTTCTATTTTAATATCTAATTAATATTTAAAATAAAGTTATTTTATTTAAGTTAATACGAACATTTTTATTTTATTTGTTGATCGCTCCCACATGTACATTATCCGAGGGGCCTCGCGCCTCAATGGTTTATGGCATAATAAGCTGAACTACGGCACAATCATTAAGGAGTTTAGTAAGGCTAAAAGCAGGAAATTTCTGTTTCTTTAATGTTAGTCTAAGAATATAGCTTAGTTTGAATTGTCTATACTATAATAAAGTAAAAAGCTATGTTTCAACTGTTTTTTAATTTATAACATTGCTTCTTGCGCCACCAGAGGGCCTCGCAAAATGTACTTTGCCCATATCAAATTTTGGTCTTGCCCCGCCTCTGCCAGTGTACCATTAGTTTTGCATGGACATGATGGTGGGTAAAATTAAAAAGTTACACGTGAATCCCCAGAGCCATCAATTTTACTTTTGCGTTCCCTTTTGCTGTTCCCAAAATCATATTTTGGTCCCTGTAAACCAAAAAAAAAACAATTTATTTTTTAACTTTTGTACATTTGTGAACTTGGTAGAGGGAATCTACAAAAAACACACCTCAATTGAGGCCAGTGACTGCAAGATTTAAAATCTAATAAAATTTAAGGGCGAATTAATTTTGAAAGGGAATTAAAATTTTCATATAAAAAATAAGTAAAATTTGGCTGGTTTGAATCGTTTCTCCATGGCTTCTGAGACTGCCCAAAGAGTCCGTATGGATCCTAATGTTGCTACTAGTGCAGATACTGTTAGAAAAAGGCTAATCGAAATGATCTTACGGCCCAGAAAGCCAGCCGTATCCCCATAGCTCACAGTAAAGCATAGAATAACCCACTAAACCACATCCATCTGTTGTTAAAATTGCTTTCATTCGATTTACTCTTGTTAACAGAACTCTTATTAAGATTACTCTTATATTGTCCCAGGATATGTTATTCGTTGCTTATTTGCTGACAGTTTCACTGTTTCAGCAATAACCTATCCTGAGACAATATAAGACTAATTTTAATAAGAGTGATGTTAACAAGAATAAATCGAATGAAAGCAATTTTAACAAGAGTAATTTCAATAAAATTTATTATATTTTAATTTATTTTGTTTAATTTTTTTAATATTTTTATTTTTGTCTATTGATCTCTATTTTCTGTCTATCTATCTATAATTTATACTGATGATGACTACTTTGTATTGTAATAATCTATGTAAGGACCAAGTTTTTTAATAAAAGTGAGAATATTTAGTGGGTAAGTTCTTCAGGTGCAGTATATTTCATATTTTACTATTTTACTTTTTATTATTATTATTATTATTATTACCCAAGAAATATATACCAATAATTTCTCACTTTTGTTAAAAAACTTGGTCCTACATAGATTTCACTAAACTTGGTCTCTCTCATTTTTTTTGTTTTTTTGTCGGATATCATTACTTTTTGAATAGTTTTTTTAAAATTTTAATAAACTGAGAGAGTAGGAAAAAAAATTGTATGAATGAAAATTTGATTTAGTTTGGTTGTATATCATTAATAAATGTGATGTGATTTGCTAATGTAATAATCGAACCACAGATCATAGAATAAAATAAAATGAACATAGTAATTTGAATTTTAATAGTTTTCATTTTCCTAGTAAAAATTTATAATTTTCAGACTTTAAATAAATTTTCTAGGACAATTGGAAGTTCCCTCGAATATTGATTATGATGGGCGAGTGAGTCAGTCACCAAAATGCCAATTTTTAGGGTTAAATGTCTTGGAAACGATTAAAGCTGTAATTTTGTATTTGGCACGTACCTTTAGATGGTAGATCTCACGCTGCGTTTTAAATGTGAGCTTTATAGCTTTTTTGAGATACAGAGGCCTAAAAACCGTATGTTATCATTGCTGTAAAACACAGTACGGTAAACGTCTATGCTTAAACTTTGTCGCACGCATCACCGTGCTATGTGATATTTGTGCAGAAATTGTTGTAAATCAAATGAATGTTTGTGACAAAACATTTACTCAGAAAAGCAATATTTGTGTTTTTTGGTGTGTGTCGAGTATCCGAATCTGTTGTAGGTTAGATAGATAGATACATCTTGGGGTGTAAAAAGTATTGTACTTCGATGTTTATGCTCCCCCTTCTCTTCAGTCCGACAAGATTCGTTTCTCCCATATGTTAGCAATAGCCAGGAGCTTGCTAATCAGGCCTTCCTGAAGGTTCATATATTCGGGGTGAGATGCACCGAATATCCTGTATCTGCTGTAACCCAGTGGTTGCAGTCAAAGAATATGTGGCTGGATGTTTCTTCCTCCTCGCCACACAATCTGCACACAATGGACCCGTTATGGAGTCCCATTGTGTGCAGACGCTTCCACAGCAGATAATGCCCGGTAATGAATCCGGTAACCGTCTGCAGTTGCATCATGTTCAGCTTCAGTGCATCGACAGACTCTTGGTTGCACTCCGAAGCAGTATTTTCAAGAGCTCCTGTCGCGGTATATTTTTCCAGTGATCACGGTGTTTAGCATTTAACCAATCGTTGATCACCTATTTACATGCAATCTGTGGGAACGTATGTAAACAAATGATTTTGTAAAATAATACTTTGTATTTAAAATGATTTGATTTGAATATTTATATTTAAATGTGCGAATGACAGGACCTCTATGATTGTGAATGTGAAATAATATAAATGTAATGTAGAGGACTCTGTAAAGATACACATCCAAGATACGGAGTGTATTCCGTAATGATAGTATCAATAAGTTTTAAGTTGGCATTACTTAAAAAAGAGAGGTAGAGATGGATGGAGCTGTGTTTCACCATCATAAACATCATCAAAAGTCGTATAACATATGCTATTGTAATGATAGAGGAATCATTTTTATTATTTATATATAAATTATACTTAGTTAAAGCTTATCTGTTATTAAACAAAATCTTATTAAATCAATCGCTATATTTTATTAAAATATAATTTTTTGTTTTTATTCAATTTAATTTAATTTTTTGTTTCTCAGTCATTGCATGATTCTTACAGCAGAAGATTTATGATTGATGATGTTTATGGTGGTGGAACACAGCTTCATACATCCCTACCCCTTCTTTTTAAGTGATGGCAACTTACAATTTATTCATGATACCATTGGTCCATTACGGAATACACACACGATATGAGAATAACCGGTAATGACACAGGAAAGAAATGTATAATTGGTATTTTGTATTTTGTCAAAGAATACAATATATTTTGTGTTAGCATCTTGTTAATCTTAAAAATAAAATAAATAATTATTATTTAAAAACTAAATAAATAATTATTATTTAAAAACTAAATAAATAATTATTATTTAAAAACTAAATGTACAGTAACATTATATGTTTGCCCATCTGAACCATTCCCATAACTGGTGACTCCGAAATTAAATAAAAAAACACGTAAAAAAATTATTATTAACAAAAAAATATTTTACTAGTGATAGACATTTCGTGGTTAATTTTTTTTATGCCGACAGAAATAACATTCGGATTATTTTTAACAGACTAGCTAGTGATTAGTGAAAATATTCAAAAACTTTATTTGTTTGTAATAATTAATTATAAAAATGCCTAACGTAACAGCAAATAATGGTGTAATTGGTGTGGATCGCGTATCTGTAAAATCACCGCCATTTTGGCCTGAAAAGCCAGATATTTGGTTTTCAGAAGTGGAGGCTCAATTCACATTAGCTAATATTACCAGTGAATTAACGAAATTTAATTATTTGATTTCTCAATTGGACTTAAAAACTGTGGAAAATATTGTGTACGATATTGTGCAAAAAGACGATGATAATAAATATACATTGGCTAAACAACACCTGTTAAAATATTTTCGTGAAAGTGAAGAAAATCAAATTCGTAAACTAATTAGCGAATTGCAATTAGGTGATATAAAACCTACCCAATTATTAAGAAAAATGAAAAATTTGGCTGGTTCAGAAATTCCGGATAAATTTTTACGTACATTATGTCTAGATAAATTACCTAAATCTGTTACTAATATTTTAGCTATTTCTGAAGATAATCTTGACAAATTAGCAGAAATTGGCGATAAAATAGTGGAATTGGCGATAGTGGAAATAGACAAGCAATAAATAAAATTAACTAGAAGGAAGACAATAAGAAATGGAAAAAGAAATTAAAAAGTCACGATCAAATTCTCAGCGAAGTAGAAGTCGTAAAAGGTTTAATGAAAAAGGCAAATTTTGTTATAATCATTTTTGATATGGTGCCAAGTGTTACCCCGAAAAGTGTAAACAACCATGCAAATGGTTGGAAGAGGGAAACTCCAAAAGGCAGCATTAATTAAGGGCGATTGTGTTGCCGCCAATACAAGCCCCTGTACCAACCATAGGCTTTTTGTTCAAGATAAAGAATCTGCAATTTCTTGATGGATAGTGGCGCAGATGTCTCCATTATACCAGACAACGGGAAAAGTAAAGTAACATCTTTCAAATTATACGCAGCTAATGGCAGCGAAATTCATACTTATGGTACGCAAATTTTAGATTTAGGCTTAGGCGAACGTTTGAGTGGCCATTTATCATAGCCAATACATCAAAAGGTTGAATTGGCGCAGATTTTCTAACAGAATTTGGATTATTAATCGACCTTAAAGATAAAAAATTAATTGACAGTAAAGCAAAATTATCAGTTCATGGATCAGTAGCAGTAGTGACTGCAAATGATACAATTGGCACTGGGAATGAAAAACCCATACACTTCAATATTAGATAAATTTCCTGAATTGACAAAGCCGACAGTTCGACCAAAGAAATTAAGTCATCGTACATCATATACTAACAACGGAAGGCCCCCCGGTAATATAGTAAAGCACGCCGGTTGCACCCAGAAAAAATGAAAATAGCAAAAAGAGAATTTCAGTTTTTCTTAAATAATAATATAATTAGACCTTCAGATTCACAATGGGCGAGTCCATTGAATCTGGTGGGCAAGAAAAATGGATCATGGTGAATCTGTAGAGACTAACGTAGGTTAAACGATAGGATCTTTCCGGATCGTTATCCTATTCCAAACATGGATGACATAAGTATCATTTTACCTGGAACAAAAATTTTTTTTAAATTGGATTTGCTTCAAGCTTACCATCAAGTTTCATTAGCAGAGAAGATAAGAAAAAGTTAGTCATAATAACACCCTTTGGGTTATTTGAATTCAATTCTATGGAATTTGGTTTGCGGAACATTTTAATTGCGTCACGAAATGAAGAAAAGCATAAAAATAAGCTTATTACAGTGTTTGAACGATTAAACCAATTTGGATTAATATTAGTAAATCTGAATTTGGACGCGAAGAAATTATATTTCTTGGACACAAAATTTCTACATTGGGATTACAACCTGACCCAAAGAAGGTCGAGGTAATACTCAATTATAAATTACCGAAAAATCTTCAAGAACTCCGAGCGTTTCTTGGCTTTTTGAATTTTTACCGTAAACATATAAAGAACGCACCTTAAAATCAAGCTATTTTAAATGACTACTTAAAAAATGTAAAGAAAAACGACAAACGTAAAATAAATTGGACAAATGAAGCTTTTATGAGTTTCGAAGCTTGCAAACAAGATTTTGCTAATGCTGCATTGTTAACGTATCCGAACATGGAATACAAACTAGCTTTATTTGTAGATGCATCAAATGTAGCTGTGGGTGGTGTTTTACAACAATTCGAAGAATCCAGATGGAAGTCCATTGGTTTCTTCTCAAAAAAATTGAATGAAACGCAGAAGATTTATAGTACATACGACAGAGAACTCCTGAGGATGTATTTGTCAGTGAAATTCTTCAAACATCTGTTAAAATTTTTCCGATATATACTGATCATAAACCTATGATTTTTGCCTTTAAGCAAAAAAATGACAAAGCTTCTCCAAGACAATTGAGACACCTTCAATATATACCTCAATTCTCAACAGATTTACGTCATATTGCTGGAAAAGATAACATTATAGCAGATCAATTATCTCGTATTACAGAGGTTGCGTTAATCGATTTAGCTGAAATTGCGGATGCACAAGAAAATGATATGGAATTGGAAAATAATTAAAAATTTCATATATATATATATATATATGAAATTTTTAATACGTTTCTTGTGCATCCGCAATTTCAACTAAATCGATTAACGCAACCTCTATATATATATCTAATATATATATATATATATATATATATATATATATATATATATATATATATATATATATATATATATATATATATATATATATATATATATATATAATACCAAGCACACATTTTTCTCATCACAGATTATTCTCATATCGTATATGCGGATGTGTATCTTTACAGAGTCCTCTACATTACATTTATATATCATTTCACATTCACAATCATAGAGGTCCTGTCATTTGCACATTTAAATATAAACATTCAAACGAAGTATTATTTCACAAAATCATTCGTTTACATGCGTTCCCACATCACATTCCTCCAAGTAACGGAGTTACGATTAGAAATATAAAGAATTTAAAATATATATATATATAATACTTCGTTTGAATGTTTATATTTAAATGTGCAAATGACAGGACCTCTATGATTGTGAATGTGAAATGATATATATGCGTTCACACATCACATTCCTCCAAGTAACGGAGTTACGATTAGAAATATAAAGAATTTAAAATATATATAAATATATATATATATATATATATATATATATATATATATATATATATATATATATATATATATATATACATAATACCAAGCACACATTTTTCTCATCACAGATTATTCTCATATCGTATATGCGGATGTGTATCTTTACAGATATATATGTGTATCTTTATATATAAATATATATATATATATATATATATATATATATATATATATATATATATATATATATTGTGAATGTGAAATGATATATATGCGTTCACACATCACATTCCTCCAAGTAACGGAGTTACGATTAGAAATATAAAGAATTTAAAATATATATAAATATATATATATATATATATATATATATATATATTTATATATATTTTAAATTCTTTATATTTCTAATCGTAACTCCGTTACTTGGAGGAATGTAAAGATACACATCCGCATATACGATATGAGAATAATCTGTGATGAGAAAAATGTGTGCTTGGTATTATGTATATATATATATATATATATATATATATATATATATATATATATATATATATATATATATATATATATATATATATATATATATATATTAGATATATATATAGAGGTTGCGTTAATCGATTTAGTTGAAATTATTATATATATATATATATATATATATATATTTATATATATTTTTAATTCTTTATATTTCTAATCGTAACTCCGTTACTTGGAGGAATGTGATGTGGGAACGCATGTAAACGAATGATTTTGTGAAATAATACTTCGTTTGAATGTTTATATTTAAATGTGCAAATGACAGGACCTCTATGATTGTGAATGTGAAATGATATATAAATGTAATGTAGAGGACTCTGTAAAGATACACATCCGCATATACGATATGAGAATAATCTGTGATGAGAAAAATGTGTGCTTGGTATTATGTATTTTGTGTTAGCATCTTGTTAATTATAAAACTAAAATAAATAATTATTATTTAAAAACTAAATGTAAAGTAACATTATATGCTTGCCCATCTGAACCATTCCCATAAGTCCTTGGAATTCCTAAATTAGGCTCTGGGCCTATGAAAGATATTCCGACTCTCTTCTTTGCCAAGTCATTTGCTTTTTCGTTTCCTTCGAAACCACTGTGACCCATCTGCCAGATCAATTTAACATTGTTCCGTTTTGCCATCTCCAGCAGTTCTTCCAGACAATCCTTGACTACCCCTGAGGTGACTTCAGTTCCAGACAAGGCTTTTAGAGTAGCTTGACTGTCCGAGAGAATACATACGTTCTGGTTTATGTAGCCTCTATGTAGGTTCTCACGGAAACAAGCCAGTATAGCGTAGACTTTTGCTTGAAAGATCTTGGCATATTTCCCCAAGTTGAGGCTTATGTTTGCTTTGAGTCTCTCACCGTAGATTCCCGCCCGGCCCCTTCAGTTTTGGATCCGTCTGTATACCAAATGATTCCTTTCTTGAGATAGGATGGTTTTCTTCGGTCCACGTGTCCCTATTACAGACTACAGTGAAAGGTTTTGAGAAGGAGTATATTTTGGGAAGTATATCTGTGCCCATTTCAAAAACGGGGTCTGAAATTATTGATGTTATATTTGAGTTTTGTCTTCGGGAGCTTGAGCACTATGAAATAAAACTATATTCATTACTAGTTTATAATTATTTATTAAGAAACATTATTAATCAATTTACAACATGTATATTCCAAAAATTGCTGCGAGCGCTTCATTGCGCGTTCCAGAATTCATGACAGCACGCTGCAGTAGTACTGTGAAAAAATGACGTCATGAATTTTGACGTAATTTCCTGCTGTGACTGCTGCCGCTGAAAAGGTGAAGCAGTGAAAGCAATGAACATGGCTGCGTGCTGTAGTGCTGTGAACCAATTTTCACGGCTGCAGTAGCCACTACTACTGCAGCCACGCTTACAATTTTGGAACGCTGTTCACAGCGTGCTTCATGACGTTAACACTCACAGCGCTGGCAGCAAATTTTGGAACATACCCAACATGTCATCACGTGTTCGTCTTGATCATGAAGAATAGATATATTAGGAGAGCGAACGTAATGTTAAAAAAACGGTCAAGAATTGGTGTAACTATCTTTTATTAGTAGGGGTCACTGGTCTCAGTGCCGTACGGAATTTAAATGTTTAAATGTAGGCGCCAAGAAATCACTTTCATTCAGTTAATAAGAAGTCTTAGTTTTATAGATAATAAAAAATTGTTTTCGATTATCAAGTAATAATTAAATAAATATTAATAGTAGAGATTCTTAATAATCTGCAATAAATTAAAAGATGAAGAATCATAGTGATAATTGCAATTAATAATAATATACAAATATATGTTTACAATACTAACATATATTAGATAAAGAAAGAAGATGACAAAACCGGTAATTGCAGACCATATTCCTTTAGTAAATGCAGACACGCAATCCTAACCTTAAACAACCTTCCACTCATAGATATATAACAGTATATCTATGCTTTCCCTGTACAACATCGTCCCATTTTTTCACATTTATAAAATTAAACAATTTTTATACTTACAATTTTTATTTGTAAGATGCGATAACCGTTGATTTTAATATGTAATAATAATCCGACCAAAAACATAAATGTAAGAAAGGGCCGAGTTTTCGGGAAAATCCTTAATGTAATAGTTCCTTCTTAAAAAGTGATGATATGAGAGTAAGGACCGAGCTATTTACAAAGTAAATAGCTCTAGACTTTACATAATAGTTCCTTCTTAAAAAGTGATGATATGGAAGAAAGGACCGAGCTATTTACAAAGTTAATAGCTCTAGACTTCAGATAATAGTTGCTCTTTGAAAAGTGATGATATCCCATTAAAGAGCCGAGCTATTTACATAGTAAATAGCTTGGTAAACTATTAACTAAAAAAATTAATGAGGGGTAAATTGATTAAATGTAAGAAAAAATTTTGTTCAAATTTATTTCATAAGTTTTCCCTTATGATTTTAAAATTTTATATAACGCGGCAAGTTTTTTTTTCTGATGATTTCAAATATTTTAAAACTTGCCGCGTTATAAAATTTTAAAATAATAAGTTTTCTTTAGTATGATTTTATTAAAATTTTATAATTAAAAATTTTATTTATAACGTGGTAAGTTTTAAAATATTTGAAATCATCAAAAATTACGCAAGAGCTGATTATAATTTTTTATAACATAAATCTACGTAAAACATTATTTAGGGGTAAATTGTTTAAATGTCAGTAAACATTTGGTTGAAATTTATTACGTAATAAGTTTTCTTAAAGTAAAATTTTTGTAGTATTCCGAGAAATTTTTGTAGCAGTGTTATTGCCAATGAAAACTGAAAAGAAACCGTAAATTATTTACATTGGATTATTGACAATAATATTCATCGATCATAGGCCTTTTATTAAAGCGCCACAAATTAATGTGAAATAAGAGTGATATATTTTTTATTAAAATAACTATATAAAATTTAGTATATATATATAAGATGTTACTTGATTTGTTTCGATTATGACTTCTAAACTAATTGTTTATTACAGATAATTGATTATCAACGTAACAGTCTTTGAACAATCATATTCCAGAACAACGTGCAACGCAGCATGCAATAGTTTTGATATATATAACAAAGATAATGCGGCGATTGGCAGCTCGGATTCGAAGAAATGACTTGACCCGTTGGGGAGGAAGGGGTGGAATGCGATCAAGGTAAGACTTGATCCGTTGGCTCCACGTCACAAAAAAAAATTCGTTGCGCAGGAGCTGCGTCAACTTAGCGAATTTCCTTAGAATACATAAATCACTCTCTAGTGGTCATATTTTTAGTCTGATCAAAATGCCTTAAGGCAGTTTAAGGGGTGTTTTTCCCATTTTCGGAGGTTTGCGTTATAGGTAAAGAAATTTTTCAAAGTGTTCTGTTAACTTGACTTTATTTCGGGTCGATTGGTGAAAATTCCATCATTTCATCATATATAGAACTGAAAAACGTAATTTTGGGGGGTGTTTTTTCGATTTTTCGGGAGTTTGCAATAAAAAATATTAAGTTTTTCGAAATAACTTCCTAATTTGTAGCTATTAAGCGTCGATTGCAAAAAACTGCATCTTGTTGCATGTATAGAACAAAAAGGTTGGTTTTGGGGGTGTTTTTACCAAGTTCGAAGGGTTGTGATGGAAAAAAACCGATCTTTCTATCATGAATAGAAGTAAAAAGGTAAGTTTTAGGGATGTTTTTCCCATTTTCGGTGTGGTTGCGATGTAGGTAATGAAATTTTTCAAAATATTCTGTTAATTTTGACGTTATTTCGGGTCGATTAGTGAAAATTCAATCTTTATAGCATTTATAGAACAGAAAAACATAATTTTGGAGGATGTTTTTCCAATTTTCCGAGGGGTTGCACTGAAAAATTGAAGTTTACTGATTTTTCTCGTCAGATTGAAGCAATTTCACGTCGAATACAAAAAACTGCATCATTCTAGCATAAGGGCTTGGTTAAAAGGGCTTTAAAAAATTTTTGCAGGCGAAGCTGCAACGGGCAATGCTAGTAATAAATAATAATTGATCAATGTAAAATATAATCAAAAAGTAAAAAAATAAATAAAATAAGAATATAAATTAATGTTTTACAAAATTACAATAAAATAAAAAGCGTATATAAAAAATAAAATAAATTCACACAGTGTTGGGCACCCATCCAAAAACTAGTTGTAAAAATTTGTGCTTAACTTTTAAAATAAACGCATACTGCTGTATTCAAATTGCAATGTCTATTTCTATATGGTATAAAAATTAATAGGTATATATGATATATATCGATTTCTACATGGTAGTTTGCGATGACATAGTCTTAAGTTAATTAAAACAAAAAAATGTTAAATTTTCCACTTTTCCGATACAAATTTCCAGTTTTCGCAATTTTCCCGTCGGTTTGGGTCTACAGCTATCTACATGCCAAATATCAACTTTACAGCATATCTGGGAGTATCGTAGAATATTGATCTATTAGTTACCAAGAATTGTGGGCGTTCCCGCGAATTTTGCGTTTTTGAAGTGAAATATCTTTTTAACGGTTAATTCGTTAACGTTGATTGAAAAAACTGTTTCTTATAATTCCGTAAAGTATCTATATTTGAAATATCAACACTGTAGCTCTTTTCGTTCAAAAGATACAGCACCTAAAAAATGACGCTAAATTAAGGTGTAGTAATAGCACTGTAGTGAAAAGTCCGAATGTCTCCCTTAAATCTCGGCCTTACGCACTACCGTGCTCTAGATAATAATTCCGTACGGGTATATTCGCACTGCCGCTAGTGGCGAAAATAATAACTATGATCTCTACACGTTTTTGAGGACGAAAAAACAGACGAATTGCCTATGTCGTTCAATCTCCTATTTATCTATTCTTCATGGTCTTGATCATGGAGGCTATATAAAGGAGATATAACTCATACGGGAAAATTGACAAAATATGGCAACGAAATGGGAGAAGTTATATTTTCTTTTTATGCCGCTAGGGTCGCTATTTTTTGATAGATACTCATCCTTACCAAAGTGAATATAGTATAATAAATAGAAGTGAAGTAAGCCAAGTTACTAGTTTTATTTTGAAGTGATCATTTTGAAGTACACAATTTGGTTAAAAAAATTGATTAAATAAAAAACTGTTTAAAAAACATTTAAAATGGGAAAAGTATGTGCAGTAGACAATTGTAATAGTGGTAGTGCTTGCGACAATAAGCAACGGGATCAATTGGGTTTAAAAAACCAGGACTTTTAAAGTACCAAAAGCTAGTATAAATATTCCAAAATTAATTAAATTGTATGATATTATATTAAATATTAATTTTCAGCATTATTATTAATAAATAAAAGTTTAATTTAATATCTGATTCAATAATTTCTTTCATTTTTACAATTCCAACATTACAGGTTACTATTTAATTATTTGATGTTTTTTTTTTATTTTTATATAATTATTTTGCGAATTTTAACTATCACTTCAACTAAATCCTTATTGAAAAATTGAAATTACTTATCATTTATTTAAAATAATATTTTATTGGAAAAATACTTTGGCTGGAAATAATTTTTATAATACTATAAATACGTAATGTTTTTCAATTAAAACTTGCGCCTTATACTCTCTGTTTTGTTTCCGATGCCGAAGGAATACTACTGACATCTTATTTTTGCCAATTATTTGTTTACATGGAGTTATGTGTCCTTGTTTAGGGTCTATGGTCATGATCATGAATCTGCATTGCCTCCAATAATTCATAAGCATGCCATGTATCATAATCATAGAGAACATAAGTATTACAATCATAGACATATAAAATATTTCCTAATAGACTTACAGCATATAACAATTGATGTTCCCTCAGAGGCTCCACAGGAGCGGGGATAAGACACCACCCTGCGGACATCCCTTTGTGGCTCTCACATTGACAGACTCACCAAGAAGAGAAATTTGTATTCTTCTACCCACCAGCATAGTTTATCCACCTGCAAAAGGTGGATACTAATAAAAAGTGAATACTAATGTAATATAATTTTAATTATTCTGAATAAAAGTATTTATTTCAAACTATTTAAATTGGAATTTTCACTTTTTGAATCTACCACTTTTTTTCTTATTCTTCCGCTTTTTAAGAAATCGGCTGGGTCATATAGAAGTTCCTCCATTAAAATACTCCTTATAAAATTATCCATTTTATTAAATTTTTATCTCACTTATTACAATAATAAAAATTGTCAACACATGAGAAATGTTCTGAATTTGATACATAAACAAATAGGTTATGATCAGTGTCGCCAGTTCGATTTCTTAAAAAAAGGTAGATCGGCCAAAATACAGCGGTAGATTCAAAAAGTGAAAATTCCAATTTAAATAGTTTGAAATAAATACTTTTATTCAGAATAATTAAAATTATATTACATTAGTATTTAATATATTATAGAATTTTTTTTCTTCAAATATTAAATAATATTAATTCTTTTTATTTATCATATATTGCATTACTTATTGTTTAAAATCCCATTATAAAATAATACCTTAAAGTAATTACAGAACCATATTCTATTATTTCAAATAATGGAATATGGTCTGTAATGACTGATTTTGTAATTGTACGACTTTGGAGTTTTAAATTTATTATTATTATAAAAAATTGAAAAAAATGACACAAATTCAAAAATTTGATTATTTATTCAAAAAAAGGTAGATATAATAACAAAGCAGTAGATCTACTGTTAAACGAGATATCTGGCAACACTGATTAAGAAGCAAAAGAAAGTGTGTCAGAACAAAATTATATTTATTCTGACTATCTTACTAAAATTTCTTAGTTCGGCCGAACACACACATTGTCATTTGCCTATCAGTGCTTTTAGTTAAAAACTCTTTTACGACTTTTACTCTAACATAACCTTTATAGTTTGAATAGAGTGGCTTGATAAAATCAACAAAAAATTGAAACAAAATGGCAAATAATCATAACAATGAGGAAAATTTTAAACTTGAAAAAGACTTAAACACAGAATTCATTATTAAATATGAAATATTAGATGAAAGTTTTATATTGGAACATGAATTAATTTCAGATGATATGTTCAATGGAAGTTTTCAAATAAAACAAGAACAAATTACAGAAGAAATGTTTAATGAAAATGTTAAAGTGGAATATGAACGAATCCATGAAAACATTAAACTTGAAAAAAAATTAAATATGGAACTAATAATAAAGGATGAAACATTCGATGAAAATGATTTGGAACTTCAACAAATTCATACTGAAAAAAAACGTTTTACATGTGATGTTTGTAATAAAGAATTTAATAAGCAAAGCATTTTAATTCAACATGAACGAATCCACACTGGAGATAGACCATTTTCATGTGAACTTTGTGACAAAACATTTATTCACAAAAGCAGTTTCATTTATCATAAACGAAGCCACATTGGAGAAAAACCATTTTCATGTGATGTTTGTGACAAAACATTTACTCACAAAAGCAATTTAACTCGACATAAACTAATTCACACTGGAGAGAAACCATTTTCATGTGAAGTTTGTGATAAAACTTTTGCTCGAAAAAGCTTTTTAGATCTACATAAACGAACCCACACTGGAGAAAGACCATTTTCGTGTGATAATTGTGATAGAGCATTCAAACAGAAAAGTAATTTAACTCGACATAGACGAATCCATACTGGAGAAAAACCATATTCATGTGAAGTTTGTGACAAAACTTTTATTAACAAAAGTAGTTTAATTGTACATAAACGAAGCCACGTTGGAGAAAACCATTTCATGTGAAGTTTGTGACAAAACATTTACTCACAAAAGCAATTTAACTCGACATAAACTAATCCACACTGGAGAGAAACCATTTTCAGGTGAAGTTTGTGATAAAACATTCACTAAGCAAAGCATTTTAACTACACATAAACGAATCTACACTGGAGAAAAACCATTTCATGTGAAGTTTGTGATAAAACATTTGCTCACAAAAGCAGTTTAACTTATAAACTAATCCACACGAGAGAGAAACCAATATTCGGAGCAATTTTCGGCATCGAATAATTACAAGAAATGAAGAAAAGCTCAGCTCAATGGATGATAAAGTCTGTAAACAAATGAGTTGTTGATCTTAGAAATGTAAATAAAATAATTAAAATTAAAAGTTGTTAATTGTTTGTTGAGTCCTGATATTTTTAATTATCAATTTATAATAAAAAGAAATCTAAAATTTTTATTTTTAAATCGCTTAGTTTTATCTTATTTTAGTAAAAATATAAAATTTTACCAACTTTATTTAAATGACGACCATTTGATGAAAAAACTATTTTACGAACGAGATTGAGTTTTATGAATTAGTCTGGTCGCCGCGAGCTGTACCCTCGCCCACATAGCCAACATGACTTAATTATTTTTTCACAATCGTAGACACTTTCGATTTCGTTTGTCACTCAATAGTTACTGAGTAAATTTAATCCCTTAATCATGAACAATAGATATGTTAGGAGAGCGTACGTAATGTTAAAAAAACGGTCTAGAATTGGTGTAACTATCTTTTATCAGTAGGGGTCACTGGTCTCAGTGCCGTACGGAATTTAAATGTAGGCGCCAAGAAATCACTTTCATTCAGTTAATAAGAAGTCTTAGTTTTATCGATAATAAGAAATTGTTTTCGATTATCAAGTAATAATTAAATAAGTATTAATAATAGAGAATTCTTAATAATCTGCAATAAATCAAAAGATGAAGAATCATAGTGATAATTGCAATTAATAATAATATATAAATATATGTTTACAATACTAACATATATTAGATAAAGAAAGAAGATGACAAAACCGGTAATTACAGACCATATTCCTTTCGTAAATGCAGACACGCATTCCTAACCTTAAACAACCTTCCACTCATAGATATATAACAGTATATCTATGCTTTCCCTGTACAACATCGTCCCATTTTTTAATATTTATAAAATTAAACAATTTTTATACTTACAATTTTTATTTGTAAGATGCGATAACCGTTGATTTTAATATGTAATAATAATAATAATTCCGTACGGGTATATTCGCACTGCCGCTAGTGACGAAAATAATAACTATGATCTCTACACGTTTTTGAGGACGAAAAAACAGACGAATTGCCTATGTCGTTCAATCTCCTATTTATCTATTCTTCATGCCCTTAATAAAAGGCATACGTTTAGCCAACATTTAAAAAAAAAATTGAATCGAAAATTTTCTACCACATTAAAAAAATTTTAATTTCCTTGCTCAAGTTCCAATTGTCAAGCTGTTGATTAAATTCAAAGGTTTTTTTTAAATATAATAAAAATGGTAATCAACTATATAGTTATTTATTTTTTATAATAATTTGATGTAAATACATAATTAATTTGGATAAATCTCACAATTCAGTCTGACAACAGAATAAAATCTTATGATTACTCACTGAATCTCTCGGATTCGAGTTTTAAGGTAATTATTGATTCTGTTGCTGACGAATGCATTCGACCGTTCGACTATCCAAAAGTAAGTGAACTGACTTATTATCTAGAGCACGGTTTGCGGCGGGCCGAGTTTAAGGGGTTTTTTGCCTTCGCGCTTACAGTACTATTACTACAGGAAATATCAGAGCAGATTTGACCCCGAAATATCTTCTGCTCGAAAAAAGCTACAGTGCTGGTTTTTCGAATATAAGCTATTTAGGGAATTATAAGAGAACAAGTGTTTGCTTTTCGTTAAGAAATAAACGGTTAAACAGTTATTTCGGTTCAAAAACCGTAAAATAGCGGGAACGCCCACAAATTTTGGCCAGACATAATCATAATTCCAGGGACTAGACCAAATTTTCTTAAAAGTTGATATTTGGCATACAGTTAGATATAGTGACCAAACCGAAAGGAAAATCATCAAACCACGAAATTTATATCGGGAAATGGGAAAACTTTTTTCATTTTTGTTTTGATAAAATTAACATAGGAAATATTGCTGCTAGGAAATGATAGGATAGGAAATATTGCTGGTCCATATTTCTATATTTATAGTAAAATGTTAGCACATACCATTAGTGAGAGGTGTGTGCGATTTTTTAAAACTTTGTTGCTCCACTTCCAGAAATGCTAGAAGGGTGCGGTTTTTTGCATTCGACGCGGAATTTTTGATACTTTAAATAAAAATCTTTAGGAAAGTTTTATTTTCCCAACGGAACATATGGAAAATCAAAAATTCAATTTATGTGTTTAAGATTTAAAATTAAATTCCTTAATATCTCTGTATACATTAGAGCTAGAGCAAAAATGATAAGGCAATGAATTGTAGCAAACTTGATTTCCTACAACTGTATTCCTTACATATTTTTCGATTGTTCTAATATTAAGAGAGATATTTTATATTTTGTGATTGTATATTTTTTATATGATTTTTTATAAGAAAACCGATCTTACATGATATATGAATGCTGTCCGCTCATTGGTCTATGACATTTCTATAATACCATTGGTTAATATCTAACATACGATAAATTATAAATATTAATTATAAATTAGTTGAATAATCTAATTCTAGGTCCCAAATCCGATTTTTGCAATGGAACTCCCAAAGTCTCCTGCACAAACATCCCGAGCTTCACTCATTCCTCCAACAGCAGCAGATCCATGTTGCAGCCATCAGCAAAACATGGTTAAAGCCGGATAAGAAATTTAGAATCCCTGGAATCTATACCTACCGCCGCGATCGAGCCACCAAATGGCGGTGAGATCGCCCTTCTTGTTCAACACGACGTCAAACATTCTTTATTGCCTCCCAAAGACGGCAGCCTTGAAGCCATCTCTATTCTTATCTCGACCAATTGTGGTAATTATAAAGTTACATCTTTATATAACCCTCCTAATATACTCTTACAGGGAGTGGATATTGATCGTATTATGAAAACTCATGATCGCGTCATGATCTTGGGCGATTTTAATGCGTGTCACATATCTTGGAACTGTATGTCTAACAATTCCAACGGAAGCACTCTCTTTGCGCATTCTCTCAAACTTCTCGCATTCTCGCAACTTCATTGTTGCGTATCCGGAGGAACCCACCTATTACCCAGACGCTGCTCGGCGCCCGCCGCAAACCATCGACTTAGCGTTATTAAAGAATTGCGATGTCATGTTGGATTTAGATGTTCCCTTGGATCTGCAAATTGACCACCGCCCCATCAGTTTCACTTTGGGTGAAATGAGGGGCGCTGCAACTTTGCAAACCCAGTTGAGCTTTGAGAAGGCAGACTGGAAACTTTTCAAAGAGCAACGTCGAAACTTTGATCACTCCACAGATCAAATCCGTTAACCAAATAGACTTGGAGGTTAGTAAGCTCACGAGAAACATCGTAGTTGCTACCGAAAAATCTATTCCTAGGAAAGCCAGAACCTTCGGCTATCGACTTAACTTAGATGATGACACACTACGACTAATACGGACTCGGAACAAACTTTGCCAAACTATTTTGACAAAGAGTTAGGCTGCTGGAGCTTCATGACGCCATGAGACGAATGTCAGCTGATATTCGAGCAAAAGTCACGCGATGAAATGTGGGACGAGAGGATTTCGGCTCTGACCACTCGTGACAACAATGTATGGAAAATTGCAAGGTGTTTGCGTAAACGTTCCAACAGACTGCCCCCTTTCTCGTCAGAAAATGGGTACCTCTACTCAGATTCTGACAAAGCCCATCTTCTTGCTGACACCTTCTCTAAGGCGCACAGCTTAACTGATGGCGACGAATATCACAACGAAGAAACATCCCACTTGGTATCCAAATCCTTGGAAAATATTCGTTCTTCAGTCATTAACCCCATCGATGTCGAATGCGTATCACCCCATGAGGTTTCAAACATCTTAAGGAAACTTAAGTGTAGGAAGGCTCCTGGTGATGATGGTGTAACAAATGTTGTGCTCCGCTATCTTCCTCGAAAGGCGGTAGTGCAGCTCAGTTATATCTATACTGCGTGCCTGAGACTTGGTTATTTTCCTGACCTCTGGAAATGCGCTAAAGTTTTAGCGCTTCCGAGGCCGGGGAAGCAACTTAAGTCACCTTCAAGCTACCGACCTATCAGTTTGCTGCCATCTCTCAGCAAGGTTATGGAGAATGTAGTTTTGAACCGGCTGCAGTCGCATGAAGATATCCAGAGACAGCTTATCCCCCAACAGTTTGGTTTCGGGACAAACCATTTAATAGTGAGTCAGCTTCACCGACTCACTGACCACATTGCTACCAAATTTAACTGGAATAAATCAACAGGCATGGTCCTCTTGGACATCGAAAAAGCCTTCGATACGGTTTGGCACGATGGACTTATCCATAAACAATCCAAACTCGATATACCAACCTATATCTTGAAATTCCTGATATCATATTTATCAAACAGAAAATCACAAATCCATATCCAACAAAGTAAATCGAACCAATACCGTGCCAAAGCTGGTGTCCTTCAAGGGTTTTTGCTTGGACCCCGGCTCTTTTTATATTATATCAACGATATCCCGAAGGATCCAGCTACTGAAACAGCCCTCTTCGCCGACGATACGGCAATCTATTGCTCTCCTTGGCAACCGAAAGCTATTTCGAGTTGTCTCCAGTCCCATCTATCCAGGCTTGAAAACTATTTCAAGCTATGGAAAATCAAGATAAATCCCACGAAGACTCAGTCTGTTTTGTTTACTAGGAGGAATAAATTTTCCTCCTACCCACTTGAATTGAAGATGTTAAACACTGAAATCCGGCAAACTCAAAGTGTTGAGTATCTAGGAATAACTCTTCAAAGGCAGTTGAATTGAGCACAAGCCGCCAAAAGGCGTCTTGCCCTTGGAAACGCATCCTTTGCAGGACTATACCTGTTACTCAACACCAAGAGCAAGCTGGACGAACGCCTAAAACATCGACTTTACAAGTCATGTATCCGGCCCGCACTCACGTATGCAGCCCCAATATGGTCAAACGTTGCTCCTTCGCACCTTGCGAAAATGCAAAAATTTCAAAATCGTTGTCTTCGGACGATTTCGAAAAAACCCCTAAGATTTCCGTCTGAAGCTCTCCACGTTGAAACTGGACATCCTACTATCCGTAAATTTATCCAAACTACCTCCAAATCCTTTTTCCAATCTTCCCGCGAAAATCTTTTCCCGGAAATCAACGTACTGGGTCAATTTGACCCAAATACAAATCTCTTCGGGAAAATATTCCGCACGCCACATGATCTCGATTACAACTAATACTGTTGTTTTCTAAATTGTATATATTTTCTTTTCGTATCTAGAGCACGGTAGTGCGTAAAGCCGAGTTTAAGGGACACATTGGACTTCTCACTACAGTGCTATTACTTATGGCTAATTTAGGCTCAATTTTTATGTGCTGTATCTTTTGAACGAAAAGAGCTACAGGGTTGATATTTCGAATATAGATACTTTACGGAATTATAAGAACCAATGTTTTCAATCAACGTTAACGAATTAACAGTTAAAAAGTTATTTCACTTCAAAAACGCAAAATTCGCGGGAACGCCTTAAAAAACTTAAGTATTGTAGATCAATATTATATCGTACTTCTAGATATCCTGTAAAGTTGATATTTGGCATGTAGATAGCTGTAGTACCCAAACCGACGGGGAAATTGCGAAAACTGGAAATTTGTATCGGAAAAGCGGAAAATTTTACATTTTTTTGTTTTAATTAACTTAAGACTGTGTCATCAGCAAACTACCATGTAGAAAACGTACAATATCATATATACCTATTAATTTTTATACCACATAGAAATAGATATAGCAATTTGAATACAGCAGTGTGCGTTTATTTTAAAAGTTAAGCACAGATGATTACAATTAGTTTTTGGATGGGTGACCCAACACTGTGTGAATTTATTTTATTTTATACGTTTTTTATTGTAATTTTGTAAACATTAATTTATATTCTCATTTTATTTTTTTAAACTTTTTTATTATATTTTGCATTGATCAATTATTATTTATTACTAGCATTACCCTGCAAAAATTTTTTAAAGCTCTTATAACCAAGCCCTTATGCTAGAATGATGCGGTTTTTTGTATTCGACGTGAAATTGCTTCAAACTGACGAGAAAAATCAGTAAACTTCAATTTTTTCAGTGCAACCCCCCGGAAAATTGGAAAAACATCCTCCAAAATTACGTTTTTCTGATCTATAAATGCTATAAAGATTGAATTTTCACTAATCGACCCGAAATAACGTCAAAATTAACAGAATATTTTGAAAAATTTCATTACCTACATCGCAACCACACCGAAAATGGGAAAAACATCCCTAAAACTTACCTTTTTACTTCTATTCATGATAGAAAGATCGGTTTTTTTCCATCACAACCCTTCGAACTTGGTAAAAACACCCCCAAAACCAACCTTTTTGTTCTATACATGCAACAAGATGCAGTTTTTTGCAATCGACGCTTAATAGCTACAAATTAGGAAGTTATTTCGAAAAACTTAATATTTTTTATTGCAAACTCCCGAAAAATCGAAAAAACACCCCCCAAAATTACGTTTTTCAGTTCTATATATGATGAAATGATGGAATTTTCACCAATCGACCCGAAATAAAGTCAAGTTAACAGAACACTTTGAAAAATTTCTTTACCTATAACGCAAACCTCCGAAAATGGGAAAAACACCCCTTAAACTGCCTTAAGGCATTTTGATCAGACTAAAAATATGACCGCTAGAGAGTGATTTATGTATTCTAAGGAAATTCGCTAAGTTGACGCAGCTCCTGCGTAACGAATTTTTTTTTGTGAAGTGGAGCCAACGGGTCAAGTCATTTCTTCGAAGACTCTTACGTTGATAATCAATTATCTGTAATAAACGATTAGTCTAGAAGTCATAATCGAAACAAATCAAGTAACATCTTATATATACTAAATTTTATATAGTTATTTTAATAAAAAATATATTACTCTTATTTCACATTAATTTGTGGCGTTTTAATAAAAGGCCTATGATCGATGAATATTATTATCAATAATCCAATGTATAAAATTTATGCTTTCTTTTCAGTTTTCTTTGGCAATAACACTGCTTGAATATTTGGTAATATACCACCTTGAGCAATTGTTACAACAGATAACAATTTATTTAATTCTTCATCATTACGAATTGCTAATTGAAAATAAACTTGTTTATTTTTAAACAACTTGTTTACTTAAAAAAAGTTACATTGTAACAATACAATAAAACAATCAATGTTTTCTATTTGGAGTATTAAGACATACTTATATATCAAATAAGCTTGTGAAGACTTAAATACCTATTTTTATTTAAATACTAAATGTCTATCTAATCAAAATGGAGGCGGTAACCATGTCAACAAATCAGATCGATATATGCGTCATATGTTATTTTAATTACAATTAAAATTGTTAAATTTTCCGTTTGTAAGAAAGGTAAGTTTTCGAGAAAATCTTAATAAAATAGTTGCTTCTTAATAAGTGATGGTATGGGATAAAGGACCGAGCTATTTACAAAGTAAATAGATCCAGACTTCATATAATAGTTGCTCCTTAAAATGTGATGATATACGAGAAAGGATCGAGCTATTAACAAAGTAAATAGCTCTAGACTTCAAATAATAGTAGTTCCTTAAAAAGTGATGATATCCCATAAAGTTTCGAGCTATTTACAAGGTAAACAGCTCGGTAAACTATTTACTAAAAAAATAAATGAGGGGTAAATTAATTATGTGTAAGAAAAAATTTGGTTGAAATTTATGTCGTAAGTTTTCCCTTAGTATGTTTTTAAAATTTTATAACGCGGCAAGTTTTAAAATATTTGAAATCATCAGAAAAATTAACTTGCCGCGTTATAAAATTTTAATAAAAACATACTGTACAGAATATTGTACAGAATCTCATATATGTTAGGTATACAAGTGTTACACATACAAGTGTTACACATTTAATTGTTTTATTAATAAAAACACAAAAATTGCAGGACAATTTTTAATGCGTGTTACCTCAGAACTCCGTTATTTATGAATCGATTTTGAATTTTTTGTTTTAAAGGGTTTGATTTCCCATTGTCCCCAATATTATACTACAACCATACTATATTGATGTTTAAGCCCTTCAAAAAGCGAGCAGAGCCAGTTGACGTAATATAACGCGAAGCGGTCTCCTTCGTATATGTGAATCTTAAAAGAGTAAAGTATCGCGAAGCGAAAGGAACGAAAAGCATACGCGAAGCATACGCGAAGCATACGCGAAGCATACGCGAAGCATACGCGAAGAGTAACAAAACGCTACGCGTTTTGTGCGAAGCCTTCGGCTTCGTATATTTAAGCCTTTCAAAAATGATTGATATCCGACCAAAAACATAAATGTAAGAGTTTTCGGGAAAATCCTTAATGTAATAGTTCCTTCTTAAAAAGTGATGATATGAGAGTAAGGACCGAGCTATTTTCAAAGTAAATAGCTCTAGAATTCATATAATAGTTGCTTCTTAAAAAGTGATGATATGGAAGAAAGGACCGAGCTATTTACAAAGTAAATAGCTCTAGACTTCAGATAATAGTTGCTCTTTGAAAAGTGATGATATCCCATTAAAGAGCCGAGCTATTTACAAAGTAAATAGCTCTAGACTTCAGATAATAGTTGCTCTTTGAAAAGTGATGATATCCCATTAAAGAGCCGAGCTATTTACAAAGTAAATAGCTCGGTAAACTATTAACTAAAAAAAAAATAATGAGGGGTAAATGGATTAAATGTAAGAAAAAATTTGGTTGAAATTTATTTCATAAGTTTTCCCTTAGTATGTTTTTAAAATTTTATAACGCGGCAAGTTATTTTTTCTGATGATTTCAAATATTTTAAAACTTGCCGCGTTATAATATTTTAAAAACATACTTTGTAAATAGCTCGGTCCTTTCTTCCATATCATCACTTTTTAAGAAGCAACTATTATACGAAGTCCAGAGCTATTTACTTTGTAAATAGCTCGGTCCTTTCTTCCATATCATCACTTTTTAAGAAGCAACTATTATATGAATTCTAGAGCTATTTACTTTGTAAATAGCTCGGTCCTTACTCTCATATCATCACTTTTTAAGAAGGAACTATTACATTAAGGATTTTCCCGAAAATTCGGCCCTTTCTTACATTTATGTTTTTGGTCGGATTTCTATTTAAGTTTAGTTTTAGGTTTCCATCCAATTTAGGTTAAATTTTATGTCAATGGTTTTTGTATTAATTTTTTCCCATTTCTAAACGATGCTAAAACGATTCTATAATCTCGATGTATATAATTTAATAAGATGATATTATGATATTATAGGTAAAGCGTAGGCTAGAAACTATTCTTTAAGATGTATTGTACTACAAGTTATGTAAAATATACTTATTCTATTCTATTTAATCATAGACCAGCAATATTTTCTATGCTAATTTTACCAAAATAAAAATGCAAATGTTTTACCATTTCCCGATATAAATTTCGTGGTTTGATAATTTTCTTTCGGTTTGGTCACTATATCTAACTGTATGGCAAATATAAACTTTTAAGGACTTATGGTCTAGGCCCTGGAATTATGATTATGTATGGCCAAGATTTGTATACATTCCCGCTTCTTAACGACTTTTGAATGCGAATAACTTTTTAACAGTTTATTTCTTAACGGTGATTGAAAAAACAGTCTCTTATAATTCCCAAAATAGCTTATATTCGAAAACTCAGCACTGTTGCTCGTTTCGTTCAGAAGATATTTCGGGGTCAGATTGGCTCTAATTTTTCGTGTAGTAATAGTACTGTAAGCGCGAAGGCAAAAAACTCCTTAAACTCGGCCTGTCGCACTACCGTGCTCTAGAGCTGATTTAATTTGTTTATAGCGCCTTATAAAAAAATTTAAAAATAATGGGTAAAAATACAGTTAAAAAAATTATTTTCTTTTTCATTTTATAGATATTTTTAAAATCTTTCATTTAAAAAAAGATTTATTCATGTAACATGATTTGCATCCTTTTTATACCCAGTATATCCGTAAATATACAAGGTATATTAAGTTTAGTCCCTACTTTGTAACGCTTGAAAATATTAATCCTTGACAAAAATGCTTCACAAAGGTATTCATAAAATGACCTAATTCGGCCATTTCCGCATGTCCATCCGTCTGTCCGTGAAACCGATAACTCAAAAACGAAAAGAGATAACAAGCTGAAAGGATTTTTGTGTGTTCTAGAGCAAAAAAGTAAGGTCAAGTTCGTTAATGGACAAAATCGGAATGTGTTTCCCCCCGACAGGAGGGAAATTTATATCTTTGAAACCGTAAGAGATAGAAAAAAATTTCGTAACAAAAATCTTCTTCTCTTTAAACTAAACAAGTTTTGTTTTAAAATTTTTTTCTAGACTAAACAGTTTTCTCATAATTTGTGCTTAAAGTTGAAAATGACACTTAGTTGAAAATGAGTCGATCGAAGACGGGCACATGAACAAACATAACATACATCAAATAGTATTGTTATACCCTGTATATGTTAATATACAAGATATATTAAGTTTAGTCCCGACTTTGTAACGCTTGAAAATATGAATTGTTGACAAAAATGTTTCACAAAGGTATTCATAAAATGGCCTAATTCGGCCACGTCCGCATGTCCGTCCGTCTGTCCGTGAAGCCGATAACTCAAAAACGAAAAGAGATACCGAGCTGAAAATTTTGTGTGTGTTCTAGAGCAAAAAAATAAGGTCAAGTACGTTAATGCGCAAAATCGGAATGTGTTTGAAACGTACGTCTTTGAAACGTAAGAGGTAGAAAAAAAATTTGATAACAAAAAATCTTCTCTTTAACATAAGCAACTTTTGTATAAAAAATTTTTTTACATATATATATATATATATATATATATATATATATATATATATATATATATATATATATATATATAAATATATATATATATATATATATGCAAATCATGCTATACGCTACTCACGCGACATTCGCTACGTCAACTAATGCCTCGCTTCGACCACCGCTCGCAGTATCTATCCCTTCGTATTGAACAACGCTTGGCGATAACTGACGCTTCACGTGAACTAATGCTTCTTGTTGAATAACTAACGCTTCGCGTTGCCTTAATCACGCTTAACGTAACTTAACTTCGTGTTGACTCAATGACACTTTGCGTTATCTTAACGTCTACTAAATAACTAACGCTTTCAAACCAACCGCTTCGCGTTGACTTATCGCCACTTCGCGTCACTTAACGCTTCCCATTGACTAACGCTTCTCATTTACCAATTTGGATGACGTACGATTCGGTTTAGCTTGCGTTTCGCGTTAGTTAACGTTGACTAGCTTACACTCCGCGTTAACTTCTTCTTCGTGTTGACTGACACTGAAATCACGTTTCGTGTTGAATCACTGACGCTGCGCTTTGAATAACTAACACTTTGCGTTATCTTAACGCTTTGCGTTAACTAACGCTTCCGGATTACTAAAGCTTCGCGTTTACTAAATAACGAATCGCGTTGGCTGACTTACAGTTCGCTTTAGCTTACGTTTAGCGTTGGTTAACGCTTTGCGTTGATTTACTAACGCTTCGCGTTGACTTGCTTAAGCTCCGCGTTAACTTCCTCGCGTTAACTAACTAGTGCTTCGTATTGACTGACGCTTCGAGTCGGCTAACTCTTCACGTTGTAGAACTTTCACGTTCTAACGCTGCGCGTTAACTAACGCTACGATTTAACTAACTTTTCGCGTCGCTTTATCTTAACGTTACTAACGCTTAGCTTTATCTTTACGTTTCGTGTTGACTCAATTGCACATTGCGTTATCTTTATGCTTGGCGTTAACTAATTGTTCAGATTTACTAACGCTTCGCGTTGTCTAATCACCACTTCGCATCACTTACGCTTCCTATTGACTAACACTTCTCATTGACCAACGCTTCGCGTTGGCCGACTTACGGTTCGCTTTAGCTTATGTTTCGCGTTGTTACGCTCCTCGTTAACTCCCTCGCGTTACCTTGTGCTTCGTCTTGACTGACGTTTCGCGTCGGCTTACTCTTCGCGTTGTATTAATTTTCTCGCGCTAGCTTTAAGTTTCGCGTTGAATCACTGACGCCTCGCTATCAATAACTAACGCTTTTCATTGACCAACGCTTCGCGTGGCTGACTAACGGTTCGCTAAAGCTTACGTTTCGCGTTTTCGTTTAACGTTTTCTATTGACTAACGCTTCTCATTGACCAACGCTTCGCGTTGGCTAACTTACGGTTCACTTAAACTTACGTTTCGCGTTGGTTAACGATTCGCGTCAAATCACGCTTTGCGAATCACTGGCGCTTCGCTTTGAATAACTAATGCTTCTTATTGACCATCGCTTCGTGGCTGACTTACAATTCTTTTAAGCTTACGTTTCACGTTGGTTAACGCTTTGCGTTGATTAACTAACGCTTCGCGTTTACTTGCTTACGTTCCGGGTTAACTTCCTCGCGTTAACTAAGGCTTGGTGTTGACTGACGCTTCGCGTCGGCTTACTATTCGCGTTGTATAAACTACGCGTATTAACGCTTCGCAGGCATGTAATTATTTAAAAAAAACGTTGAAATGTATTTTAATATAAACATAAATAATAAACATAAGTAATCAAAATTATAGTAACTTAAACAATTATTCAGTCAATCAAATCAGACACAAAGTCAAATAGACCAGTCAAAATCAACAACAAATTAACAAAACATGATGTATCTCTGATTTTTTAGTATGTTGTTTGGACCCATTAGGGCTATGTATACCCAAGTTTGCAACTCCCAAAAAGTTGTGGAAAAATTTTTACACATGAAAAACCGCGAAATTTTCGGACTTGTTTCAGATTCTGCTCTATATCTTCTAATTCATGCATTTTTCATCGAAAGCTCTACATATTTTTTAAGAACATTAAATTTGTAACAAATTAAGCCCGGAGCTCTGTAGGTCGATTGGTTACCGAATTACGGCACTTTGAAAATAGGTCAGTTTTTCCAAAAATTTAAAATTTTTGCGTCGAAACCATTGATCCTACGAGTTGAACTTGCAGAATATAATTTGTAGACAATTTAATTAGCTTTAAATTAAGCGCAAAGCGGGGTCTGTCTTGTTTTTGGTTTGGTAACCAATTAACCTACAGAGCTCCGGTTGGGCTTAATTTGTCACAAATTTAATGTTCTTAAAAACGTGTGGAGCTTTCGATGAAAAGTGCATGATTAGGAGATATAGAGCAGAATCTGAAACAACTCCAAAAATTTCGCGATTTTTTGCGTGTAAAAATTTTTCCACAACTTTTTGAGAGTTTCAAACTTGGATATACATAGCCCTAATGGGTCCAAACAATATACTAAAAAATCAGAGATACATCATGTTTTGCTTCGCGTTGACCTAACGCTTTCCATTGACTAACGCTTCTCATTGACCAACGCTTCGCGTTGGCTGTCTTACGGTTCATTTAAGCTTAAGTTTCGCGTTGGTTAACGCTTTGTGTTGGTTAACGAATCGCGTCAAATCACGTTATGCTAATCACTGCATGGCGCTTCGCTTTGAATAACTTATGCTTCATATTGACCAACGCTTCGCGTTGGCTGACTTGCAGTTCGCTTCAGCTTACGTTTCGCGTTGGTTAACGCTTTGCGTTAACGAATACTACGATTTGACTAATTTTTCATGTTAACTTTAAGCGTTAACAATTCACGTAAAATCACGCTTCGCGTTGAATCACTGACGCTTCGCTTTAAATAACTAACGCTTCTCATTGGCCAACGTTTCACGTTGGCTGACGTACGGTTCGCTTTAACTTACGTTTCGCGTTGTTTAACGTTTTACGTTCTGCGTTAACTTCCTCTCGTTAACTAGTGCTTTGTAATAACTGACGCTTTGTGTCGGCTAGCTCTTCGCGTTGTATAACTTACGCGTACTAACGCTTCGCGTTAAATAACGCTACGATTTTACTAACTTTTCGCGTAGCCTGACGGCTCGCGTTGACACACAATTCTAACAACGCTTCGCATTAACAGCCGCTCCGCGTTGAGTAACTCAATTATATAACTCAATATTTAAAATTATAAAAATCGCAAGAACATTAACATACATTTTTTTAAATACAAGAACATTTTTATTGTTACAAAATTATTATCACAAAACAAATATTTACAAATAATTCATATTTTATAAACATTGAATAGGTAGGAATATTAACAATTCAAACATTGATATACAACTCAGTATATACTGGGTATTCAAACAATTAACTCAATTAGTTGTTACTTGTTATTTATAAAAGTAGGTGACATGGTATTTTATTAATTGTCGGAGATCTAATTTTTTTTAAGGGCTAAAATTGGGAACATTATTTTTAACATATAAAAACCATACTTTGCCATTGTTTAAAAAAAATGAAGTAATTTTTGATTTTAATTTAAAATTTTTGCGTTTTTTTAACTTTGAGAATTTTTTTCTCGAATTCTAATAAACCGATTTTTATGTTTATGGGCTCATTTGTTTTCTTTTTTTATATAGAACTAAATAATATTCTATGTCCTTTTTAAAATTTTTAGTTTAAAAAAAGATATTAAGAAAAAACGCTTTTTTGTTATAAACAAATTCAATTTTGACCCTGTTCCGTCACGATTCGGACCGTAAAAATTTACAGTAATATTCAGTACGTCAAGATGTATCGATTTTTTTTAAATTGCGGTTCCGAGCAACCTGCCTGAAACCGTGTTTTTGAAGCTAATTTGACTGTATTAAAACCGCAGTATACGTAAACAGGGATCGAAAAAATATTTTTGTTTAAACTCAATAAAATAATTATTTTCTTATCTTGGTTAGTTTTAATCATTATGGGTGTATGAAATACCAAAAACAGGAAACTAAAAAAAATGATCATTACAAAATATTTTATGTTGTGAAGTTTTAGTTCATTTTGTAATTAATTAAGTGGAATTGATTATTTTTCGTTATAAACAATTACAGTTTGAAATGGATCAAGTAAATAATGGCAAAGAATACCAAGAAAATACCAAATCATCAAAAACATCGGTACTTCCAAATGATGGACTTGTTGATAATTGGCAAGCATCAAAAAGAACAACCAAAGAATGTTTACTATTTCTATTCAACAATGAGAAGTTACCAGATATCCATTTTATTGTCGGAATAGATAATAATCATCAACAACGAATTCCGGCACATAAGTTTATGCTATCCATTAGAAGTGTTGTCTTTGAAGCGATGTTTTTCGGTACTTTAGCAACAAAAGCTGATGAAATTGAAATACCTGATGTTGAACCGACTGCATTTGTGGCATTTCTTAAATTTATTTATTTGGATGAAGTGCAAATTTGTCAAGAAACAGTGTTATCTACTCTATATATGGCAAATAAATATGAGGTTCCAGTATTAGAAAATCATTGTGTGGACTTTTTAAAAAGCAATCTAAATTGCAGTAATGCTTTTTTACTGTTAACGCAAAGTAATTTTTTCGAAAAACCACAATTAGCAAAATTGTGTTTAGATATGATTGATAAAAATACAGCGGATGCATTAGCTGCTGACTGTTTTATTGATATCGATTTGAATACATTAATTGCTGTATTAGAACGTAACACATTACGGATTGGTGAATTAGCATTATTTCAAGCCATTGTACGATGGACGGAAGCAGAATGTATTAGAAAAGAATTACTTGTGACACCCGAAAATAAACGTTCTGTATTAGGTCAAGCATTCAAGTTAATTCGTTATCCATTGATATCAATTGAAGAATTTTCTAGTGGTCCAGCTCTAAGTGGCTTATTGACTGATCGTGAAATTGTAGAAATAATTTTGTATTTAACAATAAATCCAAAACCATCTGTTAGATTTTCGAATGTATCTAGAGATTATGCTACTGGTAAAGAACATAAAGTTAGCAGATTTCTACAATGTTCCAGACCACATTGTCAAATTTGGAATTATAATAAACATAAAAGTGATTGTATTCAATTTATGGTTGATCAACGTATATTGATTATGGGATTTGGTTTATATGGTTCCGATCATTCTGCTAAATATGACGTACATTTACAATTGAAACGTTCAACAACAAACATACTATGTGGTACAAATCAAATTTCATTTAATTGTGATGGTTCGAGTAATACATTTCGAGCTATGTTCAAGGAACCCATTGAAATTATACCAAATACAAATTATACGGCTAGTGTCACACTTAAGGCAAGTAATGCACACTTTTTTTCCTATAATGTTTCACATTTAAGAGTTTGTATACATTCTGTAGTAATTTGCCTTTTTCCTCTGAAGATTCTTAAAAAATCCACCAGAGGCAGCACTAGTGGGGGGTACACACATATATTTATTACTACTATATTGCTAGTTCCCATAAGTGGAAGTGTGGCCGATGAATGCAATTGTCTATTTCTGACTCTTTTGTTTATTTTTAACCGTTGTGCGCAAGTGTATAAGAATGTAGAATCTCCCGTTCAATACAATTGAACCGATCAGAATTTTTAATTTGGTTACATTTTGTAAAAGTCTACAATTGTTTTGGCGAGTGTACAAAGTTTATTACTTTGAAATAATATATATGTATCCTATTTCAAATTTTATTTTTGAAAAAAATGTGTGCAGTTTAGGTAGTCGAGAAATAATTGGCACATGATTGTACAAATTTGGTCTCAATTTCTTATAGCGAAATTGTTTAAATAATTCCAAAACATTGTTGTTTTAGAACGGAATAAACTCTTTTCATATTGTTTGGCTACATTCAAATTTAAAAGATATTGCGAATTTTTAAAATAAAATTGATATAAATTTTTTGGTTTGAAAAATCCCAAATTTGACCATTTTCTACCCATTAAAAATCTATCAAAATTTGATATTGAAACGAAGGGCTTTCAGATTTTATATTATATAGATCGACCCATAGTCATGAATATTTTTAATGTTAATAACCATTTTTAAATTATTTGGCAAGTCAATATTTGGTTATTTTACATTTAAAAATGGGTGTTAACAAAAAATTTTCTCATTAGTGATTATGGATTTCATTACAATTATATAATCTAGAATTTGAAAATCCTTCGTTCTACTATTGCATCATATATTTCGATGAATTTTGAATTATTCAAAAATGGTCAAGATTTTTAAGAATAAATATGAATCTTTAAATTCTATTTTAGTTTTTTGAGATACAAAATACATGTAAAGTAAGTATTCTGCCTATCTCATAAATATAAAAATTAACAAACATGTAATATTTGTGGTAAAGATTTATTACTATCGTTCGTTAACAAGATTATGGGATAAATTTTCAATCCAAATCGGTTCAATTTTCATAAACAGGAGTGTATGTATTATATATAATCAAATATTTGTATTAGAGTCCAGTTAAGATCTACATCCGTGCTTGCAAATTAAGGGTGATTGTATACCTGATGTCAGAACAGCGAAAACTCACCTCCAAAAACGTTTTGTCGATGACATAGTCATACTGGAGATGGGCTCCAACAAAGGGACACAAAGTACAGCTATTTTTTGAGACTGTTGTTCTCAAAAACATGCGTGGCCCCTTGAAGCATGGAAGAAGAAGTGTGTGTCATATTCTCATGTTCTGATAACTGCTGTACGACCTCGATCTTTTGTTTCCTTCCTTCTGATTGGAATTGGTACCTACTTTTACCGAAAATATGGATACAAACATCTGATAAATATGTGCGCTGTGATGGTTATCTGCGCTGGTTAACTTATGACTGTTTTTGGTTATCTGCCGTTTTTGAGCATCTGATCTCAAATGAAAGCCAATTAAATTTACTACAAGTTTATTACATATAATATTTGACGTGGGATGCGTATTTTAGACGATATTTTACGAAATAAGTGACCATTTCGAAAAAATTTCACTTTTTGGAAAAAATGGCCTATTTTCTAAGAACTGTATCTTGGGAACCAATAGCTGTATAGAGTATGAATTAGCTAATCGTAACTATCTCTGGGATATGGATTCAGAGATAGCTGTATAGAGCTTGTTTTGATCTAAAATTGTTGAAAATTTAGTCTACTTTAAAAGTGTATAGAATGACTATACCGGTCAGACCCTTCCTTCACTGAGATATTGAGCAAAAACTGAAAAAAAGTCCGAAAATTTCATGGTTTTTTGGGTACACCGCCGCTCGCACAGCACTTTGGAAATTGCAAATCTGGTTTTTTAATATTGGTTTAGGTCCTAACAACATATAAAAAATTCAGAACGACCGGACCTTTTGCAAGCACGACCACCTTTTCATGTTTAACTTTACTGAACTATTAGTCTCAGCGGGTATTAAATGAAGCAAGAGCGTATTGCTGCACCGTAGTGCTGAAGTCTCTCTTGCTATACCAACTAGCAATATAGGTAGTATTAAATATATGGGTGCACTTGTTTTGATTTTCTTATTGACAGCAACGTCATAACTTGGCAAAAAATTAATTTTTTTAAATTAATTTAATTAAGTATCTTTTTATCTTGTTTTGGGCTTCATTTCTGTGGATTATTAGACTCGAAAAAACTCGAATTTTTAAAGCTAAAACAAAAAACCATATTTTTGACGGTTTTTCTTATTTTTCTCAAAAAGTACGTCAATCGATAGATACGTCAATCGATAGGTTTTTTTGATACCTATCTTATATAAGTTTTCCTGATCAGGTTAAAGTTTTTTTTTATTCGCAAAAAAACATTTTTTCAATATAATCTGGTGTTGGTATATGCCAACAAGTGGTTCTGATCCAAAAGTTACTCAAAAGAGTGGTGACCCTCTCCAGTATTTATTTGACACCCATTTGCCAACTGTCTTTTTACCGAGAACCGGATCATGTCGCCCAAGCTCAAAATAAATGCGAAAGGCGCGCTGAGTCATTATCGGCGAACCGCCATTTCGAATAAACTCTTCAACGACGAAAGCGCGGTGCTATCCCGACCAAGCTATGGTTTACACTAAACATAGCATGAATACACACGTCGAATGATATATCCCCCGCTACGCTACCACCAGCATAGCCGTATCTAGACGGTCTCAAATCGGGAAGTTCTTTCCCCACCATATATATATATATATATATATATATATATATATATATATATATATATATATATATATATATATATATATATATATATATATATATATATATATATATACATATGTGTGTGTCTATTCTAGCTGTCACAGTTTTAATCCGATCAGAATGAAATATGGTATGTGAAGTTCTTTTGGTATTTGAAAAACCAAGTTCGGTAATGAGAAAATAGAAAATTTGATTTAGTACAACTAGTACTATTAGTATATCCCTTAGTATGTTTATAAAATTTTGTATTTTGGCAAGTTTTAAATTATGTAAAACAAAAGAAAAAATAACTTGCCAAGATATAAAATTTAAAAACATACTAAGAGAAAACTTACGGAATAAATTTCAACTAAATTTTTCTTACATTTAATCAATTTACCCCTCATTAATTTTCTAAGAAAAAATTTACATAATAAATTTATATTCATTTTCTTACATTTGGTAAATAGCTCGGTCTTCTATTCCATATCATCACTTTTTAAGGACAAACTATTATAGAATATAGAGGGCTAAATTTATAAGTCCTCATTAATTTTCTTAGGCAAAACCATTATATTAAAGATATCCCCGTAAACTCGGTCCTTTTTTACATTTATGTTTTTGATCGGATTTATATATACATATATAAGGAAATGTATATGTGGTTGCAGCCACTCTAGTGGAACAGTTTTAATTCGTAAAGATTATAAAAATAATCAAAGAGAACTCTTCTAGGTTTTTTGAAATTACATCTAAAATTTTGACCCAATTCCTAGAAAATTTATTTGTATGTTATAAATACGTATTTCGACTACAATGTCACCAAAGAATACCGTCAATAAATAAGTGCGGATCTTCACACACCTAATCCGTTAGTCAGTCAACTCAAATAATCCTCAGGTCAGATTATACCCTCAGTAGAATCGTATAAAAGGTAGAACTTTTTTAAGGTCATTGTGAGACACGCACCAAATTAGCAACAAGCAACATATCTCTGAATTCATATCCCAGAGATAGTTACGATTAGCTAATTCATTCTGATGATGACAACATTGTAGTTGAAATACGTATTTATAAAATACAAACAAATGTTCTAGGAATTGCAAAAAAATTTGAAATGTAAGTTTTAATTCGATCGGAACGGAATTTGGTAAGTAGTGTGCTCCTGTTATTTGAAACTCCAAGTTCGTCAATATACAAAATCGAACATAGGGGAAACAATTTGCATATATGTCTTAATATTGGTATTTATCATTATTTTTGTAACTGTAATATTTACAGAAATATTTACGATTTAAGATTGATAATTAAAATCCTAAATATCTCTGTATACCTACATTATAGTTGTAGAAACATTGATCATGTAATGAATTGGAGTAAAGATTTTCTACAACTTCACTACTTATATATTTTTTAATTTTTCTAATATTAAGAGAGATATTCCACATTCTTCTTCCTTTAAAACATCCTTTCCCCGACGCTTCTATACCTATTAATGGAATTGGCCCATCAAATACCAAAAGTATATAAGATACAAAATTTTATTCAGTATTTGATGATATTGAAAAAAAATGCTATAATAGTAGAGTCAAATTAGGATTTTTCAGGCAGGTTGCTTGGAACCGCAATTTTTAATCGATTCATCTTGGCATCCTGAATATGACCCTAAATTTTTACGGTCCGACTCGAGACGGAACAGGGTCAAAATTGAATTTGTTTATAACAAAAAAGCAATGAAATGACGATATATAAACGTTGGTTAAACACATGCTGTCTTTTTGGATGAAATAGATGACGCTGTATATAAATTATAAAATTATTATTTTCTAAAAAAATAACCACAAATTTTATACTGCTTTTCTTTATGAAATAAACCATATCAGTCGGAAAAATGTTTTGAGTTTATAGTTAAATAGGTAAGTGTTTAAGCTTTCAATTAAGTCTTATAAAAGTTAAAAATATTAATTTGTTTATAAGTAAATTAACAAAAGATAAACATACGATAACTCTCTTGAAAGTTAACGTATCGTTATATTTTTTTTAAAATTAAAGATCTATAAAAAATCTATAAGTTAAATAGAATAAAATTTATTTCAATCATTTCTTAACTTTTTTTTTTGAATTTGTTTATAGCGCGCTATAAACAAATTGAAAAATAATTGGTAAAAATACAGTCAAAAAAATAGTTTTCTTTTTCATTTTATAGATATTTTGAAGACCATTCATTTAAAAAAAGATTTATTCATCTAAAATTAAATGCACCCTTTTAGCGAATTTCCTGAAAGGAAATAGAGCTATTGGTCCCGTACGGAAGTCAAAATTTCGCAAAAATTTCTTCAAATGTCCATCGATCCTACCAGTAGGTATGTGTACAGAGATATTAAGGAATTTAATTTTTAATCTTAAACCGTCAATATTTCTGTAAATATTAGTGTAACAGAAAAAATGATAAAAAACAAAATTACAGTAAAACTTAGTACCTACAACTTTACATCTTATAAATTTTCCGATTTTTCGAATATTAAGGGAGATATATCAAATTTTGTGTTTCCCCCTCCCTTTAAAGCCCCCTTTTCCTTTGTCCGATTTTACCCATTAACGAACTTGACCCTATGAATATCAAAAGCGCCTCAAATACCAAATTTCATTCCGATAAAATGACAACTGTGACCGCTAGAGTGATTAGACATATATATATATATATATATATATATATATATATATATATATATATATATATATATATATATATATATATATATATATGTGTCTGTAATCAACCCATTTTGAATTTCATATCTTTGATTTAGACTATTGGCAAAGAATACAATATACATAGAAGCGTATAAGTACGATTTATGTGTCACCTAAAATTTTTTGTACGTATGCTGACCACTAGACTATTTAATGCCATTACCAGTTGTACTTCAAATTTATATTAAAAGGGAATCCACCAATATTAATAAAATTTTTAGAATTAAGTAGTCAAAATTTTTTTGTTTACAAGCTGTATAAAATATTAATATTTGTTTTTGTAGTTTCAGTTGCTATTTTTAAAAAAAATACGCTTTAAATATAAGTTTTTTAAATATAACAAATATTAATATTTTATACAGCTTGTAAAAAAAAATTAAAAAATTTTGACTAATTCTAAAAATTCATAAAAATTTCATCAATATTGGTGGATTCCCTTTTAATATAAATTTGAAATACATCCCCGCTTCGATGGTATCCGGGCAACTGGTACTAAGTTCTCCCAAAGTACAGTTGGTTGTGCTGATAATGGCACTAAATACCGAAATCGAACAGCTATTGTCATCTAGTGGTCAGCATACGTACTAAAAATTTTATGTGACACAAAAATCGTACTTATACGCTTCTATGTATATTGTATTCTTTGCCAATAGTCTAAATCAATGATATGAAATTCAAAATGGGTTGCCATCCTGTTTAGCTTCCTTCGGCTAAATTTGAAGACGGCGAATGATTTTAGTCCACACAGAATGTCACATACACTGATAATTAATACGATGGGCAAAATTTGAAATCTCCTAGTGTTGCCTACTACGTATATTTTCCCAATATCATTGAAAATCGCCTAGTCTCAAAATCACATTTGACAATAGTCTTTCCATTAAACGTATACTCACAAAACCGATAAACAGAAATATTTAAGGATGTTCCCAAAGAGCAGACGTCTGCAACTTAAAAAAAGTTCTATTATGTAGACTACAATAGATCAAATAAAATATAGTTGAGGTACAGTGTTAGTGCAACAAAAAGTAACACTGTATCTCAACTGTATTTTATTTGATCTATTGTAGTTTACATAATGGATTTTTTTTTAAATTGTGCACTTAAACATTATTTATAAGATAACGAATTTGTTTTTGTTATTTTTGTAGAAAGATATTTGCTATATCTTCAATTACTTATTCTCAGTTCAAAGAATCGTAAGAAAATTACTATTGATATTTAATAAAACGTGTGTGACAACATTAATTGGGGTAAGTTTTACATGATAAACATACAAATTTTAACTGAAAATATTTACAAATTTAGTACCGTAAGGACCATTAAAAATTTTGGGATTAAGGACTATTCTACGTGTGAAAGATACTTTTAACTACATATATTCAAAATTACAGAAGAATCGTAAGAAAACTGATTTTCTTGAGAACGTCCTTAATCTGTAATTTTAAAAAATTATAACCGATCAAATAAACACGATATTTTCCAAAATAAAATATATCACAAAAATTTATTACGCAGGAGCAAGCTTCAGCGTGAATTTCCCCAGAATGAATACATTACTTTTTGAAAATAGATGTGAAGTAACTTTTATTTTATTAGTTAATGTTTATATTGAAGTCAAATTAGCTTCAAAAAGCCGGTTTCAGGCAGGTTGCTTGGAACCGCAATTTTCAATCGATTCATCTTGACATCCTGAATATGACCTTAAATTTTTACGGTCCGACTCGTGACAGAACAAGGTCAAAATTGAATTTGTTTATAACAAAAAAGCGTTTTTTAAAACTAAAAATTTTAATAATGACATAGAATATTATTCAAATCTATATAAAAAAGAAAACAAATGAGCCCATGAACATTAAAATCGGTTTATTAAAATTGGGGGAAAAAATTTCCAAAGTTCGAAAAACGCAAAAATTTTAAATTAAAATAAAAAATCTAAAGATTACTTCATTTTTTTTTAACAATGGAAAAATCTGCCTTTTATGTGTTAAAAATAAAAAAGCCTAATTTTAGCCCTTAAAAACATCCTTAAATATTTCTGTTTCTCGGTTTTGTGAGTATAACTTTAATGGAAAGACTATTGTCAAATGTGATTTTGAGATTAGGCGATTTTCAATGATATTGGGAAAATATACGTAGTAGGTAACACTAGGAGATTTCAAATTTTGCCCATCGTATTTATCATCAGTGTATGTGACATTCTGTGTGGACTAAAATCATTCGCCGTCTTCAAATTTAGCCGAAGGAAGCTAAACAGGATGGACAACCCATTTTGAATTTCATATCATTGATTTAGACTATTGGCAAAGAATACAATATACATAGAAGCGTATAAGTACGATTTTTGTGTCACATAAAATTTTAAGTACGTATGCTGACCACTAGATGACAATAGCTGTTCGATTTCGGTATTTAGTGCCATTATCAGCACAACCAACTGTACTTTGGGAGAACTTAGTACCAGTTGCCCGGATCACATCGAAGCGGGGATGTACTTCAATTTATATTAAAAGGGAATCCACCAATATTGATGAAATTTTTATGAATTTTTAGAATTAATTAGTCAAAATTTTTTTATTTTTTTTTTACAAGCTGTATAAAATATTAATATTTGTTATATTTAAAAAACTTATATTTAAAGCGTATTCTTTTAAAATAGCAACTGAAACTACAAAAACAAATACTAACATTTTATACAGCTTGTAAAAAAAAAAATTAAAAATTTTGACTACTTAATTCTAAAAATTCATAAAAATTTCTTTAACATTGGTGGATTCCCTTTTAATATAAATTTGAAGTAAATCCCCGCTTCGATGTGATCCGGCCAATTGGTACTAAGTTCTGCCAAAGAATACAGTAGGTTGTGCTGCTAATGGCATTAAATAGTCTAGTAGTCAGCATACGAGTAAAAATTTTAGGTGACACAAAAATCATACTTATACGCTTCTATGTATATTGTATTCTTTTCTATTGGTAAAGTTACTCATGACGTCATACTCCAAAACGGCGACTTAAGTCAGGTTATATTTCAACAATTATTTATATTTTTCATAAAAAACGTGAGTTTCATTAAAAAAATGATGTTTTTATTAATTTTATTAATGTAACCCTAGTAACGAGTATGTAACTATAGTCCTAAGCATGAAGAATAGATATATTAGGAGATTGAACGACATAGGCAATTCGTCTGTTTTTGTGTCCTCAAAAACGTGTAGAGATCATAGTTATTATTTTCGCCACTAGCGGCAGTGCGAATCTGCCCGTACGGAATTATTATTATTATTACATATTAAAATCAACGGTTATCACATCTTACAAATAAAAATTGTAAGTATAAAAATTGTTTAATTTTATAAATGTGAAAAAATGGGACGATGTTGTACAGGGAAAGCATAGATATACTGCTATATATCTATGAGTGAAGGTTATTTAAGGTTAGGAATGCGTGTCTGCATTTACGAAAGGAATATGGTCTGTAATTACCGGTTTTGTCATCTTCTTTCTTTATCTAATATATGTTAGTATTGTAAACATATATTTGTATATTATTAATTGCAATTATCACTATGATTCTTCATCTTTTAATTTATTGCAGATTATTAAGAATTCTCTATTATTAATATTTATTTAATTATTACTTGATAATCGAAAACAATTTTTTATTATCTATAAAACTCAGACTTCTTATTAACTGAATGAAAGTGATTTCTTGGCGCCTACATTTAAACATTTAAATTCCGTACGGCACTGAGACCAGTGACCCCTACTGATAAAAGATAGTTACACCAATTCTTGACCGTTTTTTTAACATTACGTTCGCTCTCCTAATATATCTATTCTTCATGGTCCTAAGTAACAAACACCAATAGATAACTCAATCCTATGAAGTTGTTTTGTAACATAACATATAAAATTATTAATAATCTTGTAACAGGGCCCAAATTCACATTTTGGTTATCGAGGAAGAAGCAAAATTACAATTGATGGTACAGCTGATTCATGTGTATCCTTTCAATTTTCAAACGCCCAATCGTTTCCAGAGGAAGATAACAGTACAAGTGTAGAAAAAGGACAAATCCCAGAAATTATATTTATATTTGCATAACTAAAGTGCTATCCTTCAAGTCGGAATGTTTTCCCAATTATAAACGAATGTACGTTTCACCACTTCGAATGTCTGTATGAAGTCTAATTGGTCGTATCCACTGACGTCTATATAACTAGACGGATCCATATGGGCCTAAACATGAAATAACGGTACTAAAGGTACTAAATTTTGCTTCAGTGTGCTTTATATATGTAGTGGAAATACATGTGACAGCCACACATACATTAAAACACATACTTAACATAAACGCCACGTCAGCGCACTGAAGCAAAATTTAGTACCTTAGCTAGTTGAGGAGCGCTTCTGGCTAATGGCGTCATATAGGATCACGAAGACTATATAAAAGGAAACCGATTGGGATAGAGGTTTCTGCTGTTTTTGCATACTAAAAAAAGCGTTCAGATTATAGTTTATTAATGTCCAACAGACGGCAGTTGTATTGCGAAGATCCTCTTTTGTTTGTTACTGCGCATGACAATTTCAAATCCTTATAAATAAATATTTATTATTATGAGGTTATAATAAATTTTATAATAAAAAATTTAGTTTATTTATTTTAATTTATAATTAATTTATAATATTTTTAATAAACTACATTTTTTAAACAATATTAAGTGGTTTATGAATTATTTAATTACGAAAGTGTTTTAAAGTTATAGGTAAGAGTGGTATAAAATCAGAACGAAAAAAATTAATAATTATTAATAATAAATTAAATAAAGACCAATTGTTATGTGATGTATGTTTACAATTATAAAATATCTATTTTATGTTTTATTTATATTTTTGAATTTGAAGGTACGTCCGCGACAATGACGCCGCCTACAGTCTGTATCCAGTTTTAATAACACGAGTTTAACAAAACGATCGTTATCCTTTAATATAGTCTTATTTCAAGGGATAATCTATCCAGTTATATTGAGGTCAGTGGTCGTATCACAATTAGTCAATAGTAAAAAACAGGTGAAACTAAATCATAATTTTAATCGTTGGAATAGACAGTGCCTTTTAAGAGTTTTGTCAATAAAATTAATTTTTAAGTTAGCAAATAATTAATTTTAAATAACTTATAATAATTTTATATAATAATCTAATATACTATAAAGCTAGAAGTGAAGCTGACATACTCACTCACTCACTCATCTATATAAAACCTAACCCACTTCTAGACATGCTAGAAAGATGCGGTTTTTTGCATTCGACGCGAAATTGCTTGAAACTGACGAGAAAAATCGGAAAACTTCAATTTTTTATTTCAACCCCGCGGAAAATCGGAAAAGCATCCCCTAAAATTAATTTTTTCTGTTCTATACATGCTAGAAAAATGGGATTTTCACTAATCGACTCGAAATAAAGTCAAATTAACAGAAAAATTTCATTACCTTCATCGCAACCCTCCGAAAATAGAAATAACACCCCTAAAACTTCCCTTTTAACTTCTATTCATGTTAGAATCTAATATACTATAAAGCTAGAAGTGAAGCTGATATACTCACTCACTCACTCATCTATATAAAACCTAACCCACTTCTACATATGCTAGAAAGATGCGGTTTTTTGCATTCGGCGCGAAATCGCTTGAAACCGACGAGGAAAATCGGAAAACTTCAATTTTTTTATTTTAACTCCGCGGAAAATTGGAAAAACTTCTCCCAAAATTACGTTATTCTGTTCTATACATGCTAGAAAGATGGGATTTTCACTAATCGACCCGAAATAAAGTCAAATTAACAGAAACCTTTGAAAAATTTCATTTCCTGTATCGCAATCCCTACCACTTCCCCACAAATGAGAAAAAATCCTGAAACTGCGCTTTTCACTTCTATTCATGCTAGAAAGATAGTATTTTCACGAATGGACCCGAAATAAAGTCTTATTAACAGAAAACTTTGAAAAATCGCATTACCTACATCGCAATACACCCCGTAAAAGAAAATAACACCCCGAAAACTGCTCTTTTAACTTCTATTCATGTTAGAAAGATCAGGTTTTTTCCATTCGACGGGGAACAGGTTAAAAATAACAGAATTATTTTAAAAACGAAAATTTTTCAGTCACAAATGGGAAAAACACCCCTAAAACCACACCTTTTCTTTTATACATGCTAGAAAGATGCAATTTATAATAAATAGCTGCAAATTAAAAAGGTAATTCAGAAAACATAAAAATTTTCATAACTTCTCTCTAGAAAATGGGAAAAGCAACCCCTAAGCTACCCTATTACCTCTATTCATGCTAGAAAGATGGGATTTTCACCAATCGACCCGAAATAAAGTCAAATTAACAGAATAATTCGAAAAATTTCATACACTACATCGCAACCCCCGATGTTAGAAAGATCGGGTTTTCTTAATTCAACGTGGAACAGGATTATAATAAAAGGAGTATTTTAAAAAGGTAAATTTTCCATCGCAACTATTCGCAGATGGGAAAAACTCCTCTTTTCTTCTATACATGCTAGAAAGATGCGGTTTTTTTGCATTCGACGCTAAATAGCTACATATTAAGAAAGTAATTAGAATAACTTTAAATTTTTCATCACTTCCCTAAAAAATGGGGGAAAAACCCCTTAAGATTCTTTTAACTTCTATTCATGGTAGAAAGGTGGGTTTTTTTGCATTTGGTGGAGAATTTCATCAAACTAATGAGGTGATTCGATAAACTTTAATTTTTTCATCGCCACCCCCTTAAAAATGGGAAAAACACACACAAAAATAACCCATTTACTACTTTATATGCTAGAAAGATCTGCATTCAATAACTGCAAATTAATCGGTTAATTCGAAAAACCTAATTTTTTTCATCGATGCCCCTTGAAAATGGTAATGTGAGACCTATCTATGTCCAGCCCCCCCTCCCGAAATCCCCCATCGTAAACCCACCTCCCCAAAAACATTACCCCCCCCCAAAAAAAAAAACCCTCTCAATTCCTTCCATAAAAATTCCGCTTCAACCCCCCCCCTCCTCCATTAATTCTCGTATGATAAGTACTTTTTGGTAAGTATTTTTGGACGCGGAGCCACAGGGTCCCCCTTGCGGGCAGAGCGAGTAATTAATAATTATTTTGCATAATAAAAATAATTTTATAATTTGCATAATTATACTTTTTCACTTAATTGTCATGAATTACGCATATATGTAATACTCCTATACGGTCAGTTTCTATAAGTGGAAGCTGTTCCAACATTGTGAGACAGATAGTTTCTCGGGTTCTCTATCATCTAAATACCTATGCAATGAAATCTACATGCTTTTTTATTGCATAAACAACAAGAGTAAAACAGTATATGTTCTCACTACCGATATTTTAGAGAACTCTCAAGCATATACAGTATAGACCAAGTGTCTCGGAGGAGAGAGATACAATTATAGTCGGCATCCTAATGTTGGGACATTCTTTCCTATATCAACTGACCATAGTGGAGTACTACATATAGGATGGCGCATAAGTAACGTTATGCGCATAAGTAATCAAATGCTGACTTTCAAAATAAATATATATCATTTAATATCAATAATCAATATATATATATATATATATATATATATATATATATATAGGGTAAGTCGAACCAGGTGGATAATAGCACACACCTCCACTTTCTTCCACGATTCTCCCTTTCTTCCAATAGAACTTATAATAGAATCTTCAAATAGTAACATCCAAAAATCGATATACTGAAACAAAATGAAGACCACTCGTGGTTGACTCACAGACATGCACTCCTGTGTCGATAGAATGAGAGAAAAAAATAAATTAATTTGATTCAAGACAACTGACTGGAATGCTACTGACTGCGCGCACGACGTTGTAATTTTTATCTAAAAAAAATAAAAAAAATGGCATTGCAGGTATTAACATGCTCTACAAGTTTGATAATAGATATTTTTCGGTATCTATCACGGGAAAGAACAAAACAGCAAAAAACAAGTTTCACTACCTGATTTTTTGACTTTCTCGTTCGATATCTCAACAACGATGAACGGTAGGTGAAAAATATATATGATTTAAATTGTAGAGCATAAAAAAGTATCCCATCGCAATTTTCGAGTTATTGCAAAAAAACTAAATCTAATCCTTTTTGCAAGATGGCGGAGAATGCACATAGGAAATCTTGGTCGACAATATAAAGTTAAGCTTTTCTAAGCCCCCCCCCCCTACACAATATAAAAAAATGAGCTTTCTCGGTTCACTTGCATTTCCAAATGTATATAATGACTGGCCTATAAGATGATAATAAATATTAAAACTATAAATATTAAAATAAATTTGAAGACATATATGCGAGAATAATAATGAATTTTTGTTGCTTAATACATATTGCACTAGTACTCCACACCGTATATTTGTTTTCCATCGGTGCCCTGGTTTCCGGATTTGATTATTTATGCACACATTGTTTTGACTGCTTTGATGTTTTGCATGTCTGTGAATCACGAGTGGTTTTCATTTTGTTTCAGTATATCGATTGGATGTCAGTATATCTATTGGATGTTGTTGAAGAAAAGGAGAATCGTGGAAGGAAGTGCAGGTGTGTGTTATCATCCACCTGGTTCGACTCACCCTATATATATATATATATATATATATATATATATATATATATATATATATATATATATATATAATATATATCCCATCAGTAAAACTAAAGTAAAACACCTATTTGGAAATCCAAAGGACAAAATTAACAAAGAACAACAGTCAGGAATTTAATGCATTGAATGTCAAAATTGCTCGAAGAAATATGTTGGACAAAGTAGACGACAAATTGGTATAAGATTTATACCAATTTATACTCACGTTATTGAAAATAATCATAAAATCGACAAATCTAACTTAAAACTTTTACAATCGGTACCGAACCCCGCCGAACTAGATGCATATAAAAGCATCTACATTCATAAAATTGGAAATGATACAATGAATTTAGACAAAGGACCTATTCCAAATTCTGATTTAATAAGAATTTCAAAATTAAGATTGAACTGTTAGGATTAAGACTGATTTTGAAATTAAAACTATTTGGTTTCATGATTTAGTTTGGTTTTTTGTAATTTTTAAATTTTATTTTTATTTTGAGATTCTTAACTGTCAAAATCACATCCGATAAACAAGAAATTTCAGAATTAAGATTGAATTGTTGAAGTTAAAACCAATTTAGAAAAATTTAAACGATTTGGTTTCGTAAGTCGGTTTTGGAATTTATTATTATTAATTTTGAGATCTTGAACTGTCAAAATCACGTGGTCCAATACTTCAACAACATTGGCCGAACTTTGGCCAATCACTTAACACAAGATCGATGTTGATTGGTTGACATAACATTTGGTAGGTTCTTAGAAAATATAAATTGTGCACATACCAAAAATCTTTAGAGATCATTAAGACATAGACGTTGAAGATTCGAGATCTGATGTTGTTACAAGCAACATCGCTATTCGGATATTATCACAAATTATACCTGTGATTTATTATTTTATTTTCATACCAACAATATTTTCATTCATTGTTGTGAACTGTTCTTTGATATTTTATTGTTTTGTGAAATAATCTCTGATAATAGGATTATTTTTAATCTTATTGGACTTTATTTTACAAAGGAATTAAATTCAAAATTTGACTGTAAACTAAAATATATTTTTTGGGTGTACCTAGTGCAATCATCAAATACTTTTATTTTACTCAGGCATTTCAAAAATTTTTATTTTTTAACTAATGATTTTTTCTTCTGTTTTTTAGATTGGCGGAAAATCATACCATGGCGTTCACCGCCGGCAAGGCGGTGGAAGATATGCAGAAAAGAACACCAACACCAATGGACGAGGACTTCCAGGTGCAACGTGGGAAGAAGCGGCCTAGACGTGTGGGGAATCAGCAAGTGATTTCCAAAAAAGTTCAAATTGAACTTAAAAATTCCTTCTCCGTCCTTAAGGACGTGAACGAGTCTGCGTCAGCAACTCCACCCAAACCGAAGAAGCCAAAACCCATTGTTGTTCACATGGGTTTAACCAACTTCGAAAAAGTGGAGGCAGCCATAAAAGCGGCAGCTCGTAGCACTGTCCATTTCACCTTTGGGCCAAAGACTATCAGTGTCCATTGCGAAACGGACAGCGATTACACTAAAACAAAAGAGAAACTGGAAGAAATCCAGTTTCCATTCCATTCATATGGAACAAAAGAGGACCACGAGCCAAAGTACGTGGTCCATGGAACGATGCGCCACCATAATGATGACATGGCCTTAAGCCAAATAAGGTCCAGCTATTGTCAAAGGTGGGAGACGAGAGTATACGAGTCTCTCGTCTAATAAAATTCGAAAAGGGGACGCAAGCTAAAAGCGTCCTCAACATACGGTGGTTATGTGGCGTGCCTGTAACCACCCAACGTTTCGAAAATAAAAGAGGGGCCATCCAATGTTACAGATGTCAGTCCTACGGGCACGGATCACGGTTCTGTCGTGGGGTTCAACGCTGCGTGAAGTGTGGTGAAAACCATGCTTCACAGGCTTGTGGGCTCCAGAGGTCGGAGCCGGCGAAGTGTTGTAATTGCAGCGCTTCCCATCCAGCCAGTGCCATGAACTGTCCCGAAAGGCTGGCATATGTGACAAAGATGGCTCCGAGAAGACCCAGCGGCAGCAGAGGAGCGAAGCGTAATGCTGCTCCGGGCGAGCCCCTTCGGCGCCCACCCCCCACGTCTTCGGCTAGGGAATACCCAGCCCTCCCTCGTAGAAAAGAGGTCAACGAGCCAAGCAGAGGTCCAGCAGCGGGGAGCAGTACATCATCGGCAGCAGCAACATCATCGAAGAAGTTTGTCCCGGCCCCAACTCCAACCGCAAATCCGTGGACAATGAAGAGTGCATCGGAAAAGGAGGTAATAGATATTCTGAGTACCACCCCCATTTCACCCCATAACCCCTTCTTAATTGAAGCCCTCGACAGACCTCCATCGTCTCCAACTCCATTGGAGTCTGATGCAGGAACTAAATCGACTTTCGACTTCATGACCCTCCTGAAACTCAGGATCGAAGTGGAGAATGCATGGAAATCGTGCAAATCAGATTCAGAAAAACTTCTTGTGTTTTTCAGGATGACATCTCATCTCTTTGAAAATGGCGTCCCATCCCTTTTCTAGATCCAACATCCGATTTCTACAATGGAACTCTCAAAGTATCCATCGCAAACTTCCCGAGCTTCACTCATTCCTTCAACAGCATCAGATCCAAGTGGCTGCCATCAGCGAAACTTGGTTAAAGCCGGACAAGAGAGCCCAAATTCCTGGGTACTACATCTATCGCCGTGACCGTGCCACCAGAAATGGGGGCGGGGTTGCCCTATACGTTCGACACGATGTCCAACACTCTCTCTTGCCTCCCGAAGACGGTGATATCGAAGCCGTCTCCATTCTAATTTCGGCAAATTGTGGTAATTATAAAGTCACATCTCTATATAATCCCCCCGATAGACTTTTACAGGGAAAATGTATTGACCGCATTTTAAGGACACATGATCGCGCTGTGATCATGGGTGATTTTAATGCTCGCCATATGTCTTGGAACTGTATGTCTAACAATGCTAGTGGGAACGCACTCTATGCGCATTCCCTCAAGCGAAACTTCATTGTTGCGTACCCAGAGGACCCCACTTACTATCCTGATGCTGCCCACCGCCCTCCTCAGACCATTGACTTAACGATACTCAAGAATTGTAACCTCCTGTCGGACCAAGATGTTCACTTGGATTTGCAAAGCGATCATCGCCCAATCACCTTCACCCTAGGTGAAATGAGGGGCGCTGCTACCTTGCGGACCCAGTTGAGGTTTGAGAAAGCGTATTGGAAACTTCTCAAACAGTATCTTAACGCCGAAACTTTGATCACTCCGCAGATCAAAACAACCGATCAAATAGATTTGGAGGTTAGTAAACTGACGAGGAATCTCGTAGCTGCTACCGAAAAATCTGTACCTAGGAAAACTCGATCCATCGGCTTTCAACTTAAATTAGATGATGACACACTACGACTCATACGGACTCGGAACAAATTGCGTAAATATTGGCAAAGAGTTAGGCTGCCTGAGCTTCATGACGCCATAAAGCGAATGTCAGCTGATATTCGAGAAAAAGTCACGCGCACCAGAGATGAAATGTGGGATGAGAGGATTTCGGCTCTGACCACTCGTGACAATAGTGTTTGGACAATTGCTAGAAGTTTGCGTAAACGTTCCAATAGACTGCCCCCTTTACTGTCGGAAAATGGGTATCTCTACCCAGATTCAGACAAAGCTCAACTTCTCGCTGATACCTTCTCTAAGGCGCACAGCTTAACTGATGGCGACGAATATCACGACGAAGAAACGGCCCGTATGGTATCCGAATCTTTGGAAAATATTCGCTCTTCCGTCAGTAACCCAATCGATGTCGAATGCGTGTCACCTCAGGAGGTTTCAATCATTTTAAGGAAACTTAAGTGTAGGAAGGCTCCCGGTGATGATGGAATAACTAATGTTGTTCTCCGTTATCTTCCTCGGAAGACGGTTGTTCAGCTCAGTTATATCTATACTGCGTGCTTGAGACTCGGTTATTTTCCTGACATTTGGAAGGCTGCCAAAGTGCTAGCCCTTCCGAAACCGGGAAAACAACTCAAGTTGCCTTCAAGTTACCGACCCATCAGCTTGCTGCCATCTCTCAGCAAGGTCATGGAGAAAGTAGTTTTGAACCGGCTGCAGTCGCATGAAAATATCCACGGACAACTAATTCCCCAACAGTTTGGTTTCAGATCGAACCACTCAACAGTGAGTCAGCTTCACCGGCTCACTGACCATATTTCTTCTGGATTTAACTGGAATAAATCCACAGGCATGGTCCTTTTGGACATCGAAAAGGCTTTCGATACGGTTTGGCACGATGGACTCATCCACAAACTTTCCAAATTCAACATACCTACCTACATCCTGAAATTCCTGATTTCCTACTTATCGAACCGAAAATCCCGAATTCATCTCCAACAAAGCACATCGAACCAATATTGTGTCAAGGCTGGTGTACCTCAAGGCTCCGTGCTTGGACCCCGCCTCTTCTTATATTTTATAAACGACATCCCGAAGGATCGAGCAACCGAAACGGCCCTCTTCGCTGACGACACAGCACTCTACTGTACTTCCTGGCAGCCGAAACTTATCTCGAGCTGCCTCCAGTCCCGCCTATCCACACTTGAAAGCTATTTCAAGAAGTGGAAAATCAAAATTAATCCTACGAAGACTCAGTCCGTTTTGTTCACAAAGAAGAATAAATTTTCTTCTTACCCACTTGAATTGAAGATGTTTAACACTGAAATCCAACAGACTCAATGTGTTGAATACCTGGGAGTAACCCTTCAAAGGCAGTTGAATTGGACGCAGAACGTTAAAAAACGTCTTGCTCTTGGAAACGCATCCTTTGCTGGGTTGTACCCACTACTCAACGCTAGGAGTAGGCTGGACGAACGTCTGAAACATCGACTTTTCAAGTCATGTATCCGGCTCGTACTCACATACGCTGCACCAATCTGGTCGAACGCTGCACCTTCGCAGCTTGCGAAAATGCAAAAATTTCAAAATCGTTGTCTTCGGACGATTTTGAAAGTCCCTCTTCGATACCCGACTGAAGCACTCCACAGAGAAACTGGGCACCCCACAATCCAAACCTTCATCCAAACCATTTCGAAATCCTATTTCCAATCATCCCGCAAAAATCCTTTCCCGGAAATCAATGAACTGGGCCAATTTGACCCGCGTACGTTGCTTTTCAGGAAACGATACCGCATGCCACATGATGTCGCTTACAACTGATTCGGTGTAATCTAAATTGTAAATATTTTCTTTAAGGTCTAGTTTTAGGGACGGCTTATCCGTCCAACTTAGGTTAATCTTAGATATCAATGGTTTTTTATAAGATTTTTCCATTTAAGAAACGATGTAAAATGTTTATAGATTTCGATGTATTTATTTAATAAGATGACATATTATAGGTAAAGCTTAGGCTAGGTACTATAGATTCTAAGACGTTTTGTATTATAACTTAAAAGGACGATATTAATAAATAATTTTCAATCATTCAATCAATCAATCTGTGTGCAGACCGTCGCCAAATTAGCAACTAGTAACATCTCCTCGGAGAATAATTACAATTAGCTAATTCATACTTATGATGACTACTTTGTAGTCGAAATACGTATTTATAAAATACAAAAAATTTTGATCTAGGAAATTGGGGCAAAAAATCGAAATTTATTACCCATTAGATGTTAAAAATCACTATCGCTAAAATTTGTATATATGTATATATAACAGTAAATGTACACTCTTGGGAAATGTACACTTTTACCGTAAAATGTGTACATTTCCCAAAAAGTTAGGTATATGTGAACTGAATATAATGTATATGAACATTTCCCGGCAAATGTGTACTCTTGCATTCACGTTTTGGTAAATGTATACTCTTACCTTCATGTTTTAAGAAAAGTTGGAAAATTTTGGCACGATTACGATAAAAATATGCAAAATTCCAACAGAGAGAGCTAAAACATGATGAAATTAGATGATAAAATATATACCCAACCCAACCAGACGCAACCCAACCAGGAATAACCCAACTCGACCCAACCCAACCAGACCCTACCCAACTCGGCCCAACCCAACTCGACCCAACCCAACCAGACCCAACCCAACTCGACCAAACCCAACTCGACCCAACCCAACTCGACCCATATCGATATCGATATTTCGTATTTTGCGATTTCGTATTTTGTATGCTCACATTTACCAAAACGACATGGTCATTGTGAATTCAATGTACATTTCCCTTCTTTGAAATTGTAAATGTTAGTTGAATGCACATTACCCAAACGAGGAGGCAAATGTGCACATTTACCCGATAATGTGTACATTTGCCGCATTTTCTACTTTTACCGTAACATATATATATACAAATCTACAGGTCAAGTTCGTTGATGGGTAAAATCGGACGAGGGGAAATAGGGTTTAGAGGCAGGGGAAAACACAAAATTTGATATCTCCCTTAATATTTGAAAAATCGAAAAATTTATCAGGAGTTAAGTTGTAGGTACTAAGTTTTACTGTAACTTTGTTTCTTATAATTTTTCTGTTACACTAATATTTACAGAAATATTTACAATTAAAGATTGAAAGTTAAAATTCTAAATATCTCTGTTCACATGAAAAATGATCAAATAATGAATTGAAGCAAACTTGATTTTCTAAAACTTTACTTCTTATACATTTTTTGATTATTCTAATATTAAGAAAGATATTTAATATTTTGTGTTTGTTTGACATACATGACATATATTTTATTGTATAAAACCTTTTTTTTTTAAATTCAACCGACTTCAAAAAACACAAAAAGTCACTATATTAAAAAGCTAAAAATAACAATTTACAGATTTAATCCAAAAGACCATTCTTTCCAAACCTATTACGTATAATTTAGTATGTTTAAATATACAAGGTATATTAAGTTTGATCATGACTGTAACGCTTAAAAATATTGATCGTAGGCATGAATGTTTGGTATATGTGTTCATAAAATTTGGCCATTTCCGCATGTCCGTCTGTCTATCTGTGGACACAATAACCCAAGAATGAAAAGATAAAACGAGCTGAAATGTGTTCTAGAGCAAAAAAGTAAGGTCAAGTTCGTTAATGGGCAAAATCCGACAAAATATATTTGGGCAAAAGTGCTTATCTTTGAAACCATTGCAACGTGTTTCTTTTGAAACCGTAAGAGATAGAAAAAAAATTTGTTAACAAACAATCTTCTTTTTAAAATAAACAAGTTTGGTTTGAAAAGGATTTTCATAAACTCAATAGTTTTCTCATAATTTGTGATTATATGTTCCTCGGAAAGAATTGTTAACATTTCGAATACAACTCAGTATATTAACATTTCGAATAATTGATATACAACTCAGTATATACTGGGTAATCAAACATGTAAGTCAGTTAGTTGTTACATTATCTAACAGTCGAACATAGAATCTGCTCCTTCTTTTTTGGAGTTGGTTAAAATAAACTATAAAATTATTTTATTAAAATTTTGTTTAATTTTGAAATGCCAATTTTGATTGTCGTTTCCATAGTAACTATCAACTATAATCGATATACATCGTTCTATTTTGGCTATTAATAAATTTAATTTTTGCAAATATACTAAAGTCATATCAGATATTATATTTCATTTTGATCACACTAAAATTATGACCGCTAGAGAGTGATTTATGTATTCTAAGGAAATTCGCTAAGTTGACGCAGCTCCTGCGTAACGAATTTTGTGAGTCCAAGTTTCTTGCTGGCGTAATTGATAATTCGTCTTGTCTTGCCATCATCTTCTATTTGAAATAATATATTTAAACAAAATGTCTTATAAAAATCAGGATGTGCTAGCTTCGGTGCATTTACTATTGATGATTTAAGATTTTTGAATGCCTTCTGAGCGTTAGCCAGCGCCACTTTATGTTCTCCTTTAACATTTCGCTCAGAGGTGCAGCTATATCTTCATAGTTTTTCACGAAGCTCCTGTACCAACCACATAATCCCAAAGATTATCGTAATTGTTGTCGTGATCTTGGTACAGGATGATTGCTTATAGCTTCGTTTTTCTCTTCCTCTCTGTCCATGCTCAAAATATGTCCCAGGTATTTGACTTTGTTGCTGCCAATGACACATTTGCTTGGTTTACATGTTAATACATACTGTTCAAGTCTTTCTAATACAAGGTCCAGGTGGTGTAATTATATGTCATCATTATATTAGTATGTCATCCAGGTAAACTTGGGAGAAATTTTTGATCTATCCAGATAAAACTTCGTTCATTAAGCTCTGGAACGTAGCTGTAGCATTCTTCAGTCCAAACGGCATGACGCGAAATTGATAGAGACCTCTTGGGGTGGCAAATGCTGTGTAATCTTTTGATTGTGGCTCCATCTCAATTTGCCAATAACCAGTCTGAAGATCCAATGAGAAAATATTTTTGCTTCATTGACTTTTCTCAACATCTCTTGCAGATCTGGAATCGGAAACGCATTGCTCTTTGTAATGTCGTTTAAATTTCTATAGTCGACGCACAATCGAAAGGTTCCATCCTTCTTCTTCGGTATTACGACGGGTGCGGCCCAAGGTGATGTGGATGGTTCTATAATGCCATCACCTTCCTTCTCTTCAATCATCTCTTCCAGAACCCGTTGCTTTTCGTTATTATACGGATATGGTCTCAATTTAATGGGGAATTCTTTGTAATCTCAATTTTATGTATGATCGTTTTTGCCCTTCTAACTTTTCCGAGAACGCTGGGATGTCGCCGAATGACATCTTTTTACTGCTCTTGGTTATCAGGGGTTTTATTTGTAACTCGCCCAATGCATCGTTAATTGCTGCCATTTCTTTATGGGCTCCATCTGGTTTTCTCCATGCAATGCGGACTCTCTTATCACACCCCAAGTTAATTATACCCTTCCGGTAATCGATGCTCACACCATTTTTCGTTAAAAATTCATGACCAAGTATTAAGTGGTTCCGTAGGCCAGGTACAACCATCACTTCAACATTGAACTTCATTCTTGATATCATCACATCCATGCCATTTTTCCAAGAATCATGAAAGTATTATTGCTTGTTGCTCCACTCCCTGTACTATCTCTGACAGGGTGCCATTTACCAATACTTCTTGCCAATTCTTCAATTATGAAATTGTGTGATGCCTGACTATCTATAAGTGCCAATATTGATGTTCCACGCACGTCAACTTCCACAATTGGCCCATTCTAGTGTGAGTTCTTGGTCTCCATTGTTGTTAAATGAACAGGTAATTGATGGTGTTCACGCCAATGTTATGTGGTTTTGTGGAGATCCTGGCTCTTCGTCCAGAGTTCGAACCGTGGTGCGTAACTCGTCCACTGATCTTGGATTTGAAATTTTTACCAATGGACGTATGTTGTCTCGTAATTAATTCAATATTATTGGCACCACATCATCAATGTTCCTATCGGCGTGCACTCTTCTGAATAGCTGCACCTTCATGGTTACGAATTATTCTGTCTTCATTTCTGTGGGCTGGGAAACGGTCATCAATTCTAGTTCGGCTTTTGTTTTTCTTACCACACTGTTGAAGAAGCTTTCCAGTTGCTATTTCCACTCGTTGAAGTTGTACCCCAGCCCACGGTTCATTAATGCCCAATCTCTGGCTGGTCCCGTTAGTTTCTTTGTAACAATTTCTACCCAACAATCTACTGGCAGATGGGTTTGTTGTAGTAAGGCCATTGTTCTCTTCAAAAATCCTACTGGATCTTCAGCTGGTCTACCACTAAATTCCGGCATGATTGACAGAAGCGTCGTTGTGTCCAATGTGGCGGAGCGAATGATTGTATTCACTTCTTGAGGATCAATACGCATGCCACAAAGTTGTTGTATCTGACGCTGCTCGATCCGTGTGATGTCATCTACGACTATTTTGTATTGATCGTGCATCCTTGTTTCCGTGCCATCGAACCGTGTAGATAAGTTGCTCTTTATGCTTTTAGTTTGTGTGCGGGTCTCAGCGACATCGCCTTTAATGTTCGTGATGTTGGTCTGCACAGCCTCGACCTCGGTAGTGATTTGGTCAAACGTTGTATGCACACTTCTCTCAGGCTCTCCATTCGCTCCCCCAAGTCTTCGTTAAATTCGTGTTGTACTTGTTACATTATACTTAATGTGTGTTCGCCTACTCTTTCTTCAGATTCCTGAAGTCGATTTCCGATACGTTCGTCCACTCTCTCTTCAGACTCCTGGAGTCGATTTCCGATTCGTTCTTCAAGTTGGTTGCTCATCCTCTCTTCAGATTCTTTAAGTCGCTCGCTCATTCTTTTATCCAGGTTATTGAAGTTGGACACCATTGCCACGAACATCTTCTCCATGGTCGCTGCAACTGGCTCTTCCGGGTCAGAATTCATTGTGGATGTTTCTTTCTTCTATGCGTCTCTTCTAGTCCTGACACGGTCGCCACTTGTTGCGGTATCTTGGTTCTCTATTTATCTTGCAAAAGGAGCGCTGCCCGAACCTGCAACAGATTCCGATACACGACAAAAAAAAATATTAGTAAAACTTTTACTAAATATCTGTCAATTGGAACACGTTTTTTTTTTTTTTTAAATTAAATTAAATTAAACAAAATTTTTATGAAATAAAAACCTAATTTTATTTGCTTTCAAAAGAATTTGAATTTAATTTCTTTTTCAATAATTTTTTTTTAATTTTTACAATGGTACTTTCGACAATGTCAAATTTAAACTCAATTGAATCGAAAAAATTTTTAACTAATCTTGATTACTTCAATATCAATTTTTAACTTTGAACTGAATTGGACTAAAATCAATTTTAAACTTGAATTATCACACGAATGTTAATTTTTAACTGAATATTTTTTATATTTATTTATATTTTATAATTAGAATATGTGTTGGATCCAGAAAAATTATTCTCAATAATTTTCAATACAACAATATATATTTTATATCAAAATATATATCACTAATATATAAAATTTATTCACTAATTAAATCATAACGTTATTTATGCGCCACCTATACTATGTGTGTTGGCAAGCTTTTCCAATAGCGAATTAATGTTAAATATTATTTATTACTGACTGTCCGACTGGTTACTATATGCAGTCAGTCAGTACACATATAATGAGAGTTATCACATGTACAGTCATCAACCATACACACGAATGCGTATGGTTGTTTGTTTGTCATTTAAGAGTGGGGATTTTGTGATTCACATACTAAAGTTAAGAATTCAATGAACATATTTAACCATTACATGTGTACTTACTGATTTTATACAATAACCACACGGAAAGCTAGTAATAAATAATATTTAACATTGATTCTCTATTGGAAAAGCTTGCCAACACAGACTATATATGCAATTACCATATATGTAGTACTCCTATATGGTCAGTTGGTAAGAATGTCACAACATTAGGGTACCGACTATATTTTTCCTTCTCTCCTACGAAAGAGAGTAATCTCTCCTCCGAGTCACCTCGTCCATACTGTATATGCTTGAGTATTCTAAAATATCGTTAGTGGGAACATAAACTGGTTTATTCGTGTTATTTATGCGATAAAAAAGCATGTAGAGCTTGCAATATTTCGCTCGGAGGATAGAGAACACGAGACACAATCTGACTCACAATGTTGGAACAGCTTCCACTTATAGAAACTGACCATATAGTAGTATTACATATATGGGAATCACGAGTAATATAACCTAATATGGGTTAACACCAAAGACATATAAGAATAGATCACGCTTGAAATGAAAGTATCGTGTAAGTGGATGCGATAGAGGAATAAAAAGAGCAAGTTCACATAAGGGGAACGAACAGTGTACTGTATGTGCATGTCAAGGAGGCGATGATTATTTACGATTTTTTTTCTGCCATAAAAATAATAAACTCATTTAATCGTAAATGTGAAAGATGTCTTACGAAAATTACGAGAAATTTGATATGTTAGAAAGCTTTATTCAGAGTAAAAAAATTGTGATATCCAGAATGAAGAAATAAATAAAAAATATTTTTTCTCTTGAAATACATATAAAAAACGCAAAAATTAAACTAGGAAATTATTATTTTGGCTATTTCAGACTTACGGATGAAAAGCGACCCGATAAATGATACATGGTTAAAAAGAGAAAAAAAAATCCGTTCTAACTAAGCCACAGCCAACTATACTTTCTATTTAAAAAAAAAAACACAACTTTAGGTCATATCCCGAAAACCAACCTTTTTTCTCAAACTTTCACGACGCCACTGGATTATACCAAAAAAAGAGCCTTAAGAATGTAAAAATTATTTTCATCAAGCTTTACAAACAACCAAGATATTCACAATTGTTCAAAAGTCGAAAAATCGAACTTTTGCTTATAACTCGCAAACAAAAGATGCTAGCAAATTTTTGTTGACACCAATGAATTAGTCTCAAAAAAAAGAGATCGAGAATGAGCCATCCATTTTTTTCTATCTCTTATAGTTACTGAGTTACTCCATAAAACGATCGAAATTGACCCACTCTATACAACACTAGAACGTTGAACAAGTTAAAAATTATGTACTAATAGTATTAATTAGGCGGTGTCCAAAAGTTATGTGAATTTCTCTATGCTGACACCGACTCCAAAAATAACAATAATTGTACATATATATTTAAAATTTTTTGCTTAGGTGAACTAAAATTTTCACAAGAATATGCAATTATTTTTTTACTTTTTAGTGCATTTTTTGAGCTCCATTCATTTAGCCCCTCATTAACACTAAATCTAATTATTTTTTATCTCAATCGTTTGATGGTTAATGATGGTTTATTTAAATCGTTTGACGGTAATTAGTTTATTTATAAAAAATTGTTTTCTAATCGACCTAAATTTTTTTTTTTTTAGCCCCTCAATTACAAAATTCTTGAGATTTTTTTATTTCAATCGACGAAAAGACGTTTGACGGTGATTGATGGTCTATTATTTTTACTAAAACAATAATATTTTATTAGTTATTCATAATTTACTATATTATCCATTACACACTCCCGTTAGTGCATCCATTTCTCGCTGAGAGAGTTACCTGTATTCGCCATAGAGATAATATATATAGAGTAGGCAAGCTGAGTCAAAAATTGTTCCTCAGATAGAAAAAGGAAGAGAATCGCGTAGGTTGAGCTATCTCTTTTTAATGACTAATATATAGCATAGAGATAATATATACTCTATAGATATAATCATTATATATCATAGAGAATATATTAGACCACGCATGGCACTGAGAACGGTGGCGCTCGGAGCGAATAAGCGTGGTATTTTAGTGCAATGGCTCCAGCAGTTCGGGTCTCTGCGAAACCCGACAACGTGTTAGTAAATCAACGCATAGCGTTGGTAAACGCAAGGCGTTAACCAACGCGAAACGCAAGCTAAAGCGAACCGTTAGTCACCCAACGCGAAGTGTTGATTAATAGGAAGCGTTAGGTCAACGCGAAGCGTTAGTTAATCAAAGCGAAGCGTCAGTGATTCAACGCGAAGCGTGATTTCACGTGTAGCGTCAATCAACACGAAGCACTAGTTAACGAGAAAGAAGAGAAAGTTAACGCGGAGCGTAAGTAACTCCACGCTAAGCGTTGTTAAACTCAAAGCGTAGCGTAAGCTTAAGCGAACCGTAAGTCAGTAAACGCGAAACGTTGGTCAATGCGAAACGTTAGCGCATGGAAAGCGTTAGGCGACGTTAGTCATCGCGAAGTTGTGGTTACTCAACTTGAAGCGGTTTGGCAACGTTAGTTATTCAACGATCGTTTTTTGTAGCCAAGCGTTAAAATAAGGCAACGTGAGCGCTTGAGTTTCGCGTTGGTTAACGCTTTGCGTTTACCAACGCTATGCGTTGATTTACTAATGCTTCGCGTTGGCTGACTTACGGTTCGCTGTCTTACGGTTAGCTGACTTACGGTTCGCTTGTACGGTTCACTGACGCTTCGCTTTGCATAACGAACGCTTCTCATTGGCCAACGCTTCGCGTTGCCTGACTTACGGTTCGCTTTAGCTTACGTTTCGCGTTGGTTTCAAAGAGTTTTTTCGGGTTTCACAGAGACCCGAACTGCTGGACTGCTTATTCGCTCCGAGCGCCACCTTTCTCAGTACCATGCGTGGTCTAATATATTCTCTACGATATATTCTCTATGATATATAATGATTATAATTATATCTATAGAGTATATATTATCTCTATGCTATATATTAGTCGTTAAAAAGAGATAGCTCAACCTACGCGATTCTCTTCCTTTTTCTATCTGAGGGACAACTTTTGACTCGGCTTGCCTACTCTATATATATTATCTCTATGGCGAATACAGGTAACTCTCTCAGCGAGAAATGGATGCACTAACGGGAGTGTGTAATGGATAATATAGTAAATTATGAATAACTAATAAAATATTATTGTTTTAGTAAAAATAATAGACCATCAATCACCGTCAAACGTCTTTTCATCGATTGAAATAAAAAAATCTCAAGAATTTTGTAATTGAGGGGCTAAAAAAAAAAAAATTTAGGTCGATTAGAAAACAATTTTTTATAAATAAACTAATTACCGTCAAACGATTTAAATAAACCATCATTAACCATCAAACGACCGTCAAACGATTGAGATAAAAAATAATTAGATTTAGTGTTAATGAGGGGCTAAATGAATGGAGCTCATTTTTTGTTATAGAATATTTGATTTTTCGGGTTTCAATTTTGTCAAAATAGGTTTTTTTGAACGCTAGATGGAGTCCTTCTTAGCTGGAATTTTCATTAACCACTTTTATTGAGTATTATTACTTTTGTTTCATATTTTCCAACACAAAAACCCACTGACATCCTTATATATCGATAGCGAATCTTAATGACGTAAAACAAAAAAATGTCTCTAATTGAAGCATACCTCATAAGTATACTAAAGCCATCAAGTGACCAGAACTAATATAAACAATATAAAGCCACTCATACGCTCTATTGGCGACATACAATCCTAATGAATTTGAATATGTATATAAGGAGTAACCTTGTAATTTTTAGTTTCGATTTATTTCTTTCGATATATTTTAGTACACATTACATTCGATATCATCAGGGGTAGATTAAGATAATGGCGACGAAATGAGCCAAAAGACCAAAATTGACAACAATGTCGAAAACGCTAAAAGTTGGAATGAAACCAACTTTTTCGCTTGACGCCAACCGTTATTAAATATAATTGATTTATTGTAAATTCGCTATTTTCGCCCTATATTGTTATCTACGTGAAACTCAAAACATGAAGTGTTAGATGTTTTGATTTTAAAAAATGAGATAATTTCACTGTGAAATTAGCTTGACGCTGTATGTTCGATGCCTAAACGAGCGCTGGCACCAAATAACGGCATCAACGCTGGCTTCGAAAACGCTCCTATGAAATTACAACTTTAATCACCTTGTTTTTTGAAAGTGTAAGTAATCTGTATATTAGGTGTATATAACATTAATGATAAGGTAAAATCAATCAATCCTCAATGATAGAGATCAATAATATTACTCGTAATATCATTAATTAATTCAGATATCCTTTTTGGCTTCATTAGATGAACAAGGTTATCATATAGTTATGAAAAATCACTTTACATGTTCTTATACCGTGTTTTTCGATCTGCAAAATCATGAATAATCTCATCGCAATCTATCGAGCGTTTCCACGTCTATAGTAAGTTAACAACACCAAATAATTCAAGTGAGCCTGTCCAATGGTCAATCTCAAATAATTTTTGATGTCCTTTTGACAAGAAAACTACCATTTGTGACAGACAATGCAGAGAAACATTTTGTATGCAATTTCAAGATTGGGAATTTTTAGTAATTCAAGAATGTATCAGGCTTGTCCGCTTTCAAATGAAAAATTATATGATTACCCAAGTAGCGTTATATCTAATGTAAACGATCAAAAATTGCCGCTCTTCCTACCTTGCCAACTCGTTAAAGTCCGCATTTATCGTTTGAAAGATAAACCAATTTGAAATTCGTAATAAATTTCCCTATTTTTTAAATTTACCAACCGATGGTTTTTAAATATATAATGGAATGGAAATACTTTCCAAAAATGAAATAATTGCGTATAAATAATTGATTAAAGTCAATTGTTATGCTCATTTGTATACTTAAGAAATCCTATACGTTTATTTCCCAGTGCGTATAAACTGTGATGACATCAATGGTCGGTGTAGTTAATTTTGCGTTAAGTAATTGGCAGGACGAGCAGGACACTAGAATATGAGGACTACGTATTCTCCGAACGTCAACATCCAAAATAATTTTTTATAAATTAGTAGTGAAATATTTTTGTATCTTTTATCCTAGTCCTGTGATTAATATTTTTAAGTGAGTACTAAATTATAATAAATAAATGTGTTAAATAAATTGCCCAAAAAATGTGATTAATTTATTGTTCGAAAATTGTTTACAATAACCATTTAATAAACGTAGTGAATTTCTTTTGTTTAGAAGTTTTTCTTGGTAAAATGGCAACGACAAACATTTTGTTCGCAATGAAATAGAAATTTGAAAGCAAAATAGGGAGACGAAAAGGTACAATGACCCGACCACCAAATGAAAATCTCCCGACAGTTAAGCTGGTTGTTGTGGGAGATGGGGGTGTCGGGAAAAGTGCAATAACGATACAATTTTTTCAAAAATTGTTCGTTACTGACTATGATCCGACTATAGAAGATAGTTATATACAACATACCGAGGTCGATGGACAATGGTGTATATTAGATGGTAAATATTTTGTTGAAAAAATATTGAAAATATGGTTTGATATTATTTTAAATGTATTTTCAGTTTTGGATACTGCGGGACAGGAAGAATTCAGCGCTATGCGAGAACAATACATGAGAAAAGGTGATGGATTTTTGTTAGTATATTCAGTAACAGACAAACAAAGTTATGAAAATATTATAAATTTCCATACGCAAATCTTACGGGTGAAAGATAGGTAAGTTACTGAAAAAAATTAACTTATTCCCATTTTAATTATTTACGTATATTTTATCTAGGGATGTGTACCCAATGTTATTGGTTGCAAATAAAGTGGATTTGGTACATTTACGTAAAGTAACAGAAGAAATGGGCCGTGAATTAGCTCATAAATTGGGTATTCCTTATATTGAAACAAGTGCCAAAGATCCTCCATTGAACATCGATGCAACTTTTCATGAAGTTGTTCGTATAATACGTAATCAACCACCGGCTGAATTGGAAAAACGAAAAAAGAAGAAAATTAAATGTGTCATATTATAATTTTTTTTAAATTTATTGCTGTTTGTATTTATTTTAATTTTAGCTATGATGAAAAATATTGAGAAAAAAAATGTACGATTCAGGATTATGATGAAAATATTTAAAGAAATTTTCTTTAAATTTTTTTCGCACATGTGTTTAGAATTCTAACTTGATGTTTGATATTAACAACGCTTTTTATATGAAATTATTATTATTTATTTTTGTTAAGTTTCGAATTGTTATTGTATTTAACTATAAGAATATTATTTGCTCACCGTCAAAAAACGAGGTTGACTTCAATACGAGATCTCTAAATTTTTACTAGTCTTATATATTATTAAATTTAGTCAAGAAATAGTTCTATAAATAAACTTTCACAAAACTTTCTGTGGAAGAGTGTACATTTTATACGTGATCGTTGAAACAGATGATACCAAATAAAATATGATCAGTACTTTTAAAATTGATACCAGTGTGTCTAATTAATAGTATGAGTAAGAAATACTAAGTCAGTACACAAGCATTAACTTATGAGAAGTTTGTTTTTTATGTTTAACCTATTTTACATCGACAATAACGATAACATCGACTAATAATTATTAAAAAATTCGAAGAGATCTCGTGTTATAAAGTAAACTTTCTATATAACCCTTTAAAAATGAAATGTAATATTCTGCATTGAATGTTTCTATTTTATATAATTATATGAGATTGCTCAGTATTTTGAGATTTGATCCAACTATAGAATAAATCTCTTGGAATATATTTTTATAAAAATACTGATACTGACAACACAATATACACGCACATAAATATTTGGAAGAAATATACGCCACTCTAACTCACTAATTAACTCATTGAAAATAAATTTTCAAATGCCATGAAAAATCTCAAAATATTACAGTACAATCTCATTATGTTATTATGTTTATATACAGTTTTTTTTTTCGTTCAAATAAAAAAGCTCAAAAAAAGCCATTAAAAAATTATTGTATTCTAACTGCCACTGAAAAAAATATTTTATTTCAAACAATATAAATAGTTTTGTTATTTATGTAAGCTTTGTTTTTTGACTACACAATTTTTGTACACTAAAAATAAATAATATCAATAAAAATTCTGTTTTTGAAATAATTGCATCAATTATTAATACCCAATGTGACCAGTTCAAGTGGTCGTGCTGTCAAAAGCGCTCTGCCTGTAACTGGGAGGATGCGAGCTCAATTCCCAACGGTGACAGTATGTCAATTTTAAAAAAATGGGACGGTTAATTGACTAAACTGTTGGCGTATGGACAAGAATGAAAATAGCCGGCTATGCTTGTGAAGGTTTTCTGCAGTTTCTTTTCACGAACACCAGATAGATCTTGGCATAGTTCCTATCAAAGTCGGATGCAGTCGCACCACCTACCAAATCCTAGACTACATACAAATTCCTTGTCCTTAAGGGATCGGTAAAAAGGCTTAATTTTCAGGCTTCGACCTCCCCTCCGCTACTACAACTAATACCCTGTATGTGTAAGGCTCTCCATACACTATCAATTTTTCAATGTCTGCAATGTTTGTCCACTGTGGGTAACATTTTAATCACCAGTGTACGGGTTTCAAACATGGTCCATTTTCATATTGCCGTAGGCATCAGTTTTTTTACCCACTTATTCAAAATTGCTGAAATTTCTTCTCAATCGATTATTTGCGAGTTTACATAAGTAATATTTTCTATTTTCGTGATTATACAGTTACTAGAAAGTTTGACCGTCCAATTAGCCGAGCGGTCTAAGGCGTTATGTCTACTTGGAACTGGGAGGTTATGGGTTCGAATCCCGACATCGGCAGTTGTCAATTATTAAGAAAAAAAGGGGCGGTTAATTGACTAAACTGTCGGCGTGTGGACAAGAACGAAGTAACCGGCTGTGCTTGCGAAGGTTTTCTGCAGTTTCCATCACGAACTCCAGATTAATATCGGCATAGTTCCTATCAGAGTCGGCTGCAGCCGCATATCCTACCAATTCCTAGTCTACACACAAAAATTCCTTCCACTCCACTCACATTCTTAGGCATCACAATGGACCTTATGGTAGAAGTCTAGCCCGTCCTGGGCGGCCGCAACAATCTATCTGTCTACTAGAAAGTTTTTGTCAGTGTGCGGCTAAACAGTTACTCTGACTTCGCAGCTTTGGGCGTGAGTCAACAATAAAGCTGGAGCAAGCATAAAAAACGTCAACTGTATATATATATATATTCAAAGATACTCAACTTTGTCTATTGGTGTGTAGACCAATAGAATTGCCAATGCAATTAGTTTTGTGTATGATTTCGAGCTTTTTTTTGTGGAAGTTCATATACTTAATTAATATTTATTACAAATATTTGAGATTTTCGAAGCACAATTTCTTCATCTGAAAATATATGATATCATTATCATATATTTTCTGATGAAGAAACTGTGTTTCGAAATTATAGTCAAAATAAAGTTATTGTTACGAAAATCTCAAATATTTGTTATTTAATAATAATTATAATGGATTTTCTTCAAGTAAAGACTCATTCAATACAAAATTTAATTAATATTTTTTGCAAATGCATTGTTTTATTTATTTAAATAAATAAAATTTCAAAAATTTAAATAAATAAAATAGTGAATTAGTCAAAAATATTAAGTGTTGAAAACCGAAGAAATTTTAGGATATTGAAACACTCACCTAACGAGTAACAATTACTCAGGTGACTCCTGGAAACGAATCTATTTTGTTTGGAATGTACTTGTAACAAACTGACGCAAAGGGTTGACAGGGGTGCTTATCTCTTCTTTAGAGAATACCATTTGTGCAAATTTGAAATTTGAAAATTGTGTTCTAAATTTTTGTCTATGAGATAAATTTGAATTTTTTTATTACACGTCAGCCTTGAGTGAGTCAGACACAGGGAGAACCGGCTCTCGTTCACTTGTTCGTGATCATGCTATTGTTTTCTTAGTTTAAAATGTTTATTTCTTATTAGCGACATACATATGAACTGCGGTCCAAATTGAAGGATACACTAGAGCCATATTGGCGTTTGTTTCTAGGACTACGGCATCTGGTGGCAATAATTAGAAACAGAGTAGTCAGGCTCAACTGCTATAGTTTCATATACGTTACTAGGGTTAAATTAATTTATAAAATTATTTTGTTAATAAAACTTAACTTTTTTTTTTAAATATAACTAAATTATGCAGGGTAGAGACGTCATCAGTAACTTTACCAATACTGACGTGTTTATTAGTGAGAACTAAGCATAAAATCCGCGTGAAAACTAAACATACAAAAGCATTGTTTTTTTATTGGATGTAGTTAAAAAATCTTTATTGAGTTTTCATTGGCTAGTGAATTATTAATTCGGTTTTCGAAAAAATGGTTTGGATAAAGGTTGTTCATTATAAATATACTAACAACTTTTATACGAAATATTTTCCCAAATGAATAAAGTAAAAACTAAAAAAATTAGCGCTACTTTTGTGGCCCATAGTATAAAAGAAATTTTTCAAATCAGTTACAATGAAGCGTTCATATCGCGAGTTCATATTTGGCTTACGAGATTATACCGTTAAAAAAATTTACAAACAAGGCGCCACAATTGGAACGTGATCTGTCGTTTATAAAAATTCTACATTCCCACCCATTTAGCTAACTGTCTATTCTTTATGTCCATTTAAAAAAAATTATCTCTATTACCTTTATGTCTAGGTATAATTTTCCTTAAATTACGACTGAATGTAATACAAATTGTAAATGTAATTAAGAATAATATTAAGAAAAAATAAATATAAATTAATTAAGAAATGTAAATATTATATTAAAGGCACTTTTTATAACAAAAATTCATATAATTATAAATAATAGTACAATATAATAGTTATGTTATGTATATATTTTATATATATGTATATATATTAAAGCATTTTATATTATTTAATAATTAAATTCAAAATTAAGCAGCAAATACTTGCTGCAACGATGCGGATACATCTGGTGGTAAAGACGTCACAACCGAATTAAATTGCTCGGGGAAATCTCGTTGTACAGTTTTTAAGAGATTTGAAACATTAAGTTTTGTATCTAAAATTAAAAAAAAAAGGAAATTAGTTTGGGTACAATTCAGTATAAAGATAAGTGTCAGTCTGAGATAATTAGTCTTGAGAATTATAAATAGACATTGAAAGCATTTTCGGAGGTCTCACATAAGGCCTCATTCGGATACTCATCGTTAGAGTACGTATCATGAAAATCAAATTAAGGTTATCAACTCTTCAGTTTTAGACAGGAGACTTCGGAAAAATTAAGTTTTCTCCGAATTCCAGATTAAACAAATATAATCTCCGGATTTTTTCATTCTCATGAAAAGAAAATACCAATTCTTTATGAATAATTATTTAATTTATTATCGCGAGAAATTTATTTTTATTTATAATGTTATCACTATTGAAAGTTGCTCATATTATAGTTACAACTCACTAGTAACTTTTTACACAGAGTGAACTACTGAGCGTTATTTTGAATGTTTACGCTTGCGCATACATACATAAACATAAATAATTAAACGGCAGTGCAATGTAAGTTCGTCTGATTTTTGTAAATATCCTCATCGTATGAGTTTTTTTTGTAATTACGTATGTCAGTAAATATCTCCGAACTGACGAGATAAATCAAATGGACTGATAATACATATGATCAGAAAAAGTATATGTCAAATTGAACGCCGCCATTTTGTCGTTTCAAAACTGAACTATGTTAGGTTCTATTATAATAGGTATATTCGTTTTGGGCGCTTACACGCTTTCAGCACCACCAAGCGTTGTTTTTAGTGTTGAAAACAAACTTGACGCTGTTAATGCTGACAAAGCGCGCTAATGCTTTGGTTCAACGATAGACACCACGCTTACAGACGGTTCATCCATTGAGGTAGGGCAGCAAAAGCGTGAACGCCAAATCGTACAAACTCCCAAAACGAATTAAGCGTTTGTTTATTTATCTGTCATGTTTATCGGGGTTATTTTAGTGTATTTTATTGCATTTTTTAAATCTTTTTTTTCTGAATAAACAAAAAAAAACCACATAACATACAAAATTTTCAAAGTCAGTTTGGGGGGTTTTGATTTCATTTTAGGGGCTTTTAAAGTCACTCACAATTTGTATCCGCCATAGTGAATATTGATGCTTATATTATGTACTTATAATGACAAAACGAACGGCATTTTCAAGAGTAACGTAAGCGTTCATAAGCCAAAACGAATGCCAATAAATTACGCTTATAAGCGTGAGCTCTGAAAGAGTGTAAGCGCCCAAAACAAGTACATCCAATATGTATTGTTATTACTAAATTAATTTCATAAAAATAAGTGTTAATTTGTTTAATGTTAAATAATTGTACGTCGAATAAACTAAGATGTATAATATACTAGCTTAATTCCCCACCGATTCCCGTGGATTTTCTTTTCCTGGGCCCAGCATGCTTTACAGTGTTTCTATTTCTTTTAAGTAGGTACAAATATACAAAGCAGACACATTTAGATGTACAAAATACATTGATTTTAAAGTAACGCTACTTGCTAATTATATACGATTTATATTAACGCTTCGTGTTAATGTTGGAATATAGGTATGATTTTTCCCGGCGTTTCCGCTAACGTTATTTTACTTCCCAGAACCTCCACCAAATTATATAATTTGTTAATAACTTGACTATACAACGCCACTTAATCGGATCCTAGCATAGGATCCACAAATATTGTCTAAAGTTAATGTTTGCGATTCTTTGCGGAAAGCGTTTGTAATATTTCTGGATAATGTGGATAAAGTGTTTCTTTTCCATGTATAGCTATGAACCATTGTCTCAACAAAACAAATATATTGTGTCAATATGATCTTAGTCGGTTAAGTCGTTCAGAAGTTACACGCTTACTAACAAACGCCCCAACGATTATATATATATATATATATATATATATATATATATATATATATAAGATAGATGTAAAAAATTGTAATTTTCAAAAATTTATAGTTAAAATTTTCTGAATTTATAAAAAAATTTGTTTGTTTTTTATCAATCCATTTAGTTCACGGGGGGGGAGTTGTTTGGATTTAAATAATAAAATATTTGCAACATACCGTCATCTACAGTTTGATTTTTATGAACAACCACTGCCGCAGCCGACACAACTGCACCTAAATGATTTAATAAAACCGGATTGCCCATTTGATATAAATTTGAAATACATTTAAATACGGCCTTATTTTCTTCAAAATCTTCTTTCAACGGTAAATATTGTACCAAAACCGGGAACACTTCTTCCATAGGTACACCATTCACATTAACAAGAATCATTTTAGCTAAAGCACCACAAATATTGTCTAAAGTTAATGTATGCGATTCTTTTGAGACGAGTGCGGAAAGCGTTTGTAATATTTCTGGATAATGTGGATAAAGTGTTTCTTTTCCATGTAAAACCATTTCACCAATAGCAAACACTGAATTATTGCGTACTTCTGAATGTTCATCTCGTGTACATTTTAACAGTAAGGGTAATAATTGTGGCACAAATTTTCCTACATATTGTTGTAATGGCTCCATGCATTCGGCTATTGTACCAATGGCAAAAGAGCGTTGTGATACACTATTTTGTTTTTTCTGAAACATAAAACAATTCTATTAATAGAAGCTTTTATTTTTTGAAATGATTGTCAAAGAAAGTTGTACTAACCGTTCTAATTAAAAATAAAGTTAATAAATTATTAAAATATAATTCAAAGTCATCAGGACTAATTGCTTTACCAAACTTAGGAATAATATCACCAGCGCATTCAATTAATAATTCGTCATGTTCTGCTTCTGGATCATCAGTAGAATTTGGATCTTGATCTTGATCTTGGCATTCAATCTATAAAAGTATAAAATTGTATACTTTTGTAGGTTAAAAGTGTAAGTTGGAACTTGAAATTAGTGTCTCGTACAAAGTATGTTTATAATTTACCTATGAAATTATTCAAGGTAATGCATTCATAATAATTTTTATTCTACGCATTGTAATAATGTTCTAAAGGATTTATATAGACGTCTGAGGCGCGAAGGGAAACGTCCCATGTTAATGTGTAGAGCATGTTTGTGTTTCCCCCTCCCTCTTTACCCCCCTTTCCGATTCTTGTCATGCTTACCATAAAAATGCATTGTCATCGGAACTGAACCAACATGTAAAAATTCAACTCGGTATGGTAAGAGGAAGTGGTTCTAATTCAGCTTGCAAGATTTGACCCGAACATACATACATACATACATTGCAAGTTAAATAAAAGCTTTTAAAAAACTATAGTCGTGATTTTGATCAATTGGCACATGTTACCACTAACGTTACGTCTACATGTAAACAAAAATTTTTTGATGGATATTATATCAATAATAAAAAATAATTAATCATTATCATTACGAATGTCTCCATTTAAGCTCTGTTAATTTATGCTTTGTTAGTTTTTTCCGCGATAACTGTGTACACAATCGTGTTTAAACTCTGAACGTGTATTACTAAAGTGTTTATTGCCATCATATATACTTTTTTGAAATTTTCTGGTCGCAAACGAATTACGCCCCAACTTTCTTAAATGTTTTCAAATTGTTCTTAAATGTGTAATGATATTTTTGAAGTTTATATTTGGTACCTTACACAATTGATAACAATTTTCTACGGAAACCCAAATGTTACAAAATATATTACTTACTTTTGAGGTCATAACGTCAACAACACAGTTCATAATCGCTTCCCGATGTCCCTCACCAACAAACACATCACCTTTCAGTTCTTTTAAAAGTTCTGTATATGCATCTAAACCAGCCATCACAACAGCACGTTCATCATCTGTTCGAATTAATTCAGCACATTTTGGAATAAACACTATTAATGCTTTATACAGAGCTTGCTTTCCTTCCGGTGTATGTATTTTAGCTAAACATAAACAAAATTGTAAAAGTGCTTCAATTGTGGCTTTACGAATATCTTCTTGTGGATAATTGGTTAATTTAAATATTTCTTCGAAACATGTTTCAATATATGGTAAAAATGCAGGACTGAAAAAATAATATTATTTATAAATTAACACAATTAATGTTTACAAAAAACCTAAACTAATCAAACACTAGGCAGCCTGGATACAACATTCACCCTACAATACGATAAACTTGGAGAACACGGCTGCTACAAATTTTTTGTAGCAGCCAGTTAGATTTTACATAGTTTATAATCCATTTCGTTTGATTTAATAGACACTATTTACGAAACTGGCTGCTGCTAGTGTGTCATTAGCCTTAGAATTCTAAAAATGATTACCCAGTATGAATTGCAAATTCACGTAAAGCTAAACATGCTTCTTCTTTTTCATCAATATACGAATTTTCTATAATATAACCAGCAACATCATCGTCTTCTTCGTCAGTTGATTCATTTTCAATATCCTCTTCATCATTTGAATCAGATAAATCATCATAAACATCCAAAGCGGAAACATCCTCATCCTTAAATTGTGGCACAAAACCATCAGCACTTTTAATAGCGTCAAGCATAGTTTCAATAATTTTTGGTAGAGCTGGATTTAAATCTTCTTTAAGCACAGATGCAAGTGAAGCAAATAAACCGTATGCACTTTTACGTAAATCGGGATCTTCAGATTCTTCCATTAATTTTAAACCTAATTGTAATGATTCTTGTGCTAAAGGTAAGAAATTTTCATTTCCAATTGTTCGTGCTAATATTCCCAGTGTATCAATCGATTGCACTTGTAGACAACTTGTTTCATCATCGTACTTATTTGTTAAATATACGCGGAGTAGATCGATAATTCGATTGAAATATGGCAATAAATGTTGTTTTGCGGCGTTAGCTAAAATATAAGTTTAAAAAAATTTTTATTTAGAGGCCCGTCTCGTATAGCTGTCAAAAAACCTAATTTGGAAATAATTTGGGCAGAAAGGTAGAAACAGTAGTGATCGGTTTGATATTTTACATCTCATCAGACATGTTAAATTTTACCTGTTCAAGAGAAAAAATTTGACGCCCGAAGGTGAAATGTTTAACATATCCGAAATCAAAATGTTTAACAAAAATTAAATATGTGGCTATCAAAACAATTTCTATAAATGATTTTCGAACTAAATTATCCATCGATTTGTGTATTAAAACAAAGAATTAAATTACCTGTTGATCCGATGGCACTAATTGCTAATTCTCGAAGATGAACCGACGTACTAGTTTTCAAAACTAAAAATAATCGTTCCATCAATGTATCTAAATAAGGCAATAATTCTTCTTCTAAATTTTCACAAAATGTTTCAAGTGCATAAAACATTCGATCGATACTCGGTGGTTCTTTACTATTTTCTAATTGGCAACATAACTGTCCCAGAAAATCAAATAATACGGGTAATAATTCTGATGCATATACACTAATATCAGGCTGAAAATTATTATTTTTATTTAGCTTATTGATCAAATCAAACAACAATTTTATAATTTTACCTGTAAATGTTCAGAAAATTGACCTAGTGCAAATAAAGCTGCATTTCGAACAACGGCATTTGGATCGGTAATACCTTTACAAATACATTGAAGAAATGATTGTAAATATTTAGATCGTATACAATCAGCACATCCTTCAGCCAGTACGGCCATAGTTAAATAGGCTGCCTTTTTAGCATATAAATCCATGCCATTTAATGCGGGTTCAATATGTTGTAACTAAAAATAATTATACCGTTAAGATGTAACCATTTCCGATCAATTTAAAGGAAGGTTTATATATACTTTAGAAAGTTTACTCCTTACAGAATATTATTTGATACCAGTCCTTACTTCACACGCATATTGCAAATATGTAAGATAAAAATTTCTCAATTACACAATAATTAACAGCATTTATAGAGAACAGATATTAATCTGGTACACTTAATCATTGCTTGAACGAAGTAATTTTGTAATGTATATTGGTATAGGATAGATAGATAGACAGATAAATCTTGGGGTATGAAAAGTATTGCACTTCGACCATATGACCCATTGTACTCCCCCTTGTATTTCAGTCTGACGAGGTTCGCTTCTCCCATATCTTGGCAATAGCCAAGAGCTTGTTGATGTATCCTGTTCAGGTTGAGTGCATCGAGAGACAGCTTCTCAGATGCATTCCGAAACAGTATTTTCCCGAGTTTTTATTGCGGTATGTTTTCCCAGTGATTAGTTTAACGTCTATTCACTCGTTGATCATTTGTTTACATGCTGTTTTTAGGATTCCTAAAATATTAAAAAAATAGATTTCTAAAATAAGTTTTGGGTCTATGAAAGGTAATCCTTCTCCTTTTTTTGCTAAAGTATCTGTTGTTCTATTTTACCAGCTCCAGTAGTTCCTCTATACGTTCTGATTTATGTAACCCCTACGTAGGTTCTCCAGGCAAGCCAGTATGGCGTAGACTTATGTCTGAAAAACGGTGGCATACATTCACAAGTTGACGCTAATGTTTGCCTCAACTTAAAACTCACCGTAAATTCCCGCCCCTGTTTCTTCCCTAGTTTTGGAGCTGTCTGTATAATAATAATTTTTTATTTAGTAGAGCGTTATAGAGACAGTATAAATTGCGTTAACTTCAGTTACTAATCATTAAAAATCAGAATATAAAAATTCACTTAAATCATAATGACATCGAGCAATCAAATATTTGCGAAGTATTTTCTTAAATTTGATCATCGGTTGATCACTTATCTCGCATGCTATTTTATTGAAGATTCTGATCATCAAATTTCTGCAGTTTTTATGGAAAACAGTGTATGCACTTTGGCATATGACCAATTTATTATTGTTCCATGTGCTGTAGTCATGTGTACATTCATTCGACTTGACCAATACAAAATTTTGTTTGACAAAGCATGCAAATGCATGTCAACAACAGTCATTATGTTTAAAGCTCTGAAGTGAGGTTTGCATGTTTCTCTAGGCCAGATTCCAGCTATAATACGGACACAGCGTTTTTGAAATTTCAAGACTTTCGAAATATTATCCTAATTACCCAAAAATTCTAACCCAAATTTAAGATTTGAAGCAATATAACCGTGTTATGTCGATAACACCACGTCCAGCGAAACAACTTTAGCTAAATATTGGAGCAGGTAGCAATACTTTGATATTTTTTTGACTAAACAGCTTATATGGTGTTTCCAATTGAGACAGTTGTCCAAAAGCAAGCCAAGAAATTTTACGTTTTTACTCAATGTTAAAGTTTCCAACAAACCTTCGTCAAATTTTCCAAACTTTATGGTTTAAGTTTTGCGCATATTTAACTTTAAACAGTATACCAAAAACAATTAATGTTTTGAGATAGGATGATGGTTCTGTTACGGCATACAGTCCCTATCACAGATCACAGTGAATGGTTTTAAGAAGGAGTATATTTTGGGAAGAAAATCAGTGCCCATTTCAAAAATTTATGTTCCCACGATTTTTTCATGCCCAAACTGGTTATTTTTTGTAATCCAGTTATTAGTGCAAGATAGTCTAGTGAAGTCAGTCCTAGTATGATTTCCATGGTAGCTGTTGGTATAGGATTGTAAGAAGCAATCTCTGTAGTATATATAACACCATAACTTTAATGTATCATTACCAAAGGTGGAATTAATTTTTCTGGTGGCAAATTTAATGCTAAAACATCTAAAGTTTGTGTTGCACATGTCATTGGTGTACTATTATCCGGTTCTGCAATAAAATATTCCTCTTCGCATTCATCATCTGGTGGAAGACTCATCAATTGAAATAATGTACTCACAATTGGTTCAACCAATCCGTGTTTTGTTATCATCTGAAATTAAAAATTTCTATTTATAAACTTTGAAAAAATGATAATTTTTCAAAATTTTTTACCTTTTTCTTTGTGCGTGTTAACCATCCAATAAAACTAACTGCTTTAACTTTAACGCCCTCATCAACATTCTTATCTAATGCTAGTTGTAAGCACAATTCAATTAATGATTTGACATGTGGTATAATAACTGTTACGGCTGATTCTAATAATTCTTCTAAAATTTCCATTGTTTCACAACATCGTTTTTCATCGGATCGACTCATTACTTTAATACATTCCATTATTCTTGGTAATAAATTGTGATAGGTATTCACCATCTAAAATAAATATTTAACTTAAAAATAAAGAGTTGGTAATCATTGGTAAAACTATTTTCAATCTGCCATTTTGGAAGTTAGAAAAAATGAATTAAGATGAATTGATGGAAAACACAGTTCATAATTTAATCGAAATCAGGGTGGCGATCCAAATAGTATTATGAATTTTTATGTGATTATTTTTGAAGTCATGTAATTATAGCCCAGTGGTTCTCAAAGTGGCTCATATGAACCCACTGTGGTCGATTTTGATTTGAAGACATCCGCGTCAGGGAAAAAAAATTTAGCAGTGCATGAGATAGATATAAAGGGTCTACAATAGTGGATCTCATTTAGGTAGTTGATCCCCACAATTGAGGCGTTTCGTAAATGTTATAATGCGCCTAGTACATATTTTAACTTACGCAATACTTATGATAGGCATAGAAATTACATAAAATTGTGTAAGTAGGTATGTAATCGTTTTGAGGACACAGTACTTGGAATTTGTAAAAAATTTCACATTTGATACCAGTAACAACACTTGTCCAGATTTGTACCAGAGCTTTGCATGGCGACGCAGACTTTTACCACTTGTGCTTGCACTTACATGTTTAATTCGTCAATTATAAATACAACAAACAGTGTTGGCAGCTTGGAGCAATGAAATTATGAGATTCAATGCCATAAAATTTTCGTACATTTCAATACTTTTTGAATTTTCGATTAAAAACACTGAGATAAGAAGTAAATTTTGTGCCATTTAATTAATCAAATTATGAATAAAACTTTAGTGTTTTTTAATTTAAAAATATTTTCCTCTACAGTTGATGAATTTGCTAAAAATTTATATTAGGAAGTCAGGGGGGTCTTTAGGACAAACAAGTTTGAAAACCTACGTTATAGCAAAAAAAATAAATCATTTTTCATATAGACTACATAAAAGTGAACTGATAAAACATAGTTGTGATTTTTTCTCATTCTCATCAAGTTTCCCATGATATCGTCAAAGCAAGAGCCGCATTTTGCAGAAGTCTCAGGTGAAGCGGAGAGTGTGGGTGGGGGGGTTAAACGTATAGAGTTTTGATTTTAAAAAAACCGATCGAACATAGTTCTGAAAATTGGTGTAGTATTACATATTGAAAATAGAAATTGAAAGAAAATGTTCCCAGAAGTGTAGGTTGAGGCCTAACCGCTCCCAGAAGCGGTAAAGTGGTTAACTTTGAGTTGATATTGGATTCATAAAACATAGTTCTGCAAATTTGTTTACTAGTTTACGATACAATTAGACTTTTCACAAATTTGCAGAAGTTAAAAGTGACCAAAAAATTTAACTTTCGGAAAATTTTTTTATGTATATGTTATGTAAAATTGTAGAAAATAAATTATAGTACAATTTATCATCTGACCATTTTTTCTGTAACTCTCATATTAATTTAAATATTTTCAATTTTAATATTTTAATACTTAATTTTAGAAGTATCGCCATGGTAACTTAATTTGATTTCATTTGAAAAATACTATACCTGTTGATTTTCCGATATTAATGGCACAAAATGCATCATTGTTAATATTGTGTAATAGGTCAATGGAGAACTTAAATCTTGTACTGAGTTCAATATATTTGTAAATAAAAATGCAAATGCATCAGCATGGTTCATATATTGATCAGCAGATATTTCTGTCATAATTGACAAAGTGTACATTCCGAGCTGTAAAACAAACAAAAAATACATTAAGAAAACATATTCGAGTGAAAGAAACAAGCACATTGCCACAATAGTGTGTGACTTGACAGTACAGTACATAAATATATAATATTTATAGTTTTACATGTGAACAAACTGTGATCTTAAAAGTGTCAATCACAAATACTCCTATCTATGCTATAGTATTCATGAATATCCTATTTTAAAAAAATTTTAAACAATAGAAGAAATTTTGTGACTTTTCATTTATTAATGACATTGTACACGTGAAATTAAGATATTAAAATTTTTTAAACATTAATTACACATTGACGTGGCTTAAAAATTATATTGTCTAAAAATATTTTTGAAAAAAATTGTTTGACGTAAATGTTTATTTACTTAACAGGCATAATATTTTAATAATTAGCAATTAATTACCTTAAACCAAATTGCATAATTACCATACTTTAATTGCATGATTGATTAGGTGTCTTATCTGTGTCATTTAAGTACAATAAAATTTAATTTAGGATATTCAATTTTTATTAATTTATAACTGTTCTTTAGAAAATTTGCTCATTTTTTTATTATGGAATAAGTTAAAAGTACAGAACTATTTATTTTTAATTGAGGATCTTATTTAACATGTCAAAAAAAATTCAATAAAAACAAGTAATGTAACAACTAACTGAGTTAATTGTTTGAATACCCAGTATATACTGAGTTGTATATCAATGTTTAAATTGCTAACAATTCTGCCTATTCAATGTTTATAAAATATGAATTATTTGTAAATGTTTGCGAACCGTAAGTCCGCCAACGCGAAGCATAAAACTTGTAAAGCATAAAATTCTCTAGTTTATATCTTGGTAATTTTTTGATCACCAACCTTTTTTAATATATTCCGAGGAGTATTGCGCGTAAATTATTAAATTTTTATTGTAAACACAAGTTGAATTTATTTTGGTTTAATGATTTGCAAAATAATACAATTATGTCTACATTAGGTTAATATTACTCTTGTTCGCCATCGTTTCGCCTTCAAAATTAAAAAAATTATTAACAAAAATAATTAATAATAACTCTGAAGGAAAAAGAGATTATCAAATCAGCACAATTATTTTTAGGAAATAAAGATTTTATTAAAATTTTTTTAAAAATTATTTATTTAGATTCTGGAGATATTTTTATCATTTTCTCTGACTAAATATGTATAACCAGGGCCGTGCCTGGTCAACGTTCATTGTGTGCGCTGAACACAGGCGGAAAAATTAAAAGGCGATTAACAAAGAAAAAAACGAGTAGTCAATTGAAATAACCCTGCAAAATCCTTAAGAGAATCAGCTCTCTTGTCAATTGGCTGAAAATCAAGTATGTTGTATTGCATGGCCTACCACCAGATGTTCTCATTGGCCTAAGTCTCAGAAATTCTTAGTTTTTGAGCTACAGGCTCTGGTAGTGCCGTTATCTGGATAACTATGGATTACGTGATTCCCATGAACTATAAATCTATGAATATTCTAATTAAAATAAATGTTTTTCTTATATGTGAATTTATCATGGAGGTGATCATACACATTGTCATGCAGGCGGTCATATACTTAGGCATGGACCCGCTGTATAACCATGCCAAATTTCACTTGTGTACTACTAATAGTTTTCGAGTAAAACGGATGTGCCATACAGACGGACATGATGAAACTATAATGGTTTCTGGTTTAACTGCGAAACCCTAAAAAACAAAGACAAGAACTGAGATTCGCCGCAAAAAAAAAAAAATTGCTGGCAGTCGTCAACTAATTTAATATAAAACTATACATATTTTTCTAGAAGTTCTGTTGAAATTTTTTTGACAAAAATGAAATAAATATCTATTTTGTGAAAAGCTGGGCAAAGTACAGGGGAAAAGTAAAAATTCCAGGTATCGAATAAGAAAAAACCTAAGTAATGAGCATCAAGTAAATTTCAAAAATAACCTACAAGTACAAAGTATAAGTACTTTGAAAATACTTAATAAAAGTAAAGTACAAAGCACTTTTTAATGGAAAAATTAAATTTATCAAGAATTTTTGGGAGACTATTTTTAAATATTTTGAGAGGTTTTTTTACGAAGTCGTTTGATGATTGTAGATGCAAAAGTATAGAATTTAAACCCAACTCATATTAGGAAAAAATATAATGGTTATATTAACACAATATTTAACAACAACTTATTGAGTTTAAAGTCATTTTAAAATAATGAGAACGTGTCTAGTCGAATTACGCGAACATTCTGCTAATCAAACTAATTATGAAATCTATGCAAACTTTTTCTGTTTATTTAAAATATCATACTTTTAATTAAATAGAAACAACATATCATATGGGAAAGATCTTCAGAAAATTTGTTTGATTTTTGGACATGTTGTATAGCTATGATCATTCGGAACAAATGTATCTATAGGCAGAACTTCTAAATATGAACAGTTCTTTCGCAATAACTATTTTTATACGTCAATTTCGATTAATAATAATAATTTGAGAGAAAAAACTGTTCATTTTTTAAGAATAAATGGAACTATAATAAGTAAAAAAATAAGCCTATTTGGCCGGAATTGTTTTTCCATTTAATTGTGTGGGGTCCATTCTAACGCCTGAAAATAATACTTTACTATAACTTTTCGAAACATGAATTTCAAACATTAAGCTAAATTTCATCTATTAATATAACAATAAAACAGTAATTCGGTATTTTCAAGGTCATTGTTTGGTATTTGTACCTTGATATACAGTCTACATATTTTTGTTTCGCATACTTTAAATAATTTTGATAAAATACCAATAGGCGTCTACTTAACAATATTCCATTTTATTTGTGAGGGATTCCTTCTAACGCCTTACTATAACTTTTCGAAACATTAGTCAAAGACTCTGTTGAAATTATTTTACTAGTAAAGTTTTCAAATTGTTATTGAATCGAATTACTATTATTACTGTTATTGAATTAAATTACTGTTCAAACAATAAAACAGTAATTCGGAATTTTCAAGGTCAATGTTTCATATTTGTACCTTGATATACAGTCGACATATTTTTGTCTCGTATACTTTAAATATTTTTGATAAAATTTCAATAGGATTCTACTTAATTAACAATATACATGTTTAAAAAAACCTCAAAATACAGCTTGGAATACAGTTGCGTTATACTTACTTGATTGGAATCTGCGTTGTTTTTCATTTTAAAAATCACAACAAATTTAACGCTAAGAATATTATTACAATTTTATTTTATTAAAACATGACCGAACGCGACAAGTAAAAATTGATCAAATTGATTTACAAATATTTACCAAAAGAATTATATGGTAATTATCGTATCGTCAATTACAATATATTTAAAGTAATATTTCGATTAGAAAATTTTCTTTAGTTATTTAAAATAAATGTTTTCACTTTATACAACAATACCAAGTATTAGTTGACGAATAAATTAAATAAAACGAAGACATTGTTAAATTCTTACTTCTTTATCCGCAATATTGTCACTTGAACACAATGTGTTAACGAATTGAAGAACTTCGGGCCACTGATTGATTGGAAATTCATGTTTGCCTATTGCACCAATAAATTGTGCTATACAATTTTTGACTAATTTATCTGGTTCATTAACTAGTGCTTGCAATAAAGTTTGTTTTATCCTGTAAAGTGATAATAAAATTATCAATTATTGAATGAATAATGAATGAGTCTTAGATTATGATTAGATAATTAAACAAATAATAAACGAAATAAATGTAATTGTTAAGATATTTTTAATTGATCCTGTTTTACAATCAAAATATTCAAAATTTATTTTGGACCTTTTTCAAATAACGTATCTCTTTAAAAAATAAATGTTAAGGGCCGTGGTTTTATGCATAGGTTAAATAATAACCTTGTCAACAGTCAATTTTCTAGAACCATCTAAACAATATAAAAACCATTAAAATTAACTGAGTTTTTTAAAGATAGATAGATTGTAGAGGCTATTCTGGATGGGACACACTTCGACCATAAGGTCCATTGTTATGCCTAAGGATGTGAGTGGAGGATAAGGAATTTTGTGTGTAGACCAGGAATTGGTAGGATGTGCGGCTGCAGCCGACTTTGATAGAAACTATGCCGATACTCATCTGGAGTTCGTGAAGGAAACTGCAGAAAACCTTCACAAGCATAGCCGGTTACTTCGTTCTTGTCCATACGCCGACAGTTTAGTCAATTAACCGCCCCTTTTTTCGTTAATAATTGACTAACTGCCGATGTCGGGATTCGAACCTATAACCTCCCAGTTCCAAGAACACACGACAACTTTACAAGCGCGGCTACTTGGCTGGTCTGAGTTTATTAAAACTAGGTATTTGAATATTTAAAAATACATTTTCCAGTAGTGGCGAATTTATAGTTTGTCGTCTCTAAGCTATAAAATCTATGCACCTCCTGTGTGAAGTGTCATTAAATATTCCATTTTAATAGAGAATTCCGAAACAAATTAATGAAATATGGTTGCATTTTTTATATTTACAAGCCATTATCCGGCCCCGCTTTGCTGACTCGGAGCGTAACTTAAAACTTAGTAAAATTTATTGATTTTAACAATTACTCAAATTTTATGGCTTTTGTGTGATATTATCTATACAATAAACAATTTGTCGAGTTTTTAGGAAATGCTCCCGTTTTATAAACATATTGTATATATTATTTTTTCTTATGCACCGCGCTCGTATTTATGCCAAAACTATTGAATGCATGAAAAAATGTTTCAAACTAAAGTTGTTTTTTTATCAGATTAACATTTTCTATATTTAAAGATAGGTTGCGGACACAGTTGCCACTTAGAGTGGTAAGATGTACAATGATCTAAATTGCAAGCTATCTTGTTTTAAGGAAGAAACATTTGGTCTTTGAACTGTTTCTCTACCTGCTACGGTTTCAAAGTTAGATATTTCTCCCCCTCCTTGAGTGGTGGGGGATGGGTTGGTACACAAAGCAAATCTGCAAGTTATTTATTTTTGAAGAAGAAAAATTTATGTCTTTGAAGTTTTCTTCTATCTCTTACAGTTTTAAATTTAGATATTTTCGCACCCTCTGGTGGTGGTGGATGGTGTAAGGGGCAATGTGGGAACTTGCAAGTTGTTTATTTTAAAGGAAGGGATATTTTTATCTTTGAATTTTTCTTCTATCTCTTATGGTTTCAAAGATAGATATGCACCCTCTTCTCAAGGAACTCTAAATATTTCCGGGATAAAAAGTGATTACTCTCTGAGAAGTCCTCTAACTGCCAATGAAAGTCCCATCAAAATCGGTTCAGCCGTTTCAATTTTGACAGACAGATCAAAATTTAAAAAACGTGTGTTTGGGTTTTGGTAACGTTTAAAAAACCTTTTTAGCTTAAAAAAAAGCCTTTATTTTGAAATCACATACAAACACTTCAATTTTATTCATATGTATAGATGTAGTCGAAAAAAATTAAGAATTGTTTCACAGTTGTCTCAAATCTCAGTGCTGGAGGTAAATGAATCAAAATAAAAGATAGACAGTTTTTAGTTTTTATTAATATTTCGATTTAGCTAAACTCGATTAAAATTTTAGCCGTCCTTCAAATTTTGACGTTTTGGACTCAAAATAAATCTAAATATGTCACCAAAAAACCAAATTAAGTCTATAAGATTTGATGATGCGAACATAAAAAATAGTTTAGTACCACTTTACTTAGATGATTCTTAAAAGAACTTCGCCTGATAATTGTATCCTTGATTTCAAACAAGGACCTGAATCTAATATTTAGACATTCAATAGAAGAATGTGGTCATCTCCGTACAAAATAATCGATATATAAAGAGTACGTATCACTGGCGTAGAACGTATCATTTGATTACCCGTCGACTCGGATAGATTCAATGGTTCGAAAAATTTGATAAATTTAAATAGTGAACATTCCATTGTTTCAAGTTCAAGGTCTAACTCACTGTAATGACCCTCTTGCTATTTACAGTGATTTCAAGTTTTCAAAAAAAATAATATCAGCATGAGGATATTCTCGTATAATTAATTGATATGTGATATTCTTTCTTTCAACAATCACTGACATCCATAACTTGGTTGGTTCGAACTAGCTTTCTTACTTGAAAATCGTAAAACGAACTTAGTTAATATATCACAATTAAATTTTGTGTTAGCATATTGATTAGTACTAACAACTGCTAGTGGCGTTCTTTTTTAAAGTTTTCGCAGTCGATTTTTCCAAAACAATGTATAGAACAAAATTTTTTTTTAGTATTTATAAGAAAAAAAACTTTTATTCTAGATATTGTTTGGAAAAACAAATGGATTCAGCACTTATCAACTATAAAATTTTGAGAAAAGAACATCACTTTTGCGGTCAAATCTAGAGCACGTTCGTGCAACAGGCCGAGTTTAAGAGGTTTATACATCTTGGTAGTAATATTGCTAAAAATCTTTTTATTTGTCAATTGTAATTCATTTATTGAAAATATTTCCATAAACTTTGCAATCATTAGATCTTAAAATCATTTCTAAGCATAGCTTATAAAGTAAACAATCAAAGGAAGTGGTTCTATTTCAAAAAAATTGGATAAGACAAAAATTAAGTTGATTATTTGTTAAGACGTCAATTTGTATCTGTAAGAAATTTTTATTAAGATACAAAATCGTGATCTTGATAAGATATTTCATGCTAATTTTTTTATTTATTTCATTGTAGCACAAAATTTTGAGTGCACAATAATCTGTTCAACTGATAATTCTTAGTAATAGCGGATTGTTACTATAATTCAATTGAGAATTGACTTGAGGACGGGGCTTAAAAAATATGGCTTTCATTTTGTGCTTGATGGAAAGAGTAATTCATTATGTGTGTTCTTATTTATGTTAAATAATTTTTCTTTTTAATCTTTGACAGTTTGAAATGTCAATTTTTGTTATATTTTAAATTTATTGACAAATAATTTATTTCCAAATTTTTGTTAACGTACGTATTTCTGTAGAAATTATAAGCTAAATTAGAGTCGTGGACAAGCTATAACTTTGAAACGGTCAGAAAACAGTTATAACTTTTTAACGGTTTGGAATTTTGAACTTCTGATAGTTTTTCTGGAGTCGTAAAGAAAATTTACCTATAGCCTTCTCTCATCATTATTTTGCTATATCCTATACTTTTCTCCAAACAATTCGGGTATTGTCTCTTATAAGTAAAGAAGATAATACTGCACACTAAATTTGTTTTTTTTTGCCACCAGACGTTGTGACCAAAATGTTTATCAATAGACCTTTTTATGATAAATTACAATTAGTTTTTGTTTCGAACTAGAGGTAAAAAAACTTAATGTGAAGAAATGAGTCAGGTTTGTGTAGCTTACTTCTCACATTACGTTTTTGACATTCAGTCCGAAACAAAAACGAACCCTGATTTAATAATGAAAAGGATTAATGATAACTGACCATTTTGGTCACGACTTCTGGTGGCAAAAAAAAGAAACCAAATTGAGTTTCATTTCTTCACATTAAGTTTTTGACATTCAGTCCAAAACAAAAATTAACCGTAATTTAAAATAAAAAAAGTTTTATTGCTAACTAGCTGACCCCGCAAACTTCGTACCGCCTCAGAATCAATATCAAAAACGCCGTTCCATACAAAATGTATGAAAAAATAAATTTTCAACATAAATTTTTTTGATGTTTTAATAGTTATTCTGCTATTCGGCGCGGAGACAAACCCAACAAATCAAAGATCATAAAAATCGACCCATCCGTTCTTGAGTTGTAAATGGTTTAACTAACCCTACTTTGTTTTATATATATATATATATAGATTAATTTTTCCTCAGATATCTTAATATTTTTCACATTTTATACTGATCAATGTAATGTTGTTCAAAAATTTCTCAAATACTCTTTCTTGGTAATTAGGATTGAATGTTTAAAATATCAATGAATACGTAATAAAATTATTTTGACACAGAATTAAATGTTTTTGTTAGATCAGTTTTTAATTCAGATTTACTGCCTTAACCAACATTAATTTAACTAACGAATTTCCTTAAGAAAATCTTAATTGTAATTAAACTTGAATTGTATAAGGATGATAAAACAAAATAATAAGTACCCATTTTTAACTTCAGTGCTAAGTTTAGTCCAATTACGATTTCTTGATAATCGTTTTCTTAAAAGTACAGCGGCGGATTGCCGTATTTGTGGATTTGACGAGGATGTAATTAATTGACATAATGCAGGTACTGCTTCAGGATTTTTAAATGCTTCTCGTAATTCTTGTGTACCCTAAAATAATAATACATGACTCATTCAATATTCAATTAATTAAAAAAAACCGACTTATTAAAATTGATGAAATTATGCACGTGTTACTGATCCTTGTAATAAGCATCAAATTAATGTAACAACTGTGACTTTCTTTGTAAAATTATATTATGACATACCTGTTGTATACTTGCATTATCAGCGACAAGTAATTTTGCTAAAATTGCTTCCATTTTTATATTTATTTTAAATTCAATTGATACGACAATAACCGCAACAACAAGCTGTCGAGACTTAAGATTAGAAAAGGAGTTAGAGAGTACGTACTTACCGACACACCATGTGGGTATATGTCAAATGTACTGAATACGAGGTTTGGCGCGGTTTCGCATATTAAGATTTTTTTAAGAATTTAAAATATAATTATTGTATTAAACAACTTTATTTTATGAGTATATTTATTAGAAATTGTTATATTAAAAATTAAAATTGAATATATTTGTCTGTAAACTGTTTCTCAATTAAAATAAACACAAGTTACATGATTTGTTTTTTAATTATCAAAGGCATATGCCAAATGTATCTAATATGAAGCTTTGGCACTGTTTTTCATATTAAAATTTTTCAAAGAATTTAAAATATAATTATTGTATTAAAAATACTTTATCTTATGAGTATGTTTATTAGAAATTGTTATATTGAAAATTAAAATTGAAAATATTTGTTTGTAAACTGTTTCTCAATTATAATAAACCCAAGTTACATGATTTGTTTTTTAATTATCAAGGGAATATGCCAAATGTACCGAATATGAAGCTCTGGCACGGTTTTTCATATTAAAATTTTTTAAAGAATTAAAAATATAATTATTGTATAAAAAATACTTTATTTTATGAGTAGGTATATTTATTAGAAATTGTTATATTAAAAATTTAAAATATTTGTTTGTAAACTGTTTCTAAATTAAAATAAACCCAAGTTACATGATTTGTTGGCGAATTTCTTCCAAAGGAAATGCAGCTATTGTTTTTGTACCGATGATGAAATTTCGTAAATATTTATATATACATGTATATATATATATATATATATATATATATATATATATATATATATATATATATATATATCGAAATTTCATCATATATATATATATATGATGGAGGTACTTGTTTTTCATAAAAGTAGAAGGTCGGTCCCACAAACACTCGTGACATTTTCCGGCACTCGCGTTGCTTCCTAAAAAAATATGAGATACCTCGGTCTTCTACTGGATGGCACCTGGTCATACTGGGATCATTTCCGGAATGTAGCCAAGAGGGCTTCCACGATGGCTTCATCATTGGGTCGCTTGATGCCTAATTTCAAGAGACCTACCGAGCAGAAAAGACGCCTATATAGCGGCGTTATTCACTCCGTCATACTCTACGAAGCGCCGGTATGGTCCGAGCGCATTTCTGGCAACGCCAGACTGCGTGCTCCGTTGGAGCGGATACAGCGGTAGGTTGCTCTACGGGTGGTTCGGGGCTACCGAACTGTATCTCACGATGCTGTGCGGATCCTCGCGGACATCCCGCCGCTTGATCTTCTTGCGACCAAGCAGAGCCAACTTTTCTGGGGGTTCGTCGTGAAGGGGTGGGCGTGGAACCAGGTGCAATAAGGGCGCTTCGAAGACATATTAAGGAGGAACTAGAGTCCTCATGGTCTGGAATTCTCCAAAACCCATTGCTCGTGGGGAAATGAGTATAAGAGGCGATTCTGCCTATCTTTTCCGAGTGGCTTAACCGGTCACATGGGTCGCTCACTTACAGAGCGACGCAGGTGCTCACCGGACATGGTTGTTTCAGTGAACACCTGCATAGGATCGGCAGGCTCCCGTCCTTGATGTTTTCACTGTGAAGATCTCAGTGATACGGCCCAGCACACATTCGCAGTTTTTTCCCGCTTGGGATGAGCAGCAAAACGTGCTATACAGGGCCCTTGATACCGACCACCTAAGGGTTCTAATCTGTAAGATTTTAGAGGGTGAAGAAGAGTGGCAAGCGTTCATCCTGTTCTGCGAAAATGTTATGAGAATAAAGGAAAACGAGGCACGTAACCGGCAGGCGGTCCAAGCAGGATGCCCTAGAAATGCAGCGACACAGTAGGTAAGCTTTTTAAGAATAGCCTGAATACTCAGGCACTGTGAAGGGTCCCTCAGAAGTAAAGCTATCGCGGTTCCTGAGGGCTCTATTACCATACGAAGATGGAGAAAGGCGGGGGGGCCGTAGACTTCCGCCTGGAAGACTGTGACATATTTCCCCAAGTTGAGGCTTATGTTTGTCTTGGGTCTTTCACCGTTAATACTCACCCCGGTCCCTTCCTCAATTTTGGATCCGTCTGTATACCAAATGATTCTCTTCTTGAGATAGGGTGGTTCTCTTTCCGTCCACATGTCCCTAACACAGACTACAGTGAAAGGTTTTGAGAAGGAGTATATTTTGGGAAGTTATATCTGTGCCCATTTCAAAAACGGGATCTGAGATGATTGGTGTTCCCACGATCCTTGCATGTTCAAGCTGATTTTTTGTAATCCAGTTATTATTGCAAGATAGTCTATATGCGCTAGATCTCGCTTTAGCTATTATTAAAATGTTTAGCTGAGTCAGTCCTAGTATGATTTCCATGGTAACTGTGGGTGTACTGCTCATGGATACAGAAATGCACAATCATGCCAGTCTTTGGATCCTGGACAGCTTTACGCATACTGTTATGTGATTGGCCACCACAATAGAGCAGCATAGGTTATGATTGGCCTAATTACTGTTGCGTACAGCCAGTGGATTATTTTGGGTTTTAGACCCCATATTTTTCCACATGCTCTCTTGCAAAGCATGAGAGAAGATTTGCTTTTATTAGTAATGTATTCCAGATGAGGGTTCCATGTAAGTTTAGAGTCTAACATCACTCTTAAGAATTTGGTTTTCCTTGCGATATGTAGTTATTCACCAAAGAGGATGGATGGTTTTATTTTACCCACCTTCCTTTTTTGTGTGAATGCAACTATTGTGGTTTTACCAGGGTTATTTTTAATCCCTCGTTGATACACCATTCCTGTGTGAATTTTTGAGCGTCTACATAAGCTCCGAGATTATGCTTTCACAGGGTCCTTGGATTGCAATTATAATGTCGTCCGCATATCCCTGTGTGTAGTATCCTTCTTGGTTGAGGTTCGTCGGTTGAACATCCTTTGGTCGCTCTCACAGTGGCAGACTCTCCAAGAAGTGAAGTTTGTATTCTTCTACCTTTCAGCATAGAGTTTACCTGCAGAAGGTGTCTTCTACTCCGTGCTGACTTGCAGAGTTAACCATGGAATTGTAAGAGGTATTATCAAATGCCCCTTCAATGTCAAGAAACACGCGCAAGGTGGTCTGTTTCCTTGCGAATCCCTCCTCAATCTTGTATATTAGGTTGTGGAGGGCTAATTCACAGGATTTTCTCACCTGATACGCGTGCTGGTTGGCATTAAGTGGATTTCTCGACAGTGCCCCTTGAGTAAAATGAAATCCTATTAGTCTTTCCCTTGTCTTTAGTAGAAACGATGACTGACTAATTGGTCTAAAATCCTTTCCCGTGGAGTGATTGAGCCTCCTCGGTTTTGGTAAGAGGATCACTCTTACTGGCTTTCATACTATTGGGTTATTCTCTGTAGTTAGGCTTGCCCTGAATATGTGACCAAGCAGAGTTAACAGATGCTCTGATCCTTTTTGTAAAAGCACTGGGTATATTCCGTATGGCCCCTGTGCTTTATAGGGGTCGAATGAGTTTATTGCCCATTCGATCTTTGAGCGATTAATGATAATCACCGCTCTTCTCCAGCCCTCACGTATCGCTAGGAGGTTTTGGTTAAATTGTTCTTGAGAAGGATTTTCACTAAAAAATGAGTCTGGATTAGTGTTTCTAGTGTATCCTTCGCGGAAGTAGTAAACTCACCATCGGGTTTACGTAGTGGCCCCATGGTGTCAGCGGGTTTCTTCGCTAGGATACGATGGAGTCTTGCTTCCTCATATGTGTTTTCAACATCTTGACAGAGTTTCCTCCATGAGCTTATTTTTCAGACACCTTTTGTATTCAGTAAGGGCTTCATGGTAGTCGTCCTAGTTCCCAATTCTTTTGGCTCTGTAAAATAGTTAGCAAACTTTTTGTCTTTGATTCTTTAGGTCTTTATTCCACCAGAAAGTTGACTTGCTGATGTCTTTTAAGACCTCCGGGCAGTTTTCTTGGAAGCTCACTGCCAGAACTGTTTTAACTTTTTTCGGGATTGTGGCGAGTCTGAACTTTAGTGTCGAATTATATGCGTCCCAATTTGTTTTCCTCGAAATTCCTATAGTGTATATTACATTGGTCTGTTTTTACCTCCAAATTGTAATAGATTTGTCTATGATCCGATGCAGAAGGTTCATCGGATACTGGCCACTTCTTGATTTTTCCACTGATTTCATACGTACTTAGAGTTACATCTAGGGCTTCTTGTCGAATTCTGTTAATAAAAGTCGGCTTGTTGCCTTGATTAACTATATCTCAGTTATTAGGTATAATATAATCAAAGAGGTACTCAACTCTTGCATTTGTGTTAGTACTCCCCCGTGTAGTGTGATGAGCGTTTGCATCGCATCCCATAATCAGTTGGTGGTTTTTTCCTCACAATACTGGAGAAGGTCTTCCATCTTCGTTGTTGCTGGTGGAGTAGATGCAACATAGGGTAGGTAGACCGAAGCGATGATTACCACTCCAGTTTCGTTGCCCGTGTTGAATTTTAGTTTTATCGCTGTAAGGTCTTTCTGACCAAACTCTAACAGCGGCAAGGCATTGATGACCTTCCTTGCATAAATGCAAGTTCTGGGTTTCTCTGTAGTTATATTGTAAATAATTTGTTCTCCAGTATTTCCTAGCCCAATAATCTTATGGTTTACAGCCTAAGGTTCCTGGACTAGGGATATGGAAATTTCCCTTGCCAGCATATTTTGACAGAAGACAGCGGAGGCTGCCTTTCTGCTGTGCTGGAGGTTAATTTGAAGCATTTGAAGAGCTGCCATTTTGGACCTCTAATGCTTTTAATGGTCTAAATTTGACTTGACCAAACCGGAGGTATAGTTTAAACCCTCGCTCTTTAATCAACTATAGATCCGCTGTATTTACTTTCAGCACGATTCGCCACTGTTGACGATTCGCCACTCTTCGGTGCGCAGGTTTATATTCTGCGCTCTAAAGGTTTTGATGACTTTGTACGGTTCAACGGAATTGTAGATCTGGGGAGCATACAACAGAACTTTTGATGTATTCATCAGGGTTTTTGCATCCCCGACGATAAGTTCCGCTCCTTCCCACGGTCTGATGTTCGTACCGTTCTCAATAAGCCAGTTTATGGCTGTTGTGCTTATGCACTGCACAACGAGGGCCCGCCTATCCAGGTAGCAATCCCGATACTGTTGGCACTCAACGAGCTGTTGGCCAAAGCTTTGGCCGGGGCTTTTCCGATTGTTCCTGAGATACCCCCGCAGTGCAATGCCCATCTTTGTTGTTGAGGTGGTTTCGGCAAAGGTATTTAGAGCCCTTGCCTGTTCCCCTCCCTACGTTTTTTCGATATCTGTTTCGGGCTTGGAGTCCCGTATTCAGTTCTCAAACTCTTTTTTTGTGGGTTTTTCAGGGTTTGATTCCCTGAATTGGCCCCCACAGGTGTTTTAGAAACAAGGGCTGTAGGGTTTTTTGTCCGGGTTTTCCTCCTCCTCGGAAGAGTCGGTTTCCCCTCAACTCTGACTTTCTCTACTGCTGCTTATCTCCGGGATGTACTCGAGAGATTTTTCCTTTCCACTTTCAGGAAAATATTCTATAATTTATCGTCCAGATTTTCTGCTGGGCTGGATGCACCTGCAGTTTTTTGTGTCTCAGTGAAGTTAGCTTGCGCAGCCTTGGCTGATTCACTTTTTGAGGGGATCTGAGCCCCAGAGTTTGTTTTTTACTGTATGTATCAATTTTTGGTCCCACGAGTAAATCCGTCTACTACCCCATCGGCCCCTTGATGGGGTGGGCAGTTATACAATGAAGTTCAACAGTTGCTCCAAGGGGATTGTTCATGACAGCAGTTAACTTTGCTGCCCTAGCCATTGTACCTAGTTCTCTAGGTACAATGCCTCGCACCATAGCTTGGATTTGCATGGTTTCTTAGTCCGGCTTCTCGAGGCTATCCTGTCCGACATGGTTATTCCTGCCGGCATAGCATAGCGCTTCATGCACTTTAGCTTCTCCACCAACGACAAGGTTCTATCATGCCTAGGAGAGAACTTAAGATTCTAAGTTAAAATTCTAAATATCTCTGTACACATTACAGCTTGAGAAAAATGATTTAGCAATGAATTATAGCAAACTTGATTTACTAGAACTTTACTCTTTATACATTTTTCGAATGTTCAAATATTTAGAGTAGATATTTTATATTTTGTGTTTTCTTCTTTCTCTATGCACCTTTCCCCTTAACCGATGATATTAATTAATAAAATTGGCTTTGGTTATTAATAAAATACCAAAATCATATCAGATATGATATTTAATTTTGACCACACTAAAATAATATCCGCTAAAGAGTGATGTATGTATTCTAAGGAAATTCGCTAAATTGAAGCAGCTCTTGCGTAACGAATTTTTTTTATAACTATCAAGGGAATATTCCAAATGTACCCAATATGAAGTTCTGAAGACTTAACAGTAACGCTTGAAAATATTTATCGCAGGCATAAAAGTTTGGTATAGGTGTTCATAAAATGGCCAAATTCGGCCATTTTCGCATATCCGTCCGTCTATCCGTAAACAGGATAACTCAAAAACGAAAAGAGACAACCATCTGAAATTTTGTATGTGTGTTCTAGAGCTAAAAACTTAGGTCCAGTTCGTGAATGGGCAAAATCGGACCATGTTTGGGCCAAATAGGAAAAGCTTTTCTTATAATCTTATAAATATATACAACAATATCCGTTTCAAAAAATTTCTTTGTTATTTTTAACCCGACTTCTAAAAGGAGGATGGTTCTCAATTCGTCTGTATTTTTTTAAAATAATGTTTGTTACCTTAGAACTCCGTCATTTATTAACCGATTTTGAATTTTTTTGTTTTTGTTTTAAAGAGTTTGATTTCCGATTGGTCCCATTGTCACCAAATCGCATTCTGATGAAGGGATCCCCTGGAAATCGAGGAAAACCCTCATTTTATATGTGATAACCAATTTCTGCGATTTTTTTTTTTTTTTTGAAAGGATATACTCAAAATGGGAAAATAAGAAAATTTTTTTTAAAACCGACTTCAAAAAAATTTTTTACAAAAAAAAAAATGCTTGTAAAAAAAATTGAAAATCAGTTATAGAACTTGGAAGTCACTAAAAAGCGAGAAATAAAACCTATTTTGACAAAATGGAAACCCGACTTCAAAAATCAAATATTCTAAAACGAAAAATGCACTAAAAAGTAAAAAAATAATTGCATATTCTTGTGCCAGTTTTAGTTCACCTAAGCAAAAAATTAAAATATATATGTACAATTATTGTTATTTTTGGAGTCGGTGTCAGTATAGATATTAGTGCATCTTTTGTTTTAGAATATTTGATTTTTGAAGTCGGGTTTCCATTTTGTCAAAATAGTTTTTATCTTTGTAACTGTCACTTGGACAAATACTGTTTGGTCAGCTTTATTTTGTGTTGAATGTTTTTATTACGATCACTATCAACCTGTATACCACATTTAAAACACTACACTTTAAAACGCTTTAATTTTCGCATTGGCATCATAAATTTACATTGTATACATAAATTTGTACATAGTATTTCACACAACTGTAATATTTTATCTGAATAGTTTCACAATAAACACAAATACGTTACAATAATAACTGAAGATCAAAGGTAATATTTTTCAGTCCCTTCTTTATACAAAATTTGTGATCAGTGTTCTTATTCCTACCTGTCGAAGCAAACACGAAATCGGATATTGGTTCCTTTCGTAATTTAATACTTCAGGCAATCGAATGAGTTAATCAGATTTGGGGTACCATGGTCTCATGAAATCGAATCAAGCTCAAAGTCTGAAATCTTAAATATAACATCACATTATTTATGTCGGAATCAGAATCAGCAAGATTTTTTGCATTCAAAACCATAAGGACCTAATTTTTTGGGATCTTACGGGTTTTGTGAGACCTAAAATTCGCGTTAGTTTTATAAGACTTTTATCATTGCAAACTAATCAGTTAAGATGATATAACAATGCAAACTTTTTAATGGTACAACACCCCTTGAACCACCCCACCTTTTCGCAGCGTCTCTGAGTTTGAATATAGTTGAAGCAGTATTAAAATTAATAGTAGGTACTCAATTTAGAATAGTTTTTTGTGGGACAATTTTAGAAAAGCTATTTATAATAAAATATATTAAAATTGAAATAAACGATTCAATCGACACATCACAAGAATTTTTCAATTTAAAAATGTCAAACTTTCATGAGAAACAGCATTCATAGAAAACCACATACCTCTAACCTCAGAATTGTATGTCAGACTTATTTTTAACCCGACTTCAAAAAGGAGGATGGTTCTCAATTCGTCTGTATTTTTTTTTTTTAATGTTTGTTACCTCAGAACTCCGTCATTTATTAACCGATTTAGACCGATTTAACCTGATGAAGGGATCCCCTGGAAATCGAGGAAAACTGTCATTTTATATAACCGATTTCTGCGAAATTTTTTATTTTTTTTGAAAGGATATACTCATAATGGGAAAATAAGAAAATTTTTTTAAAAACCGACTTCAAAAAAAATTTTTCCATAAAAAAAAAACCGACCCCAAAAAAAAAAAAAAATTAAAAATCAGTTATAGAACTTGGAAGTCACTAAAAAGCGAGAAATAAAACTTATCTTGACAAAATGGAAACCCGACTTCAAAAATCAAATATTCTATAACAAAAAATGCACTAAAAAGTAAAAAAATAATTGCATATTCTTGTGCCAATTTTAGTTCACCTTAGCAAAAAATTTTAAAAATATATGTACAATTATTGTTATTTTTGGAGGCGGTGTCCAAATTTTTTGTGAATGCTATGCTGACACCGACTCCAAAAATAACAATAATTGTACACATATATTTAAAATTTTTTGCTTAGGTGAACTAAAATTGGCACAAGAATATGCAATTATTTTTTTACTTTTTAGTGCATTTTTTGTTTTAGAATATTTGATTTTTGAAGTCGGGTTTTCATTTTGTCAAAATAGGTTTTATGTTGCTTTAATATCATAGATTAATGTGCGTGTTCGGCCGAACTAAGTCCTTAGTAAACTAAGTAAGTTAGTCAAAGTACTGAGCTAAGTTGTTGGCCGGGACACTTTATAGATATAGTATGTCACGTTATGATACTATTAAGTAGCAAAAGATAGTGTGTCCAGGTCGAAACTCGCTGCGCTCAGACGCTCAGAACAAAATTTTATTTACTCTGACTAACTTACTTAGTTTACTAAGGACTTAGTTCGGTCGGCCACGGCCATTAATCGCATTTTCATTTCTCAGACAATTGACCTCTATATAACTGGACAGAAGATCCCATGTTGAGCCATTAGCCAGAATTAAAGCGCTCCTCAACTAGCCAAAGTACTAAATTTTGCTTCAGTGCACCTGTGCGGCATGTATGTGTAATACGAATGTGTGTTAATATTGTTAATGCATGTGTGGCGGTCATATGTGTTTGCACTACACATATAAAGTTTTTAGTCACGTAAACGAACAGAAAAAAACTTAGTACCTAGGATATTTTATACGACGATGTCTACCCTTCAATTGTGTACGTTATTTCACGTTTAGACCCATAAGCATACTCTGTCTAGCTATATAGAGGTCAGTGTCCCCGACACGTGGACAATGTCAGATTGTTGCCAGTATGTAGCAAATATTATGAGCAGACCCCATGGTATAAAGTAAATGAGGCACTGACCTCTATATAACTGGACAGAGTATACCTACTTATGGGTATAAACGGTATAAACGTGAAATAACGGCTGCAACTCAATGATAGTCAGTGCCGCCCACTGACCTCTATATATGGATAGCTGATACTATAGTCCGCCATTAGCACCTTTAGAGCATACACATCGCCACTCTATACTGGAGGAGGAATTAAAATGCAGCTCCATTAATTTAGCTCCATTAATTTAGTTCTCAGTTCAGTATTACTACAATATAACAGCGCTGTCTTCGACAGAGTATAATTCTATATTTTGAACTTTTTTTCATAAGTATCAGCTATCCATAGTATAGAGAGGTCAGTGGTGCCGCCTCAACTAGCCAAGGTACACTGACACACATTCTTATCACACATCCATGCCGCGCAGGCGTGCTGAAGCAAAATTAAGTTCCTTAGCAAAATTAGGATATTAAGGAGCGCTTCATAATGATAATCTGATCTAGTAAGTTAGAATGTTATTAGTAAGATAGAATGTTATTAGTAAACAAATCTACATTAGAAATCATTGTAATTTAGAAAGTCCTTAAAAATAACAATTGATTTTAAATAAATTATGCGAATATCTTTTTCCATACTCTTAACATAACTTTTGTAGTTTCGAGAATATAATAAGAATAAACAAATAACTTTTATAATTTTATGTTGAGAATCTTCTGTTGTTTCGGTTTCGGTCATAACAATTTTGTATTTCTTTATTCAATTCTCTTAATCGAATATAACTTCTTGTTCTAATTAAACATAAAATGACCTCTCTCGAAATGTTTATTGGATTGGTTACTAGATCCATATCTGCAACTTTTTAAAATATATATCTATCCTTTGACAGAGCGTCTTTATGAAATTTATTAAATATCTCTTCTCTATAACTTTTCTTCGCAAGAACTTTTTTAGATTCAGAAATGTAAATAAGAATTCTACCAAAAACAAAAAGGTGAAAGAGCCCAAGTTTTCGCATACAAAAAGTATTGATATCCCAGCAAAAACAAAAATGTCCGCCTACAAAAGTAGTGAAATCTATATGAGGGCCTAGTTAATTTAAAAAATAAGAAAATGATAGGTTTAAGTTTATTCTAAGAGACTCTCCCTAGTATGTATTTAACGAGGACAAAATTATTTATACCAATGTAAATGATTCGTATAAATATTTCGTGAAAGTTTCTCAGGTGCAGGGTATTTCATATTTTACTTGGTAAGGTATCAGATTTTATTGTGCTTAATATACAAAGATAAAAATTTGCCAAGTAAAATATGAAATACACTGAACCTGAGAAACTCACACGATAAATTAATACCAATCATTTGCATACTTTTGATAAATAACTATATCCTCATTAAATACACACCAATAAATCTTTCGCATTAAATGTATACCAATCATTTACTTACTTTTGTTAAACAAGCTCTGTTACCAAAAGTACATAGATTTCACATAGGTTTGTTAACTTTTAAATTTTAAACTAAAAAAATGTCCTATATTCAAAACTCACAGAACGCTGTTAAAATAATTATAAAAAAGCACCAGACTCCTTTACTTATAATCAGTGTTGTCAACATTAAATTCCCGCTCCTGTTGTAGAGACGCTATAGTCCCATCAAAACCCGTCAAGTAGGGATTTTTGTGTTTTATTTCCCTAGTTCTTCAAACTAAAAATTGACTTTTTTGATATCGATTTTTTGGTCATCGATATTTAAGCCTTTAATTTAAATTTCAAATTTTGCCCCAATTCCTAAAACAATTATTTGTATTTCATAAATTCGTATTTCGACTACAAGGTAGACATCATCAGTATGAATTAGCTAATCGTAACTATCTCTGGGATATGAAGGAATCAGAGATATGTTGCTCGTCGCTAATTTGGTGCGTGTCTCACAATAATATTAAAAAAGTTTTGTCTTTTATTTGATCTGACTGTGGTAGTATCTGAAGGATTATTTGAGTTGACTGACCAATTAAGGGATTAAGTGTGTGATGAACCCAACCCATTTATTGGCGGTATCCTTGTCTGACTATGTGGTGTTGATTGTTAATAAGGTGAGGGTGTTGATCGAAGCTAACCTTGATCTTCAAGTATTAAATTTTGAATATGGTTTAATTTTTTTAATATCAGAATTTGGAATTGGGCCATTGTTTAAATTCATTATCTGTTTTCTTAATTTGTGTAGTTTTAAATTAGATTTGTTAATTTTGTGGTTGTTTCATCCACAGACGAAATAATTGAATATCTGAAACTAGCATGGCTTCGCATGAGACAGCCACACAGAACCATATGTGTTTAGAGTTAGATAGGTAAGTGTTTAAGCTTTCGATTAATCCATACAAATTCTAAAAATATTTATTTGTTTATAAGTTAATTAGCAAAAGGTAAAACATATGATAACTCTCTTAGAAGTTAACGTATCGGGATATTTAAAAAAAAATTAAAGATCTATAATTAGTTAAAAGAAAATTAAGTTTATTTAAATAATTTCTTAACTGTTTTATTTTAATTTGTTTATAGCGCGTTAAAAACAAATTGAAAATAATGGGTAAAAATACAATTAAAAAAAATATTTTTTTCTTCATATTATAGATACTTTTAGGCTCCAAAATGCTAGCACCCCATCCATGGAATTTCGAAAAACCAATTATACCACCTAATTGGTCACTAATTGGTCATAAATGGCCAGGTAGTCCCATTAATTGATCAGTCATAGAAAATTTGTTATTGATCTTTTAATTTTTTCCTAGGTCATAGAAAACTTTTAGCGCCCCATCCATGAAATTTCGAAAAACCAATTATACCATCTAATTGATCACTAATTGGTCATAAATGGTCAGGTAGTCCTATTAATTGGTCAGCGATAGAAAAATTTTTATCGATGTTTTAAATTTTTTAGTTCATTCCAGGAAATAGGTCTGATCAATTATTTATTTTAACTGACCAATTATCAGTGGATTATTCTCAATCGATTAGTGCCTTTAGTTTTTCTCTTTATGGAATGTGGGGTGCTAAAATTTTTTTTAAACATGAAAAAAATTTAAAACATCGATAAAAAGTTTTCTATTGCTGATCAAATAATGGAACTACCTGACCATTTATGACCAATTAGTGACCAATTAGATGGTATAATTGGTTTTTCGAAATTCCATGGATGGGGTGCTAGCATTTTGTAGCCTAAAAATATCTAAACATCTTGGAGCCCCTAGCCTATTTTTATGACCTTTCATTTAAAAAAAAAGATTTATTCATCTAGGATGAAATGCACCCTTTTTATTTATAAAAATAGGTGACATGGTATTTTATTAATTGTTGGGAACTAAATTTTTTTAATGGCTATATTGGGCGCATTATTTTTAACATATAAATGCATACTATGCCATTGTCAAAAAAAAAAAATGAAGTAATTTTTAGATTTTTAATTTAAATTTAAAATGTTTTTCAAACTTTGGGAATTTTTTTCTCGAATTCTAATAAACCGATTTTAATGTTCATGGGTTCATTTCAGATTTTATATATAGAAATGAATAATTATCTCTCTTGTATAAAATATTTAGTTTTAAAAAAGATATTAAGAAAAAACGCTGTTTTGTTATAAACAAATTAAATTTTGATCCTGTTCCGTCACGAATCGGAACGTAAAAACTTAGGGTCATATTCAGTACGTCAGAATAAATTGATTAAAAATTGCGCTCCCAATCAACCTGCCTGAAACCCCGTTTTTGAAGCTAATTTGACTCTACCAACAGGAATACTATCCATCCATACTATCACATGCGATATACTTCATTTTCGTTTAAAAGAGGCAATAATTAACACTGTCTCGGAATATAGTCTATGGTCCAACCGATAAAATTTTTCATTTCATTATATACATTTAGGGAGCAATATTTTTATTTTATTTATGTATTCAGAATATTTTAAACTTGGATGGCTAGTTTATGGCTAGTTATTAACTGCGATAAAACGTTTAAACCGGTAGGCCAAGACGCGTGAAATTTTGCACAAGATTTCTTTATATAACGTAGGTGAGGACTGAGATGTAAGGACTTTTGAAAATTTATCCCCCAAGGGAGTTAAATAGGGGATGAAATTAACATATTTTTTTAAATTGATTTTGTAGACTAGCGACTTTTTAAAAAATATGTTAATATTAAATAAACAAAATAAATAATACAACGGCATCAAAAAAATAGTGAAAGATCATATGGATTGCACTACCATAACATCTCAGGTCGCTCTTTTGGTAGAGCATTGGTCTAGACTGCCAGAGGTTGTGGGTTCAATTACTGTCGCATTTGATGTCAATTTTTGAGGATTCATTTTACTAATATTGTGAATTTCGTTCGAAGTTCTTGACAACCTAATAATAGTTTGGAAATACCTTAATATTACACCTCAATTTTTAGCGAAGTTTTAAATATTGACCATCCACTACAAAAGGTAAATCTATTAACTTATAGATATTCTGAATACATAAATGAAATAAAAATATTGCTCGCTAAATGTATATAATGTCTTATGCAAAATTTCCTCGGTGGATTAACGGACTAATATAGTTTACGTATTCGGCTGTATAGTTGTATCTCTCTCAATTTGTAAAACGGTTCATTGGACCATTGCATGATGATGAGATTCTAAAGTTTTTTTTATAATGAATTATTGTAGAACAGATAATTTGATTGATGTGGAACAGATAGGAAGAGCACGTACCGTAATAGTTAAACGTAATAACAACGTTCAGTTATTTAACAATCAACACATCAAGCTGAGTGCTTTTCTCGACACCTCATCCATCTATTTGTAATAACGGGCGTCTTCTAGACGAGAACAAATCATTTCTTTTTCACTTATTACGTAAAATTATTTTAAAATAAAATCAAATGTGTGAACGTTATTCATAATGCAGCACACCGCATACAATCAAGAACAAAGAGTCTAAATTTTATGTTATGTGTTGTGAGTGAACTATTTATAGTTTCATTTATAAACTTTGCATAACGTGCTAAATAGTATTTGTCTAGTTAAATTTTTGATTATAATAATAAAACCTATTTTGACAAAATGGAAACCCGACTTCTAAAATCAAATATTCTATAACAAAAGATGCACTAAAAAGTAAAAAAATAATTGCATATTCTTGTGCCAATTTTAGTTCACCAAAGCAAAAATTTTTAAATATATATGTACAATTATTGTTATTTTTGGAGGCGGTGTCAGCATAGAGAAATTCACATAACTTTTGGACACCGCCTCCAAAAATAACAATAATTGTACATATATATTTAAAAATTTTTGCTTTGGTGAACTAACAAGAATATTTGCAAATATTTTGAAGAATATTTTGCACAAGAATATGCAATTATTTTTTTACTTTTTAGTGCATCTTTTGTTATAGAATATTTGATTTTAGAAGTCGGGTTTCCATTTTGTCAAAATAGGTTTTATTTCTCGCTTTTTAGTGACTTTGAAGTTCTATAACTGATTTTATTTGTCTAAATATGGGTAGACCTACTAAACGACCAACTAATTTTTAGTGAATTTTTTTATAACATTTTTTTTTTACCCGTTTTTTTTATAATTTTTAGTGCATTTTTTTATAACAGATTTTCAGTTTTCTTTACAAGGAATTTAGTTTTTTTTTGTAAAATTTTTTTTTTTTTGGGGTCGGTTTTTTTTTTATGGAAAAATTTTTTTTGAAGTCGGTTTTTAAAAAATTTTTCTTATTTTCCCATTATGAATGAGTATACCCTTTCAAAAAAAAAAAAAATTTCGCTGAAATCGGTTATCACATATAAAATGAGGATTTTCCTCGATTTTCCGGAGATCCCCTCATCAGAATGCGATTTGGTGACAATGGGATCAATCGGGAATCAAACCCTTTAAAACAAAAAAAAAAAATTCAAAATCGGTTCATAAATGACGGAGTTCTGAGGTAACAAACATAAAAAAAAAAAAAAAACAGACGAATTGAGAACCATCCTCCGTTTTTGAAGTCGGGTTAAAAAATAAAAAACTCGTTACATAGGGGCCCACGCATAGACTAAGCGAAATTTGTTAGAACGAGGCATTATAATGATTCAAGTTACCAAGACGACTGTTATAATATTAATTATTTAGAATTATAACATTGAAATCGGATATATAATATTTCTAGAGTAGTAGAAAAGTATGAGAGTTACAGAAAATATGGTCAAAAGATAAATTGTGGTCAATATATATATATATATATATATAGGGTGAGTCAGAAGCCATGGAGTTTATTGAAAGGGTGGATAGGGGATGAAAGTCTAAGATGAAAAGTCCTTGGACGTTTTTGCGCCTGACCCATCGTTAATTAGATATCAATTAAATAAAGTAACCAATTAGAGAAGCGCGTGAACAGAATGAAAAATGGTAGGGATTTAACGCAGCGGCAGCGGAGATACGTGAGAGGAGCGAGCTCTCAATTCAATGAAATTTCAGTGATTCATTTGACGTGTTCCAGAACCAATTTTTCAAAGTACCCAGTAAAATTTAAATATGCTGATACCCACTCAGTGAATGCATGGGCACATTGAATGGAATTTATCTAGGAGAGGGGATTTATTTGTCTCTCTAAAACAAAGAACAATTCATTGTTAATTAGTGCATTTAATTAACTGGAGCACATTACAATCATTGTATTATTACTTTAATTTTAAAGCATTGTTCTGCGAGGTCAACCTTAAGCTAGCAAAGCATGCGGTTACACGATACAACAAGGAGCATTTAATTTTTAATTAGAGCATTTAATTAGTATTTAATTAGCTTAATAATTTGATATTAAATACAATAAAATTAATTAATTTTTTAAACATGGCTCTGCTGTTTAACCTAGCAGAGCATGCGGCATGCGGGGCTCTGCCGGGGTGGACCTTATTTCCCCTGCTAATCGTGGGAACCAATATGGATCCAAACAAAAAATTTAAATCCTGTAAACGAGGGCAGGGTTGCACAACCGGGCATACGACCGGGCAACCTTCCTAAGAAGCAGAGAAGCCGTGGGGAACAGGGAGCAAGAGAAGGCGGGCACTCCAGCTTCAGTACCTCATCGACAGGCAGAAGCACAACTTTTGCGCCGAAAACTCCCACCTTGGTGGGAGAAAAGACACCAGGAAGGCAGGTGGGCACTGACCACAGCCAACCTAGAGGTAATGGGGAGAAGAAACCTCTTCTACCCCCGAGCGGATAGCCTGGGGCAATCGATGACCTACTCCGAAGGGGACTGAGTGGAGTCGAATGCAAGTGGTATCTCCGATTCCTCAAACGGGGCATGGCTCCTGAAGCATGGCTAGGAAGGCGGCCCTTGAGCGGGAGGCTCCCAAATTCTCAGCCCCGCCCAGAGCACAGAAGCGAGGTACCTCGCATGTGACTCCCCCGTTCAGGGAGAGTATTAAGAAAGCGAGCCGAGGACCATCCCTCTAACTCGCAGGTGAAACCCATGGGGAGGTATGCGTCGGCACTGAGCAACACCAAGGTGGCTCTACTGCCGGAAGGGTACCCACGGCAGTACCTGACCACCGAACAGCAGACTTCGGCAGAGCAAGCTCTGGTTGAAGCCTTGCTGAAAGCAGAAAAGCCCTACGTTGGGAAACTAACGTTTGAAAACATCCGGCTCCTTAGTGGCATGGTGGTCATCACATGCAAAACCCAGGAAGCGGTAGAGTGGCTTCAGGAGCTGAAGGTCGCCGTGGGGAAAGATATACCCGCAGGTGAGACCATCAGTATCTTCTTCCCAAGAAGTGCAGGCACGGACACTACGACTCAACTTCGTCTCCTCGAGGTGCAAAAACCCGGACATCCGGGTAGCCCTTTGGAAGACGCTTAGTACAAAGGAGGATGTCAAGGCCATGGGGCAGCTGACCTGGTTCCATATCGACAACCCATCTGCGGAGAAGATAAAGGAGCAGGGCTACCATGTCCATTACAGATTCGGAGCGATCCCTGTACATGGACTGAAGAGGGGCAAATCAGGCAGAGTAGAGCAGGAGGAGGAGGCTCAACTCACCGGAGCTCCAGAGATGGAGGTGGAGCAGGTGCAGGTGGCACGCGAGGAAGAGCACAGCCTCGACCTTCTGCAAGCAGCCCCGGAGGGAGAAGAATTGCTCTCAGACGGGGAGGAGAGGAGGCTTCTTGAGGAGGGAAGGGCAAGCCCTTCCTTCCAAAAGGAGTAATGAATGTTAACGACACCACCAGGGTTACCCAACTGAACGTCCACCACTCCAAGGGGGCATCTTCAGTTATAGCGAATCTCTTCGCCAGGCAACACCTGGGAGTCGTGCTGATCCGGGAACCCTGGATCTACAGAAGTCAGGTAAGAGGACTGAACTGCCGCGATGCGACAGTCATTTGGGACAAAAAGTCAGAAATACCGAGAGCTTGTTTGCTAGTTCGGAATCAGTTTAACGCTAAACAAAAGGAGGTACCGTCAAATGAGGTCAGGAAGCTAGTGGATCACTGCAGCAAGCATTTCCTGCCTTTGATCATCGGCTGTGATACCAACGCGCACCACGTGATATGGGGCAGTTCCGACTGCAACAAAAGAGGTGAGTCTCTCTTAGAATTCTTACTAACATCCAATCCCGAAATCCTTAATGTAGGCACAACGCCTACTTTCGTAACTAGAGCTAGAGAAGAAGTGTTAGATATCACTCTGTGTAATCTGTCGACGGGGCAATGGTTCAGGAGATGGAGAGTTTCGTTGGAGCCATCCCTGTCTGACTATAGAATCATTCAATTTGAACTAGAAGGGATCACCTCGGGACCCTGTGGTATCAGGAACCCGAGAAAGACCAACTGGAATAATTACGTCAGCAACTCGGAAGACAATTTAAGGTTAGTGAACTCCAAAGTCAGAGAACCTCTGGCGCAGGAACAGGCTATTGACGAACTTGATGAGACAATTATGGAGGCATATCGATCCAGTTGCCCACTGATCGTCAATAAAACCAAAAGGCAGGTGCCTTGGTGGAATACCAATCTCTCGAGGCTCCGTAGCGAGACTCGCAGGCTCTTCAATAGAGCAAAACTGTTTGGAGATTGGGACAGTTACTCGGCAAAATTGACCGAGTATAACAAGGAGATTAGGAAAGCTAAACGGAACAACTTCAGAGTGTTTTGTGCAGGCATCGCCACTGTCCCTGCAGTGGCCAGACTGCATAAAGCTTTATCCCGAGACACTCAATCCGGGGCACAAGCACTCAAAAGGCCGGATGGAAGTTTCACGGAGGACGAGAAGCAAAGGGCTCTTCTACTCCTGGAGACTCACTTCCCCGGCAGTTCTCCTACTCAGGGGCAGGAAGATTTGAGGGCTCCAGGCAGAGCGACGAAAGAGAACTGGAACAGGGCTGCAGAAGACTGCACCCCTGGGCGGTTGAAATGGGCAATTGACTCATTTCAGCCTTTCTAAGCAGCCGGAGTAGATGGCATCTTCCCCGCCCTGTTACAACATGGGCAAAAGGAGATTTTGCCTCATCTCCTCCGGATCAGTAGAGCCAGCCTGGCGCTAGGGCATATACAAAGCGGGGAAAAAAGATCAGTGCCATCCGAAGTCTGTTCGACTCATCAGCCTTACATCGTTTTTCTTGAAAACGGTGGAAAAGGCGGTGGACAGTTGCATCAGAAGTCAGGTGCAGGAAAGGAGGCCTTTGCACCCCAACCAGCATGCGTACAGGGCAGGCAGGTCCACAGAGACGGCCCTTTACGAACTAACGACCGTAATAGAGCGGGGATTTGATGCGAGAGAATGTGCGCGACCATGTGCGCGTTTCGTGATATAGAAGGCGCTTTTGACAATACCTCACATGAGGTAGTCAAAGCATCCCTGGAGAAACAGGAGGTGGACGTCACGATATCCAGATGGATAGGCGAGATGCTCGCTTCTAGAACTGGCGAAGTGAGGGTGGGGAAGAGAACCATCCGGGTCGGCACAACGCGAGGCTGCCCACAGGGAGGGGTCCAATCCCCTCTACTGTGGAGCCTAGTAGTAGATGACCTGTTGCACGGGCTTACGGATCAAGGCATTACCTGCATAGGATATGCCGATGATATCGTGATCCTGGCAACAGGGAAGTTTGAGAGCACGGTGCGTGACCTCATTCAAAGAGGGCTAAGCGCTACGAGGAAGTGGTGCCATTCAGTGGGGCTGAGCGTCAACCCAGCCAAGACCACTGTGATGATATTCACCAAGAAAAGGAATCTCCCGAGACTCCAAGCACTACACCTTAGTGGCGAGGAGTTGGAATGGAAGCAAGAAGATAAGTACCTAGGCATTATCCTAGATTCTAAGCTACTGTGGAACCGACACTTGGAGGAAGTTACCTCCAAGGCTACCAGAGCCCTCATGGTGTGCAGACGAATCGCAGGCAAGTCCTGGGGATGTACACCAAGAATCCTGCGATGGATGTACACCATGATGGTAAGACCAGTCATCACCTATGGAGCGATGGTCTGGTCAAAGAAAACCGAAATCGGCAGAGCAAGGCAAGGACTCGCTAGAGTACAGCGTCTGGCATGCCTGTGTATCACAGGCGCCATGAAATCATGTCCAACGGCTGCGATGGAGGTCATACTGGACCTCTCTCCCCTGCATCTAGCAGTGGAGGGTGCAGCACAGAAAGCGTTGTTAAGAAAACGGGAGGGGGAAAGGCCTATAGGAGGACTATTACGGACAACAAGCCCCTAATCTCTTTGTTAGACCTACCCCGAGATAAAGCAAGTAGGAAGTCCAGCTTCGATAGGAACTTCACTACGGAGCTAAGCAGTAAGCAGGAGTGGAGTGGGGAGGACATGTACTCTCTCAAGCCACATACCAACGAAGACACGGGAGCGGGTGTATTTGGGCCTAGAACCAGATACTCTGAACCCATGTGGAAGATTCCCAGTGTTTTCCAGGCGGAAGTTCGTGCAATAACCAGGTGTGCTGAGTTCAACCTGAGCAGGAATTACAGGAAGCGGGACATAGTGATCCTCTCTGACAGCCAAACTGCCATCAAAGCACTAAGTGCATGGGCATCAACTCTAAGATGGTGTGGGAATGCTTATACCTGCTAAACAGGCTAGGCAAGGAGAATGACGTTTCTCTGAAATGGGTGCCAGGCCATGCAGGCATTGAGGGGAATGAGACTGCTGATGAACTGGCAAGGAATGGATCGTCAGACCATCTCTCTGGAAGGCAGAGGAAGCAGAAAGAACCAAGCTCTGGAAAGATTCCCCAGGGCTGCGGCAGGCCAAGATCCTTCTCGGGCAGTATAACCGAAAGAGATTCGAAACCTGCATTAAGCTCACAAAAAATGAGCTACGAATCTAACGGGCTTTCTCACCGGGCATTGCCGGCTGAATGGGCACCTCCGTAAGATAAGAATCATCAATGACGGCTCATGCAGGTTCTGTGAACTGGAGGAAGAGACTCCAACTCATCTCCTACTTGAATGTGAAGCCGTAGCACGTAGCACTGCTTGTTTTCACCAGTACCTACTCCAGGAGGATGACTTACCATCCCTGCACCCCACCCAGATTCCTCCGAGAATTGAGACTGGCTGAGGAGCTCTGAGGCAAGCCTTAACAGAGCAGTAGTAGGGGGTCACAATAGATCATATTGGTCGCAGTGAATAATAACCTCCAAGTAATAATAATAATAATGCGGTTACACAGTAAGTACAACAAAGAGCATTAAATTTTTTTTTAGCGCATTTAATTAGCATTTAAATAGCTTAATAATTTGAGATCAAAAATAATATACTTACTTGATTTTTAAAATGTTGCTCTGCTAGCTTAACATGAAGCTAGCAGAGCATGTGGTAACGCACCACAACAAAGAGCATTTAATTTTTAATAAGGGCATTTAATTAGAATTTAATTAGCGTCTAATTATGGGAATATTATCATTGTTTTCTGTTCAGGCTGCTCTGCTGGCTAATGGACATAAAATTATGCTTAAGAATTTATTGATATTTTTGCACTGATCAAATCAATTGCAATTTAAACTTATTTTCAACTTTTTGTTAAGTAAATTGAAGGTTTTCAAATATTGGGAAGTTTTTGATTTCAGTCCGACTATCGAAAACTGAGTTTTTATAAGATCTTGAATCTTTGAGGTCCTAAAAAACTATCCTGACCATCTTTATGATAATATCAAAAATATTTTTTTAAAGAATTTACACTACTGTTCCGATCGATTCCAAAATCTAATCGGCTTTTGGGTTATATAAAAAAATAACGTCAAATGCCGACGTAAAATTTCATCGTAAGAAATCTAACAAAAATTGAATAATTCAGTTAATTTGATTTTTCGAACAAAATTTTTAAAATTCTACTATAAAACTGTGCTGGATTTGAAACGCATAAGGTTGACTCGTTCTACGTTAGTGATTGGGAGAGCTCGCTCCCCTCAAGTATCTCTGTTGACGCTGCGTTAATTCCCCACCATTTCATTTTACGTTAACGCGTTTCTCTTTTTGGTTACTTTATTTAATTAATATCTAATTAACCGTGGGCCTATATTTAATTAATATCAAATTATCAAGGACTTTTCATCTTTGAATTTCATCCCCTACCCACCCTTTAAAAAAACTTCATGATTTTTGACTCACCCTGCGTATAGATGTTTTTTAGAGGTATAAAACTTTAAAATAAAATAAAACACATAAACACATAAAAAAAGTAATGGTCATGGTTTTGGCCTAACACAAAAATCGTAGTAATGGTATATTGTTTTTTCCAGCTCTACACCGTGGTATAGTTTTCTTGAATGAATTTCAGGAAACCCTGTATATTGACATCCGGGGATGCGGATATTTTATATTTTATGATGTATATGTCAATTTTTTTTAAAGAGATACTTTATTTAGATACACTCCCGTTCAAAAAAATTGAACCACCAGTAAACCACATTCTAAGCGTATATAATACTAAATATATATGTATGTTACATACAATAACACTTTGAATATTTCAACTGGTTCAATTTTTATGAACGGGAATGTACTTGAATAAAGGGAAAGATGGTAATAATTTTAAATAATTAGTATGAAAATTAATAATTTTGTGCATTATATTTATATTTAATAAAGAGCAATGTCGTAGCCTTTTCAGTTTCTATCCTGTTTCGCAGAGGGTCATATAGATTAATCCCGCGCTAAACAGGCTAAATTGCTCCGTGTGCATCGATTTTATATGACTCTCGACGTGGTTGATTCGAGAAAATGTTTTATGGCATATTTTACACTGAATTTTATCTCGGACATACTCATCTAGTTTAAAATAAGACTAAATCACACTTCGCGCCGTTGGTGGTATTGTTGATTCACTTTCAGATACATTATTCAAGGCGAAACAATCAAATAATAATGTAAATAGTTGAAATAAATTAAAAAAAATCTATATAATAACACATCCAACCACTTTTTATACCCAGTATATTTGTAAATATACAAGGTATATTAAGTTTAGTCCCGACTTTATAACGCTTGAAAATATTAATCCTTGTCAAAAATGCTCTACAACGGTATTCATAAAATTAATTAGCAAAATCGGAAAGTGTTCCCCCCCCCCGCCAGAGGGGAAAATTTATATCTTTGAAACCGTAAGAGATAGAAAAAAAATTTGTTAACAAAAAATCTTCTTCTTTTTAAAATAAACAACTTTTGTTTGAAAATTTGTTTCATAAACTCAACACTTTTCTCATAATTTGTCCTCAAAGTTGAAAATGAGATATACAATTGATAGGCGAATGAAGGCATGCATGTATACATGTAGATAACATCCATACAATATTAACAATTCAAATACAACTCAATTGATATACAACTCAGTATATACTAGGTATTTAAACAATTAACTCAGTTAGTTGTTACATTACTTGTTTTTATTTGTGATTTATTTACATCAGAAATGCTAAACAAAACAAACAACACCCGCATCCGCAAAACCATTGATTATTGCGAATGCGGCTGCTAAAATTTATGCGGAAGTTACATGATTCCGGATACGGATGCGAATATCCGCAACATTCCTGCGTTACTATACTTTTGTTTCACCGAATAAAATAAAATCACCATGAGATCGATGACCCGTCCAATTGGCCGAGCGGTCTAAGGCGTTATGTCTGCGCAGTAAGCGTACTTGGAAACTGGGAGGTTAGGGGTTCGAATCCCGACATCGGCAGTTTGTCAATTATTAAGCAAAAAAAGGGCGGTTAATTGACTAAACTGTCGGCGTATGGACAAGAACGAAGTAACCGGCTATGCTTGAGAAGGTTTTCTGCAGTTTCCTTCACGAACTCCAGATGAATATCGGCATAGTTCCTATCATAGTCGGCTGCAGCCGCATATTCTACCAATTCCTAGTCTATACACAAAAATTCCTTCCAATCCACTCAAATCCTCACATCCTTAGGCATCACAATGGACCTTATGGTCGAAATGTAGGCCGTCCAGGGCAGCATCTACAATCTATCCCTATCTATGAGATCGATGAAATTCAAAATCGATAATATATGATTTTTATAGACGTAACGTAGCATCATACATAGCCACAAGATACAATAAGTTTAAAATAAAATTAGTATTAAAAAATTTGTTGAATGATTTGTTTATATAATAATTTATTTATTTTCATTTATTTGATACCTTATTACCATACTTTATGCGTTACTAAATTGTTATTTTACTATCATTTTCAATATAAATAAACATAAATTATATAAAATATGACCTTTAAGTTTGAATGTGTAAATGCATTTAAAAAAAAAAGTTCATTTACTTTTATCGTAAACGTATAGGTACTAGTCTAGCACGAGTTGGCGCATGAGTATTGGAAACTATTCGAAGGTAACTTTTTTTCGGAATGCTTTCAAAATATGCTAAATATTATAGAAATGTAGTTTGCCTTGGTGCATTGTGGCCCAATTTTAAATTAATTTGTTTTTTGCCAACACGAATGATCGAATAATTTTGATTCAAATAGAGTTTTTTAGGTATTTTGTGTCAAAGGTCTTTTGTCATTTTTCGTAAACTTTACCATTTCCGAGTTATAAACAATTTAATGTTTGAAAAACCGCAAAAGCGGCTGTTTTCGAGGCTGAAAAACAACATTAAAAAATGAAATTTTTGAGTTTACAAAAATTCTTGAATAATCTTTGAAGACCCTTTAATAAAATCCTGAAGAGAAATTACCGATTATTTCATTCTAACGTTGTGTTTTTAAAGCATTATATTATATTGTTCTTACTCGGAACCGTCAAGTTTACAAAAAAATGACAAGAAATCTTTTTCGGATCAAAATAGTCGGTCATTCGGGTTGGCAAAAAAATTAGTTTATAAAACTTAGGACCACAATGCATTATGGTAAACTGCATTTCTATAATATTTAGCATATTACAAAAGCATTCTGAAAAAAATTTCCTCTGAATGGTTCCAACACTCATATGCCAAACAGACTTATGCTAGACTATACAGATTGTATTCGAAGGTAGTTAGTTCAGTCGTAAACTCATTTTTCTTAGAAATTTTATAAAATTGAGATATGATATTAAGATTAGAAGATCGGGTTTTGATAAAAATAGTTTCTGTGAATGAAAATGCAGTTTGCCAACCGACAACGTGGCAGGTTATTGTTTAAAGTATTTTTTTTAAATTTACAAAATAAAACTGTCGCCTAACAAGGCCCGGTTCCTAATAAAGCCCAGTTATGAAAAGTCGTTATTGTAATTATTTTTGGTGAATAAAGTGATTTTTGTTGGTTTTACTATTGGATCTAAATATCTAAGCATTTGATAATTGGTAGGAATGTGATTCTTATCGATTTCTTTTTTAATTTGATTTTTAACGACTAGATTTGTTTTTTGCTATCGCTTATTACTGACCAAAATAAGGCCCCGGTCCTTATTATTAAAAGCATTAAATTAAATCTTTTATTAAATATTGATATGAAAAAATATTGAATTCAAATGACATGTGTGTCTGTATAAACGTTCGTTCTTTCATATCATGTCTTCGAAACTTAATAGAAATTGACATTAATATTATATTATGACGGTTAAGTATACGCAAATAAGAATATGTTAAACCTTTATTGTTAATTCATTTCAATAAATTTTCGCTTGTATAGCATGTCTTATAAATATAAGGTCAGGGCCCAGTTTTTTTAAGGATAAGCCTAATTAGTTAACTCGCGTGGTTTAAGTTAAGTTCCTCCACTTCCAGTCCCTTCCCCTGATGACATACTGTACACGTGTCAATAACGTTGCAATCTTCACAATTTTAGAGACAATTACACAAAAATCACTCTTTGTTAATGACTTGATATCACTGCATAAAATATTTCACACTTTGAATTGAAATATTTGAGGTTATGATAAATAATATATATGATAATATATAATAAATTATTATTCAGATCGTATAATAATATATATGATAATAATATAAAACCTATTTTGACAAAATGCAAACCCGACTTCTAAAATCAAATATTCTATAACAAAAATGCACTAAAAAGTAAAAAAATAATTGCATATTCTTGTGCCAATTTTAGTTCACCAAAGCAAAAATTTTTAAATATGTACAATTATTGTTATTTTTGGAGGCGGTGTCAACATAGAGAAATTCACATAACTTTTGGACACCGCCTCCAAAAATAACAATAATTGTACATATATATTTAAAAATTTTTGCTTTGGTGTGTAGTGCATTTTTGTTATAGAATATTCGATTTTAGAAGTAGGGTTTCCATTTTGTCAAAATAGGTTTTATTTCTCGCTTTTTAGTGACTTTGAAGTTCTATAACTGATTTTATTTGTCTAAATATGAGTAGACCTACTAAACGACCAACTAATTTTTAGTGAATTTTTTTTTAACACTTTTGAACACTTTTATTTTACCCGTTTTTTTTTATAATTTTTAGTGCATTTTTTTATAACAGATTTTCAGTTTTTTTTACAAGCATTTTGTTTTTATTTTGTAAAAATTTTTTTTTTAATGTTTGTTACCTCAGAACTCCGTCATTTATGAACCGATTTTGAATTTTTTTTTTGTTTTAAAGGGTTTCATTTCCGATTGGTCCCATTGTCACCAAATAGCATTCTGATGAGGGGATCTCCGGAAAATCGAGGAAAATCCTCATTTTATATGTGATAACCGATTTCTGCGAAATTTTTTTTTTTTTTGAAAGGGTATACTCATTCATAATGGGAAAATAAGAAAATTTTTATAAAAACCGACTTCAAAAAAAATTTTTCCTTAAAAAAAAAAACCGACCCCAAAAAAAAAATTTTACAAAAAAAAACCAAATTCCTTGTAAAGAAAACTGAAAATCTGTTATAAAAAAATGCATTAAAAATTTAAAAAAAAAAAAAAACGGGAAAAAAAAAGTGTTATAAAAAAATTCACTAAAAATTAGTTGGTCGTTTAGTACAGAGGTGGGCAGGAGATGACTCGGCCAAGCTCTGAGTGAGAGGTAGGGAAGAGTGATAGAGTTAATACAGGGTAACCTACCAATTATTAATATTTTCTTTTTTTAATTAAAACATTTTCTGAAAAAAATATAATAATACCAAATCTTTTTTATGGTCACTATTATACAAAGTAAATAATACAAGCAATCATTCAATACATACTCTGGAATTTTGGGCTGGTAATTAGGGTCATAAAATGTACCTTTTTAGTATATATCATATTTGTGTATGAATAAAATAAAAATATATAAAAAATATATATAAATCTTTTGAACCTTTAAGTTTACCGCAGGACCATTGTAATAAAAGAGGGAAATTTTTGCAAAGGATCATTTAAATAGAATTAAAGTTTTAGAAATTCCAAATGATTTGTCTAAATATTTTACTATTCATATCCGAGAACTAATAAAGAATTATTTACCTGATTTAATTATTTTTTCTTCGTATGGAGTATGCTCAGTATAGTGTCATGGGAATTTGATGAATTAAGTTAAATTTTACATAAAGTGGGAATTTGAGTTCTTCGAGTTAGTCTACTTTGAATTGAAAAAGTGAAAAGTACTATTTGTAGTAGTGGAAATTATTTTTCGCATAATTTGTTTTTCAAAAAAAATAAAAGTAGTGAATTTAATAATGGAGAAGACATCGCAAGCAGTCTTGGATAAGTTCAGATTATTATTATTATTATTGTTATTATTATCATTATTGTTATTATTATTATTATTATGTTTTTTGGTGTATCTCTCCATACTGTAAAAGATATTATTTAAACAATAAATATTTTATAAAACTATTTCTAAATTGATTGAATAAATTATTGGGCAATAATCGGTAGAACAACCTGTATTGAAACATCGTTCCGTCTTGCTTCAAAACATACCTTCTTTACTTACTCTCACCCAGCTTATGGAGAGCTCGTAAGGCTCAGACGAGCTGTCTGTGCCCACCTCTGTTAGTAGGTCTACCCATATTTAGACAATTAAAATCAGTTATAGAACTTCAAAGTCACTAAAAAGCGAGAAATAAAACCTATTTTGACAAAATGGAAACCCGACTTCCAAAACAAAATATTCTATAACAAAAGATGCACTAAAAAGTAAAAAAATAATTGCGTATTCTTGTGCCAATTTTAGTTCACCAAAGCAAAAATTTTTAAATATATATGTACAATTATTGTTATTTTTGGAGGCGGTGTCCAAAAGTTATGTGAATTTCTCTATGCTGACACCGCCTCCAAAAATAACAATAATTGTACATATATATTTAAAAATTTTTGCTTTGGTGAACTAAAATTGGCACAAGAATACGCAATTATTTTTTTACTTTTTAGTGCATCTTTTGTTATAGAATATTTGGTTTTGGAAGTCGGGTTTCCATTTTGTCAAAATAGGTTTTATTTGAAGTCGGGTTAAAAATATAATAATATATTAATATAATATACACTATGTTTAATTTACATCTTCGTATAAAAAAAATATCATAGGACCCACGAGTATGAGAGAGTACATATGTACATATACATTAAGCAATGTGTATGAGAAGGAGGTCTTATAGGTGTGATAAACTAGCATATTTTTCATAACTGTTCAAGTGGTCACCAACCAATCAAACCTATAAGACTAGACCTCCTTCTCATACACATTGCTTAATGTATACATATGTACTCTCTCATACTCGTCATGAATATTATTCACTATTTTGAAAAATATGCTTGTATATCAAACATATAAGACCTCCTTTTCATACACATTGCTTAATATATATGTACATATGTACTCTCTCATACTCGTGGGATCTATGATACGAAGATGTAAACTAAACAGACGGTATATTATTATTCTTCTGATCAACGCTACTATTTTCGGGATCTAGGTGGGGGGAACTTAACTTAAACCACGCGAGTTAACTAACTAGGTTTATACTTAAAAAAACTGGGCCCAGATAAATTAAAAAAAAGCTTTTTGTATTCCGTAAAAAACAAGAAAATTAGTTTATTTATCCAATTTAGTTACTTTTGTTACCAAGTTATTTTAAAATATAATTGTTTGTTTTTTAAATAGATCTGACAAGCCCCAACCTATTTTTGGCTGCATTTTTGTGCAAAGTACATTTATATTAAATGAGATAATATTTATTCGAATGACTGTTTATTAAATAATATTTATATAGTCTAGCATGAGTGTCGGAAACCAATAAACCATTCGGAGGCAGTTTTTTTTTTCAGAATGCTTTCAATTTTGTTAAACTAATTTTTTTTTGCCAACCCGAATGACCGAATATTTTGACCCGAATAGAGCTTTTTTAAGTAATTTGCGATATTTTTTGGTGAGATACGAGATTAAATGTCCACAGCGCCTTAGGCTAGCACCTCATCAGCGCCCCTCTAGTTGCTATCTTACTAATATTATAAACGCGAAAGTTTGTGAGGATGAATGGATGAATGTTTGTTACTCTTTCACGCAAAAACTACTTAACGGATTTTGAAGAAATTTGTATGAAGGTAGCTTATACCCCGAATTAACATATCTGATACTTTTATCCCGGGAAAGTTACATGTCACGCGGACGAAGCCGCTGCCAAAGTCTAGTATATTATAAATTTTAACTATGAGATGAGAGTGAAGAAAGCAAGAAGGATAGAACTTGGAAATTCGTGGTCCGATTGTTGAGATTGCTGAGAGAGTAAATCCGACTGTTTTTTATACGCTTTTTATTAGTTTCATCAATATGTATGTTTGTATGTATGTATGCATGTAACCGACCCTTTTGGGCTCAATTTTCTCCTACTTTCAATCAGATTTAATTCAAATTTTGCACACCTGCCAAAGACCGATGACAATGCAATAATTCGATTAGAATATCCGATTATCCTGATTAGATTAGCTAGGATTCATTAATTTCCCAGATAAGTTACTGACTTAAAAAAAAAAAATGTGTGTGTGTGTGCAAGTCACACATGGTAGAAGTGAAACTTCTGAAAAGTCCCTGATTAAAAATACTTATTGAAAAGTATTGAAAAAATAAATAATAGTTTAAAAAATTATAGTTTAAAAAACTAAAAAACACGCTTTTATAGAAAATTCAACTAAAAAATGAAAAATAAATAATTGTTTAAAAAAACTAAAAAAACACGCTTTTATAGAAAATCCAACTAAAAAATAGAAAATAAAATTTAATAAATTTGGATTAAGAAAAGTGTAAATAAGAAACAAATGTATATTAATGGAATAACTATTGACACTATGCACCCCACGCTTTTTTCCATTAATATACATTAGTTTTTTATTTACACTTTTCTTAATCCAAATTTATTAAATTTTATTTTCTATTTGTTAGTTGGATTTTCTATAAAAGCGTGTTTTTTTAGTTTTTTTAAACTATTATTTATTATCATTAATAAGTACAAACTTAAGATTTAATATTTTACATATAAATACAATAAGACTATGAATAAAATTGTTTATTGTTTAAAGTTGTTAGGTTGTTACAAAATAATTATTCATCCAATTACATATGTTAAAAATTTCTTCGTTAATATTTTTGTATTGTCAATAACATCATCATAGTTTAAAGATAGCAATAAGTTTGATTCAATGTTAAGTATCGCTAGCGAATTTAATTTTTTATCGGCCATGGTTCAGCGGAGATAATTTTTCACTCTCTTTAGACAAGAAAAACTCCGCTCACCACTGCAATTTCAGACTGCTGTCGATAAATTCTTAAGGCTATGTCAACGTTTTGGTAAATTGTTACGAATTTAATCTCACGCCGTTACTACCCATTATCATTACAAACCGAAAATTATCGACGGATCCCGATGGTGACTTACTCTCTGGGAGGACTTTAGGTATTATTTTTGTCTTCGTTTAAAAAAATTCTGCACGTGCCCTTTTATAACCTCGTGCCCCTAGACACGTGCCTAGTTTTCCTTATGGATAATCCGCCACTGCTTTGTACGCAAAATACGTATTTATATATAAATACAAATAAGTGATCCAGGAATTAGGACAAAATTTGAAATTTAATAAAACATAATCAATGTTTACATCAGTTAATTTTTGTTCATTACCCAATTTTTATAATCATTTTGCAAAAAGTGGACCTTGTTTGTCTTCTCTTCTGTTTAATAGTAGCAGCATTTTTGAGAAGTTCTACTAAAAATCACCGGAGGGAGGCCACTTGAGAAAAGGATATCACAAGTTGACTGACTGTAGGTATTATTACTTGGAAGATTGATTCATCATGGTTTATGTACAAATGGTCACAAAAGTAGCGATCTTTTTTAAGCATTGATTTTTGCCTTATTCATTCGGTTTTTGGAAAAAATGCTTTGTATAAAAGTTGGTTTTTATAAATATACTAACAACTTTTATTAGAAACATTTTCCCAAAAACCGAATGCATAAGGTACAAAACAACTAAAATATTATGAAAAATGAGCGCTATGTTTGTGTTCCATAGTACCTACATAATATACGAGTATGTTATTTGTTAAAACTTAATAGTTGATGTCTCCTTCAAAATTTGTATTTGAAGTACAATTGTTATACATTATTTTCTGACACGTACTTCAAAACAAAAACAAAAAAATTAAAATTATTTCTTATCTCAAAATGATATTATTTGTATGCGTATTTAGGAACATTCTTTATGATAAGACTATGTATATATTATCAGGTAAGTTATGCACTAGACGTATGTGCTGATTTTATACAGGGATGGTTAAAATACCTTGTCGAACATATTTAAAATGTAAATGGCTAATTGCTCTTTAAAATATATAGGAATGTATTTAACATGCATAATAGAAAATATATATTTAAAAAGGTTTACAAAATTTAACAATATTGGATTTGTAAATAGGCCGGAAAAGCCGCGGCCTAGGAATGCCAGCGGTTTAGCAGCGACAGATTTCAGATGCACTCGCTCACTTTGGTAAGCCTTCAAGAACGTGCGAGATTATGAACGTAAAGGTCGGGTTACACGGTGCGAGCTAGCGTGCGAGCTGACGAGTCGAGTTACTGCAGTGCAGCAACTTGCACCGAGTGACCGGGTGAGGTGAGTTACTTTTTACTCGCCACTCGCCTTCCCCCACCACGCCACTCGCATGTAACTCGGACGTCAACTAGCACGTTTTTAACGACATGACAGTAGCTCGTACGCTCAGGCACACTCCGGATGCATTCTCTGCAGCTTCACGTGTTTATCTTATTTCGACAGACAAAATGACAGCGGATAGATGGAATTCCGAGCAAAATTTCAAGTTTGTGGACCTATACAAGGATCAAACCAACTTATGGAATTGTTTGGATCCTAATTATAAGAACAGAGATCTGCGTAAAGCGTTGCTTGAGCAGATCGAAGTATTTCAGCGCAAAGTATTTTTGTTACAGCTTTTATTGTGACATGAACTGTGATCAGTCGTGTATTTTGCGACAACATTGCACGGGACATGATACATGCGAGTACAGAGGTGTAGTAGAGGTCTACTGTCATGCCAGCAGCTCGCACTCGTGTGACCGAGTCGAGCTACTGGCATGCCAGTACAAATGGCAGTAGCTGTCTACTGTCAACGCCAGTAGCTCGCACCGTGTAAGCAGGCCCCTTAATACTTAAACAAGTCACTTGTGGATAGATAGAGTTTTATATCTGTTAAATCTCATTGGGGTTAATACAGGCGTTTGCAACTCTCTTGAAAAAGGTAGCCAATGTAGTTCCCATAAGGTAGCTTTGTATAGATGGCCCTAGTAGTTGCCCTTGTATTTCCATTTAGTAGATACTAGTGGAACTCTAGTCGTATCGGTACAGTTTAACATATAAATATCAAATGCTATTATGGTACTTGTTGTTAGTCATTTATATTCTTGAATTTTTAAAGAAATTAATGTTGTCAAAGTGTGATAAAAAACTTATAAAATGACAATAAAATCAATTGGTAAATTATAGCAGCATTGTACGTAATTGTCCATCATCCTCAAAGATTCTTAATCATCGTTTTCCAAAAAACCAATTTCAATTATGGAAAAATGCTATTAAGCTTTGTAAAATTAATAACATTAGTGATAGTGAATTAAGACTTCTTCATTAGGTTTTCGAAAAAATGCTTTGGATAAAAGCTGCTGATTATAAATATTTTGTGGCCCATAGTCCATATGTCGATTTGTGCCTTATTCATTTGGTTTTTGGGATAATATATTGAATAAAAGTTGTTAGTATATTTATCAATTATTTACCAATTGATATTATTGTCACTTTATAAGTTTTATATAATGATCAACTTTTTTTCGAAACAATTTTTCAAAAAGCGAATGAATAAAGCAAAATTGGATATTTTCTTTGAGAAGCATTTGTTGTTCAAAACTGTCGTTTACATTGTATGCATTCGTCGTTCAAGTCAATCAATTTAAGATACGGCTTAAGAAACTTAATAAAAGTTTCACACACGTAATTCCCTATACGCAGTGGTGGGCGTAGACGGCTCTCCGGAGCCACGGGGCTCCCCATAAGAAAGTGAGAGTAAGTAAGCAAGGTATGTTTTGAAGTAAGACGAAACGATGTTTCAATACAGGTTATCCTACCATGCATTATTATTAATATAAAATTTTTTGCGGATTCAAAATAATTATATTTAAAAACAGCAATTACGCGATCGCGTTCTGCTGTCCCTATTTCGAATTGAATCGAACTCGGCAGAATGTTTCGCGGTATAATGACGTTGGAAATTACTTTTTTTTAAATAAATAAACGTTTTACCACAAAATAGGCAAATTACCTCTTTATCAGTTTTGTTAAATATACAAAAACGATGCTCCCACTCGATGATGCCAAAAAATATCCTCCTTTTCTTCGCAGACGGCGCCACACCTTCAATGCTGAACTTATCCAAGACTGCTTGCGATGTATTCTCCATTATTAAAATCACTACTTTAATTTTTTTTTGAAAAAATAAATTATGCGATCAATAATTTTCAATAGCACGAATACTACTTTTCGCTTTTTTAATTCGAAGTAGACTAAATCAAAACAACTCAGTCAGATTGAGTAAGCTATCATAAAATTCCCACTTTATGTAAAATTTAACCATTTAGAAATTAGTAACAAATTAACCCCCACCCACCCAGCTTCATCATTGGCATGTTTATTGTATCCAGTGTCATCAAATTCCCATGACACTATATACCCTCTACTAAAAAGAAATAATTAAATCAGGTATATAATTGTTTATTAGTTCTCCGATATGAATACTTTTGGCAAATTATTCGGAATTTCCAAAAATCTAATTCTAAAATCTAAACTAAAGCTAAACCATCAAAAAATTTACAAGCGGTATACAATTGTCAAGCGATAAACGTAAAAGATCAAAAGATTTATATTTTATTCATACACAAATATATTAACAAGGTACATTTAATGCCCAAAATTCCAGAGTATGTATTCAATGTATTGTATGTATTGTATAGTCAATAGTGTATACTTTGTATAATTATAATAGATGACCATAAAAAAAGGTTGGTATTATTATATTTTTTTCAGAAAATATTTTAATTAAAATAATAATAATTGGTAGGTACCCTGTATTTATTCTATCTCTCTTCCTACCTTTCACTTATGTCCTATAAGCAGTGCCGTAACTGGCCTTTTATGCGCCCGGTGCGAGCTTCTATAACTGCGCCCTTGAAAAATTTTCTAATCTACTCGGTTCTAACAATAAATGGATTATGTTTATAAAAATAAATCTATCATTTAAAAACTACATTTTTGTCTACTTTATTATGAGTACTTGGTAGAGTTTTGAATAAGGAAGTACCTATATATAAATTGCATTTATGAATTAGGTGAAAAAGCGTTTATTCGAAAATATTTGGCAAAACCCACAATTATACAATAAACAAATGACACCAAATACTGATTAGTACAGACAGATAGTAGAGATTCAAGGAAAACATTATACTTACTTAAAGATTTACTTTACGCGTTTTCTTCATTGCGAAGTCCTTGATTACATTTTCATGCGACAGGAGCCGTGCTACCCATCGTCGAGCGCAGGTACGTCTTTATCTATTTGAGCTTACTGAATGATCTTTCGCAGAAAGCTACAGTCACTGGTATTGTTAAAAAAATCTTTATAGCGACTACTACATAGGGAAACGTCCGAACGCCAGTCGCAACTCGTAATGTCAATATTTACGAACGATCTCATTTCTCTCTCAACGTTTATTTTCAAAGTTGTAGAGCATTAAATTTGCTACAACTTTGTATGAATAAACTTTTTCCTAAACCTAATATTAATCAAGATACAGCCGATCAAAGTTCGAGGAATTTTCTGAAAATGGCAAAAATTGGCAAAAACGAAGGTTTTGGTCCTCTAACTATCAATTACCATCAGTTCTATGGTAATTATAGTAATCACTCATCAATATCGACATGCTGGAACACGGGTGAGGGGGTTCTGCTAACCCCCCCAAAAAAGTGCCTGTTTTTGTGAAGTGTAGTTATTTCAATGTTATCGTGGCATGTCATCACCCTACTGTAATTTCCTGTCCACCCATAATCTTAAACCTCAATAAACATAGATCAGGTAGTTGAAATCAGCATTCCCTCTGTTGGACAACTGAGAAATCATAATGTCATCTCCATACATCTCCTCCAGACGCTTCTTCACTGTTTTTATGTGGGAATCCTCAGGAATCAGATCCATCAGCTGTCCAAGAGAAAATTAGCATTCCTCCCCATTTTTCTCGAGATAATTGTACACAATTTCCATTAATTGGTCAATGTTGGTCGTGGTTCTTCCTCTCTTCTCAAGAGTATTAGGTAATTTGTAGAATTTTTTAATGCACTTTTGGTGGTATTCTGCATTTACCGAAACCAAATATGTGTTCATAACCTCAAAAATGCCAATACGATCTCCGATTTCCCCCCCAATCATCTCCACGCTGTCTTGCGTACGATATAATCGTACCTGCCATCTCAGGTAGAGTCACTTCGACCATAGCATTACGCCTTTCGACTCGCAATTTATTCTGCCTTTGTCTGTACTCTTCAGTAACCGCACAACAGCACTTGTTGTTAAAATCAAATGATAATGCAGTTTTACTTGAGCGAGTTGGCTTGGGCGGAGGTGTAGGAGTTAGACATTGATGACGAAAATGTGCCAATATCATTTTCTTCCTTCAACCAAGGTGAATAGCAATTTTTGTTCCATTCCTTCCAGCAAACGTTGATGTTGCTGCTCTTTTCGTTTAACAGCAGAAGCAAGAAGCGTAGCAACTCCTCTCTTCTTTACTACAGACACATCCTCAGCTTCCAAACTTTCTTCACAAATAAAACACCGACCTGTCTCTGGATTTGACGTTGAAGTAGATGCCATGTAAAATGGTGAGTTTTCGCTCAACACTCAATAATAGCTCGAAGAAATATTCAATAAGTGCCAATATTAGTGCCAAATAGCAAGTATTTTTTGAAAACAAACTTGAAAATGTCACTTTATAATAAATAGTGTTAAGCTAATTTTTGTATAAATGTAATTTTGTTGAAAAGTATTTTTTAAATTTTTGATTGATACTGTTTATGTTCATCCTATAATTTATTGTTTTTAATTTTAACAGATTGTTTTTGCTGATTAGGTGGAAAGCATATACCCACGAAACATGTTCAACCTTAATTTTTGTGTTTTTAATGTTAATAGGAACTTGTTTCAACAAAATGTGTTATTATTTTTTCAATAATTTTAATAATTTACCCTTATGTTAATAATTGATTAATTTAAACAAAATTGCTCGCAAAAAAAAGATTACAATCAACCTAATATTCAATCTTAAGGATAAAAGTGAGAAACCTAATATTCAATCTCAGAATTGGGGATAAAAGTGAGGCAATTAAGCTTCTCATTTCCAATAATTCATCTGAATTTTAATTCTCTTTCGCAATAAACTGTCACCTGGCAAAAAATTTGTAACTCTAAATTTTAATAACTATACATCACAGAAATAGACACTTGGTCAGCGGACCCCTCCCCCCCATGTTCTAGCATGTCGATATTGATGTGTGATTACCATAATCATCATAAAACTGATGGTAATTGATAGTTAGAGGGCCAAAATCTTGGTTTTTGCCCAATTTTTGCATTTTGAGAAAATTTCTCTAAATTTGATCGGCTGTATCTTGGTTAATATTAAGTTTAGGAAAATGTTTATGCATACAAAGTTGTAGCAAATTTAATGTTTTACAACTTTGAAAATAAACGTTTTGGTCGAAAATCGCTTAGTTTAAAAGCGAAAAACCGAAAAAAGTCCAAAAATTTTGAGGTTTTGAGGTTTTCTTTTATCCCTCCCAAAGTTAGCACAGGGTCCTCGAGTTGGGAAACTTGACAGAGTCATTCCACAGCATCCCCAAAAAACCTGTAAATGTTCCATTAACTTCGGAATTTTTTCCAGCAGACCCCAATTTTTTTGCTCTGTCTACTGAACTAATAAGATTTCAATATTAATATTTTAAAAATAAGAAAACGCTACGATACCTTCATGCATGACAAAATATAAACGATTACTTTTGGAACTACTTCGCAGTGCTCGTCGTAAGTACGCAACAGTTTTTACAACCAAATAATTGTACTCGTTATCTCATTCTGAACGAGTCAAACTATTTAAAATATTTAGTCTTTAATAATTAGGCTAGTTAAAATGGATATATGCATCAATACGTCTGTTTTAAATGTAAAACGAAAATGATTTTTCGCAGTACACTCCCGTTCATAAAAATTGAACCAGTTGAAACATTCTAAGTGGTATTGTATGTAATATTATACATATGTTTAGATATTATATATACGTTTAGAATGTGACTTACCGGTGAAATTGTTATGAACGAGAGTGTAAATTAAATACTTATTTAAAATGGAACTTTTTCAAAAGTTACCCATCCCTGATTTTATGAGAGAGTTTTTAAAAATTGGATTTTGTTTATCTTTTGCGTCAAAAAGATTTACTATTCACAATCTAATTGTTGTTTCTAACTGCTTTCATATGTTAGTGTTCCGCATCAAAATTGGCAAAACGGAATAGGGTTCGATTTTCTCTAAAGCTGTTCGACATCATAATTTAAATTTAGCACAGAGATCCAGTGTGGTGGCTCAATTATTGTAAAAACAGATTGTATTTTTGTCTAGCAAATACCGGTGACCATTTCGAACATGTCATAAAATAATTTCGTATGACTGTAATTTAATTCTACAGTGTATCCAATCTGCAATGTTTTGCAAATAATAATTTATTTCTGTGTAGTCTATCTAAAGAACCAATCGATCGATTTCATTTCTTTAAATCATTGTTGAATAGAGAATTTTATGCCCTTTCAAATGATTTATCATAAGGAAGGGGGTGCTATTTGAAATTTCAAAGGCTGGGGGTACTAATTATCTAGGTACTATTTTTGAACTTCCCCCACGATATCTAAATCGACGGAAATCAGGTCAAGGGTTGTTAAGGTTGGATACTTTTGAAATGAACACACTGTATATATATATATATATATATATATATATATATATATATATATTTATATAAATATATATATATATATATATATCTTTTTTAAATCCTTCAAAGAATAGCTTCCAGAAGTAAAAATATTCCAGACTTTTATTTTAAAAATTATCGGAGTTATCCAGATTGGAAAACTATTTTAGTTAACAAAAGCATAGTTAATGGAAAAATTGGGGTAAAAATTTGTTGTCGACGGATTATTGTTTGTTGAAGTATCCAGTAAGTACGTGCATTTTTTCTACTCTTAATATTGCTATTTAATGGGTTAAAAAAATTTTTTGTTCAAGTGTTTGAATCAAGCTAAGCCGAATCACTCGTTTTCAATAGTAATTTTCATCTCTCAATAAAAATTATAAATATTAGTGGTACAGTTTCGAAAGTTATACTTTTTTTATAGGAAATTTCCTGCTCTTTAAGAATCTTTTATTCGATATCTACAATAGTTTTTGAGATACTTGAAAAAACGAAAACCCCCCTTTTTTTACTAAATTTTACTAAATAACTTTTGCAATTTTTTTACGCGGGACTTCATCTTTTTCAAAAACTTTCTAGATGTAATTACGAATCGAATGACACCATGGTCATAATTGAAGGCGAAACGGAATTCGAAAAGAGGCACTTCTTTACTAGTCTAGAACATCTATTTTAATAATGATAAAATTATAAAATTTTAATTGTATTTTTTTCAATTAATCTTTTGACCAATATTCTGACACTCTAATATTTACAAAAAAAACTTAACGATTTTAATATAGTAATATAATGAGTATTAAAATTGTAGCTAGTATAACTTCTTAATTTCATATGTATTATAATTCGTCCGCCCGAGATCGAATTCGCTTAGCCTACGTAGCTCTTACGTGTCGACTGTATACTATTAGTACAGGAAATGGGTTAAAAAAGAGGCGCAGATGAAGACCTACTATTTTCCAACCACCGATTCACCACCCTTTTTTTTGCCATGCGTTCAAAGTAGGCGAAACGGTAAAAAAAAAGAAGGTTTTTGAGCGATAGCGAAATTCTGATTTTGACAGAAAAAAAGAAAAGGAACCATTTTTAGGTATTAACAAGCCAAACAACTTGGCGCGTCGTAAATTAAAATCGATTAATCAAATTGCTTATTATACAATTTAATATTATAGAGCTAATGATGAGAGTAGTACGAAAATTGATTGTAGGCAACACCCCCACATTGCATAAGGCGCGATATTTTTTATTTTAAATGCATATAATTTTGGAAATACTCATTAAAATATACTGTAGCCGTTTGCCCGGGTTCGTTTATTCAATGAAGTTAATTCTTTTTAACTTTAACAATTTATTTATTTACGATTAAAAATATTATGTGTATAATTTACAAGAGATATAATTTCAAGAGTATTATTTTAAGATGTTGACTGGCTGGCTGTCTTTCTCACTCTGGTATATATTTCGATCTGTATTGACAATAAACACAATATCAATATGTCGTTGTCTTAGAAACATGACATAATTTGTTCAATTCAACTATCACAGGTAACTTAGTCTCATTACAAAATACGTGTCCAACTGTCAGGTTAATATTCGTCAGGTTAATACAATACTAAGAGACATTTTTTCCGAGATTTTTAAAGTTGTACATGCATTATTGCATAAATAATTAGTTATTTCAGAAATGATCAGTTCAACTAGTTTTTATTACTTTGCGAGAGAACTAATTAATCGATTTTAATTTCCGACGCGCCAAATTGTTTGTCTTGTTAATACCTAAAAATGGTTTCTTCAACTTTTTCTGTCAAATTCACAGTTTCGTCGCTATCGCTCAAAAACCTCTTTTTTTACGTTTCGCCTTTGAACACATGCCAAAAAAAATTGGTGGTGAATCGGTGGTTGGAAAATAGTAGGTCTTCATCTGGGCTATCAGCCCTATAAGAATATGCAATTCGCAAATATTACGGAGAAATGTCATGCCCAATGCCAACCCATTTCTTGGCCTATATATAATTTAATATTGTGATGGACTTCATGACAAAATGAATAATCAAATGAATACCACTTTACTACGGTGATCGATCATACGCACATCATTTTTAATAATAATAAGCCATTATTATGTTTTAATTTACGAGATCCCAACAAATACGATGACTCTGAAGTGGTTTTATAAGTTATGTTTATGGTCATAACTTGGGACAAACAAATTTATTTACGAGTGACAATGAACAAAATGTTGTCTGACTTTGTTTTTTTTAAGAGCACGTGACGTCACATATTTTATTTTTATTATCGTTTAACACTTACGAAGAAGTTTTTAGTTTATCACTATACTTATGAAATTATTATTGGCATAATTTAAGATTTAATCATAACGTATATAATAGTAAAATAAAAAATGATTTTTTTAAATTCAGAAAAAATTTCAAGTGGTTCTATGTTTATACCCGGTAGAGGAAACCATGGCAGATCGGGGTACGAAGTTGAAAATATGGTATAAAAAGTTGGTTTAATTAAGAGAGCTGTAAATTTTTCTATGAACACATTATAATGTAATTTGTACAGCATGTACTAACCGTAGTTGTAATGGAAACAAGTATGTATACCTTGTTTTGGTTACAAGATTATCATAGATTTAGTGTTTCACCGAGGCTACGTGGTAAACCTGCCTCGCCTCGGTCCTCGGTTACGAGGCGAGATGAGGTTTAAAATTTTAATCCTCGTTACTAACCGAGGCGAGGCGAGGTATATTGTCCCAAAAACCTCGCCTCGGCCGAGACAAATTTACAAAAAGTAAATTTTTTTAAATAAAATAATAGTAATAATAATAGTAAATAATAGTAATAGTAACATGACTGTATTTTTACAAAAAACATGAAGCAACAGATGCATTTTAAAGGAAAAAGAAATTTTGGGAATCGTGGAAGCATTTTGAAGAACCTCTTATATAGTTCTTAAAACATCACGGGATTTCATCTTTTCATAATATTTTCAAATTGTTTTTTGTAAACTAGCGTCTATTTATTTCCATTGTTACGAGACGAGGTGAGGTTTAAAATTTTAATCCTCGTTACTAACCGAGGCGAGGTATATTATCCCAAAAACCTCGCCTCGGCCGAGACAAATTTACAAAAAGTAAATTTTTTTAAATAAAATAATATAGTAGCATGACTGTATTTTTACAAAAAACATGAAGCAACAGATGCATTTTAAAGGAAAAAGAAATTTTGGGAATCGTGGAAGCATTTTGAAGAACCTCTTATATAGTTCTTAAAACATCACGGGATTTCATCTTTTCCTAATATTTTCAAATTGTTTTTTGTAAACTAGCGTCTATTTATTTCCATTGTTACGAGACGAGGTGAGGTTTAAAATTTTAATCCTCGTTACTAACCGAGGCGAGGTATATTATCCCAAAAACCTCGCCTCGGCCGAGACAAATTTACAAAAAGTAAATTTTTTTAAATAAAATAATATAGTAGCATGACTGTATTTTTACAAAAAACATGAAGCAACAGATGCATTTTAAAGGAAAAAGAAATTTTGGGAATCGTGGAAGCATTTTGAAGAACCTCTTATATTGTTCTTAAAACATCACGGGATTTCATCTTTTCATAATATTTTCAAATTGTTTTTTGTAAACTAGCGTCTATTTATTTCCATTGTTAGTATGGTTGCCTTTCGGTTATATTATACCAACGGAAGCGACTAGCGTTTACTTACATTGACATTTAAGTAATATGTCTGAACATTGATAACATTTTTTGATCAAATGTTTGATATGAAAAATGATACACATCCCCATCCCTAGATGTGTATGATTTTTCATATCAAGCATTTGATGTCAAAAAATGTTTCCATAATATTTTTTTCAGTCCCAAGTTTTTTGTATTTACTGTTTTCATTCGAGGAGTCATAAAAATTTAGAGACTAAGCAACTTATATTCCGTGTTGTAAAGATATTTATTTTCTAACAAGTTTTTTTTACCATATTATGTACATTCATGCGAAATAAGTCAAAGTTAGTAAAAATTTTACCTCGACCGAGGCGAGGATGGTAGCTAGCCCAACCAAGGAGAGGTTAGTCAACATTCTACCGAGGCCGAGGCGAGGCGAGGGTGATATTTAAAAAAGCGAGGTGAATCGAGGTGATACCACAACCTCGCCTCGCCTCGTGCCTCGTGAAACACTACATAGGTTACAATACAGGAGCAAAAAATCACACAAGTAAAACTTCACGCACCTACGACCAAGAAAACTAGACTAACATGAATTATAGGGTGGCGCCTAAGTAACGTTATGATTTAATTAGTGAATAAATTTTTTGTTTACGTATTTTTGAACCAAAGTTGTTCAATTTTATTTTGAAAGTCAGCATTCGATAATTCAGATACAAAGATCATAGCGAAATTTCATTCATGATCGGACAATTTTCCGATTGGTTCAGCGTTTTTGGCAACATGGGACTGTCTGTGATCTTCCGCGAGCTGGAAGACTTCGTGCAGTTGGAAATTATGTGAACATTGTTCGGGAGCAATCAAGTGTTGAGGAAAACCCCGAAACTTCCACCAGGCGACGTTCTCAGCAGTTGGTGATGTCTAAGCGGTCTTTGCAAAGAATTTTACACACGTTATATCTTTTCCCATATAAGATTCAATTGGTTCACGAGTTAAAACCAAATGATGCACAAATACGCATTCATTAAATAAATCATAACGTTAATTTTGCGCCATTTTTTAGAAAACAGTAGTTGAACAGCCACAGGTTGTTCTGGTTCTTTGAATTGGCGCTCGCTAGTAGCACCCCCTTGACACCGAAGTCGTCTTCATTCCACCCCGGCAACCCTTTTTGCCCAGGGTTCCCCTATATATAATATACAGTGAGTTCTTTTGAAAAGTTTCAATATAATTTTTTTTTAAATATGCATCTGTATAAGAAAATTTGTTTACAATTTTAAGGATGAAACATAATGTAATAATTATCTTTTGTTCCACGCAACCGTGTACGCGTGGTATAACTTATCTTTTAAACGATGTATAGATAGGGTACTTCTTTAAATACAAAACATATTTATCTCATAAAACGAAACATTTTTTTTTGAAACTGTTTTTCATACATCCCATAGTTTTGGTTTAATACGGCGTCAATATGTAAATACAAAATTTACGCCAGAAATATTTGATACATGACAAAAAGTTTCAAACAAAAATTGTTTGCTTTTATAAATTTTTATAAAATATTTTTTTAAATAAAATGAACAACTTTTGTTTGAAACTTATCCCATGCATCCAATATTTCTGGCGTAAAAGTAATATTTACGCCACATTTATGCTCCTCTATTTACACCAAAACTATGGAATGTATGAAAAAAAATTGATTGTTTATATAAGATAAACATTTTTTGTATTTTTTGTTCCGTATCTTGCACCGTTTAAAACATAGCTGGGCACAGATTGACTTCATTCTGCTCTAAGTGAGAAGTTGGAAGAGAGATAATGTAAATATAGGTATACAATACATACAATACATTGAATACTTACTCTGGAATTCTGGGCTGGTAATTTGGGGCATAAAATGTGCCTTTTTAATATATTTGTATATGAATAAAATATAAATGTTATATAAATCTTTTGATCCATTACGTTTATCGCTCGACCGTTATAATAAAAGAGGTAAATTTTTGCTAAGAATTTAAATAGAATTGAAAAATAGTTTAGACATTTAGAGATAGCTGTAAATTTTTTTGATGGTTTAGATTTTAGAAATTCCGAATAATTTTCCTAAACTATTACAAGTATTACACATCGGTTAACTAATATACAATTATTTACCTGATTTAATTATTTTTGCTTCGTAGGGGGTATAGTGTCATCGGAATTTGGTGACACTGGATAGAATAAACATGCCAATGATAAGCCTGGGGTGGGGGTGGGGATAATTTGTTACTGATGTCTCAATGGTTAAATTTTACACAAAGTGGGAATTTTATGACAGCTTACTCCATCTGACTGAGTTTCTTCGAGTTTGTCTACTTTGCTCGCTCGTGAAAATTATTTTTCGCATAATTTCTTTTTTCAAAAAAAGTAAAAGTAGTGATTTTAATAATGGAGAAACGAAAACTATTCCTAAATTGATTGAATAAATTATTGGGAAATAATTGGTAGGGACCCTGAATTGAAACATCGTTCCGTCTTACTTCAAAACATACCTCTCTTGCTTACTCTCATTCAGCTTATGGAGTGCACAGTTGCTATGATGAGCAACCCCTTCCCACTTCTGGTTTAAAAGAGAAGTTATACCACGCGGGAACGGATACATGGAACAAAAATACAATTTAAGGAACGTTTGTTTGAAACATGTTTTTCTAAAATGCATATTTTAAACAAGTAATGCAACAACTAACTAAGTGTTTGAATACCCAGTATATACTGCGTTGTATATCAATGTTTGAATTATTAACAATTCTGCCTATTCAATGTTAATAAAATATGAATTATTTGTAAAAAGATGAGCATATTTTTCGCTTTGCGAGGAACTTTTGAGCACAAATTATGAGAATACTATTGAGTTTATGGAAAATTTTTTCAAACAAAAGTCGTTTATATTAAAAAGAAGATTTTTTGTTATTAAATTTTTGTCATATCTCTTACGGTTTCAAAGGTAGACAGTTTTGACCATTTTGCCCAACATGGTCCGATTTTGTCCATTAACGAACTTGATCTTACTTTTTTGCTCTAGAACACATAATAAAATTTCAAGCTCGTTATTTCTTTTCGTTTTTGAGTGATCGTATCCACGGACAGACGGAGATGCGGAAATGGCCGAATTAGGTTAATAGACCAAGTTAATTTTGAGCCAGTTCTCGTTATCGGAAAAAGGTGAAATTTGATACACTTCTGTAAACCCGATGACAATGCTGTATGTATTTCATTTCGATCTATATAAATGAATTTTAGATTCTTCTTTGAAATAGAAGTTTGGTGTACGTGTTGATTCATAATGAGAAATAGTGGAAGCGGTGGGAAATTAAACTGAATTATTTAGTTTTAAAAACCAAATAAATAAAGTTTTTTTTAGAATATAATAAATATACTTAAAATAGAAAATAATAGATGTAGATTTTTTTTAAAACGTGCTTTTATTTAATATACTATATTAATTATAGATTGCAAATTTTCAAAAAAGACAACTAGGCATTAAGTCAAAGTTTTTTTTCATTTCATTATAAACATCTGCCATCTTGATTAGTTTTAGAAAATTAATCTTTTTGTTAGCAATAATAACTTATCAATTAACACTCGTACACTGCTTGAATGATGGGCAATTTGAAATTTAATTGTATTTTTAAATAACAAATTATTGATATTTGAACAAAGTCAATAATCTAAAAGCACGGTAGTGCGTTAGACCAAGTTTGAGAGTGTCATATGTGTATTATGAATGCAAAATATAACTTATCGATATATTCCAATAGATATTTTTTAGTATATTTGAGAAATAACGATAAAAATAAATCATTTACAATATCGAAATTTGTATACCCGGGTATATTAACTTCAGTTCCGACTTAGCAACGGTTGAAAATATTTATCGTAGAAAAATGTTTGGTATAGGTGTTTATAAAATGACCTAATTAGTCCATTACCGCATATCCGTCTGTCCATCCGTCATCACGGTAACTCAAAACCGGAAAATGATAGCGACCTAAAATATTGGGCGTGGGTTGCAGAGATGAACATTAATGTCAAGTTCTTGAATGATAAAAACTGGTTATGATAAAAACTGTATACATTTGTTTACGTTTCCAGAATTTCTCTAATTGAGCTCAATGCAACAGATGGAATATTCTTGTTCCTGCTAACTGATTGCGTGGTTGTGGGTTACCATTGCTCCTGTGTTAGATAATAACCATTCTGAAGGAACTGAATTAGTTAGATTTCGCTAAATTTCCAGGGCTGGTGCTCAACACACACTGATATTTTTTAGAAAATCTTGATATTATATCGATATTTCAAAATATCGATGTATCGTTGCCATCTCTGTTGTGTATGTGTATGCGTACTAACATAATTGTTATTTCCAGGATATTTAAGAGACTATTTTATTTTTAAACCCCTGTTTCTGAAATTGAAAATCTAAAATTTTTGCTTACAATACGAAATCTTTTAACAATGAAATTAGTAATGCAAAATAAAAGAGGGTGGAGTTTTTAGTCGATTAACTGTTACTTACTATCTTATCTATATAGAAGAAAGTATATAAGTATGCTATATTTGTTCTAGCAACACGCCAGAACGGCAGGAGCGATTTCACCCAACTTGATACATATAATACTTACTGTCCGGAAGGGCAGTAACTAAATATTAGTGCCAATTCTATAGCATTCGTGCCCGATGAGGTGATTCTGTTGATGCTGTTTGAGTTTTATTTGACCCAGAGCGGGTGAATGGGGTTCCCGGGAATGAAATGTATAAATACGATTACGTAGAATTCGATGTCGCTGAGAGTAATGATGTTATTCTCGATGCCTGCAGAGTCGTCAGGGGCCGAAAAAGGGTTAAGGAGAACAGTTAATGGTTAACGCCGGATGCCTATAAATATCTAAAAATAAAAAATTCAAAATGGGTTCATAAATGACGAAGTTCTGAGGTGACAAACATAAAAAAAAAAAAACAGACGAATTGAGAACCATCCTCCTTTTTGAAGTCGGGTTAATAAAATAGATATTTTTGTTGTCACATATTTATTACACTAATTCAGCAGATAAAAAGCCGTGATACAAAGTGTTATAGCATGTATCCATGATCACGTGAGAGCTAGAGAAAAATGCAGAAATTTTTAAATAGAGAAATCCTTATCTCTTAAAAACAAACTTTTTATTCGAGATATTTTCTTTTCATACAAACTATTGGTTTAAATACGGGTAAAAATCGCAGAGCGCAAAAAGTAGTGTTACCCAATAAAGAACAAAAATGTTAACACTTTTTAATCATTTTTAAACATTTTACCTAAATAAGTAATATATATATTCGAAGGCCCAGTAGCCACTATATGTTTTTCTTTACAAGTTACAATGTATATATCTACAAGTACTTGTAGATATATATATTATTTTCATTAAATATATATATATATATATAAATTTGCTATGGCTTGGTCCTCTCTTCCTTCGGTAAAATGTATAAGAACAATGAAAACTTGTCCTTTGCTTTATATTATTATTTTTGATTGGATAGCAACTAACATAAAATAAGATCGTTTAGGTTCGGTTGGATGAATATGTCAATACCATACAGAGTACTTCAAAAGTTTTATCTGATACGGTTTATATATTTTTTCTTATATATATATATATATATATATATATATATATATATATATATATCAATTATATTCTATTTCCGAGTAAAATTTAAATCAATCAAGAACACAACATATACAAATTGAGATAAGTCTCTTGACCTTTTGTTAACAAAAGATTATGAAGTTACAAATTTGGGAGACTTAGTGATAGGCTTAGGAACAAGATTGTAGCAGGTATTTTTCGTGTCATTTTGTGGCAAGTCCTGGTAGTGAACGAATGCCTTTGTTATTAGATTTGGTTTTAATTAAGAATACCCGGTTAATGTATTAATTAATGCTAATATTTCAGCTAGCTTTCTTTTAAGTTAGGTTAGGTCTTCAAACGAAACTAATTCTGCACTTCCAGATTGTGCGTGCAGGATGACGATACCTATCTCATCATACATACACTCGATTACACAAACTTGTGATCAATATGGCGTCAATTGACTACAATATAACATCTCTTTTTAATTTATTGAATTTAAAAGAGATGTACACTCCCGTTCAAAAAAAATGAACAGACCTGAAATGTTAATTTGCTTACATTTCATAGAACTCCTCACTATTGCAACTCTCTATATATTATTTATTTATAAACAAAGATAAGTTGTATATTTTTTAAATTCGAAAAAAGAAATGGAAGTTTTGTTTTTTATTTATGTAAATAATTCATGTAAACAAATCATTTACTAAAAGAATAATCAAAATTGTGAGAGACTGATTCGGTTCAGATCTGTTCAATTTTATTGAACGGGAGTGTACATTAATGGATACTGTATACACTGGACTCCATATTAATAACGAATTAGTGTCATCGAGTGTACCAGACGAAAACTATAAGAAACTAGGGACGCTCTGCGAGCCAGCTTGTTTAAACTTGAAACTGGGAGTATTTTTATTTAAGGGACGAGTTGCATTCTACTAGGAAACAGTGATCTACAAAACCTTGGTGCTAGGAACCCGGGGAAATTTACATTGATATTTTCTTTAGAAGTAGAGGTAGATTGTAGAGGCTGCCTTGGACGGGCTACACTTCGACCATAAGGTCCATTGTGATGCCTTAGGATGTGATGATGTGAGTGGAGTGGATTTGTGAGTAGACTAGGAATTGGTAGGATATGCGACTGCAGCCGACTATGATAGTAACTATACCGATATTCATCTGGAGTTCGTGAAGGAAACTGCAGAAAACCTTCTCAAGCATAGCCGGTTATTTCGTTCTTGTCCATACGCCGACAGTTTAGTCAATTAACCGCCCTTTTTTTTTATTTTTATAATTGACAAACTGCCGATGTCGGGATTCGAACCCATAACCTCCCAGTTTCCAAGTACTGCATACTGCACAGACATAACGCCTTAGACCGCTCGGCAACTTGGACTGGTAATTGTTGACATTTTTATTTAAAGGAAATTAGGTAATTTAACAATCATGTAGCGCGATTATGATTATTCAGTATGATTGTTTTGGCCTTCGTACGGTTTAATTTTATAGTGATTAAGAGACATAATGTTATACTATTTTGATGAAGTTTTTAAAGTGTATAAGCTTAGATGTTAAACTTGTGAGACCCAAAACTTCTTACATTTAATCAAAATACTTATAGGCCTAAAATTATTTCTAGTTACCACCTCGAAACTAAAGCCTAGCTCACACGATGCTGGTTCGGCTGCTGGATTGCTTGCTTGATTTTGTAGCAGGGTCCCAAGATAACTGTCGTGTTGGGCGTGGTGATGGCCTCTATGCAATATTCGCTTCACACGATGCATTGTTGGCATTAGACCGGTAGATGGCTCCGATCCACGCAAAGTGATAGTTTGGAAAAATGGACACGATTATAGTACAAGTGATTCGTCGTAGCCGATTAGTAATGGGCTTATTTTTAATTATTGATAAATTAAGACGAAGAAATAGAAGTCAGAGGTTAAAACTTAGGTTGTGGAGTCGTCCGTGGTTATTACGGCGTGACAACCAGCAGTGTTTTGAAAATATTATTTGAAGAACTAGTGTGTGTATAGAAATTGTGAAATTTATTTACTTCACAAAATTTATTTCTTAATGGTTATTAAGATTTTTATTAATAAATCTCTTTATAAAATATAATCAAATAAATTTTCTAGTTAAATAAATTAATTAGACAGTGCATGTGACGGACTTTGCTAGTCAACTAAATAAGACGTTCTAATTGGTTAACATGAAAAACTAGCAGAGAAAAAAGTACGGAAAATAGGATATGAACTATCGCCGAATTCTAGCAAGCGTCCACGCAACCGAGCCATCATTGACGTCATTTTTCATCACAACTTCTATCATAGCTGCCATCACAGCACCCCGCAAGTAATCCAGCGAGCGAACCAGCATCGTGTGAGCCGATCTTAAGATGATTTGTATTAAAGTACCGTGTGAGCAATAGTGTTTCAAGAGGCACGAGGCGAGGTGAGGTTTAGGTATTACCTCGCCTCGCCTCGCTTTTTTAAATATCAACCTCGCCTCGCCTCGGTCGGGTTAGCTATCATCCTCGCTAACTAAGCCTCGGCCGAGGCGAAGCGAGATAATATGGTAAAAAAACTTATATATACATATAAATTTTAGAGAATATGATTTTCGACATCTACTAGGTAGGATCGATGGACATTTGAAAAAATATTTGCAAAATTTTGACTTTGGTACGAGACCAATTATATAGGAGCTATTAATACGAGATATTAATACGAGCTCTGTTTCCTTTCCGGAAATTCGCTAAAATAAAATAAAATATACAAATTAGAGAGAGAGAGTTGAATAAAAGAGGGCTTTTGTCACGCTTTTTGGCGTGAAGAAAATACTAATATAATCAATAGAAATCTACATATTAAATCACGTTTAGAGTTGAAAAAATAACGTACAGAACTTCGTTCCTGGCGGCGTCCCCTGACCGCACAAGTTTTTGTTTTTCTCTAAAATAAGAATATGCAGTCGATCAACAAAATAAAAATAATACATTTACTTTTCTCTATAAAATTTGCAAACCGGCGATGAACAAATTTATGATTATTATTATAAAAAGTAGTCATGGCATAAAATTTCTTTCCCTTTTAAAATGCATCTAATCTAAAAATACATGTTACTATATTTGAAAAAAAATATTTTCTTTTTTGTAAATTTGCCTCGGCCGAGGCGAGGTTTTTGGTACAATACACCTCGCCTCGCCTCGGTTAGTAACGAGGATTAACTTACTCACTAGGTAGCCTCGGTGAAACACTAGTGAGCAAGCCATCACATAACATATCGAGAGAATTCAAGATGCTTGTTTTAAAACTACATACCCTTTCCAAAAAATCAATGTATTATATATTATTTTGTTGAAATAATCCAAATGTTTTGACTTTGTATATGTATGTATGTATGTACTTTTCTTTGTATATTTTTTTAAAAACAAGACAACATTTGTTTAGTTGTTCAGGGTGGCATTTCAACAGTCATAAAACTATCAAAGTATCCAGCAAGTTCTGGTTGGGTTTCTGGTTTGTAACAAAAAATTTATTATATTTTATGTATGCATTTTTAATGTCTTTGTGTTATATAGATATACTTACTTTTTTGTAGTGTGCATATGTTATTTTTGAAATTACATATTATTTTGATCTTTTATTAATTTCTGTTGATCTGTTTGGAGATGCAGTTTGATTTTATTTTACTACACAGCCTTTCTTTCATTTATTTATTTTTTTTAAATGCGATTGTTAAAGTTTGTCTCCTTACAAAATTAATTTTAACTCATTAATAATAAACTGTAACGTACCCGTTGATTTATTAAAAATCTTGTCCAAATCCAATAAGGTTTGAATCGGAGAATGAAAGTAAGCAAGCTGAAATTTTAAATAAAAAAAATTTTTACAAATGGAAACCCGACTTCAAATATCCTAAAACAAAAAATGCACTAAAAAGTAAAAAAAATAATTGCATATTCTTGTGTTAGTTCACCTAAGCAAATTTTTTTAAATATATATGTACAATTATTGTTATTTTTGGAGTCGGTGTCAGCATAGAGAAATTCACATAAAATTTGGACACCGCCTCCAAAAATAACAATAATTGTACATATATATTTAAAAATTTTTGCTTAGGTGAACTAAAATTGACACAAGATATGCAATTATTTTTTTTACTTTTTAGTGCATTTTTTGTTTTAAGATATTTGATTTTTGAAGTCGGGTTTCAATTTTGTAAAAATGTTTTTTATTTCTTGCTTTTTAGTGACTTTGAACTTCTATAACTGATTTTATTTGTCTGAATATGGGTAGATCTACTAAACGACCGACTAATTTTTAGTGCATTTTTTTTAATCAGTTTTTATTTATTTATTTTTTTTTAGTGCATATTTGTATAACAGATTTTCAGTTTTTTTTACTTTTTTGTATAAAACTTTTTTATTTGAAGTCGGTTTTTAAAAAAGTTTCTTATTTTTCCATTATGAATGAGTATACCCTTTCAAACAAAAAAAAAATTTTCGTAGAAATCGGTAATCAAATATAAAATGAGGGTTTTCCTCGATTTCCAGGGGATCCCTTCTTCAGAATGCGATTTGGTGACAATGGGACCAATCGGAAATCAAACCCTTTAAAACAAAAAAAAATGCAAAATCGGTTTATAAATGACGTAGTTCTGTGATAACAAAAATTAAAAAAAAAAAAATACAGACGAATTGAGAACCATCCTCCTTTTTGAAGTCGGGTTAATAAACGTTTGTTTTAACAGCGACTGACCATACGAAAATGTATTGGGATAAAATTTATAGAGAATTTTATGATCTACAAGATCAATAAGTTTTATAATATGTTGCATAAACTACGAAATATTTGCAAAAACTGTCTGTTATATAAGAACCTCTGTTATATAGAATTTTTTGCCAGTATTTAGAAAGCCAAAATAAAGGGCCCATTCACTTGGCGATATTGAAGCAATCAGGTTGTGCAACCAAGCTTGTAAGTGATGAAATTTCTCAAATATCGCCTAGGCCTCGAAGGAATCATTCCAATAAAGGAATTCCTGCGGCGCCCCTATATATCTGGCACCCTGGGCGGTCGTCCAACCGCACCCTACCCTAACTCCGCTACTGTCCATGAACATGGTATTAAATGATTCATTTAACACTTACCAATAAAGTGCTGGGTATATTAATCGAAGAAGGACCGATTCAAAATGTACAACCTAAATATCCAAATATTGAATCGGGAAGATCATTTGCAAAGCATTATGCCTACAGAAAAATTCCAAATGGGGGAAAATTTAATCGTGGTTAATCTATTCTCCAAAGAGTGCTGCCATTTTTTTGCTTCTGCTGTAAATTATTTGGCAAAAAAAGAAATAGAATTAGTGAATGAAGGAAGGCTTCAATGATTGGCAATAGAAAACTGAAAATCTATATAGTTACAAAAAAATATCGTTGCACATTAAAAATTGCACTAATTGAAAAAAATTGGAATTGAATTTAAATTTATTTTATTTTGGAGGCGGCCATAGGCACTGATGTCGTCTAATGAATGGGCATCACCCAGATCAAACAAATTGCCTAGTAAAGTTTGAAATAACTGTCGCAATATTAGTTAAATGGGTTAAATATTAGTTAAATTTACCATAAGTAAAGTTGTAGTAAATTAAATTTACAACAATTTATCTACTAACCATTTTTGTCTGTAACTGAAGGAATGCCGACTTTATGTTCTCTAATTTGTAAAAAAGAATTATATTTTTGTCACCATTGTCACAAATAAATATTGCTATTATTAATTATTTCCGTGAAACGATTTCGCAAAATTTTGTGGAAATACCTCATGGATAGCACTTATACATGTAACACTTAGGCTGGTTCTACAATTGGTCAATCTTAAACCGTCAATATTTCTGTAAATATTATTGTAACAGAAAAAATGATAAGAAACAAAATTATAATAAAACTTAGTACCTACAGCTTTACTTTTTATAAATTTTTCGATTTTTCAAATATTAAGGGAGATATGTCAAATTTTGTGTCCCCTCCCTATAAACCCCTCCTCATTGTCCCCTTGTCGGATTTTACCCATTAACGAACTTGACCTTTTGAATACTAAAAGCGCCTCAAATACCAAATTTCATTCCGATAAAATGAAAACTGTGACCGCTAGAGTGATTACATACATATATATATATATATATATATATATATATATATATATATGTCTATATATATATATATATATATATATATATAAATTTTACAGATGGTAATTTTTGACATCTACTAGGTAGGATCGATGGACATTTGAAAAAATTTTTGCGAAATTTTGACTTCGGTACGGGACCAATAGCTCTATTTCCTTTCAGGGAATTCGCTAAAATACGATTGCTGTTAAAAAAAAAGAAAATCAAGAAGGTGGTGGGTAAAACCGCATATAACTTGTGGTTTTCGCGAAAATTTCGGTACGTATCGAAAAGTTTTCGAATATTTCCGAACCAACCTAACATAACCAAAATAATATCCAGGCGCTTGTCGGAAAAAGTTGAGGGTTGGTCAACTCTGGCTACGACGACGTCTTACGACAACGACAGTCCGTTACGACAAGAAACCATGTAGAAACGCATGCGCGCGACATCCGACACCGACAAGCGACCGTTTGTAGAACCAGCCTTAAGACACAAATCCACCCTACATTTATTTCATCTAATTTGATTAAGTTTATTACAATTTGAAAAACCGTGAAGAATGATTCACAGTACCTCATAGGGTATACCTAGAAATCGAATTTATAGGAAAATTTATTACCGAACAAACAATTTTATTTATTTATTATATTTAATAATAGGAAAGTGAAATCTAATTCCAAGTATATATGCGGCTTATCGTTACAAGTATTATACAGAGTGGTGACAATTTTAGTAGACAAACTTAAACGCATTTTAAGTGATATTATTTTCTGATATTAACATAAAGCGCTAAAATGTTTTTTTTTATACAAAATATATTCAATTTGTTATCCTGCCCGAGGGTTCTGGTTGACTTATCAATTTTTGGCCATTCACCACGATTGGTGGCCTTCTAGTGGTAATCGATAACGTTCAATTGCTTCACTTCTTCTTTTAATTCACCGATCCAACTCTATCTTCGAAAACCTTTTTAACTATTCTATTTGGATCCAGTTGTATCACATATCTGAGCCATCTAATCGATTTGGTCAAATGAATGCTGTGGTAGATGGTTCCTCAAATAAGGTCACGAGTTCTGCGTTAGTCTAGATTCGCCATATGGCCTCCCACTGTACTGCCCCAAATATACATCAAAATATTTGCTTTTAAACGTGAGCAGCATACAGTTGACTAGGGCTATAGTCCACTTTTCGCTTCCATAAGTGATCTGGGATCGTATTATAGATCCTCATAGTTCATTTTAGTGCCATCTACATAATACAAATAGTGTTAATTTATTTCCTTCTCAATGTCAGCTAGACCATTTTTGCTAAGACCTAGATAGATATAGATAGATTATAGAGTCAGCCCTGGACGGGCTACACTTCGATCATAAGGCCCATTGTGATGCCTAAGGATGTGGGGATGTAAGTGGAGTGAAAGGAATTTTTGTGTATGGACTAGGAATTGGTAGGATAAAATATACCGTGGATGAAATATACAACTATGTATTTAATTAATAAATTAGACTTATTGGCTATGCGCACAGTTGTCGAGGGTAGCAACAATGTGGTCAATCACAATGCACAATCTTTCGGAAGAGACTTTAAACGGTTTTAAAGTCTGTGGTTAAAAGATGGCTTCGATAAATATTCAATTTTTATATAAAATTGAGATTTTAACACACTAAAGCTGATTGGGAAACTACAGCTGAGACATAAATCATTCAAATTTTCCCGTCTGATATCTAAATCCGAAGTATTATGCTAGTCCCGACAATTGTGCATATGGGGAATCCTTTTTTGAGAAATTTGCGTGGATAGAATAAAACAAGCCGTATAGAAGATTTGTCTCTAAGTTTAACATTTTTAAGTTGGACTCAAACGATCAACTTTCCAGCATTTGGTTACTTTATCTTAATATTTTTCGTAAATTTTTAACGGTGGGACATTTTAAAAAATTTATGAGAAATCATTTCATTGAAACACCATCCACGGTTGTAAGTATCTTAAGAAGAAAAATTTTCATTAAAACTTTTATTCCATTAAAACACACAGATTTTTGTTGTTTTTCACTTGTTTTACTTTATTTTAAACAAGAAAAATTAAAAAAAAACTTCAACGCAAGAATATGAAACACAATAAGAAAATCCCGTTATCTCCAAATTTATATTACCAAATTTATATGTAAAATGGTAATGTTAATAATATGCCTATGCATCATCTTGGGAGGAGCTGATACTTTTCAAACGACTGAACCGATTTTGATCAAACATAGCTAAGGACCACTGCAAGGAAACCAGCTATCTAATAAAAAAGCTGCATTCAGATCGATTAACGCGTTTGAGAGCTACGAGGGCACAGGCAGAAAGACACACAGATACATAGACGCTTCAAACTTATAATACCCTCCTTTTCTCGTCGAGGATTATAAAATAATATTATTATCATAATTATATGATGGAAAAAATAATTGTAAGTTTAAAAAAAATTCAATTTAAAAAATTCGAGAACACAAAATCGTCAATATTTCTGTAAATATTAGAAATACAAGAAAAATGGGCAGTTTTTAAATTGTTCTAAATTTTATTTACTACAACTTTACTTATGTGTTTCCCTCACCTTTTAGATTCCACTTTCCTCTTAACTGAATCAGATAAAATTTCGTTAATATCATATTGACTTTAATAGGCTATCTTTCGTCTACGGCTTACGAAGAAACGAGTGTCTAGCGACAGTATGAACTTGGCTGCCGAAAGCGTGGAATTACTGAGTTACTATTAGGTTTAGTGAATACTAGTATAGATTTGACTAACCCAACCCAACCAGGCCCAACCAAACTCGACCCAACCCTACCAGGCCCAACCCAACACGAGTGTCTCACTTTTCTTTAACATTAAAATCAATCTCTTTTGATGTATTTAATTTATTACCTAATAGTAATTCAGTAATTCCACGCTTTCGGCAACCAAGTTCATACTGTCGCGAGACACTCCAACGAAGAATGCACACACAGTTAAAATAGACTCTGGTGACCTCAGACATGGTGAACATTTTTATTTCGATTTTCAGATCAATTAAAAGAAAACTAAAACTCAAACTGTCCTATACTGGGAAGTTGAAAATGTCCTACTCTATATTTAATAAATAAATTAGAATAAATTTTCCATTCACATCACAAAAAATTTTCAGCCTGCATACAGTGTTACATCACTTTCTAACAACGTTGAACGTCAATCAAACAGTTTTGTACATTTCTTCGTTGTCTTTTTCTTCGTCTTCTTCTTATACAATGCTAATATATTAATATTAATTACATAATTTCTTATGAAAGTATTAATCACGTTTTCTTCGCCATGTTCGTAATTATCTGGTACAGCAGTTACCTGAAGATAAATACTTATATACACATCTATAACAGGCGCGCGGTATTAGAATTTTCTTTAAATACTGTCGAGAGAGTGACCTTCTTTTTTTTATTGTAAATGGGTTAGAAGTATTCATTATTTGACCTTGATTATCAAATGGATTTAAATACGACTGACAATGCAGGAGGATTAACAGTTAAGACACAGAAGAAGTTGGCGTCTCGAATCGTATATTTGGTTTATATTTATTTCGATATAATTCCGAGAAACATACCAGTTTCGATGATTTAGTTGACAGTATTACAGTAATGCAACGCTTGAAGCAGTTGCATTAAAATTTGGTGCAAATCGAATGGTAGTCTTTGAAGATATACAATATGTTTAGTTTACATCTACGTATAGTAGATCTCCCACGAGTTTGAGACAGTACATATGTATACATTAAGCAATGTGTATGAGAAGAAGGTCTTATAGGTTTGATAAACAAGCATATTTTTCGTAACTGTTCGAGTGGTCACCAACCACTCAAACCTATAAGACCTCCTTCTCATACACATTGCTTAATGTATACATATGTACTCTCTCATACTCGTTATGAATATTATTCACTATTTTGAAAAATATGTTTGTTTATCAAACCTATAAGACCTCCTTCTCATACACATTGCATAATGTATACATATGTACTCTCTCATACTCATGGGAGATCTATTATACGAAGATGTAAACTAAACAGACGGTATATTTCACAACATTCGTCACCTAGGAGGTACATAGACTTATTTTATCAAAGGATTAATATAAATCATTTTATTGTTAGAATGAAATTGAAATATTTCTGTAAATATTAGAGTTACGGAATAATGACTGTGAAATAAATTGCAGTACAATTTATCCTTAAAACTTTCCTTTTGATAGATAACCTTTTAAGAGAAATTAAAAATTGTATGTTTCTTAATACTCTAAGTTGACTATTTGCCTTGATTTGCTTTTGATTTTATCCATTAACCTTTCAAATACCGAAATATATAACCTACTAAATTTCATTGCGATTGTACTATCACACTCGGACCAGACACAAACACTATCTAAAAACGAAGCTTTGGATGATATCTATGTCTGATTTATAAAGTATGAAGTTTTAAAGATCAGATTTTATAGAGGTAGATTGTAAAGGCTGCCCTGGACGGGCTACACTTCGACCGTAAGGTCCATTGTGATGCCTTAGGATGTGAGGATGTGAGTGGAGTGGAAGGAAATTGTGAGTAGACTAGGAATTGGTAGGATATGATAGGAACTATGCCGATATTCATCTGGAGTTCGTGAAGGATACTGCAGAAAACCTTCTCAAGCATAGCCGGTTACTTCGTTCTTGTCCATACGCCGACAGTTTAGTCAATCAACCGCCCCTTTTTTTTATAATTGACAAACTGCCGATGTCGGGATTCGAACCCATAACCTCCCAGTTTCCAAGTACTGCATACTGCGCAGACATGACGCCTTAGACCGCTCGGCTACTTGACTGGTTCGACACGACAAACGACACCGGGTACACGACACAAGGGTTTTCAAAGTAATGAGATGTTTCATATTAGGCCTACATCGTGTCTTAGTCGTTTTACCGACAGACGATAGTCCGACAGCGGCTAGGGAGACCTACTGTGACCGATTGTCGTGTCGTTTGAGTCTAGCTGGGCCAGTGTAGTGGAGGTTTAAACAAATGGAGCGTTTCACATCTAACCGACTTCGATACGTTCGTACACTTTACCTTCTTTCAGGTCAATAATGTTTAGATGGCATACATTTCCTGAATGATTCGTTCTGGCGTTGAATAGTGTTTTCGATCGGAGAAGCGAGAAGGTCGAAAATTGCAACACTCATACAAAAATAATTAATAATATATCTTCATACTTTCTCAACTCTTCAAAAAGAGTTTTGAATGCCTCTCCCCCCACTCATTTCTTTTCATGAGTATTAAATGAAACTATTGCATCCTATTTTTTTCAAACGTCTATCATACAAGGTACAAGCTAGTAACTGATCCCACACAATGTTGGTAAGCGACTGAAGAAAAGATGGTCCAGTCGTGGTCAGCTAAATGTCGTTTATACGACTGTCGGGTTGGTGATAAATAAGCCATATTGTCATATAAAGACATGAGGACAAAGCAGAAGTTACCCGAAGAAAATGAAGACACCACACAGATGGATAGTGTAAAGAATGGCCTGGAGAGTCCGAAAATTATCCGATGGAGGAACTATTACTTTTGTTTAGGGCTCAAATATTATTATCCTAATCAATATAAATGAATTTGCTCTCATCACAGTTCTAAATCACTTCTTGATGATTTACTAGAAGCTATCAAAAACTCCTCAATTTCAAAAAGTCAAAGCTAATGTTACCGACAACAAAAGTAACACGGAAACTTTTGTGCAACAATTGACAAATATATCAAGACGACTAAAACTCTCTTCTCAATCATCTGAAACAATGAGTAGTCAACCCTTAGTGAACAATAATTCAGTTCCTACAAACGAAACTCCGTTATGACAAGAAGATGACTTTGTTGTTGATTCTAGAAAAATAGAAGCGAAGTCCTGATGTGTACAACAAAGGGAAGAAACTAACTCTAATACTACAATTACTGAAAATCGATTCAATCCTTTTTTACACGCGACCGTCACCGACAATCTTACTGAAGAACCCAAAAAACCACAAATACAACCAATTTTTGTAACTAATGTTGTCAACTTTAAAGGTTTTCAACAAGACCTACACATCAACGGTTTTTTAAAAAAATGCTTGATCAAAATTTTAAACAACCAAATTAAATTAATCTCCGAGGATGTTGCTACGTACAAGGATATTGAAAAAAAATAGAACGACCAATTCGTGTAATTTTGAGAAATGTACACTACTCTACTGCTAACGAGGATATTATTGAGGACCTGTCAGAACTTTAATACGTTGTAGAAAATGTATCTAATATTAAACACAGTCGGGCAAGACAGCTATTGTCAATGTGAATGGTATCAATAATAGATCCATATACTCGGTCATAAAACTTGGAAACAAATTGTCAAATTTGAATCTCGAAATAAAGAACGTGAATACCACAATACAAAAGGTGCCAACGATTTGGTCACACAAAAAATAGCTATAGGCGACCATTCAGGTGCGTTAAATATACAAGTAATCACCCGACTGCTGCTTTCACGAAAACAACTAGGGATGAACCTGCTCATGGCATAAACAGCCAGCGAACTACAAAGGATGTCAAGTCTACAAAAAACTCCTTGAAAAAAGATATCCAGCGTTGAGAAAACGTCAATTAGCTGAATCCAACGAAGCTTCTAGAGTTTCTACACCCCATTATATACGTGAAAACGTTTCGTATGCTCAAGCAGTTAATAACAATAACCAAAATGCCCATAAACCTACCGAAGAAAGATCCAGTAATAACCACAGCGAAAAAAACAATTTCGCAGCTATTATGGAGACTTTTACTGAACTCAAAGAATGTTCCGAGATCTATTGAAGCAAAATAGCGTTATGGTCAATCTATTAACTGCTTTTGTTTCCAAAATCAAATCAAATGGTTCAAAACATTAATATTGTATTGTAGAATGCCCATGGTGTAACAAATCGTTGAATAGAACTTGAAGCTTTCCTCACGGATCAGGATATTGATATAGATCTCATTTCTGAGACACGTTTCACAATGAAAAGCTATTTAAACATAAGAAATTATTTTGTTTACGATACCAAACATCCAAGGGGAAAAGCTCAAGGAGGGACAGCAGTTATTATAAAAAGTAGTCTAAAACACTTCGAAATTGAACTGTAAAATGTAACTCTCAATAAATTCAAGCTACAAGCGTTTTTATTGAGGGTTGGATAAGACCAATTACAGTGTCAGCTGTCTACTGCCCACTTAGACATTCAATTAGACCAAAAAATGTTCGAAACCTTTTTCAATAGTCTTAGTAATAGATTTATCTGCGGTGGTGACTATAATGCCAAACGTACATTCTGGGGCTCAAGGCTCATAAATCCTAAAGGTAGAAATTTGTTAAAGCTAATCAAAGCAAACAATCTGGATCAATTAGCGACTGGAGAACCAACTTATTAGCCTTCAGATCTAAACAAATTACCTGATCTTTAAGATTTATGTGTCATAAAAAAAAAATGTCTAAAGGATACATAAAAATTGTATCATGTGATGATCTTTCATCAAATCACTCTCCTGTTTTGTACCGAATTTATTCAAAGAAAATGTGTCATCTTTTACTAATCGACACACAGGCTGGGACTATTTTCGATCACATATCGATAGTAATATTCATTTAAATATTTCTCTAAAGACAGAGTATGACATCGACCTTGCTGTACAAAATCTTACAGAAATTATCCAGAAAAAAGTCAGAGATTCAACTCCTGTTAATAAGACCAAAAACTTCCTCCCGAAAAGTATCAGGAGTTTAATCTTAGAATAGCGTAGATTAAGATGAATTTGGCAACAAACAAGATATCCAAGATATAAAACAAATTTTAATCGATCATCACAAAGTTAAAAACGAAGATTATCTTGAAAATTTATCCCCTACGGAATCGTCTGGTTATTCACTAGGGAAAGCTACAAGACGTTGCAAACAGCCCCAGCAACCCTTACCACCATTACGGAAATCATCTTTTGGTGCGAAAAGATCTTTTCGCACAAGATTTAAAAGAAGTTTTCTCCAAATCTACAATTGGCACAGAGGAAGAAATCGAACAGTTTATAAATGCCCATTTACAATTATCTCCAACAATAAGGTCATTTTCTCCAAGCGAAATACGTACGACAATAGATAAACTGAATCTCAAGAAAACGCCTGGATATTTAATAACAAACAAGATTTTAAGAGAGCTACCAAAAAAGGGGATAACTATGATTAACAACATTTTTATTGCAATTTTAAGAGTAGGATTTCCTTGAAACCCGCCTTTGGATTTTGCTCGAAACTCGTCCGATTTTGCTCATTGTTGAACTTGACCGTTCAAATACCAAAAGAACCTCATATACCCAATTTTATTCCAATAGGATTAAAGAGCGTTTACAGACACACGTATATATATATATATATACATATATATATATATATATATATATATATATATATATATATATATATATATATATATATATATATATATAAATTTTACAGATGGGGATTTTCGACATCTACTAGGAAGGACCGATGGAAATTAGAATTTTTTTTTTGCAAAATTTTGAAGTCGGTACGAGACCAATATCTCGTATTTCATTTCAGAAAATTCGCTTAAAAATTACAAAATATATTGTATGAATCCAGAATTATACCCGATCACCAATTTGGTTTCCGTGAAAAGCATTCCACTATTGAACAAGTACACCGAATAGTTAATACAATTGTTAAAAGTTTTAAAGAAAATATTGCACAGCATTCCTTGACGTAAGCAAAGCGTTTGATAAAGTGTGGCATCCTGGCTTACTTTACAAACTAAAACAACAAATACCAAGTACATACTACTGTGTTTTGAAATCATATTTAAACGATCGATATTTTCAAGTCAAACATCGAGAGGAGTTATTCGACTTATTTCCTATTGAATCTGGCGTACCGCAAGGCAGCGTTCTAGATCCAATTCTATATTTGATTTATACTACAGATTTACCTGTTGACGTAGAAAACACTACAGCGACATTTGCAGATGATACTGGCATTTTATCCATTGACGATAATCCAAATGTAGCTTCTAGAAAGCTACACAATACGTAAAATCAAATACAACATTGGTTACAAAAATGGCGCATTCAAGTTTAATGAATCGAAATCCGTTCAAGTCACGTTTACCATGCGGAGAGAAACTTGCTCAGTGGTTTGCATGAACAATGTCAGTTTTTCACAAGCTAATGAAGTTAAATACTTGGGGTTGCACCTAGATAGAAGACTTACATGGCGAAAACACATCTGGACCAAAAGAAATCAACTAAACTTAAATCTCTTAAAATATTATTGGCTTATAGGACAAAAATCAAAGCTTTCATTAGACAATAAAGTGATAGTGTATAAAACTATATTAAAATTTATGTAGGCCTATGGAATTCAACTATGGGGAACTGCGACCAACAGTAACATTGAAATACTTCAACGTTTTCAATCGAAAGTGTTACGAACAGTTAGTGATTCTCCGTGGTATGTACGTTATGATGACATTCTTCGTAGTCTCAAAGTGTCCACGGTGCGTCAAGAAATTTCGCGATTCAGTGACAGATACATGACTCGCCTTAAACATCATCCAAATACTGAAGTGATAAATATTTAGACCTAAGATTAAGATTTACGTCAAATAGTATATAGCTTACTATATAGGTTTTTTTAAGTGACTACAGCTACGTACACACGAGATAGAAAACTAGCGTATAGTTCTGGGATAGTGTGACTTTACCTGTGTGACCGTTTCGTATAGCCCTAAACTATACGTATAGTTGAAATATATGCTAGTTTTTTTTAGCTATATTATAGTAGAAAACTATCCCCGTGTGAACACACTCTTTATAGACTATACGACAACTTGCAGCTATCCAAAAAGAATGGATAGCGGATAGTTGATAGTTGATAGCGCTGGCACCAAGTAGGTGGACCAGAGGAGGTTAACATTGGTTTAAACACAAAAGTGTAGTAGAGGTCAGACAGAAAGCTTTGTCGTTGGAGATACAGCTTGGCTCATATTTGTGTCGAGTCTTTTAATTAGTGGCTCACCTTTTTCCAATAAATAGTCGAAGTCCTCAGCCGTCATTCGAAAAAAATTCCGATACCAATTTTCATTCTCTGTACGAAGTTCGTACAAGAAATTTAGTTCATTATTAAATTCATTCCGACGCCTAATCCACTGTTTTGTCCAAACAGACCTTTACTTTCTTCTTGCCTCCACTCTTTTGTGGTTTATTATAACTAAATGACAAGCGGAAATCTATTTTTTCACAAACATTTCAACCAAATTGAACCACAACAACGCTCAAAATTCAATTAGCAGCCCTACCGATAGCAGACAAGACTAGACGAATATACTATACGTCTAGTTTTGTTTCCTCCTCGTGTGGTCCACTTGTGTAGTAATATTTCTGTATAGCGTATAGTTCAACTATAGGATAGTAAAATTTTGCGTATAGCTTACTATAACTAAAGCTCATGTGGACATAAATGCTAGTTTACTATACCTATAGTAAAAACTATACACTAGTTTTCTATCCCGTGTGTGCGTAGCTGTCAGTGGGTAGATCACTGTTCAAGCCATTTTTAGCCAGTAGATCTAATTATAGTTCTTTTTAAAACTGATAATAGAAAAAAGGAAACAAAAAAATTTGGTGTCAAAAGTGTTGAAATTTGAATAGAGGACTCTTTTTTTATTACAGTGAATCCGCCCCTTTGTTATTTAATATAATTAAGTGGGTGTTTATTGCCCACAATAAGTTTATATTTGTATATATATATATATATATAATTATAAGTTTATATTTGTGTGAATAATTAATTTGTTACGTCTATATACAGATTACAATAACGTGATATCTAATATATAGAGGTACTGTGTGTACCATACCATTCTTGTGACCAGATCATTAATCTGTATGTATTCACGATATTTTGATAACAAAAAAAAAACGCTAGTACATTCGAGTTTCACAATTAAGTTTTGAGTAACTAGAGCTTAAAGTGGAATTTCTTGGTTTTTGTAGAAAACAGCTACACGAATTTATTTGAGATCTAGATAGATAGATAGATTGTAGAGGCTACCCTGGACAGGCTACACTTCGACCATAGGGTCCATTATGATACCTAAGGATGTGAGGATGTGAGTGGAGTGGAAAGAATTTTTGTGTATAGACTAGAAATTGGTAGGATATGCGGCTGCAGCCCACTATGATAGGAACTAAGCCGATATTCATCTGGAGTTCGTGAAGGAAACTGCAGAAAACCTTCTCAGGCATAGCCGGTTCCTTCGTTCTTGTCCATACGCTGACAGTTTAGTCAATTAACCGCCACTTTTTTTCTTAATAATTGACAAACTGCCGATGTCGCGATTCGAACCCATAACCTCCTAGTTTCCAAGTAGGCATACTGCGCAGACATAACGCCTTAGACTACTCGGCCACTTGGACTGGTTTTTTGAGACCTATATTAAGGAGCACATAAAATCTGTCCATTTGGTAGTCGGAAGTAGAAATAAAACAATAAAAAAATAGCCGTTTTAAAGTCTGTTTTAGCAACTTTCCTCCAAAGGATGTGCAACTATTTGTACCAATTTTTGAACAGATGATGGAATTTCTAAAAATTTCTTCGAATATCCATCGATCTTACCTACTAGATGTTAAAAATGGCCATCGTTAAATTTTTATATATGTATATATATATTAACATATATATACATATATATATATATATATATATATATATATATATATATATATATATATATATATATATATATATATATATATATATATATATATATTTATTTATTTATTTATTTATTTGCACTAATAAGATAATAAGTTTTCACACAGTTTCATTCCGTTTGGGATGAAATTTATATTTGAGTCGCTTTTGGTATTTGAAAGGTCCAGTTCGTTAATGGGTAAAAACGAATGAGGGGACATGGGGGTTTAGAGGCTCAAGAGACACAAAATTTGACATATCTCCCCTAATATTCGAAATACCTAAAAATTTATACGAAGTAAAGTTGTAGGTAATAAGTTAATTATGATAACTATAATTTTGTTATCATTATTATACTAATATTTACAGAAATATTTACAATTTAAGATTGAAAGTTAAAATAAGACATATCTCTGTACACATTAGAATTTGAGAAAAATGATAAGGCAATGAATTGTAGCAAACTTGATTCTCTACAACTTTATTCCTTTTACTTTTTCGATTGCTCTAATATTCAGAGAGTTATTTTTTATTTTATGTTTTCTTCTTTCTCTTTAAATTTATAAATAAAATAGGCCTTGCATATCAGAAACGACATTTCATTTTGATGAGACTGAAATTGTGACCCCTAGAGGGTAATTTATGTATTCTTTGGAAATTCGCTAAGTTGCGGCAGCTCCTGCATAACGAATTTTTTAATTTGACTATTTCTGCATAAAAAGTAAATTTGCATACGTGCTATAAAAGTCAAATTCTGGATATATATTGATACTAAACTTGTTTATTATTCTTAAATATATTTGAATAAAACTGAGGAGTTAAATTTGAGAATATGATTAAGATCTTTATGGTAAAAAATATGATAAAAATATACCACACCATCTCTATATAGTAATTTTACTATTTTAATCCACTGACTAAATTTTCAAAACAAGTGCGAAATATATGGTGGGAATTACCCATACCACCACTATATGTAGACCCGGTCTGTATACAGAGGTTGCGAGTCTATTCATACCATTTTTTCCCAATTATTCCATTTAATAAAATGATGGTAATGAGAAAATTATTCATTCAATCCGTAGCAAATAATAAATAAATTTGTCTACATAACAATTGAAAAAATTAATAATACATTGTGTTGAAAATAGAAAGTGGTACGAATAGTGTTGAAAACTGAAGTGTTGTGACGGAGTCCAGCCCTGATTTGGCTGTGGAAACGTCGCCATCTTGGAAAACGTTTTGGTGAGTTTTTGATTTTCAAAAATACTTCACGTTCCATCAATGTTATTTATGTAAATACAAGATCAATAACTGAGTTAATGGCTTGAATTATATTTACTTTTACACACGTACAGATGTATAAAAGTATACAAATAAGTGTATAAAGGTGACATATACATAAATGGTTTTGTAATCAAGGGTAATTACTGATGTTTGAGCTTAAATTGCGGCAAAACTATTCAGTTTATGAAAAAAAAAGTATCAAACAAAATATATCTCTTTTTAAACATAAAAATAACAAATTGAGTTAAATACCCGATATATACAAAGTTTATGAAAAGCTGTTTATTTAAAAAAAAGAAAAATTTTTTGTCTTTAGGATGGATAATTTTCCCCCTGACCGGGGGAAGCGTACGGTACAATTTTGCTCATTCATGAACTTGAAGTTACTTTTTAGCTCTAGAACACTCATGCACAATTTATGGTCGTTATATCTTTTCGCTTTTAAGTTATCAGTGCCGTTCTAGTGCAAAACATCCTAACAAAAACAAGTGTAAAAGATCGAATACCCGTAAATTTTTCCGATAGGGCCATGTATGGTTATGCATGATATATTATACGGGGTGCTCATTTGAAAAATTTCCACCTAAAAATTTTGTTAAATATGCATTTTAGAAAAAAATGTTTCAAACAAAAATAGCTTGGTTTAAAAGAGGAAATATAATGCATCCATCCCGCGTGGTATAATTTATCTTTAAAACGGTACAAGAGATTACATTTTTTGCATTTAAATGTTAATCTTATTAAAAAAAAAACAGAACTTTTGTTTGAAACTTTTTTTCGTACATTCCATAGTTTTGGTGTAACTAAAGCGTAAATGTAACGTAAATTTTATATTTACGTCAGAAATATTGGATGAACGAAATAATTTTCAAACAAAAGTTTGTTTTTTATATGAACTATATTTTATAAGAACTCTTAAAAACAATCAAGTTTTGTTTGAAGCTTTTTTTCATGCATCCAATATTTCTAATATTTTATAAATCTAATATTTCAAACAGAAGTTGTTTGTTTTTATAAGATAAACAGAGATTTTCTCTACCATGCACCGTTTAATAGACAAGTCATACCACGCGGCACGGATGCATAGAAAAAATATATAATTATTGGAATATGTTTCCGATTTGAAACTAAGCAACTTTTGTTCGAAACTAATTTTTTTCTAAAATACATATTTAAACAAAATATTTACTCTGTATACATATACCTATAGTATAAAAAAAATAAAATAAAAATTGATAAATTATTTAAACAAAATGTTATATTTATTAAAATTATTTTAGAGTATATTTAAATATAAATTAAACAAAAATTTTTAATTATTATTATTATTATTATTATTATTTACATTTGTATAGTACTTATAATTGAGCAAAAAATATATTTTTTGAAATATTGACGCAAAATTTTAATACATCATTCGCTATACTTAAGATTTTTATTAAATATTAATAAAAAAAAATTCGTTACGCAGGAGCTGCTTCAACTTAGCGAATTTCCTTGGAATAAATAAATTACTCTCTAGCGGTCACAATGTTAGTCTGATCAAAATGAAATGTCGTATCTGATTTTAGTATTTGCATGGCCAATTTTATTAATAAATGACATACGTCAAAGGAAAAGGGGGGCATAAAGATAAAAGAAAACACAAAATCTAAAATATCTCTCTTAATATTTGAACAATCGAAAAATGCGTAAGAAACAAAGTTCTAGAAAATCATGTTTTCTACATTTCATCACCTTATCATTTTTGCTCAAACTCTAATGCGTACAGAGATATTGAGGAATTTAATTTTCAATCTTAAACCGTCAATATTTTTGTTAATATTAGGGTTACAGAAAAAATGATAAGAAACAAAATTACAGTAAAACTTAATACCTACAACTTTACTTCTTATAAAATTTTCGATTTTTCGAATATTAAGGGAGATATGTCAAATTTTGAGTTTCCCCCTCCCTCTAAAACCCCCTTTCCCCTGGTCCGATTTTACCCATTAACGAACTTGACCTTTTGAATACCAAAAGCGCTTCAAATACCAAATTTCATTCCGATAAAATGAAAACTGTGACCGCTAGAGTGATTACAGACACATATATATATATATATATATATATATATGTATATATATATATATATATATATATATGTCCATAGATATATATATATAAATTTTACAGATGGTGATTTTTGACATCTACAAGGTAGGATCGATGGACATTTGAAGAAATTTTTGCGAAATTTTGACTTCGGTACGGGACCAATAGCTCTATTTCCTTTCAGGAAATTCGCTAAAACAAGTGAAAATAACAACTGAGTTAATTGCTTAAATAACCGGTATATACTGAATTTATGACAACAAGTTTCATACAATAGTTGTTTAATTTTAAAAGGGGAACATTTTTGGTTTTTAAATTTTTGTTCTATCTCTTACGGTTTCAAAGTTAGTCAGTTTTGCCCATTTTATTCAAATATGGTCCGATTTTGCGCGATTTTAACTTGACCATAGCTTTAGAACATACATACGAAATTCGGCTCGCTATCTCTTTTCGTTTTTGAGTTATCATATTCACGGACGGGCGGCACCTATGCCAAACATTTATGTCTGCGATCTATATTTTCTAGCGGTACAAAGTCGGGACTAAAATTATAATACCTTGTATATTTACATATACCGGGTATAAAAATTAATCTAATTAATAATATTATTTACGATACTAATTTTTTGGTTTTTTAGAGTCCGTAGACAAAATTTAATTTTATATCAATCTAGCAAAATCTGTAAGCGATTCGCATTTTACCGACGAAAGAAGGAGGTACTCAATTCAACCTGTAAATATTTTTTTAAATGTATGATCACGCATAACTTTTTACAGAGTAGTCGGATTTTGATAATTCTTTTGTTGTTGAATAGGGTATACTTAAAAGTTGGTCTCATATAAATTTGAAAAAAAAATCCAAATTTTTTAGTCACAAAAAAATAAAAATAAAACTTCCCAGCGCTTCCACTAAAGAAAAATATCATAATATACGTTCTGTGTGTAAAAGCTATTTGAAAGCACTCAATATCATTGCTCAGTTTGAATATTTTTTTAACCGACGAAAAAAACGAAGGAGGTGCTCAAGTCAACCCCTCTATTTTTTGTGTGTGTTATCACGAATAACTTATTACAGAGTAGTCCGATTTCGATAATTCTTTTTTTATTGGATAGGGTATCTTCGAAATTGGTAAATATAAATTTGAAAAAAAAAATTTCACCCCTAAGGGTTGAAAAATATGTAATGGATTATTGGTCACTACTGAATTTTCATCTGTGAACCGATTCTGTTGAAACTTGACACACATATCTAGTTCTAATGATACTATAAGCCACCAAAAAATAAAAAATTAAACTTTTTATCAAAAAATAGAACCGACGAAAGAAGAAAGTAACTGAATATCAAAAAATAATAACTTTGTAACAAAAAATTAAACCATCGAAAAAAGAAAAGAAAAAATAAAAAATTACTTTTTAGTCTCACTGTAAAGTCCTACACTGTAAATACCTAAATAATTTTCAGTCGGCGTAAATAGTGTTTCTTATCTTTTTATTTTTATTTACTACCGAAGTTAATTCAAAACCTGTCACCAGATAAAGTATAGCTTTTTTCAATTGCGAATAGGCTAATGGCAGACAGAAATGTTAGCCAATCTTATCTAATAACGTGCAAATATGAATACCAAGCACAAAAGTTTCGGTCTTGATACTTTTTTGGTATAAAATTCTTGGTTTTGATCAGTACCTATGTCCCAAATATTGATATTGGCCTTAATCTTGCTAGTATGTTCTTAATTTAAATCTTTGATTTAATAACTGTTTAACGAACGCCTATTATACAAATCGGTCTACAAACAATTGGAAACATACCGACCAATAGCCAATGAAGATGCAAAAACTTTAAACAGCGTTGGATTTCTTTTAAATAACCTGTGATAGTTCATAATCTAAATGACGATTGTTAAGTCAAATGTAACGGAAATGTATATTTTGTGAATATTTAGAAAATGATAATAAGTGTAGGCTTACAAAACTATGGAAACATACGTTTTCAGGAATAACCGTTTACAAGATATAAAATGCTTAAAAGATTTCCGCTATTTCTTCTTGACAATAAAACGTTCTGTTTTTGAGGAATTTACCATTTGCGAGATATATAACGTATATAAAGGGGTATTTAGGGGGCAGGGAATCCCCCTCAGCCTATGCAAAAACTCAAATATTCACCGATCTTTTGTCCGCGGTTTTACTTCCGTGTGATTGGGATGACATGTTTAGGTAATTTTCAATTGATTGATTTTAAATTATACTTTTTATTAAAAATCCTCATACTAATGACGAGAAATTACAAATTATTTCCATATTAAAGTTTAATTTGGTTGAACTATATTTTGTTGAATTTCTTTTTCTATCCCGTTTTAAACCAGGGATGGGTGAAATGAATTTTTTTAAACAATTAAAATGAAAATGATTAAATGCTCTATTAAATACATTTAAAATGCTAAATCAGTGATTCTCAACCACTGTGCCGCGGCACTTTTGTAAAATTCTTCAAAATCCACTATACTATACAGCTAGAAGTGAAGCTGACACACTCACTCATGTATACAAATTCTAAGGCACTTCTATACATGCTAGAAAGATGTGGTTTTTTGCATTCGTCGCGAAATTGCTTGAAACGAAGGGAAAAATCGGAAAAGTTCAATTTTTTCATTGCAACCCTCCGGAAAATAGGAAAAACATCCCCAAAATTACGTTTTTCGGTTCTATACATGCTAGAAAGATGGAATTTTCACCAATCAACCCGAAATAAAGTCAAATAAACAGAAAACTTTGAAAAATTTCATTATATACATCACAACACAACACCCCCTTCCCCCGAAAATGGGAATAATACCCCTAAAACTGCCCTTTTCACTTCTATTCATGTTAGAAAGATCGAGTTTACAGGTTAAAATTTTTAATTTCTTTAAAAAAAAGTATTTCTGTTTATTAAGATTTGCTGGGTACTGTGTGGTCAACCTTAAGACGCGGGCACGAGATTATATGTGATTTTGAGCTACAGTTAAAAATGTCAAAAGATAGGTATATGCAAATTTTCAGCTTATTATCTTTCATTGCAAGGTTCAGTCTATTGTTTTGCCTTATTTAGTTGTACCCGAACCATTTCAAATATTACTCAACCCTGGTTAAAACATTTAATAGTACTTCTATTTGGGTACGTACACTCCCGTTCAATAAAATGAACCGAATCAGTCTCTCACAATTTTGATTATTCTTGTAGTAAATGTTTTTTACTATACTATAAAAGAAATGGAACTATTTTCACACTTAAAATATATACTACTTATCTATTTTTACAAATTAATCATCATACAGAGAGTTACAGAAGTGAGGAGTTTTATGAAATGTAAGAAAATTAACATTTCAGGTCTGTTCAATTTTATTGAACGGGAATGTACCTACTCTTCTATTTGGGTCACAAAAATAGTAGAAGTTTTTCATTTGATTTGTCATTTGACCATATTCATTCGGTTTTCGGATAATAGTTGTAAGTCTATTTATAATGAACAACTTCTATCTCATTTTTTCGAAAACCGAATGAATAAGGTACAAATCGAATATAAATTTTGAAAAATGATCACTTCTACGGCGGCCAAGTGTGTACACTCCTGTTCATAAAATTTGATCCACCAGTAAATCACATTCTAAGTGTATATATTACTAAATATATGTACAATTACATACAATAACACTTAAAATATTGGTGCAATAAAACTGGTTCAATTTTTATGAACGGGAGTGTAAAATAATTTTTTTTTAAACACTGAAAATTAAAAAATAATTGTTTCTTTGGGCCACAAAAATAGCAGAAGTTTTTCATTTGATTTGTCATTTGACCTTATTCATTCGGTTTTCGGATAATAATTGTTAGTCTATTTATAATGAACAACTTTTATCCCAGGCATTTTTTCGAAAACCGATTTTATAAAGTACAAATCGAATATAAATTTTGATAAATGAAAATGAGCACTTCTCTTGCGGCCATGTATGTACACTCCTTTTCATAAAATTTGAACCACCAATAAATCACATTCTAAGTGTATATATTACTAATTATATGTACAATTACATACACTAACACTTAAAATGTTTCAATTGGTTCAATTTTTATGAACGGGAGTGTAAAATTATTTTAAAAAAACACTGAAAATTAAAAAATAATTGTTTATTTGTGTCACAAAAACAGCAGAAGTTTTTCATTTGATTTGTCATTTGACCTTATTCATTCGGTTTTCGGATAATAGTCTGTTTATAATCAACAACTTTTATCCCAGACAGTTTTTCGAAAACCGAATAAGGTACAAATCGAATATAAAATTTTGAAAAATGAACACTTCTCTTGCGGCCATGTGTGTACACTCCTGTTCATAAAATTTTAACCACCATGTAAATCACATTCTAAGTGTATATATTACTAAATATATGTACAATTACATACAATAACACTTAAATTGTTTTAATCGGTACAATTTTTATGAACGGGAGTGTACAATTATAATTTAAAAACACTGAAAATTAAAATTGTTTCTTTGGTTCAAATACACCCACCCACTCACACTCATATACATACAGTTTTTTCGAAATATACAAATATTTAAATGAATATCCTAGATTTTATATCGAATATTTGATATGTTCATAAAATGCAGAATGTGCAGTATTAGCTGGTGCCGGTGAAGGTATACTTGTTGGTATTGATGTTGGTGGAGGTGGTGGCGTCATGTATAATGGCTTACGATCGCATGATAGTGATTGTATGGTACTTCGTAATGCTGAAACAAACGAAACAAAAAAATTTATTAATTTCAACAATATTTAGTGATGTTAAGTAATTTTATGCGGACTACATCCGAGTGCGTATTTTCCATTCAAAATAAGGTTTCGTTTTCTTCTAAACTATTAAATATATCAGAATGCTTATCAGTATTTTGTATAATAATTTACTTGCAGGAGACTTTTTAAAACATATGAATTAATAACTTTTAAATGTGGCTAAATTTTTCTGTAACTCTAATATCAGAGCTAAAACATAAATGTAAAAAAGGACCGAGTTTTTGAGGAGATACTTCATATAATAGTTTCGTAAGTTTCGTAAGTTTTCCCTTAGTATGTTTTTAAAATTGTATAACGCGGAAAATTATTCTTTCTTTTGTTTCAAATATTTTAAAACTTGTCCCTTCCAAAACCGCATCCTTCTGAAATGGAAATGGGTTAAAATTAAACACTTAAATTTAATTTTTGGTTTTCAAAAATCATTCAAAACTCTCAAAAGTGATATGTGGCTATATAACTATATATATATATATATAGAAGTATGGACCAATCATAGACCAGCAAATATCTCTTATGCATTTATTATGTTAATTTTATCAAAACAAAAATGCAAAAATATTCCATTTACCAATATAAATTTCGTGGTTTCATAATTTTCCTTTCGGTTTGGGCACTATATCTAACTGTATGCTAAATATCCACTTTTAAGGACTTATGGTCTAGGCCCTAGAATTATGATTATGTCTATCCAAGAATTAGGGGTGTGTTCATGTTTTTTGGGTTTTTGAACTAAAATAACTTTTTAACTGTTTATTTTCATTCCTTGTGATGAAACTGTGATTGAAAAAAAAACAGTCTCTTATAATTTCCTAAATAGTATATATTCGAAAAATTAGCACGTTAAAAATGACCATCGTTAAAATTTTAATATATATATACAAATTTTAACGATGGTCATTTTTAACATCTAATAGGTAGGATCGATGGACATTTGAATAAATTTTTACGAAATTCCAACATCGGTTCGAAACAATAGCTGCATTTTCTTTGGAGGAAATTCGCTAAAACTATCGGTCCTGGCAAATTTTATAAAGGGCCTTTTTTCTGCAAAATCAACTATAAGGAGTAAAATTAATACTGACCTCTATAAACGTAAATGATCCATATTCGAGAAAAAATAATTTTCACGACCTTAAAAAATGTATTATAATCTTACTTATCAATAAATTGTAATCTTATAGGTCAACATAAACCTGAAGGTATTGGACGGAAACATTGTGTCCCTTTTAAAACTCAGTTTAACAGTTTAACGGTTCTACGTGAATTTTGTAAAGCGCCTTTAATATGTAGAATATATATATATATATATATATATATATATATATATATATATATATATATATATATATATATATATATATATCAACATATCAACATATGTATGTACGTTTATGTGTCTGTGGACTCTCTAGCGGTCACAGTTATATTTCGATTGGAATGAAATTTGGTATTGAAGGCGTTTTTGATATTTGAAAGATCAATCAAGATCGTTAATGTATGCAATCGGATAAGGTGGAAGGGGGTTTAAAGGAGTGGTAAAACACAAAATTTGCCATTAAATTAGTTTTACTTTAATTTTGTTTCCTATATTTACAGAAATATTTACAATTTAGGATTGAAAGTTAAAATTCTAAATATCTCTGTACACATAAAAATGATCAAGTAATGAATTGAAGCAAACTTGATTTTCTACAACTTTACTCCTTATACATTTTTTCGATTGTTCTAATATTAAGAGAGATATTTTATTACTCTCCCCTAATTCTAAGGAAACTCGCTAAGTTGAAGCAGCTCCTGCGTAACCAATATTTATTTAAACTTAATATTCTTTGATTTATACAGCTTATATAATTAAATTAAAGAAATGCCATAATAGCATAATCAAAAATATTTTCGTATATTTTAAACAGCAACAGCTCGATAAAAAAAGCATGTTACTAAAATAAGCATGTTTATTAAAATAATGAATTTTAATTTTAATTTACGACAAAAAATGATAAAGTTTATTATGGATTTTATAGTATTTATGAATGTACTATATTGGATTTTGTAGAATTTTTATGAATGTACTATGTCTAGCACAAGAACGCCCTAAAACAATCTTTTAATATTGGATAAATCAAAAGTTGTAGAGAATTAGTTTTACTATAATTTAGTTTCAGATTATTTTTTCTGATATTTACTAATATTTACTGAAATATTTACAATTTAAGATTGTAAGTTAAAATCCTAAATATCTATGTACACATTAGAGTTTGAGAAAAATGGTCGGGTAAAGAATTGTAGCAAACAAAATTTTCTACAACTTTACTCCTCATATATTTTTCAATTGTTCTAATATTAAGAGAGATATTTTATATTTTGTGTTATATTCTTTCTCTATGCCCTTCTTTCCCCTTGACCTATACCATTTATTAATAAATCATATCAAATACGAAATTTTATTTTGATCAGCTTAAATTTGTGACCACTAGAGAGTGATCTACGCATTCAAAGGAAATTCTCCTAGTAGCTCCTGCGTTACGAATTTTTTTGAATATATGTAGACATTGGAATTACATTGAAATTGAATAATATTTATTTAGTTGAATGAATATTTTGTAAATGACTCCAGAGAGTCAAGTATTTTTAACCACTGTGAAGATGTCACTCATATCACCATAGAGAATTGTAGAATGGAATGTAAAATGTAATTTAGTTAGCGTCATCTGTAATATGATACTAAAACGATGTAATATTAATTGTATCTTGCTGTGATTACTACATATATCCATTCTATATGATAATAAAAATATAGCAGACAATTGGTTATACCCAGCGTCTATTTCGTTCGTAGTGTATATTTGAAAGTATGATTAGAAAAGTTTTAAACAAAAGTTGTTTTGGTGATTAGTTAACTTGGTAAATCGATCACATTCGGCAGATGATAGGCAATGTGATTCTTAGAAAAATATGTTATTTGAAGTTCGGGATAACTCGTTTTAGTATTAAGTGTCTAAAAATATTTAGAATAATCATCGCAAAAATAATGAAAAATACCATTAGTAAAATCGGTGACGGTGCTGGGAATTATGTGAAACTTAAAATAGAATTAAAAAATGAAATCAGTTTTGCCACAAAATTTACAAATGTATTTCTTTGCTCTTGTGATTTAGGGTTCAAAATTTATTGGGCCTGGTCCTGTTGGTGCAGTACAATAATTTATTCTTTAATTTTTCTACAAAATATTAATAAAATATAAGTACGACATTTGTTCTTTGGATTAGTTATATTGTAAATGGAAAATGAAAATACCCCTAAAATAAGTTTTCGGTTGAAATTTTTGATTCGTTAATAGTTCTTCCGTCAGGTTTCAGTCGGTTAAAGTGATTTTTTTTGTTAATTTTGTACTCTAATTGAATAACGTTTTTATATATAGATAGATAGATAGGTAGATTGTAGAGGATGCCCTGGACGGGCTACACTTCGACCATAAGGATGTGAGGATGTGAGTGGAGTGGAGGGAATTTGTATATATAGACTAGGAATTGGTAGGATATGCGGCTGCAGCCGACTATGATAGGAACTATGCCGATATTCATCTGGAGTTCGTGAAGGAAACTGCAGAAAACCTTGTCAGGCATAGCCGGTTCCTTCGTTCTTGTCCATACGCCGACAGTTTAGTCAATTAACCGCCCCCTTTTTTTTTTCTTAATAATTGACAAACTGCCGATGTCGGGATTCGAACCCATAACCTCCCAGTTTCCAAGTAGGCATACTGCGCAGAAATTTTTGATTCGTTAATGGTTCCTCCGTCAGGTTTCAGTTGGTTAAAGTGATTTTTTTGTAAATTTTGTACTCTAGTCTCAGCTGTTGATCATGAGATAAATATAGAGCGATAGTATATGTCGAAAATTACTTTTCAATATACGATGTCACCAATAAATAAACTAAATCTAAAGCCTATACCATATACCATGTCCCTTTGTTTTTTTTTTTAATATTTTATTATTTTGTAGCGATTTTAGTAAGTTTTTGTACTCAATACTTTCAATAATTTTGATATTTAGTTTTGTGGGTAAAAGTTTTAAATTGCAACTGTATACAAATTCGACATTTTAGGTTAATCAGTAAACATTAATAAGTTAAATATTACTTTCATATGCATGGACTTATCAATTTTCACGTTTTGTGTTATCTATTAAAAATTTATTTCCAATTAATTTTTTTTACGAAAAAAATTAAGTGAAATTTCTGGGTTTCTTTTTTTATTTGATGAGCACAAAGGCAGTGAACAAAACCGAGACATTATTAAATTATAAAATTTGCTAAAAAAATACGCTTCCAGAATTAAATTTACACATATGCCATGTAAGTTTATTTCTTATTTTTGTTTTTTTGTTAAGTTTTGTTCTCAACGTGGGCTATAACGTCCATTGTGGGCGTTTGAGACTTTCGGGGGAGGGGGGCAGTAGAAGACCCCGAGAAAATTAGGAGGTGTAGAGATGGCAGAGAGGAGGTGTGGGCAGATAAAAAAAATATAGTCTAAAAAAGAAAAAAAAACACGCTAATCACGTACTAAAGAAAAGTAAACTTTAATATTGGTTAATTTTTGTTATTGTATGCCGACAAAAAAGATAAAATTTTCTCCCTCAACAACCTGTCAATTTTCAATAATTAATAACAAATTAAATAATCACAGTAAAAACAAGTAATGTAACAACTAACTGAGTTTAGAAGAATACCCAGTATATACTCAGTTTATGAAAAAATTTATCAAACAAAAGTTGTTTATTTTAAAAAGAAGAAGATTTATTGTTATTAAATTTTTGTTATATTTCTTACGGTTTCAAAGATAGGTAATTTTGCCCATTTTGCCCAAACATAGCCCGATTTTGCCCATTAACGAACTTGATCTTACTTTTTTGCTCTAGAACACATAAAAAAATTTCAGCTCTTTATCTCTTTTCGTTCTTGAGTTATCGTTTCCACAGACCGGACATGCAGAAATGGCCAAATTTTATGAACACATATACCAAACATTCATGCCTACGATCAATATCTTTAAGCGTTACCAAGTCGGGACTAAACATAATATACCTTAATATTTGTTTGTTTGTGTATACTTTCGTGTCCACATAACGTTGTTTGTCCAAATTCTTTTCGAATACGTATGACAAACTGTAGAAGACTATAGCGTATACTCCGACAAATTTCATTGTCATTGAATTTATTAATTAAATTAAATACTTATATGAAAAAATTAACTCGTCAACCAGGAATCGAACCTCGGACCTCTGGATAACTAGCCCAGTGTGCTTGCCTGTACACCAAAGACGATTGTGATGTGACAGCCAACTTTTTCATATTATTCTAATTTTTGTTTTATTTATTAGATAGTATTTACTTCTTTCTGAAGTGATTTGTTTATTAATATTTGTTTGTTTGTGTATACTTTCGTGTCCACATAACGTTGTTTGTCCAAATTCTTTTCGAATACGTATGACAAACTGTAGAAGACTATAGCGTATACTCCGACAAATTTCATTGTCATTGAATTTATTAATTAAATTAAATACTTATATGAAAAAATTAACTCGTCAACCAGGAATCGAACCTCGGACCTCTGGATAACTAGCCCAGTGTGCTTGCCTGTAATATTATTGAAATTGTAATATTACTGAAAAGAATTTGGACAAACAACGTTATGTGGACACGAAAGTATACACAAACAAACAAATATTAATAAACAAATCACTTCAGAAAGAAGTAAATACTATCTAATAAATAAAACAAAAATTAGAATAATATGAAAAAGTTGGCTGTCACATCACAATCGTCTTTGGTGTACAGGCAAGCACACTGGGCTAGTTATCCAGAGGTCCGAGGTTCGATTCCTGGTTGACGAGTTAATTTTTTCATATAAGTATTTAATTTAATTAATAATATACCTTGTATATTTACGTATACTGAGTATAAAAATTGGGGAGCCCAAGAAAAAAAAATCCTCAAAGTGGGCAAAATAAGATTGAGAACTTATGAGTTACATCATATGACCATTAGAGGCGTAACAATTAGTAAGTTTCGAGTATAAACAGCGTTAATTAATTATTTTTCTAGTTAACAAATTATTCACCTTTTAGAATTTGCGATAATTAATTTAGCAATTTTTAGGTTGATTTCTTAGAACCTGAGGTAACAAATTTAGCAATTTTCAGGTGAATTTCTCAATTGATTCAAATGGAAAAAATAATTAAATTGAAGGGATAAAATTAATTTAAAGTAAAATTTTTACCCTTAAATTAGAGCTGTTCTCAGGGAATAGAAATATGTAGTAGTTTCAGATATGGTTTCTGTTTTGGGCTTTAGAAGCGAAAGCTAAAAAAATTATACGAAACAATGAAAAGCAACAATGAAAAATTTATCAAACTAATATCAAACGTTAAAATATTTTCCATTGAGAAGCCGCTTAAAGGCATTGAATAACAAATATCTGAAGAGTTTATTTTGGTTTTCGGTGGTAAATGATTGGATATTTATGATATGCCGGCAGTATAGATAATGGTGGACTAAAACAGTCATCTCCTAAGAGACACCCAACTGCTGACGTGTGGAAAAGATATTTCCAAGATATTTCCTAAATTTGAAAGTTTTCTTTCTTGAATCAGTTTTTTCCTGTTGAATGTTGAATTTTATCAGAATAAAATAGGAAAAATTTGAAGAAAAAACTACAATATTTTACATTGGAATAACGAAATATTTTGTAGAGGAAAAGGAATTTTAAAAACAAAGAAAATTTATTTAATTAGTAGAGGAAATTGTTTTTAATTTCCTGCTTATAGAATCTATAATTAACATGTTTACATAAGAATTAATAAATATCAATATTAGAAGGACCCCTGGATAATTGTAAATTGATAAAACGCCTACATGCGATGATACCTTATGAAACAAAAATGATGTCAAGTATGAATGTTTACGATAACATTTGGGTTACTCAGTTATAAGATACAATGTATTTTTATATAAAGATTTCTTTAAGTTCCATTTTATTTAAGCAATATATTTTGATTATTTTGACATCAATGTTTTGATTTGAAAAATCACCGTTAGTATAACTGAATCGAAATGCAACCATGTGATAGTAGAAGTGAAGGAGAGGTTGAAGCCTGGCAAGTAGGCCTTTCTAGGCATCTTTTACTGACTCCTGAAGGATAAGGAATTTGTATGTAGACTAGGATTAGTAGCTTGTGCGACTGCAGCTGACTTTGATAAGTACTATGCCAATATTCTATATGGAGCTTGTGATAGACGGTTAACTTCATTATTGTCCATACGCCGATAGTTTGGTCCATTAACCCCCTCCACAAATTTTTTAAAATTATTTTATTTTCAAATTGCCACCGTTGGGAATCGAACCAGAAATCTACCAGTTCCGCGTAGAGTGCCTTATCTAACTGGACCACTCGGACTTGTAAAAACCATACTAACAATGGATGAACAGACAAAAAAAAGTTTACCAAAAAAATTAAATATATGTAAATAGAGTTTAAGAACAATTAATAAAGTTTAAAAAAGTTTAAAAAAAGAAGTAATAAAATCACATGTGCTACACTCGATTACAGGATCGGACTGGGCCGAAAGGGCCCGGGTGGATTCCCACAAACCCGGGGCCCGTAACGGGATTATGGTAAATGGGATACTATCGAAAAATAATGAAATATACAAATTATTAATTATCAACTATATATATTATTAGGTAAATATAGTTCGAATTACTTATAATATAACAAATCGGAAGCTAGCAAAACAACTTTGTTTTTAAAAGAGAAGAAGTTTCAGCTAAACTGTGAATAACTCGATCGTAAAAGCTGATATTCTCATCATCTTTGATAAGATTCGATTTTGTGCTTAATATAATCAACGAATCCAACAGATCTTGCCCCAATAGAGAGCGTTTTAATGCGCTTCAGCGCTGAGAATCGTCTCTCACAAGTCACTTGCGTGAACGAATTTGTGAGAATTACACAATGTGCAACATATAAGGTGGTGTACGTGCTGATGTGCATGTTATATTGTGATAAAAGTTTACCTGAACATGGTATGCAACTTTGGCAGACGTCCGAACCGCTTCGGGAAAAACACATGACGTCCTTTGCAGTTTGGTCTAAGACATCTTCGTCGTCTTTTTCCTTACTCTGAGAATCGGAGTCATTCATGTCTTGCTGCCTAGGTGGAACGTGCTTATCCAAAAGAGTTTTAGACAGTTCAAAACATAAATAATTTTATGAATAGATTAGATAGATATTATATTAGATTCGATTACGATATAATGCCTATCTCTTAAACAATGTCAAATGTCGTGTATTATGATACACGTCAAAATCGATTGATTCGTTCAAAAATTATCGCCGTTCAGAAATTTCCAAAACAAGTTTTAATTTTTCTGTTTCATTTCTAAGTATGTTTGAAATGTCTACTTTACATGTAGATCGCAGGAGCCGGGCCCTTAAACTCCTATTAAAATTACTCTTATTAAAATTTGGTGACAGTTTCACCAAATTAGCAACGAATAACATATCCTGAGACAATATAAGAGTAATTTTAATAAGAGTGATGTTAACAAGATTAAATCGAATAAAAGTAATTTTAACAAGAGTAATTTCAATAAAATTTATTTTATTTTAATTTATTTTGTTAAATTTTTTATTTTATTTTTGTCTATTGATTTCGATTTTCTATCTATTTCTAATTGTCAAAGAGTAAATTACGACTAGCTAATTTATACTGATGATGACTACTTTGTAGACGAAGAAAACATTGACTATCTCATTATCATTTGATAATCTAATACTTCTATGAGATGTAAATATTCGTTGAAGTGGTTGTTATGAAAATTACTATGGACACAAAAAAGAAGTATGATGTCTTTTAGTACCAATGTGTTGTCTATACAGCATCATAGTCGATTAAACGATAAACTAATTAAACGGATTAAACGATTTTTTGCATGCTTTTCTAACGAATTTTCCTTCTTCAGTTTTACCAAAAAAAATTTACTATAAAAATTGGTTATTTTTTACGTTTCAAGGATGTTTATATGCTAGATATAGTACATAAAATTACAAAGAAGTACAAATAAGTTTCCGCCGTTTTAAGAAAGATGGTGCTGCACAAGGTTTAGGTTAAAATTGTCAGATGAAAGACGGCATAAAGTAAGTTTGGTCATTTAGTAGCAACATAAGTGAGAGAACTTGTCGTGAGTGGTTTCAAAAGTTTAAAGACGGTGACTTTGGCGGAGAAGACAAATCTCTCGAATATTCACGGAAAAAAACTCATGCTGTGTATTTGGTGGGATCAGCTGGGTATCGTGTGTTACGAGTTGCTTAACCATTACTGGAACCCTCTACCGAACACTATTGATGAGATTGAGCCGAGCTCTGAAGGAAAACGCGCTCATTACTACTTCAGACACGACAAAATTATTCTCCTACAAGATAATGCACGTCCGCATGTTGCGGTTCCGGTCAAAAACTATTTAAAAACACTTTATTGGGAATTGTTACCCCACCCGCCGTGTTCACCAGACATTGCGCCACCCGACTATCATTTATTCCGATAGATGGCACATGGTCTGCCTGAGCAGCGATTTACATCATATGAAGATACCAAAAATTGGGTTGACTCGTGGATAGCCTCAAAAGATGAAGAGTTCTTCAGACGTGGTATCCGAATGCTGCCTAAAAGATGGGCCAAAGTAGTTGTTTGTGATGGACAATACTTCGAATAAATGTAATATACCGTTGTGTCAAAATAAATTCCTAATTTTTGATAAAAAACGGCGTAAACTTAGTTGTACTCCCAATATATTCTATAAATTTCTACACAAGAAAGTATAATTTTTGTTGTTGTAAATTAAAGTTAAAATTTATTATTTTAATAAAGCATGCTAGGAGATTTTTATTTAATTATATTTCTATTTTTTTTAATAACTGTGTATATTTGTTTACATTGTATGTTGGAAATTTAATTCGGATATAAGTAGATACTTAAAATAACTTGTTTATTATTTCCAAATAAAGATTTATTCATTTATTCATTTATTTATTTTTATTAGCGAGAAAAAAAGAGTTTCAATTATGCTGATTAAAATAATTTATTCTAATGTTCGATAATACTATGTTTTTAATTCAATTAAATACAATGATTCAAAACAATATTTATCAGAGTGTCTAATTTATTAACATTGTGGTTACAAGTTTAAATATAAGAAATTCTATTTTTCCTTAATCGTTGATAACTTTATCAAATGATCGATAAGAGGTTTTTAATTTTTGAGGAAACATAATTACGTGATCAAAATTGCCAGATATCACAGATTAAAAGTTTTGTCTAATACCAAGTCGCACGCATTAATGTCCTTTAAGGTGGGTAATTAATATTATGGTCTTTTTTTTCATTTCATTCAGTTTTAAATTTTTAAGGACATTCTAGCACTGTGTTATGCAATCAGCACAACAAACCGGTTTGATTTTATTACAGCACAAACACATAAACACACATATACAACACATAGACAAAAACACTGTTATGTTGAAGAAAATAAATAAACTTAAACTTTTATATATCGAAAACAAAAGGGTAAAACATGATTTTTTTTTAAAATTTATATAATAAATATTTAGCTTTACTCTCCTAGTTTTTTTTAAAATTCTGTCGAGTAGTTTTTCTAATACAACAGATAATAGTTGAGCGGGCATGAAGTTTCACATGAGAAAGAGTGAGAGAGAATGATAACTTTGATATTAATTAACTCACGTTCTAAACGGTCAAAAATTCTGAAACTTCGGGATTTATTAGAAAACATTATTTTTAGCCTGTGAAAAAATGAGCAAAATCTGTCGAAAAGTGGTAGTATGCTGGAACATCCTTAAGATAAAATTAAGAATGAAATTATTTGGAATCTGTAAAAATTTTTGCTACAGAACCAAAAAAAAAAAAAAACATCAAATATTTATTCAAATAAACATATGTAGTTTTAATAATGTGTATCTGAACCAAGTAATTTAAAACGAAAATAATAGTATTTTGAAGAGAAAAAAAACCAAAGCTCAAGTTGAGTGTTGTTTGGTTTGGGTGACATGGCAGTGTCATGACAACCACAATAATTAGTTGACGTATTCAGTACACAGTAGGTGGTCCACAACATTTAAATAATCTTATTTAATAGTCTGTCTGTCTATCTGTCTGTTGAAAATTAGTATTTTACTAATATTAGTATTGTTTTAATGATGTTCTTGAAATTAAACCGTATGTGACCAAAGGCATTATGTCGAAAAGAAGTTCAATTGTAATTTTGAAGATCATTCGGGCTTATAGATGAAGAAAAAATTCGTTACGCAAGAGCTGCGTCAACTTAGCGAATTTCCTTAGAATATAGATTTTAGATTTAGTGTATCTGATATGACTTTAGTATTTGGAAAAATTAACGGTATAACGATTATAGCTTATATGGAAACAACAATCAAAATTTTTTACAATAAAATATATTTTATGTATTCATGTCAAACAAACTGTCAAACAAAGAAAATATTAAATATCTGTCTTAATATTAGAATAATCGAAAAATGTACAAGGAGTAAAGTTGTAGAAAATCAAGTTTGCTACAATTCATTACCTGATCATTTTTCTCAAACTCTAATGTGAACAGAGATATTTAGAATTTTAACTTTCAATCTTTCATTGTAAATATTTCTGTAAACATTAGAGTAACAGAAAAATGATACGAAACAAAATTACAATAAAACTTAGTACCTACAACTTTACTTGTTATAAATTTTTCGATTTTTCAAATATTAAGGGAGATAGTCAAATTTTGTGATTTCCCCTCCCTATAAACCTCCTTTCCCCTCGTCCGATTTTACCCATTAACGAACTTGACCTTCATAATATCAAAAACGACTCAAATACCTAATTTCATTCCTATCGGAATAAAACTGTGACCACTAGAGAGCCCACAGACATTTAAAAAAAGTACATATGTTGTCTATATATATATATATATATATATATATATATATATATATATATATACATATATTTTTACGAAATTCCAACATTGGTGCAAAAACAATAGTTGCATTTCCTTTGGAGGAAATTCGCTAACAACAATCGAATGACAGTTTTATTTTCAAAGTACACTCCGAACCTTGCGTTTCAGCGTCAGATTGGGTCTAACTAGGTTCGACTAGGTTTTATTCGAAAATTTGCTAAAAAACAAACTTTTAATTTTACATGACCAACGGTAGTGATTTTATACTTCCCAAAATAAAATTGTTTTAAATGACACAATAGGGAATATGCAAGTGATGTAAATTTATTTGATTTTTTTACCCCCCATACTTTGTGGTCTTGTATTTAATTGCATAAAACGTTAATCTAAAAGTGCAAAATAAGCGAGCGAAATTCAAATTTGCGAGACACATCACCATTGGTTGAATCGAATCATGGCGTCACATGACATATTATGAGATTTATCGGCGTCGATATTCATAATATGCTAGTCGTGTTTGAAAGAAAATTTGTTTTTATTCATATTTCTGTAGTGTTGTCCATTACCTAGTGCGATTTTGGTATATAGTGACATTAGAAATTATCAAGAACAATGACTGAAAGTGGTTTTGTCAATGCACAATGGGAAAATCTACCAAAAATAGATGCTTTTATGATGACAGCATATTTTGTATCCAGATTTTACGTCCGCAGAGGTCAAATGAGTGTAAGCTGCAAGATAATTATTGTAATACATGATATTTTGAAATTTACTAAATAGGTTTTCATGCATGCATGTACTCAGCAGTATTTACCTAAACATAACCTCAAATGCTGTTATAATAAAAATAATAATATAATAATAATACAATGATTTAATAATATAATAATTTAATACAATATACTTCACAAAAATGTAAACACGTTATTGGAGATACTTCATCTCTTCCCATAACCTTACGGCTTACACCATTGTTTACATATTTTCGCATCTCTTGGAACAGAATAAAACAGTTTATCTGGTGTACTTATAGTAGTGTTTTTGCATTCCGGTACTAGACAATCTTTTGTCTAGTACCGGAAGTGTTTTTTTAGCTTTTTCCATTATCGAAATATCGATTAATACTGAAAATCCTTAACTAATAACTGTCAATGCATATTGTAAACAACACTGATGATATGTACTGTGACGTCATCCAAAGCGCGCGAAAAAAGTGGCCGTTTAAACAGGTCAAATTTAATCGGTATTTTAAAAATTAATTTTAACACTTTCAACAGTATTTATATTTTTTACTATGTTATAACAAAGTAAAAAGTGAATTAAACAAAAAAATAATTGATGCATATTCCCTATTGTGGCATAAATGACCCAATTTTTTGATCTTTTTGTAACAAATATAAGAAAGACATATTTTTAAAGCATTTTTAACTACGTCACAACATAAACCAAAAATTTCGATGTAATCTTCACGGTTTGAAAATATTCATATTGGGCGAAACATGTTACTTTTGAAAATATTTTCAAATTGATATATACTTATATAGTGTCATTGCACCAGTCCAAATAGCCGAGCGGTTTAAGGCGTTATGTCTGCGCAGTTGGCATGGAAACTGAGAGGTTATGGGTTCGAATCCCAACATCGGCAGTTTGTCAATTATTAAGATAAAAACAGGTGCGGTGAATTGACTAAACTGTCGGCGTATGGACAAGAACGAAGTAACCGACTATGCTTGAGAAGGTTTTCTGAATTTTCTTTCACGAACTCCAGATGTATATCGGTATAGTTCCTATCATAGTCGGCTGCAGCCACATATCCTTTCTTCCACTCCACTCACATCCTCACATCCTTAGGTATCACAATGGACCTTATGGTCGAAGTGTAGCCCAGGGCAGCCTCTACAATCTATTTATCTATCTAGTGTCATTGCAAATTAATTTTTTCATATGCCTAGTCTACATAAATGTTGAATTTAAAGTTACCAAAAAAAAAAACAACCTTATTAACATAAAAAACAAATCAAGACATTTTTCACTTGCGCATAATACATTAAAATTAATGTATATTTAATGTGTTTCTATTAAAACAATAGAAATCTTTGTTATCATCAGCTAATAATGTAACAAATTGGATGTGTGATTCATATGTTCACCATATTATTATAAAAATAATAATAATTTTATTATCAAAGAATAAATTGTATTGATTTTTTTTTTTCAAACAGTGAAAATACATTTTTTCGTATAAAACAGTTTTATGACGTCAAACGATGTTAATTCGAAAAAAAACCCTAATGCATGTTAATAAATTAATCTTATTAATTATAGGTGTTTAATAGATTATGGTTTTTTGTTTTCATTTGAAAAAGGTAAAATTATTTTCAATTTTTTTCGTTTTAAATGTTGTAATTCGAAAATTTTTATAAATAATGTTTTTTTTTCTATTCTAATTTTTGTAATATTGTGTTTGACGTTTGCGCGAAGCTTTTGAAGGTGGTAGCGTCGTATGATCAGTAAATAAATTAAATCTAACGTGTGCTTAGTGTTTAAAAAAAAAACATTTTATTGGAACGAAGTTCTTTAACGCGGCTTACGGGTGGTGTGACTAGATCAAAATCGTCACGTAACAAAATGTGGTATTCTGTGTGTGTATTAGTGTGTTTACTAGTGTGTTTCTAGTATGCTGTGTGTATAATAAAAAGTCATTTCCTCAGAAACTATACTTCTAAAAAATAACTATAAAATTATTTTAAGGATGTACGAGCACTAATGTATAGTCCATTAATAAAATTCTTCAAAATCTTATATAGTACATTCATAAGAGTCCACAATAATGTTTATTATTATAAGTTAAAATTAAAATTTAATTTAGGCCCGTTCTAATGCGTAGGCCTGAGATTTCGAGTAATTAAGCTACCGCCGACAGAAATAAAATTTACCCGAAATCTCAATTGTTTTCTTAAATATCTTTTTTTTAGGCCCGTCATACCGGAATTTTATTGATTCAATCTCGTTATTAATATTTCTATTTTCTATTACGTGGTTTTTTTTTTATTCGTCTTATTTTATTCCAAGTGAAAATTATTAAAATATGTCAAAATATGTCAAAATATGTGTAAAAATATGGGTTTCTCCATAAGAGCAATGCATTAAAACTCTAACTTTACATAATTAATTCAAGACCCCCTTAACCATCCCTGAAACTTTTATAATTGATTTATATGTACTTAAACTATGTAAAAAAATCTAGCTTTAATCTTTTAGAAGCTCCAGTGCTCTTACATCCTTAATAAAATTTTCATTTCCATAGAAACTATAAACTATATTAGCACTCTATAAATCGTTATATATCGATGTATTTTGGCTATTATAAATTTAAATTATTTCGTAAATCAATAAGTGGACAAAGATTGAGAGTGGAAGTTTAAGAACGCGTCAGGTTTAGGCAGATTTCATTACACGAGAGAGCAGAAAGATATGAAGTAGAGAGAAAGAGAAAGAGAGCTATATATTTTGTTTTATTATAATTTTGTTGATGGTCATTTCCACAGAAACTATGCTTCTAAAAAATAACTATAAAATTATTTTATTAAAATTTTGTTTAAATTTTGAAATGTCAATTTTGATTGCCATTTCCATAGAAACTATAAACTATACTATCACACTATAAATCGTCATATATCGTTGTATTTTGACTATTTTTAAGAAGTTTCAATTCTATCGCGTATTTTAATTTAATGAGTTTCGTTGGTTATAGGTTAGACGTGAATAATAAAAGTTTAAAGAATTTATTTCGAATTACATTCGGAGTTGAAGGAAAAGCCTAAGGAACTTCGTTTCTAACGGGGGTCCTCCAACTGCACCCACTTTTTTGTCTTTGAATTTTTTTTGTATTTCTTACGGTTTCAAAGTTAAATATTTACCCCTCTCCTCAGGAATCCTACATATTTTCGGGATAAAAATTAGCCTTGATTATTCTTTGAAAATCTCTCTGCCGATGAAAGTCCCGTTAAAATCGGTTCAGCCGTTTTGGAGTTTAACCCGGCAAACAGACAAAAATTTAAAAAAAATGCGTATATTGGTTTTGGTAACGTGCAAATAACAATTTTAGCTTAAGAAAAACCCTTTATTTCAAAATCATAGATAGACATTTAATTTTATTTATTTGTATAGAATTAATCAATCAATCAATATAACATAATTTAATTTATCTTTTTCAGATTTCTTGAAATTGAAATTTAATCCTGAAATTCGGGGCTTCTTCAATTCAGTGGAGATTTTAATTATGGTTTTCTATTGTTTTTCATAATTGTCGAGGTTAATACCGGGGTAGTTTCTACTAAAAGTCAGCCATAGCCTGCATACCTTCCTTTCTATTAATATTCCATAAATCCTAAATTAATTTTTTTCAACTTTATTTGACAAATGTACAGAATACTCTTTGAAAAATATTTTATCACTGGGATAAAAGAGAAAACCAATTTTGAGGATTTCGGTTAATTTTTATTCTTTTTTAGGTTTTATGACTGGCACCCTTGATAGCTGACAGAACCATAGCTAATGACGTCTCATTATCTCACATCTCGTTTGATATACAAATGAATTCTTACATATAGTCTGTTTTCAAAAGCGCTTCTAATAGGGAATCAATGTTAAATAAATTAATAAAATATTTACTCTAAAACCATACATGCACATACTTACAAACATCTGGCTGCTTGTGGTATGATGTTTGTTTAATGTCATTTAAGAGTGGGGCTATAGTGCTGCACATTGCGTATGCACACACACACTACTGACTACAGAGTACCCCCACCATTTTTATTTCTTTATGAAGCATTGTGAAGTTATTATAGTACATAATATTTAACATTGATTCTCTATTGGTAAAGCTTTCCAAAACAGACGGTATAAATTCCCCAATGATATATGTTACTCCAATCATATATGTTAAAGCCATTTATTTAACTCTAAATTTAGCGATCTTGTGAGTGTTTCACACCAGATCTTTTAAATTTTCTTTTAATTTTTAACATCCTGATCAGCAATGAAAATGTAGACAAAAAAATAATAATTCTTAACAAATTTGGTAAATAAGAGAGGAATATTTTGATTTGTATTTCCTTTGGAAAATTTTAATATTAATGATATTTTTTGACAAATATTCAAGCGGGATGTTGAAATTTATAATATAATATCAACAAACGGATATTTTGATATAAAATTATTGATTAAATCAAATTTTAATTTAATATCTATTAATTTAAATTATTGATAATATTATAGTTAATTTATTACGAATGTTTAATATATATATGTGAATAGATAGATAGATAGATTGATTGTAGAGGCTGCCCTGGACGGGCTACACTTCGATCATAAGGTCCATTGTGATGCTTAAGGATGTGAGGATGTGAATGGAGTGGAAGGAATTTTTGTGTATAGACTAGGAATTGGTGGGATATGCGGTTGCAGTCGACTATGATAGGAACTATGCCGATTTTAATCTGGAATCCGTGAAGGAAACTGCAGAAAACCTTCTCAAGCATAACCGGTTACTTCGTTCTTGTCCATACGCCGACAGTTTAGTCAATTAACCACACCTTTTTTTTTATTAATAATTGACAAACTGCCGATGTCGGGATTCGAACCCATAACCTCCCAGTTTTAAGTAGACATACTGCGCAGGCATAAAGCCTTAGACCGCTCGGCCACTTGGACTGGTATGTGAAGGTATACTCTACTATAGACCACAAAAATGGATGTCTTTATTTAATTTATATAAATAATAAATAAATTTATAATTTAAATTATAGTTGATTCGTGAAAAATTATAAAATTAAAAAAATAACATCAACCCTTAGTGTACATCAAGATCAATGATCATATTGGAATTCGTGGCTAAGTGCCCTCGACAATCAAGCAGTACGTACTGCAATCAACTATGGTATGGGATTTTAAACCATTTATGCCGAAGACCAAGTTAAATGATGGATCGAAGTTTTTTATGTATATTGATCTGCTGTACACGATTTTCGAAGGTGTTTGGCTATAAAATGGGACTATTAATATTGTTATAAACAATTTTACTAATACAAAAATGAAATGCTTTTGAAATAATGTTTTTTTCTGGTATTTTGACTTCTTGTTAACGTAGAAAAAAATGATAATTCACATCACTTCCACAGAAATATTTTCAAATAAGATATCTTGGAAATCTTATTGACAATTTTCTCGGGTATCCGATGTCCAATTTCTAAAAATACCTCATAAACTGTAACATGGAGGAAGATCGATCCACCGCAGGCAATGCTCGAAAAAATACTGCTTCGGAATGCAATCAAGCGGCTATTTCTCGATGCAGTGAAGCTGAACAGAATTCAACTGCGGAAGGTGACTGGATTCATTATCGGGCATTATCCCCTGCGGAAGTATCTACACACAATGGGACTCCATAACGGGTCCATTATGTGCAGATTGTGTGGAGATGAGGAGGAAAAATCGAGCCACATTATCTTTAACTGCGAACCTCTAGGTTACAGCATATACAAGATATTCGGTGCATCTCATCCCGAATATATGAACCTTCAGGAAATACAGGTCAGCAAACTCCTGGCTATTGCCAAAATATGGAAGAAACGAATCTCGCCAGACTGAAGTATAAGGAGGAGCACAATGGACCATAAGATCGAAGTGCAGTACGTTTTAGTCCCCAGGTTACATCTATCTATCTGTCTAAGATCGATCTAAATTTATTTATTTATTTGTAATCGTGTTCTCGAACACGGCTCAAACGATTTTGACAAAATATTCAGAACAGGGGTTTTCGGGGGTAAAAAGTAAATCTAGTTAGGTGTTATCTTTGGGAAAATTCGGTTTTTCACAAACATAGAAATAGCGTGAAACTTTTTCATGGTAGGCATTGTAAGATATTTGTATAATGATTATGCAAACTCGACAAAAAATACTTACTGAGTAGTTTTGGGATCCAATATACAAATTTGCCCAGGTACTAAGAATCAGGTGCCCTGGTAATAAATTCACAATACGATATATTCCACTGTAATTGAGCTTACCTCTTACAGTTTTTGAAATTAATAATAATAATAATTAGCAAGAGGGGTACCGAAATGGGTCCCTATAGCACCTAGACCAAGGGGTCCTCTGTGCCCTTCTTGAGAACATCCTATCACCCGAGGGCGAGACGTCTCCGGGTAAGAGATGCTATTGTTATGAAATTAACTTTGAGTCCTAAGCGATTTAGTACAAATAATTTTTATAGATATATATATATATATATATATAATAGTATTTTAGACTTCTATGAATATGGAGTTTCTTTTCGTTGGTAAATAGTTAAATAGTATAATTGAAGTTATTGGGGTGTAAAAAACAAAGAACAGATATTGGCAAGTGCTATTGGGTGAAAAATTGTGGTATTCAGATTAAAAAAAGTATTGAACAACTAGGTAGACGACAGACGTTTCGTTTTATAAGTATATGCTGATGATTTTAAGTGGACTTGGACTTACATCATCCAGACACAAATATTATGTTTTATAAGTGGTTAAAGAATTAGGATATATGATAAGTTTGTAGATTATATAAAACCTTGTTAATGAGGATAGAATAACTCGTAATTATGACAGTTAGATGTTAAATTCGTCAAACAATTATTTCCATGAATTTTTGAATATATTTTAGTGATAAAGTAAATTAACTGCCATCTATTTACGTGATAACTATATGTGGGCTCGTGTTGTCTCAAAATAATAGCATTTTTAATATCCCTTAAAAAAAACACATCGAGTTTTTGTAATTCTTTATATATTGAAAACAAAGTTTGACGCTAGCGGAGTTCAAAACCTCAACCTTGTTATAAAGATTATTAAAATGATCAAAGATAACTCTAGGTTTTTTGAAATTAAATCTAAAATGTTGCCCAATTCCTAGAACAATTATTCGTATTTTATAAATACGTATTTCGACTACAAAGTAGTCATTATCAGTATGAATTAGCTAATCGTAACTATCAATGGGATATGGAGTCAGAGATATGTTGCTCGTTGCTAATTTGGTGCGTGTCTTCATATCCCAGAGATAGTTACGATTAGCTAATTCATACTGATGATGACTACCTTGTAGTCGAAATAAATATTTATAAAATACAAATAGTTGTTCTAGGAATTGGGACAAAATTTGAAATTTAATCGCAACCTTGTTATTATAAAGAACTGTCGCATTGAAATTTAATTTAATTAACCTATACAGGGTGGCCCATAAGTAGTCGAGTTTCATAAAAAGCTAGGTAGAGGATACGATTTTGGAACGAAAAGTCGCACGATTAGGCGCATTAATTATTAATTAAATAAGGAAACTAATTATTAATAAATAAAATTAATTAAGTCATTCATTAATTAATTTTATCTGTCGCTCGTATCCACAGAAACAGGAAAGTAGAATTTAAGGGGTGGGATCTTTGTTTTATGGGGCTGCATGTCTTGCGATTTTCTAAAAATTGATAATTACAAACATTTAATTATTGCATTATTAAAAAAGTGAATCAATAAAATAATTTTATTAATGCACTTTTGAGAAAACTTTATAATTGAACGAATTTAATTTGCGTATTTTTTTTAAATTTATTATTAAAACAATTTATTTATTACATTTTTCAAAAAATAAAAAAATTTGATTAATGAACTTTTCAAGGAGTTAATAATTTGAAAACTTTAAGCTATACATTTTTCCAAAAATTGATAATTAAATCTAAAATGAATAATCAAAAAAATGCACATTTTGCAACTCTGGTTTAAACCTAGTTTCGTTAATTAATAAATAATTAATTAACGGTGCGTCTAATACAAAAATGTCTAAGGACTTTTCGTTACAAAATCGTACCCTCTACCTACCCTCTTATGGAACTCGACTACTTACGAGCATCCTGTATATGGATTGGATTAGATTCGAATCAGGAGTAAGTCTTATAAAGAGTCTCTTTTGTACCGCGACCAATTTGATCTATTGTACCTCCTTTCCTTCAAAAATGTTCCAAGCGTCGCGACAAACGTTAGGGTATCTCTTGGCCACACCTCATTGATTTTATCTGGCTGGAGATCTGTCCATCTCAAATTATAGTATCTTTTGAGAGAAAGACTTTCGAATCTCACACAGAATGTGAATTCTCTGTGAGACTGATTTGTGGAAATGTTTATTGAGTTTGCAGTGGCCAGTAATAGGTCCAATAAGAATCCCCAATTAGTTTCTTCCTAGTTTTAAGCGCTCAGAGGCTTTTTTTTCCATGAGAAGCTTTTTATAAGAGCCTTTGACTCGTGAACCGCCCCTTCTTTTAACTTGTACATAAATATAATAGGTTTTTATATCGAAGACAAAACTCATGGAGACTACACAAGGAGACCCAACTCAAACGGGAGAATTGACAAAGTATGATAACGTAATGGTAGAAGTTATATTTACTTTTTGAGTCACTAGCGTCGCTAGTTGTTCATCCGTACCGAAGTGAATATAGTATAATAAATAGAAGTGCAGTATATATTTGTCATTTTGTTAGACTTATTATTAATAAATAAAAGTTTAATTTAATATCTGATTCAATAATCTTTAAACTGATTTTAATAATTTTAATATAATTTATTTCTAATTAATTTATTTGCATTTTTACAATTCCAACTTTACAGGTTACTATTTAATTATTCGATGTTTTACAATTATTTTGTTTTTTATTGTTATGTAATTATTTTGCGAATTTTTAACTATCACTTACTTCAACTAATTACTTTATTTCATTGATTAAAAAAAGTATTTTATTGGGAAAATACTTTGGCTGCAAATAATTTTTATAATACTACATAAATGCGTCATGTTTTTCAATTCAAACTCGCGCTTTATACTCTCTCCACTGTTTCCGGTGTAGAAGCGACACTACTTACATCTTATTTTTGTCAATTATTTGTTTATACGGAGTTCGATCTTCTTGTGTAGTCTCCATGACAAAACTGATGAGCAAGGTTTATAAACTAAATAAATTCAAGACTGATATACCGACAATTTTGGAAAACCGAACTGTCATTCGAGTAAAGTCTTCTGTCCCTATTCTGGTGGTTTCATTTCAACGAAAAGTTTATTTTTGCAAGTTCTAATGATAAAAAACCGCTTAGATTATGAAATCTGTGTGACAATCGTGCGAAATAAATTTGACATCAGACGCGCTGTGTCCAAAATAGAGTATAGGATATATTCATTTATTTTGTGTATAGAAAATACTTTAAATTTCAAAACTTGAGATTAAAAACTTGTACCAATTTTGTTATTTACATTTGAAAGGATGCCTTGAGTAATTTTGCAATATCAAGCTACTACAGTTTTGAAGTATTAAGTATTAAAAAAGTTTAGGGGAACCGTTTATTCAAGTATAAAAATTATATTTTAATACAATTTAACAAAATATCATTAATGTAATCCTCATATTGCCATTTAACCATGGCACCGTTTTTACAAAGTTTTCGCTTGATTTGTAGTAATTCAATTGAGAAATAATAGAAAAATAACGTAATGTAAAAGAACATTTTTAAAAACAAGCTCTTATTTAAATGCTCTAAAAAGAAGAAAATAAACTTTAAATTGAATCAAACCCATTAATTTATTACATTACAAAATTTATATGATATTAAGCTTGTCGCGAGATTTACTTGTGTATAAAAAAAAGGTAAATACATCTACACAAGTAATTCTCGCAACGAGCTTTAATATCATATAAATTTTGTAATGTAATAAAGTAATGGTTTTGATTCAATTTAAAGTTTATTTTCTTCTTTTTAGAGCATTTAAATAAAAGCTTGTTTTATAAAATGTTTTTATGCATTCACTTATTTTCTTCTTTTTAGAGCATTTAAATAAAAGCTTGTTTTTAAAACTGTTTTTTTACTATTAATTTATTTTAGTAAACGTTGTGTTATTGAATCTAAATGTTTCTTAACCTGTTCAGTTCATTTAAAGCGTCATTGTTGACTGGTCGTTTGCCTGCTAATTTAATACTAAAAATAAATAAATGGTTCGAATACGGATAAAATTAATTTTTTTAAAGATAATTCTTAAGAATTAATTTAATTATTTCTTAAGATAATTCCAAAAATCAGGTATGCCCACTGATTTTTAAACACTTGTATGATAAACTCTTTGTTTATTATTGCCAGCCATGAATATATTCTTCAGATATATTATACTCTTCCTCTAAATCCCCCCTCTCCTCTTATCGATTCTTGTCATCGAGATTGAACCAACATGTAAAAATTCAACTCCGTAGGATAAGAGGAAGTGGTTCTAATTCAGCAAGCAAGATTTGACCCGAACATACATACATACATGCATTGCGAGTTAAATAAAAGCTTGTAATTAGGTACAAACTATTTTCTTTAGTTGCAACTTTAGGATCCATGCAGAGCCTTTGGGCAGTTTCAGAAGCAATAGAAAAAACGATTCCGAAGGGTGTACATTAAAATATAACGATCGAAATTCTGATTTTGATATGGTCATCATGTAGCCCAGAGTGAAATACAATAGAAAATCTCTGAGATGAATTTCTCTGACGTATATAAGAAAATAAATTAACGCTCCTGATAGCTTACAGGTGCCCATAATAGATTTAGTGCAGTAGTGGGAAGTAACCATCCAAGATGTCGTAGCGAACTTAGTAAAAATTATGCCTTGTAGGAAGCCTTGAAAAAGTCATTAGAGCAAAAAGAAGTAATATCCACAGTTAAGAGTTTATTTCTTTCTAAAAACCTCGAAATAAAATGCTTTTTTTAAATTTTAAAATTTATGCAAATTTGTCTTTTTTTTAAATAAATTTTTGTCCGTTTTGTTTTGCAATTTTACCCCTATATCAAAAAAAACACACACAAATTTAAAAAAATTAATTTGATATGCAAAAAAATTCCAAAATGAATTTTGTAAAGTGCGTCACTTTTTTTGCTGTGCAGTGTATACCTTGAAAGATTTGGCGACGGGGAATATCGTTCAAATAAAAGTTACGTTTTAAGTTTGCCAACTGCTTTCTGTTAGTGGCAAAACTGTTTGTGTTGTCTATTGTCGATGTGGGCAGAGTAGTACAGAACAACACCATACATTCAAAGTAGCTTTATTAACATAGGTCTAGTACAATTATAAAAAAACAAGTTTTCTTATAATTTTTCCTAACATTAGCACAACAGAAACCGTTATCCAACTGGAAATTTGAACCTATATAGTTTCCACACGATAATAGTTTATCATGTACCAATAACACATATTGCGTCTTTCAAAGTTATTGCGGTTTAAATTTCTTAGGCATGGAGTAAATACCGAAATTATAAAAACAAAAATTTTCTCGCAAGATTATGATTGTTTGAAAATAATTCGATAAAAAAAAAATTGTGTTATTTTAGTTTCTTAATAAAGCGATTTTGATTCTTGAAACTTAAAATGTAACAAGTGAAAATAACAACTGAGTTAATTGCTTAAATACCCGGTATATACTGAATTTATTTAAAAAAAGTTTCAAACAAAAGTTGTATGTTTTTAAAAAGGGATATTTTTTGTCGTATCTCTTACGGTTTCAAAGTTAGGCAGTTTTGCCTATTTTGTCCAAACATGATTAGATTTTGCCCATTTTTGCCCATTTTTGCCCACGAACTTGACCTTACTTTTTAGCTCTAAAACACACATTCAAATTTCAGATCGCTATCTATTTTCGTTTTTGACTTATTGTGGAACTAAACTTAATATACCCTGGTATATATTATATACCGGGTATAACAATATTTCGAAGAAGTTTTGCCGTCGTCAAAATGTCGTCGTTTTTCTTGACATAAAAATAATATTTTAAAGTATATAAACTGTACGATTTGTATCTAATATTTAATTAATCAATTCAATGAGTTCTCAATTAAGTTTCAGTCCAAATTAATATAATAACAAACTATATGCGGTGGATTTGTTACTGAGCGGCCCATGAGGTTCACACGACCAACTTCCCAATAATAATAAAATCAATATATTTCGAGTCATTCATAAAAAATTCTTAAAATATCTCATAATTAGGAGTAACGAACGATTGATTGTCACTAAAAGAAGTTAGATTGAATAAATTTGTTTTAAGATGTTCTAAAATCAACGTTTTTGCAGTCTTTATGTTTAAACATAACAATTGGTCACGTAGGAACTATGTAGACTAGAGATCTTTTTAGAGAAAATAATCATAATGAGTATCAACTAGGAACAATAGTACAATATATTTATTATTATAAGTATGAAAACATTAAAATCGACAATATTTCAAAGTTTTGAAAGCTAAAAAAATCTTTAAAACTACTAGATATGAGTTTTGAGCTGGAAACATAGGCCGAATACTTTGTTATTCCTATTATTTCACTAGAGTTACCATTACAAAGTAGTTTTTAGACAGCCTCGCGGTATCTTCAAGTGGAGCTTCTTTTGGAATAAAAAAATGTATCACTTACCATGATCAGTTCCGTTGGATTGTAACGTATATTGATAAGCAGCTGAATATGCTGCAGAAGTATCACTCTGTTGAATATGATTTGGTGATGGTGTTGTGTTTATAGGATCCGTTTGATGATGATGATGATGCTGATGATGGTGTTCAGGTATTGGACTCAACGATGTCTTTAAATATACAGAAGAACTTCCACCACCTGTCGTTGTATCAGCAGGCATTGGATAAGCCGATGGCCAACCACTATCACGATCACCTGGTGAACATGCCTGATATATATTTGTCATTGATGAACCCACATTGGTTGCATAATCCACGTAACCAGTTGCATTCGATGCAGCCGCCGACATATAATGCGATAACGCTGCTGCACTGGCTACTGTCGTACTTTGTGTACTGCCACCGCCGCCGCCATACGAACATGGTCCATAATCTTGATGTACTTGTCCATTGTTTTGTGTTAAATGTTCAAAACCTTGACCCGGCGGTGGTGCTAACATTGTACTCGGCAATTGACTCGAAAAGAAACCGGAAGGTGTATGATGATGCGGATGTGGATGATGATATTGTGGTTTTAAGGCTTGACATTTTCGACGAAAACCACGTGGACGTCGTCGAAATGAACCTTCTTCAAACATAAATTCAGCAGCTGGATCAATTGTCCAATAATGTCCTTTACCCGGTCGACCTAATCCTTTTGGCAATTTTATAAAACATTCATTTAAGGATAAATTATGACGCACCGAATTCTTCCATCCTTGATACGATCCCCGGAAGAATGGAAATCGTTGTTGTAGAAAGTTATAAATTTCACTAAGTGTTAATCGTTTCGATGGTGAATTCTGTATTGCCATCACAATTAATGCGATATACGAGTATGGTGGTTTCTCTTGACGACGTATACCGGAATTCTTTTTGGCTGTTGGATCTGGTGAAGTGGACAATTGTTTTGTCGTATCCTCGGCACCGGAATTGGATGCATCATTGTTGTTTGGCGTTGACGTCGTTGTTTGATGATGGTGTAATGGAATTGTTGTTGAATCGTGCGGATGATGATTATGATTCACTGATATTACACCCGTAGGTCCTAAATTTGAATTCACTATATTATTTGTCCCAAAAATCACACTTTGCTGTAATTGTTGATGCAGTTGATAAATATTCTGTTGATGTACAATGCCACCACTACCACCATTGTTAACCGTTGAAGATGATTCAACTAAATCATTATTTGAATCTTTCATTCTTCTTATTACAGTGAAAACTGTTTACAGAAAGAACGGAAAAAAAATCCAACTAAATAAATATTTGTTTAATATTAACAATAAAATTGATGAAGCCACAAGTATTTATAAACATTTATAAAATTTTGTTGTTTATTTCTTTTTATTGAATAGAAATTTTCTGTTTATCTTTAAGTCTTTTTGTGGATATGATGGTATTTTATTATTATATATATGATGATCTCTCTTAGTCCGATACATGTATTAACAATATATATAAGATAATAATAACATGTTATATGTATATATTAAAAATTTTTGTTTATTCCAAATAAAATTTATATACAAATAATATTTATATTAAAAATACACACACGGTTCAATTCAAGTGAAATTGAGAAAATAATAATAATTTTTTAATACTTAATAGTACACACACAGACACTCTGTTGGAGTAGTACGCCACAATAACACACCACGCCACGATTTGATTTGAATCTACGCGCACTCAAGAATGAAATTGATGCTCTCTTGGTGTATTACACAAATAATATGTTTGTGTTCTTGTTCATCTTCACGACGTCTAGTTGAAATACTTTTCTGTTTCTCAAATGATGATGATATGATTTACATTCAAACATACTCTCTACCATCATCATGTAATACGTCGTATACTTTACATGTATGTATATAAGTGTATGTATGTGCATATGTATGTGTATGTAAATGTTGTAAATTGTGAGAGAATATCAGAAAAAAGGTTGGACTTATATCAACTCATCAACGTTATAATGGACCAAACGTTGATTCGTTGTTTTACTTTCTATATGATGTTGTATACATTAGAAAGAGATGGTTGTATAATGCTTTGGTCTTTTTTATTTTTGGGATTTATATGTGGATGTTGTTTTTTTTCTGGAAATTTTTCATTTATTTTGGAATATGTATTTTGTAAATCAATGAATTTGTTGTTTGAAATATAAATATAAAAACTACGCGACAATTTCGTCCTATATGCAGCCAGAAAATTTGGGATTACCTACTTGAAACTACCCCAATTTGGTAACGGTAGGTAGTTACTTGGGAAATTTCTGTAATTGGGAATATGAATTGTGGTGAATTTGTTTGATTATGATTAAAGGAGGAATTTTTTGATATTTGAGTGGTGACTGGCATGGAAAAACTTGAAATATGTAAATGTAAGGAAATTTTAAGATTTATAAAATGTCGAATTTTAGATTCGACCAGCGCCGGATTTATCGATGTGGAGGCCTGTGGGAAAACATTTTGTGGAGGCCTACATATGCACAGAAAACTTTCAAAAACATCACATAGATTTTCAGAAAAGGGATGTCCTTCGTCTTTAATCTTAATAACGGAACAAAGGTTGATCACTTTTTTCCCTGTGAAATTTCCAATAAAAACTTTCACCCCGAAACCAAAATAAATATGTAAAAAAAAAAACGAAAACAAAAACTGGCTCAGCAAGAATTTTTCTGGCAATCTTACCTCAAACAACGAAAAACAGAAAAAAAAACGTGCATTTTCTGATCAAAATATGATATACTCCTTGTATGAAATTTTATTTCGTAAACAATCACAAAAATAAAATATATACAAAAAAATTACTTTATTTACAGTTTCGTAAATAAAATAAAATTTTTACGAAATTGTTGAATTTTATTATAAAACATATTTTTTTTACTTTGAATTATTGTTGATTTTCGCAAAGAGTTTTAGAAATTTTGGGAAGAGTTGAATTTTGTGGAGGCCTTTTTTGTGGAGGCCTATGGGCCCGAGCCCATATATAACGACATGGAAGGGACCACGTAACTACGGACGCTATAGTTGTTATAAGCTATATACAAATGTACAAATTAAAAAAGAGTCCGGTTTCATCCGCATTAAAAATTTCCTCTGGCGTGTAACCTTTGCACAGTGCAGGCGTTTTATGAAATAGCCACTCTTTCATCACACCTCCAGCAACGCCAGCAGACCCAATATGATGAGCTCTCGAAATTATCTTTCCCCATAAGACGAGCGAAATCGCTAGTATTTGGTTGATGGATCGACCTACTTATTGGCACGTTGTTTGTCCTCTGGTGTTTAAACCACATTAATAAAGCCACTTCTATAACTTAATGTTCAGATGCTCTCGACCGTTTAGTTTTCAAAGAATTGTTTTCAAAAAGAGCTTTTATTTTGTCCTTATTCTTCCAAATCGTTAATATTGTAGAGAGTAAGACGCCACATTCCTTTACAATATCCCCCATTGGACTCACCATTTTTTAATTTCAATATGATGGGTTATTTTTCTTCAATATTAAAGACTTTTTTGCGACATGGTGACGTTAAAACACGTGATCACAATCAAATCACAACGATACGACTGCCGACTGTTGGTGTTCGCATTTAATAAGTCGTAAAACATGCAAGGTCAAATGGCAAAGATGACACTATAATGGCACCAAATTAGCAACAAGCAACATATCTCTGAATCCATATCCCAGAGATAGTTACGATTAGCTAATTCATACTGATGATGACTATATTGTAGTCGAAATACGTATTTATAAAATACAAACAAATGTTCTAGGAATAAGGGCAAAATTTGAAATATAGTTTCAAAAAAACCTAGAATTCTCTTTGATTATTTTAATAATCTTTAATAATCTTTATGCGTAGCTAATAATAAGATAAAATAGTCCTTCTTATGTCATTATTCATTAGAATAAGGTTCAAAATAATGTTTTGTTTTACTGAAAAAATATGACGTTTGTTCGTTATAGTCGATGAAAGGTTCGTCGCTTTAAGCGATATGCCACTTTATCCGATGTTGTTATAGGCGGTTTGTTCACATAGGTGTTTATATAGGGATTCGGTCGGGACCTTGCTATTTAGTCTTCATAACCCATCCGTCGTTGTAAACGATGTCGGTATAACCGGTTTCGACTGTATTAAAATGAAAATAATAAATTAGTGCGACAGGAATCGATTCCTGGACTTTTGAACATCGCACCCAGTGCACTTTTGTTTCTATTTATACGATTTAAGATGAAATCTTTCACATGGCAAAACATCAAATAAGCATGATTAAAGATATTCTCTTGAAACAATGATGCCTACTATTTATCCTTTACGCTAATGTAGAGCGCATTATTAGGAATCTCGAATAATTAGGATTAAAATAAAATAATTTTATCTACAAATTTATCCAACTTTTTAAACTAACAATATGTATTTTCGAAGGATGCACCTCTGTTACTAATGATAATAAACCACCCAGGTAGCAGCGCTTGTTAAGGCGTTGTGCCCACTTGGAACTGGGAGGTTATGGGTTCGAATCCCGACACTGGCAGTTTGTCAATTAAAAATTAATGGGGCGGTTGATTGACTAAACTGTCGGCGTATGGACAAGATCGAAGTAATCGGCTATGCTTGTGAAGGTTTTCTGCAGTTTCCTTCACAAACTCTAGATTAATATCGGATAGTTCCTATCAAAGTCGGCTGCAGCCTCACACCCACCAGTTTCTAGTCTGCATACGAATTCCTGATTATTGAAAAATAGTGATGTGGGTGGCCTCTGTTATAGACTGTTATGTCTCAAAAACGTAGGTTAATCCCCATTATTATTACCCCATTATTACTAATCATAATAATAATAATGTAGTTTTATACCTCTATTTCTGAGACTCTACAGTCTATAACAAAGGCCACTCACATTATTCAAACTTTTTTTAAATTAATTTTTAACTATACATTAATAATGTGGGTGGAAGAGAAGGAATTTATATGCAATGGTTGGTAAATTGTGCGACTGCAACCAACTTTGATAGGAACTATGTCGATATTCATCTGTTGTTCGTGAAGGAAAACTGCAGAAAACTTTCACGAGCATATCCGGTTACTTTGTTCTTGTCCGTACACCGATAGTCTAGTCAATTTACCGCCCCATTAATTTTAATTGACAAACTGTCACCGTTGGGAATCGTACCCGTAATCTTTCAGTTCCAAGCAGTGCGCGGTAGACAGCACGGCCACTTGGGCTGGTCACCTCTGATACTAGACTCGAACGTGATATTTCTAAAATGTGTGTGCTGTGATTTTTTATTTTTATAATAAAAATTCCCTTCACAAATGTCTCACATAAGATATTTCCATTTATTTACCATGTATTTTAGATAATTCTCACTTCAATACAAATTATTAGTCGTAATTTGATGATATCATCAATTTTATCATGGTTTTTTTTTTTTTTAAATAATAATTTTTCCCACAATACTTTTGATAATTTCATGTAATTTTTTATAATTAGGATTCTTATTATAAATATGTAAAGTACTTTTTTATTAGTGTTTTGTACTTTGAAAATGGAACACTCATGGAATCATCTCGGTGTCTGTCTGTCTGTTTGTCAATCACAGACATTTTTGTTTATCACAGAGAAATTTTAACATAATTGTAATATGCAGTTACTAAAATACGGACATACTGTTTAAAATTCGAATTATATAGTTGGGGGTTAATTTGGGAAATTTTGACGTGAAAACGTATAATCTTTCATACACTGGTGATTGGTCAGATTTTAATCCCTAATAACTTCGAGATTAGTAATACGTTTACAATGTTTGAGCCCACAGCAGATAGAACATGGCTTTACGTATCTGTCGCATTGTACTTGTTTTGCCTGTAACATCATCGCACCAATGTAGGCTAAGTGTAAAATTATAAGTTTAGTGTGGAAACGCGTATATAGGACATTTATTCTGAAGTCATTGTGAAGAGCTTGCGGAGCATTACTAGGAGGCGCAGTAAATCATTATTAAATTGAAAATTACAAAAAAATTGAAGATTTCGTCTCATATGACTCGTAAATATGCTCGGAATTATAGAAAATGTATATCAGAGGAAATCTCGCTTTGAAAGGAATCCAACTAGTATCTCACGAGGCACGAGGCGAGGCGAAGTTTTGGTATCAAAACCTCACAGACACATATATATATATATAAATATATAAATTTTAGATTTTAGATTTTCGACATGTACTAGGTAGGATCGATGGACATTTGAAAACATGTTTGCAAAATTTTGACTTTGGTACCAGACCAATAGCTCTATTTCCTTTCCGAAAATTCGCTAAAATAAAATAAAATACACAAATTAGAGAGATAGACAGAGGTAGAGAGAGAGAGAGAGAGAGAGTTGAATAAAAAGGCCTGCGCTTTTTGGCAGAGCTGCGCGTGACAAAAATACACTAATATAATCAATAGAAATCTACATTTTAAATCACGTTTAGAGTTGAAAAAATAACGTAAAGAACTTTGTTCCTGACGGGGCTCCCCCGACTGCAGAATTTTTTTCTCTCTAAAACAAGAATATGCAGTCGATCAACAAAATAAAAATAATACATTTACTTTTTTGTATAAAATTTGCAAACCGCCGATAAACAAATTTATGATTATTATTGTAAAAAGTAATCATGGCATAAAATTTCTTTTTCCTTTAAAATGCATCTATTTATTGCTTCATGTTTTTTGTAAAAATACATGTTACTAGATTATTTTATTTTTTTGGCGAGGTTTTTGGGACAATACACCTCGCCTCGTCTCGGTTAAACGAGGATTAAAATTTTGAACCTCGTGAGGCGGGGTTACCTCGTAGCCTCGATGAAACACTAAATCCAACTAGTTTAAGCCCAGTGTCGATCGAATGCGAGAGGTACGGCAGCGTTGAAAAGGAAATGACAAAAAGGGGCAATGCGGTTCTGTAGCTGGCCCATCGGGCATACAGCTATCAGCGACAGTTCAAACGGCCTCAGATCATGTGCAGGACGTTTTCACGAAAAGTCTACAGCAGAGACCCGAACTGCGGCTTTCTTCTCTTTTTATTCTTCCACACTCGATATTGTGTTTCTTGTCTCGTCTCATCAAAAATCGTCTTGGAATTTGTGGTTCTCGAAGTATTCTATAAAAAACTAATTTGCCTAACAATCAAGTCAGCATTATTACGGGTTTTGTATGTAATTATTACAGTTGCGTAAATTTTCTTAGTAAAGAATGATAAGTTTTTAAGAAATTAGGTCATAATTAAATTAAAAGAAATTAAATTACGTTATCTTTTGTGGTTTATTCTTTAGGTTCTTTAAACTTTTATTATAAAATTATCTATTTATAATTTTTTTCTGTTTGAATATTTCTGTACTTTATTCTACATGTCCTCTCATATATCAAAAATTATCACACCTATAGGAATATGCAATCTTACATGCAGCCAGATTCAATGGCGTAAAGTGCATGAGTTATTTTTCAACAGGACATATCCAGAATAGAGCTACTCTCTCTTAAATTAACAAAAAAAGCCAACTTTTGAGGATCAATTTTCCAATATGCGCTACTCCCATCACCTGGAGATCGGACGACCATACAAAAAAAATTTATGTACCAGCTGGGGCAAAAGAAATGTCATAATGTGAATGTCCTGCCATTTTGTTAGAAATAAAGAAAATTGGATTAGCTTTCGAGAAAAGTTTATTTGAAGGTGTAAAATTCTTGACATGAAGTTGAAAAAATGATATCGGTCAAATGACCACCTCCTGAGTTAATGTCAATTTGGGCTCGTTTTTTTGGCTCGTTTTTTGAATTGTTGCTCGCAAAACATCTGGCCCAAATTGGTAATTTTTCCTTGAATGTCGACTTTCAAAACTTGCAAGGTTTGTGGTTTGTTGTGGTAAACGCAAGATTTCAAAAAATTCACAAAGAAATAAATCTGGCCGGCCAATTCAAATCGCCAACACGGGAGATCACGCGGCTAGGAAATTGGTGTTTCAAAATCTCCATTGTTGCTCGAGCTGTGTGATCATTTGCACCGTCCTGTTGGAACCAACAATGCTCGAGACACAATTCAGCAACTTGCGGCAAATAAAACTCGTTCAACATCTGTCTATAGCGCACACTAGTTATGGTTATGTTGATGCCGCCGGAGTCCTCAAAAAAGTAAAGGCAAATCACTTTTTCACTGCAAATGCCACACCAAACCGTCACTTTGAGGGGAACCGCTTGATTGTTCGAGTACAAGGTGCACGACGACCAAGATAACGACGAGGACTTTCATGCTGCGTTAAAACAACAGACCGAAAATTGGTCAAATAAGCAGTAACAATAATTTCGCGTTCTTCAGGAGTGTATCGCTCCATTGCTTGTTGTCAACTAATTCTCTATTTATCTGCAACATAAAAGTCAAAGTACAGTGGCATTAGATGTCAAATAAAAAAATTATGGCCCATTCACATTATGATATTACTTTTGACCCACCCTGTATAAAGTTTTATGATCTACCGGTTTTATAGGAATCTCGAATGACCTTTGATCTTTAATATTATATCTCACGGCCACGAAATTAATATGAGATCTATTTTCCAGTCTTTAGAGTGTCAAAACAAAGATTTATGTAAAAATTCAGCTTTCCTTCCAAGGTAGAATTTTTATTTAATTTTGGCATATACAATTTATAATTTTGACAAATATGCTAATATACACGGTGGAAGCGAACGTATGTGCCGTAAGCTTTGTATTTTGTGCACTAATACAAATCACCTTCATATACGTCAGCTTTCTCCTATCCTAGGTTTTCCCATGCCCTATTAGTTGGCAAAGTTGGGCACACTCTTTTTCTTCCATCCTGTTGACTTTTTTACTCTTTTACCCATTACCCATACTTTTTTACCCATTATATAAGTTTAACGGTTTAACGGATGCTACCGGCTACTAGCGTTCTAAAACGGCTGCAAACGGCTGTGTGAATTATCGGCCAGATAATTGTGTAAAACTGACACGGCTGAGGGTTTCTGTCACCTTTTTTTCTTTTGTTATTTTGCTGACTAAAATTCAAAGTTTGTTTATAAACTTAATTAATTGAAATTTTTAATAGAAATTGTTGGATTTATTTATATTCAGTATCTACAAAAATAAAATAAAAATTAATAACTAGTTTGTTTAAATAGTCGTCAACCCTTAGCGCTGAGTACTCACCATTTTGCTACCATCCGCTAAACATATCGAATATGGATAACTAAACAAATATAAAAACACGTGAAAACAACAACTGACTGAGTTAATTGCTTAAATACCCAGCATATCCTGAATATATGTAAAAAATTGTATTACAAAAGTTGTTTATTTTTAAAAAAGGGACATTTTTTGTCTTTACATTTTTATTCTATCTTATATGGTTTCAAAGATGGACAGTTTTACCCATTTTGCCCAAACATGGTTCGATTTCTCCCATTCACGGACTTGACCTTACTTTTTTGCTCTATAACACACAAACAAAATTTCAGTATGTTATCTCTTTTCGTTTTTCAGTTATCGTGTTTACAGATGGACAGACGGACAGACGGACTTGCGGAAATGACCGAATTAGGCCATTTTATGAACACCTATATCAAGCATTTATGCCTGCGATCAATATTTTCAAGCGTTACAAAGTCAGGACTAAACTTAATATACCCTTGTATATTTACATATACCGGGTAAAAAAAGTAGTAATTTTTGTCTCTAAAGTTTTGTTCTATCTCTTACGGTTTCTAAGATGGATATTTAATCCATGGCGGGTGGAAGCTCGGTTACGATTTTGTCTCTTCAAAACTTTACCTTAGTTTTTGATTCTAGAACACAAAATTTTAGCTCGTTATCTCTTTTAGTTCTTTAGTTATTTTGTGGACAGACGGTCAGACAGACGAAAAATGACTAAATAGGTAATTTTATGAACACGTATACGCAAATTTTTTCTTTCCAATCAATATTTTCAAAGGTTAATAAGTCGGAACTAAACTTAATATACCTTTGTATATGTTATACAGGGTGTCACTTAAAACTCTTTACAACGCTTTACCACATATAGCTACTATGGCTTTAAAAAAGACGATTGAGCAAAATTTGCCCCAATAAAAGTTGCGTTTTTTAATTAGAACAGATTGCGCGATTTTGATAAAATATAATTGGGTATGGTGATACTGTTTTATCATACAAAACAACCCAATATGGTCCCAATTTTGGTCATATAAATTCATGGACATAGAATGTGAAGATTTTGATAACTTAACCCCATTTAATTTCTAAGCTCATGGAAACTGAGGATTTTTGGTACAAAATTTAGATGAAGTATGTTGTTTGACAAAATGGAAACCCGACTTCAAATATAAAATATTCTATAACAAAAAATGCACTAAAAAGTAAAAAGTAAAAAAGTAATTGCATATTCTTGTGCCAATTGTAGTTCACCTAAGCAAAAATTTTTAAATATTTATGTACAATTATTGTTATTTTTGGAGTCGATGTCAGTATAGAGAAATTCACATAACTTTTGGACACCGCCTCCAAAAATAACAATAATTGTACATATATATTTAAAAATTTTTGCTTAGGTGAACTAAAATTGATACAAGAATATGCAATTATTTTTTTACTTTTTAGTGCATTTTTTGTTATAGAATATTTGATTTTTGAAGTCGAGTTTCCATTTTGTCAAAATAGGTTTTATTTCTCGCTTTTCAGTGACTTTGAAGTTCTATAACTCAGAGGTGAGTAGGAGTTGACTCGGCCAAGCTCTGAGTGAGAGGTAGGGAAGAGAGATAGAGTTACTACAGGGTAACCTACCAATTATTAATATTTTCTTTTTTTAATTAAAACATTTTCTGAAAAAAATATAATAATACCAAATCTTTTTTATGGTCACTATTATACAAAGTAAATAATACAATTCAATACATACTCATTCAATACATCATTCAATACATATCTTTTGAACCTTTAAGTTTACCGCTGGACCATTGTAATAAAACTAAAAGAGGGAAATTTTTGCAAAGGATAATTTAAATATAATTATAGTTTTGGAAATTCCAAATAATTTGTCTAAATATTTTACTATTCATATCCGAGAACTAATAAAGAATTATTTACCTGATTTAATTATTTTTTCTTCGTATGGAGTATGCTCAGTATAATGTCATGGGAATTTGATGAATTAAGTTAAGTTTTACATAAAGTAGGAATTTGAGTTCTTCGAGTTAGTCTACTTTGAATTGAAAAAGTGAAAAGTACTATTTGTAGTAGTGGAAATTATTTTTCGCATAATTTGTTTTTAAAAAAAAATAAAAGTAGTGAATTTAATAATGGAGAAGACATCGCAAGCAGTCTTGGATAAGTTCAGCAGTGGAGGTGCGGCGCCGTTTGCTAAGAAAAGGAGGATAGTTTTTGGCATCAACGAGTGGGAGCATCATTTTGGTATATACAAGAAAACTGATAAAGAGCTAATTTGCCTATTTTGTGGTAAAACTTTTATTTATATAAAAAAAAGTAATTTCCAACGTCATTATACCGTGAAACATTCTGCCGAGTTTGATAAATTCGAAATAAGTACAGCAGAACGCGATCGCGTAATTTCTGTTTTAAAAAAAAATTATTTTGAACCATCGTCCGCCAAAAAATTATATGTTAATAAGGATGAGTTTACAAAAACCGCGTTATCTTTCAAAACAACGTATAGAATCGCGAAATCGCGAAAGCCATTTAGTGAATGTGACTTTATGCAGACGATAGTGGAAGACTATGTAGACTCAATGTTCGGTGGGACCGAACTTGAAGAAGAATGTAAACAATTCGTTAAAGAAGTCCCAATTTCTCGTCGAACAATAACACGGCGAGTAGAAGAAATTGATGATAACATGACAAGTCAATTAAATGAAGACATTAAGTTTTGTTATTGCTATTCATTGCAGTTGGATGAATCGACCGATGCAACAAATACTGCGCAAATGTTAATTTACATTCGTATGGTTTTCGATGATTTATTTGTTAAAGAAGAACTCTTTGCGATGATTTCCCTACATCGCGAAACGACCGCCGAAAATCTCTATGCCGGAGTACTTGCACGAATAAAATCATTACCTTTAGAAAAATTTGTTTCACTTACCGCGGATGGTGCAAGTAATATAACGGGTTGTAATAACGGTTTAATTGCACTTTTTAAAAAAATCCCTGAATTAAAAAATCTTTTATCATTTCATTGTATCATACATCAGCAGGCATTATGCATGAAAAGCCTTTCAGTTACGGAAATTGAAAATATTGTTATAAAAAAAATTAATTCGATTAAAACGCGCGCGTTGAAACATCGTTTATTTAACGAATTCGCGAAAAAAAACGATCCGGAATTTAGGGAATTAAAATATTATTCTCAAGTTAGGTGGCTTAGTAAGGGACAAATGTTTGCACGATTTTATGAAAATTTAGATGTAATTGTAAAATTTCATGAAGAAATCGGTGAGCCTTGCCCTGAACTAAGAGACTTTGATTTTACAGCAACTTTAGCTTTTCTCGTAGATTTAACTTCAATAGTTAATTTACATAATTTAAAATTACAGGGCAAAAATATTTATATTTGGGACGCGGTTAGAACTATTATAGAATTGAAAAAAATTTTAGAGATGGCGGTAAATTTTTTTGGTGGTTTAAAAATTCCAAATAATTTTCCTAAACTATTACACATTGCGAAACAATGTGTGAAGAGTGATTTTACTGAATTGTTTTTAAAATATAAATGTTTATTAGAAACGGTAATTTTACAATTTAATAATCGATTTAAAGATTTTGAAAATATAAATCTAATGAGTGATTTTTTAATGGCCCCTTTTAATAGACAATTTAAAATTTCCACTTTAATAGAAGTTTTTCTCAAATTTTTTCCGGATTCCAATGATTGCGCGTTATTAAACGAAATGATTACCCTTCCAACAAATTATAATTTATTAGGAGCCATGAACACAAGCACAAAAAGTATTTGGGAAATCGTCGCAGAAAACCCATCTTCGTTTAAATATCCGGAATTATTAAAAATATATAAAAAACGTAGTAGTTGTTTCGCATCTTCTTATCTATGTGAATCGGGATTTTCACATATGAAACATATAAAATCAGATTCGCGAAATTCCCTTACGGATAAACATTTAGAAAATATAATGCGAATATCCCAAAATACATATATTCCTGATATTGAAAATTTATCAAAATTATTCAAAGAATAATAATAGAAAACGAATAATTTTTTGTTTGTTTCTTAATTATTTTATATTGTACTAATCCCTTTCCATTTTATCTTTTTATTTCATCTCCCTACCTATTCCTATCGTTCTCCTGATGAAAGACGCCTACCGTCTTCCCGTGGTTTCCATCAATTATTATGTTATTATTTATTAGTTATTATGTTATTATTATTGTTATTATGTTATTATTATTGTTATTATTATTATTATTATTATTATTATTGTTATTATTATTATTGTTATTATTATTATTATGTTTTTTGTGTATCTCTCCATACTGTAAAAAATATTTAAACAATAAACAATTTTATAAAACTATTTCTAAATTGATTGAATAAATTAATGGGTAGTAATCGGTAGGACAACCTGTATTGAAACATCGTTCCGTCTTGCTTCAAAACATACCTTCTATACTTACTCTCACCCAGCTTATGGAGAGCCTGTAAGGCTCAGACGAGCTGTCTGAGCCCACCTCTGCTATAACTTATTTTATTTGTCTAAATATAGGTATACCAACTAAACGACCTACTAACTTTTAGTGCATTTATTAACACAATTTTTTTCTTCCGTTTTTTTTTTTTTTTTTTAATTTTTAGTGCATTTTTTCATAACAGATTTTCAGTTTTTTTAAATGCATTATGTTTTTTTTTTGGGATCGGTTTTTTTTGTAAAAAATTTTTTTGAAGTCGGTTTTTAAAAAAATTTTGTTATTTTCCCATTATAAATGAGTATACCCTTTCAAAATTTCGCAGAAATCGGTTAACATCCACATATAAAATGAGGATTTTCCTCGATTTCTCGGAGATCCTCCCATCAGAATGCGATTTGGTGCCGATGGGAACAATGGGAAATCAAACCCTTTAAAACAAAAATTCAAAATCGGTTCATAAATGACGGAGTCTGAGGTGACACGCATAAAAAAATAAAATAAAAAAATACAGCCGAATTGAGAACCATCCTCCTTTTTGAAGTCGGGTTAATAAAATATACCTCACAGACTAACATCACAATAATAATATTAATGTTAAAATATAATGACGTCAAATATAAATATTTTGTATTTAATTGATAAATGTATACAATTTACATACAATTTGTCGATATTATATCATCGATTGGTGAGATGATAGTGTCGAAAGAAATTCGTGATTCTTACTATATGGTTGTGCGATGTGGTATCTTGTTTTAAATCGATTTCAATAATCATCTACAACATAACATAATCATCATATGTGTATAATTATATATAGTAATAAATATATATGAATATTATTTTTAACAATAATAATATTCAATTGTATATTTACTATATAAAATGTTTAAAAGTTTATAATATGATGTATGTATGCAAATGGTAACAGCCAGCCACTGTACGATCATCATAATATTTATTCCTTTGAGAAAAAAAAAACAATTCAGGGTAGGCACAAATTATCAACATGATTTTATTAGCTTTACCTGTATGGCATCTATGTACACTATAAAATTTCAAATTCGCCCCAATACATAGATCAGTTTTTGTATAATAAATACGTATTTTGACTCCAAAGTAGTCATCATCAGTATAAATTAGCTAGTCGTAATTTACACTTTGACAATTAGAAATAGATAGAAAATCGAAATCAATAGACAAAAATAAAAATTAAACAAAAATTAAACAAAATAAATTAAATAAAAATAAATTTTATTGAAATTACTCTTGTTAAAATTGCTTTCATTCAAATTTACTCTTGTTAACATCACTCTTATTAAAATTATTCTTATATTGTCTCAGGATATTTTATTTGTTGCTAATTTGGTGACAGTTTCACGACGTTTCTTGGTTTTGACTAGCTTATATATATTTCTTCAAGAGCTATTTTCAATTAGGTATGGGAAATAAGACATTACAACATTGTAGAGAGACAATTTGTTCCTTTTCATTTTATTGCGTGAGTATCTATCACACACAATTTTTGGGCTGATACAATTGTAAAATATATGAGCTATCTCTTTTCTAATGGGCTGATACTATAAATCTATGATTGTGACCAAAAGAGTTCACCTGTCGCCATAATCTGGTAACAACACAATAATTGTTGAAACAATTATTGTTTACCAAAGGTACATTAATTATTCTGAAAATAAAAGCGTTAATTCTGTTAAAAATGAATTTAGAAACTAAAAAAAACTCGATAAATTACAAATAAACTATGTACAAAATAAATATTAAAAATTACAAAAAAGATTCAAAAATTCCACCTTCTTTTGCTGAAGAAAATCGTAGCCTATCATAAAAATTGTTTCACACGCTTCCCAGCATCTCTGCGTTAATCAAGGTGGACCGTTGCAGGACTTTTGCTCGTAGCTCAAGTCACGTGCTCGGTCATGGGCGTAAATGGTTTCCTTAAGAAAGTCCCACAGAAAAAAATCGGTGGGGGACAAATCTGGAGATCTTGGAAGCCAACGAATGTCACCACGTGTACTCATAATTCGGCTAGGAAAAATGTTTCTTAAAAATGCATTCACTCTGACCGTATTATGAGCCGGACAGACATCTTGTTGGAACCCTATCGTTTCCATATTTACTCCAGGTAGGTTTCAAACGGCGGGAATAATGGAGTTTTGCAGCAATTGGAGATATTTTTCACTGTTTAATGACCCAACAATAAAAAATGGGCCTATTAAGTGATCACCTAAGATACTCTCCCAAACGTTCAGTTTTTGAGGATACTGAGTACGTACATTGAAATATCGGTGTTGTTTTTTTCGAGCCCAATAACGAACAATGGAAGGATTGTGTTTTCTATGCAATGAAAATATTGACTCATCAGTAAAGAGAATATCTTTTACAAAATTCTCATCCTGATTAGCCATTTCCATCACCACTTCACAAAATTCCATTCTACGAGTATGGTCTGCGGGAAATACTTCCTGACATTTGGAATATTTAAAAGGTTAGAGGTAGAGGTAGATTGTAAAGGCTGCCCTGGACGGGCTACACTTCGACCATTGTGATGTCTTAGGATGTGAGGATGTGAGTCGAGTGGAAGGAATTTGTGAGTAGACTAGGAATTGGTAGGATTTCGGCTGCAGCCGACTATGATAGGAACTATGCCGATATTCATCTGGAGTTCGTGAAGGAAACTTTCTCAAGCATAGCCGGTTACTTCGTTCTTGTCCATATGCCGACAGTTTAGTCAATCAACCGCCCCCTTTTTTTTTTAAATTTATTTTTATAATTGACAAACTGCCGATGTCGGGATTCGAACCCATAACGTAACAGTTTCCAAGTACTGCGCAGACATAACGCCTTAGACCGCTCGGCTACTTGGCTGGTTTTAAAAGGTTAAAGGCCATTTTTCCACCAAACTTTGCGAACAGTTTCCTGGCTAATACCCACTATCTCAGTCACATCTCGTACTGATTTGGGTATTTTTTATTTCCAACATAATGCAGATTTCTGTATCCCGCCTTTCTAATCCCTCGATTTTCTCCGCAGGTTGTTTTGTGGGTGGCATTTTCTACAGTCATTTACACAACTAAAATTCTCAAATGTGTCATCTATGTTACGAATTGTCTGAAAGTAAGGTGCAGGTCGGTTCAGGAAACATTGCCCCACATCCTGCTGGAGAATTCCCACCGTAAAACCATTTAATGTCTTGAACTTTTTCTTGAGGCGTGAAAACAATCATTACAATAATGTAAAAAATAAATCAAATCAACTAAAAAAAAATGTAAACAAATATTTTAATTGTTGTTAAAATTAGTCGAACGCTTTGATTTTTCTAGAAGAAATATTAGTGTGAGAATTAATTTAGCATTGGTGATAAAATAAAACCTATTTTGACAAAATGGAAACCCGACTTCCAAAATCAAATATTCTATAACAAAAGATGCACTAAAAAGTAAAAAAATAATTGCATATTCTTGTGCCAATTTTAGTCCACCAAAGCAAAAAATTTTAAATATAGATGTACAATTATTGTTATTTTTGGAGGCGGTGTCACCATAGAGAAATTCACATAACTTTTGGACACCGCCTCCAAAAATAACAATAATTATACATCTATATTTAAAATTTTTTGCTTTGGTGGACTAAAATTGGCACAAAAATATGCAATTATTTTTTTACTTTTTAGTGCATCTTTTGTTATAGAATGTTATAGAATGATTTTAGAAGTCGGGTTTCCATTTTGTCAAAATAGGTTTTATTTCTCGCTTTTAAGTGACTTTGAAGTTCTATAACTGATTTGATTGGTCTAAATATGGGTAGACCTACTAAACGACCAACTAATTTTTAGTGAATTTTTTTATAACACTTTTTTTTTTATCCGTTTTTTTTTTTTATAGTTTTTAGTGCATTTTTTTATAACAGATTTTCAGTTTTTTTTACAAGGAATTTGGTTTTTTTTTGTAAAATTTTTTTTTTTGGGGTCGGTTTTTTTTTTTGGAAAAATTTTTTTTGAAGTCGGTTTTTAAAAAAGTTTTCTTATTTTCCCATTATGAATGAGTATACCTTTTCAAAAAAAAAAAAATTTCGCAGAAATCGGTTATCACATATAAAATGAGGATTTTTCGCGATTTCCCGAAGATCCCCTAATCAGAATGCGATTTGGTGACAATGGGACCAATGGGAAACCAAACCTTTTAAAACAAAAACAAAAAATTCAAAATCGGTTCATAAATGACAGAGTTCTGAGGGGACACACATTAAAAAAAAAAAAAAAAAAATACAGACGATTTGAGAACCATCCTCCTTTTTTGAAGTCGGGTTAAAAATGAATCAAATCAACTAAAAAAAATGTAAACAAATATTTTAATTGTTGTTAAAATTAGTCGAACGCTTTGATTTTTCTAGAAGAAATATTAGTGTGAGAATTAATTTAGCATTGGTGATAAAATGAAAACCAGATTGAGTTGTGTAAACCACAACAAATATCATTACAACGTTGCACAATTTCTTCTTTTCATTTAATATCTATGATATTAAATAATATCATAGATATTAATAATAATATCTATAATATTATATGCAGTATATGTACTGCATATAACTAACATAATTCTTGATCTGTATGTATGAATATAATGGAATTTTTTGAGTTTTCACCCATTTGCGGAAGCCTGAACATTTTGAAATTTTGCAGGCGTATTAAGAACCGGTGACAATACAAAATAATATACGTAAAAAAATTTAAAAAAGACAAAATAAAAATTTAAATATATTAATAGTCAAAATACAAATTTAACGATTTACAACGTTTTATAGTGTAATAGTATAGCTTATAGTTTCTATGGAAATGTCATCAACAAAACTTTAATAAAAAGGACATTTCCAACTGTCAAAATTTTGAATAAAATAATTAATTGACATAAATTTCCTAGGTTATATTCGATATATACTTTCTTTGGTAATAATTGGATTCATTCCATCCATCATTCGTGGGAATAATAATTAAGAATGAAACAAAAACACAAAAAATAATTTTGTTTTAAGGCTAAAAAACAAAGAATAAAATTTAGTATTTAAAAAAGCTAAAAAAACATGCTTTTATTGGAATATGAACTAAAACAAGTGGAAATAACAACTGAGTTAATTGCTTAAATACCCAGTATATACCCAGTATATAAAAAACACACAAACAAAATTTCAGCTCGATATCTCTTTTCGTTTTTGGGTTATCGTGTTTACAGACAATCGGACAGACCGACATGCGGAAATGGACTCATAAGGTAATTTTATGAACACTTTTAACAAAATTTTTTTCTACGGTCAATATTTTCAACTGTTACAAAGTCGGAACTGAATTTAATACCCTGGTATATTCATATATACCGGGTATAAAAATGCACAATAATTTAAAATAGTAATAGAATAGAATAGAATAGAAGAGATTGAAAACAAAACTCAATTTAATGTAAACAAAAGCATGGGCTCTCTTCTTACTCCTATTAGAGAGCATCCCCCATGCTTTTGTTTAAACTAAAGTTAATTTTGTTGTCAATCTCTTTATTCTATTTTAAATTATTTTGCAATTTTTTGGTCATATATTCCAATAAAAGCATATTGTTTTAGTTTTTTGAATTTTATTTTCAATTTAATATTCACAAAGTCCCGATAGGGCTGATAGTATTGCACCAAAAAATGTTAAGAAGAAGAAATGAACATACAACTATCATTTGTCAAAGATTAATTAATAAACTTACCTTCAGGCAATATTGTCATTCTATGGTCACCAAGTTTTGAAAGTAAAATCTAGTTAGTATATTTATAAAAAAATAAAGTTTTATTTGAAGCATATTTTATTTGACGAAAACCAAATGGATAAAGCATCATTTATAAAAAGTACAAAAAAAAGAGGCACACAAAACAATTTTTTTGGAGTGCAACTTAAAACTTCCCATTGTTACCCAAACACGATACAAAACCTAACAATACGCATGCAAATCAAATCAATCTAACCAATATTATAATATGAATATAACATAATATTTATATATAAAAATATTAAAGAATTGGTTGGTTCCTTCCAGGACCGAACTTGTGAACTTCAGCGCGTTAAGCAGACGTGATAACCACTATACTATGGAACCACTGATAGTTTAATTATCATTGGTTTTACCAAAGAATACAATATACATAGAAGCGTATAACAACGATTTTTGTGTCCCTTGAAATTTGAAGCTGGTCCGTTGACCGATAGATGACAAAAAATCATAGTTATACGCCTCTATGTATATTGTATTCTTTGGTTTTACTTTCACATTGGACTCCACATAAATAAAATAAATATAACTATGTGAGCATTTAAAAAAATTAATGCATTGGTTCCATCCAGGATCGAACTGGAGACCTTCTGCGTGTAAAGCAGACGTGATAACCACTACACTATGGAACCTCTGAAAGTTTAATTATCATTGGTTTTACTTACAAATTTGAATCCCCAGAAATAAAATAAATAAACTTGTGTGAGCATTTAAAAATATTAATGCATTGGTTCCATCCAGGATCGAACTGGAGGCCTTCTGCGTGTAAAGCAGACGTGATAACCACTACACTATGGAACCACAGATAGTTTAATTATCATTGGTTTTACTTTCCAAATGGACTCCCCAGAAATAAAATAAATAAACTTGTGGCATTGGTTCCATCCAGGATCGAACTGGAGTCCTTCTACGTAACTGTAAAGCAGACGTGATAACCACTACACTATAGTACCACTGATAGTTTAATTATCATTGGTTTTACTTTCAAATTGGACTCCGCAATAATAACAAATAAACCTATGTGAGCATTTAAAAATATTAATGCAAATATCATGCAGGATCGAACTGGAGACCTTCTGCATGTTAAGCAGACGTGATAACCACAACACTATGGAACCACTGATAGTTTAATTATCATTGGGTTTACTTTCCAATTGGACTCCGCAAAAATAAAATAAATAAATATATGTGAGCATTTAAAAATATTAATGCATTGGTTCCATCCAGGATCGAACTGGAGACCTTCTGCGTGTGAAGCAGACGTGATAACCACTACACTATGGAACCACTGATAGTTTAATTTTCATTGGGTTTACTTTCCAATTGGACTCCGCAAAAATAAAATAAATAAAATTATGTGAGCATTTAAAAATATTAAGGCATTGGTTCCATCCAGGATCGAACTGGAGACCTTCTGCGTGTGAAGCAGACGTGATAACTACTACACTATGGAACCACTGATAGTTTAATTATCATTGGGTTTACTTTCCAATTGGACTCCGCAAAAATAAAATAAATAAACTTATGTGAGCATTTAAAAATATTAAGGCATTGGTTCCATCCAGGATCGAACTGGAGACCTTCTGCGTGTGAAGTAGACGTGATAACCACTACACTATGAAACCTCTGATAGTTTAATTTTCATTGGGTTTACTTTCCAATTGGACTCCGCAAAAATAAAATAAATAAAATTATGTGAGCATTTAAAAATATTAAGGCATTGGTTCCATCCAGGATCGAACTGGAGACCTTCTGCGTGTGAAGCAGACGTGATAACTACTACACTATGGAACCACTGATAGTTTAATTATCATTGGGTTTACTTTCCAATTGGACTCCGCAAAAATAAAATAAATAAACTTATGTGAGCATTTAAAAATATTAAGGCATTGGTTCCATCCAGGATCGAACTGGAGACCTTCTGCGTGTAAAGCAGACGTGATAACCACCACACTATGGAACCACTGATAGTTTAATTATCATTAGGTTTACTTTCCAATTGGACTCCGCAAAAATAAAATAAATAAACTTATGTGAGCATTTAAAAATATTAATGCATTGGTTCCATCCAGGATCGAACTGGAGACCTTCTGCGTGTGAAGCAGACGTGATAACCACTACACTATGAAACCTCTGATAGTTTAATTATCATTGGTTTTTTTTTTCAAATTTGACTCCGCAAAAATAAAATAAATAAACTTATGTGAGCATTTAAAAATATTAATGCATTGGTTCCATCCAGGATCGAACTGGAGGCCTTCTGCGTGTAAAGCAGACGTGATAACCACTACACTATGGAACCACAGATAGTTTAATTATCATTGGTTTTACTTTCCAAATGGACTCCCCAGAAATAAAATAAGTAAACTTGTGGCATTGGTTCCATCCAGGATCGAACTGGAGTCCTTCTACGTAACTGTAAAGCAGACGTGATAACCACTACACTATAGTACCACTGATAGTTTAATTATCATTGGTTTTACTTTCAAATTGGACTCCGCAATAATAACAAATAAACCTATGTGAGCATTTAAAAATATTAATGCAAATATCATGCAGGATCGAACTGGAGACCTTCTGCATGTTAAGCAGACGTGATAACCACAACACTATGGAACCACTGATAGTTTAATTATCATTGGGTTTACTTTCCAATTGGACTCCGCAAAAATAAAATAAATAAATATATGTGAGCATTTAAAAATATTAATGCATTGGTTCCATCCAGGATCGAACTGGAGACCTTCTGCGTGTAAAGCAGACGTGATAACCACTACACTATGGAACCTCTGATAGTTTAATGATCATTGGTTTTTTTTTTCAAATTTGACTCCGCAATAATAACATAAATAAACTTATGTGAGCATTTAAAAATATTAATACATTGGTTCCATCCAGGATCGAACTGGAGACCTTCTGCGTGTTAAGCAGACGTGATAACCACTACACTATGGAACCACTGATAGTTTAATTTTCATTGGGTTTACTTTCCAATTGGACTCCGCAAAAATAAAATAAATAAAATTATGTGAGCATTTAAAAATATTAAGGCATTGGTTCCATCCAGGATCGAACTGGAGACCTTCTGCGTGTGAAGTAGACGTGATAACCACTACACTATGAAACCTCTGATAGTTTAATTTTCATTGGGTTTACTTTCCAATTGGACTCCGCAAAAATAAAATAAATAAAATTATGTGAGCATTTAAAAATATTAAGGCATTGGTTCCATCCAGGATCGAACTGGAGACCTTCTGCGTGTGAAGCAGACGTGATAACTACTACACTATGGAACCACTGATAGTTTAATTATCATTGGGTTTACTTTCCAATTGGACTCCGCAAAAATAAAATAAATAAACTTATGTGAGCATTTAAAAATATTAATGCATTGGTTCCATCCAGGATCGAACTGGAGACCTTCTGCGTGTGAAGCAGACGTGATAACCACTACACTATGAAACCTCTGATAGTTTAATTATCATTGGTTTTTTTTTTTCAAATTTGACTCCGCAAAAATAAAATAAATAAACTTATGTGAGCATTTAAAAATATTAATGCATTGGTTCCATCCAGGATCGAACTGGAGGCCTTCTGCGTGTAAAGCAGACGTGATAACCACTACACTATGGAACCACAGATAGTTTAATTATCATTGGTTTTACTTTCCAAATGGACTCCCCAGAAATAAAATAAATAAACTTGTGGCATTGGTTCCATCCAGGATCGAACTGGAGTCTTTCTACGTAACTGTAAAGCAGACGTGATAACCACTACACTATAGTACCACTGATAGTTTAATTATCATTGGTTTTACTTTCAAATTGGACTCCGCAATAATAACAAATAAACCTATGTGAGCATTTAAAAATATTAATGCAAATATCATGCAGGATCGAACTGGAGACCTTCTGCATGTTAAGCAGACGTGATAACCACAACACTATGGAACCACTGATAGTTTAATTATCATTGGGTTTACTTTCCAATTGGACTCCGCAAAAATAAAATAAATAAATTTATGTGATCATTTAAAAATATTAATGCATTGGTTCCATCCAGGATCGAACTGGAGACCTTCTGCGTGTGAAGCAGACGTGATAACCACTACACTATGGAACCTCTGATAGTTTAATTATCATTGGTTTTTTTTTTCAAATTTGACTCCGCAATAATAACATAAATAAACTTATGTGAGCATTTAAAAATATTAATATATTGGTTCCATCCAGGATCGAACTGGAGACCTTCTGCGTGTTAAGCAGACGTGATAACCACTACACTATGGAACCACTGATAGTTTAATTTTCATTGGGTTTACTTTCCAATTGGACTCCGCAAAAATAAAATAAATAAAATTATGTGAGCATTTAAAAATATTAAGGCATTGGTTCCATCCAGGATCGAACTGGAGACCTTCAGCGTGTGAAGCAGACGTGATAACTACTGCACTATGGAACCACTGATAGTTTAATTATCATTGGGTTTACTTTCCAATTGGACTCCGAAAAATAAAATAAATAAACTTATGTGAGCATTTAAAAATATTAAGGCATTGGTTCCATCCAGGATCGAACTGGAGACCTTCTGCGTGTAAAGCAGACGTGATAACCACCACACTATGGAACCACTGATAGTTTAATTATCATTAGGTTTACTTTCCAATTGGACTCCGCAAAAATAAAATAAATTAACTTATGTGAGCATTTAAAAATATTAATGCATTGGTTCCATCCAGGATCGAACTGAAGTATAAATAAAATAAATAAAATAAATAAAATGAAAATAAATAAACTTGTGGCATTGGATCCATCCAGAATCGAACTGGAGACCTTCTGCGTGTAAAGCAGACGTGATAACCGCTACACTATGGAACCACTGATAGTTTAATTATCATTGGGTTTACTTTCCAATTGGACTCCGTAAAAATAAAATAAATAAACTTATGTGAGCATTTAAAAATATTAAGGCATTGGTTCCATCCAGGATCGAACTGGAGACCTTCTGCGTGTGAAGCAGACGTGATAACCACTACACTATGAAACCTCTGATAGTTTAATTATCATTGGTTTTTTTTTTTCAAATTTGACTCCGCAAAAATAAAATAAATAAACTTATGTGAGCATTTAAAAATATTAATGCATTGGTTCCATCCTGGATCGAACTGGAGACCTTCTGCGTGTTAAGCAGACGTGATAACCACTACACTATGGAACCACTGATAGTTTAATTATCATTGGGTTTACTTTCCAATTGGACTCCGCAAAAATAAAATAAATATACTTATGTGAGCATTTAAAAATATTAAGGCTTTGGTTCCATCCAGGATCGAACTGGAGACCTTCTGCGTGTAAAGCAGACGTGATAACCACTACACTATGGAACCACTGATAGTTTAATTATCATTAAGTTTACTTTCCAATTGGACTCCGCAAAAATAAAATAAATAAACTTATGTGAGCATTTAAAAATATTAATGCATTGGTTCCATCCAGGATCGAACTGGAGACCTTCTGCGTGTTAAGCAGACGTGATAACCACTACACTATGGAACCACTGATAGTTTAATTATCATTGGGTTTACTTTCCAATTGGACTCCGCAAAAATAAAATAAATATACTTATGTGAGCATTTAAAAATATTAAGGCTTTGGTTCCATCCAGGATCGAACTGGAGACCTTCTGCGTGTTAAGCAGACGTGATAACCACTACACTATGGAACCACTGATAGTTTAATTATCATTGGGTTTACTTTCCAATTGGACTCCGCAAAAATAAAATAAATATACTTATGTGAGCATTTAAAAATATTAAGGCATTGGTTCCATCCAGGATCGAACTGGAGACCTTCTGCGTGTGAAGTAGACGTGATAACCACTACACTATGAAACCTCTGATAGTTTAATTATCATTGGTTTTTTTTTTTCAAATTTGACTCCCCAGAAATAAAATAAATAAACTTGTGGCATTGGATCCATCCAGAATCGAACTGGAGACCTTCTGCGTGTAAAGCAGACGTGATAACCACTACACTATGAAACCTCTGATAGTTTAATTATCATTGGATTTACTTTCCAATTGGACTCCGCAAAAATAAAATAAATATACTTATGTGAGCATTTAAAAATATTAAGGCTTTGGTTCCATCCAGGGTCGAACTGGAGACCTTCTGCGTGTAAAGCAGACGTGATAACCACTACTCTATGGAACCACTGATAGTTTAATTATCATTAAGTTTACTTTCCAATTGGACTCCGCAAAAATAAAATAAATAAACTTATGTGAGCATTTAAAAATATTAATGCATTGGTTCCATCCAGGATCGAACTGGAGACCTTCTGCGTGTTAAGCAGACGTGATAACCACTACACTATGGAACCACTGATAGTTTAATTATCATTGGGTTTACTTTCCAATTGGACTCCGCAAAAATAAAATAAATATACTTATGTGAGCATTTAAAAATATTAAGGCTTTGGTTCCATCCAGGATCGAACTGGAGACCTTCTGCGTGTTAAGCAGACGTGATAACCACTACACTATGGAACCACTGATAGTTTAATTATCATTGGGTTTACTTTCCAATTGGACTCCGCAAAAATAAAATAAATATACTTATGTGAGCATTTAAAAATATTAAGGCTTTGGTTCCATCCAGGATCGAACTGGAGACCATCTGCGTGTAAAGCAGACGTGATAACCACTACACTATGGACCCACTGATAGTTTAATTATCATTAAGTTTACTTTCCAATTGGACTCCGCAAAAATAAAATAAATAAACTTATGTGAGCATTTAAAAATATTAATGCATTGGTTCCATCCAGGATCGAACTGGAGACCTTCTGCGTGTTAAGCAGACGTGATAACCACTACACTATGGAACCACTGATAGTTTAATTATCATTGGGTTTACTTTCCAATTGGACTCCGCAAAAATAAAATAAATATACTTATGTGAGCATTTAAAAATATTAAGGCTTTGGTTCCATCCAGGATCGAACTGGAGACCTTCTGCGTGTAAAGCAGACGTGATAACCACTACACTATGAAACCTCTGATAGTTTAATTATCATTGGGTTTACTTTCCAATTGGACTCCGCAAAAATAAAATAAATATACTTATGTGAGCATTTAAAAATATTAATGCATTGGTTCCATCCAGGATCGAACTGGAGACCTTCTGCGTGTGAAGCAGACGTGATAACCACTACACTATGGAACCACTGATAGTTTAATTATCATTGGGTTTACTTTCCAATTGGACTCCGCAAAAATAAAATAAATATACTTATGTGAGCATTTAAAAATATTAAGGCATTGGTTCCATCCAGGATCGAACTGGAGACCTTCTGCGTGTGAAGTAGACGTGATAACCACTACACTATGAAACCTCTGATAGTTTAATTATCATTGGTTTTTTTTTTTCAAATTTGACTCCCCAGAAATAAAATAAATAAACTTGTGGCATTGGATCCATCCAGAATCGAACTGGAGACCTTCTGCGTGTAAAGCAGACGTGATAACCACTACACTATGAAACCTCTGATAGTTTAATTATCATTGGGTTTACTTTCCAATTGGACTCCGCAAAAATAAAATAAATATACTTATGTGAGCATTTAAAAATATTAAGGCTTTGGTTCCATCCAGGGTCGAACTGGAGACCTTCTGCGTGTAAAGCAGACGTGATAACCACTACTCTATGGAACCACTGATAGTTTAATTATCATTAAGTTTACTTTCCAATTGGACTCCGCAAAAATAAAATAAATAAACTTATGTGAGCATTTAAAAATATTAATGCATTGGTTCCATCCAGGATCGAACTGGAGACCTTCTGCGTGTTAAGCAGACGTGATAACCACTACACTATGGAACCACTGATAGTTTAATTATCATTGGGTTTACTTTCCAATTGGACTCCGCAAAAATAAAATAAATATACTTATGTGAGCATTTAAAAATATTAAGGCTTTGGTTCCATCCAGGATCGAACTGGAGACCTTCTGCGTGTTAAGCAGACGTGATAACCACTACACTATGGAACCACTGATAGTTTAATTATCATTGGGTTTACTTTCCAATTGGACTCCGCAAAAATAAAATAAATATACTTATGTGAGCATTTAAAAATATTAAGGCTTTGGTTCCATCCAGGATCGAACTGGAGACCATCTGCGTGTAAAGCAGACGTGATAACCACTACACTATGGACCCACTGATAGTTTAATTATCATTAAGTTTACTTTCCAATTGGACTCCGCAAAAATAAAATAAATAAACTTATGTGAGCATTTAAAAATATTAATGCATTGGTTCCATCCAGGATCGAACTGGAGACCTTCTGCGTGTTAAGCAGACGTGATAACCACTACACTATGGAACCACTGATAGTTTAATTATCATTGGGTTTACTTTCCAATTGGACTCCGCAAAAATAAAATAAATATACTTATGTGAGCATTTAAAAATATTAAGGCTTTGGTTCCATCCAGGATCGAACTGGAGACCTTCTGCGTGTAAAGCAGACGTGATAACCACTACACTATGAAACCTCTGATAGTTTAATTATCATTGGGTTTACTTTCCAATTGGACTCCGCAAAAATAAAATAAATATACTTATGTGAGCATTTAAAAATATTAATGCATTGGTTCCATCCAGGATCGAACTGGAGACCTTCTGCGTGTGAAGCAGACGTGATAACCACTACACTATGGAACCACTGATAGTTTAATTATCATTGGGTTTACTTTCCAATTGGACTCCGCAAAAATAAAATAAATATACTTATGTGAGCATTTAAAAATATTAATGCATTGGTTCCATCCAGGATCGAACTGGAGACCTTCTGCGTGTGAAGTAGACGTGATAACCACTACACTATGAAACCTCTGATAGTTTAATTATCATTGGTTTTTTTTTTTCAAATTTGACTCCCCAGAAATAAAATAAATAAACTTGTGGCATTGGATCCATCCAGAATCGAACTGGAGACCTTCTGCGTGTAAAGCAGACGTGATAACCACTACACTATGAAACCTCTGATAGTTTAATTATCATTAGGTTTACTTTCCAATTGGACTCCGCAAAAATAAAATAAATAAACTTATGTGAGCATTTAAAAATATTAATGCATTGGTTCCATCCAGGATCGAACTGGAGACCTTCTGCGTGTGAAGCAGACGTGATAACCACTACACTATGAAACCTCTGATAGTTTAATTATCATTGGTTTTTTTTTTCAAATTTGACTCCGCAAAAATAAAATAAATAAACTTATGTGAGCATTTAAAAATATTAATGCATTGGTTCCATCCAGGATCGAACTGGAGGCCTTCTGCGTGTAAAGCAGACGTGATAACCACTACACTATGGAACCACAGATAGTTTAATTATCATTGGTTTTACTTTCCAAATGGACTCCCCAGAAATAAAATAAATAAACTTGTGGCATTGGTTCCATCCAGGATCGAACTGGAGTCCTTCTACGTAACTGTAAAGCAGACGTGATAACCACTACACTATAGTACCACTGATAGTTTAATTATCATTGGTTTTACTTTCAAATTGGACTCCGCAATAATAACAAATAAACCTATGTGAGCATTTAAAAATATTAATGCAAATATCATGCAGGATCGAACTGGAGACCTTCTGCATGTTAAGCAGACGTGATAACCACAACACTATGGAACCACTGATAGTTTAATTATCATTGGGTTTACTTTCCAATTGGACTCCGCAAAAATAAAATAAATAAATATATGTGAGCATTTAAAAATATTAATGCATTGGTTCCATCCAGGATCGAACTGGAGACCTTCTGCGTGTAAAGCAGACGTGATAACCACTACACTATGGAACCTCTGATAGTTTAATTATCATTGGTTTTTTTTTTCAAGTTTGACTCCGCAATAATAACATAAATAAACTTATGTGAGCATTTAAAAATATTAATACATTGGTTCCATCCAGGATCGAACTGGAGACCTTCTGCGTGTTAAGCAGACGTGATAACCACTACACTATGGAACCACTGATAGTTTAATTTTCATTGGGTTTACTTTCCAATTGGACTCCGCAAAAATAAAATAAATAAAATTATGTGAGCATTTAAAAATATTAAGGCATTGGTTCCATCCAGGATCGAACTGGAGACCTTCTGCGTGTGAAGTAGACGTGATAACCACTACACTATGAAACCTCTGATAGTTTAATTTTCATTGGGTTTACTTTCCAATTGGACTCCGCAAAAATAAAATAAATAAAATTATGTGAGCATTTAAAAATATTAAGGCATTGGTTCCATCCAGGATCGAACTGGAGACCTTCTGCGTGTGAAGCAGACGTGATAACTACTACACTATGGAACCACTGATAGTTTAATTATCATTGGGTTTACTTTCCAATTGGACTCCGCAAAAATAAAATAAATAAACTTATGTGAGCATTTAAAAATATTAATGCATTGGTTCCATCCAGGATCGAACTGGAGACCTTCTGCGTGTGAAGCAGACGTGATAACCACTACACTATGAAACCTCTGATAGTTTAATTATCATTGGTTTTTTTTTTTCAAATTTGACTCCGCAAAAATAAAATAAATAAACTTATGTGAGCATTTAAAAATATTAATGCATTGGTTCCATCCAGGATCGAACTGGAGGCCTTCTGCGTGTAAAGCAGACGTGATAACCACTACACTATGGAACCACAGATAGTTTAATTATCATTGGTTTTACTTTCCAAATGGACTCCCCAGAAATAAAATAAATAAACTTGTGGCATTGGTTCCATCCAGGATCGAACTGGAGTCTTTCTACGTAACTGTAAAGCAGACGTGATAACCACTACACTATAGTACCACTGATAGTTTAATTATCATTGGTTTTACTTTCAAATTGGACTCCGCAATAATAACAAATAAACCTATGTGAGCATTTAAAAATATTAATGCAAATATCATGCAGGATCGAACTGGAGACCTTCTGCATGTTAAGCAGACGTGATAACCACAACACTATGGAACCACTGATAGTTTAATTATCATTGGGTTTACTTTCCAATTGGACTCCGCAAAAATAAAATAAATAAATTTATGTGATCATTTAAAAATATTAATGCATTGGTTCCATCCAGGATCGAACTGGGGACCTTCTGCGTGTGAAGCAGACGTGATAACCACTACACTATGGAACCTCTGATAGTTTAATTATCATTGGTTTTTTTTTTCAAATTTGACTCCGCAATAATAACATAAATAAACTTATGTGAGCATTTAAAAATATTAATATATTGGTTCCATCCAGGATCGAACTGGAGACCTTCTGCGTGTTAAGCAGACGTGATAACCACTACACTATGGAACCACTGATAGTTTAATTTTCATTGGGTTTACTTTCCAATTGGACTCCGCAAAAATAAAATAAATAAAATTATGTGAGCATTTAAAAATATTAAGGCATTGGTTCCATCCAGGATCGAACTGGAGACCTTCAGCGTGTGAAGCAGACGTGATAACTACTGCACTATGGAACCACTGATAGTTTAATTATCATTGGGTTTACTTTCCAATTGGACTCCGAAAAATAAAATAAATAAACTTATGTGAGCATTTAAAAATATTAAGGCATTGGTTCCATCCAGGATCGAACTGGAGACCTTTTGCGTGTAAAGCAGACGTGATAACCACCACACTATGGAACCACTGATAGTTTAATTATCATTAGGTTTACTTTCCAATTGGACTCCGCAAAAATAAAATAAATTAACTTATGTGAGCATTTAAAAATATTAATGCATTGGTTCCATCCAGGATCGAACTGAAGTATAAATAAAATAAATAAAATAAATAAAATGAAAATAAATAAACTTGTGGCATTGGATCCATCCAGAATCGAACTGGAGACCTTCTGCGTGTAAAGCAGACGTGATAACCGCTACACTATGGAACCACTGATAGTTTAATTATCATTGGGTTTACTTTCCAATTGGACTCCGTAAAAATAAAATAAATAAACTTATGTGAGCATTTAAAAATATTAAGGCATTGGTTCCATCCAGGATCGAACTGGAGACCTTCTGCGTGTGAAGCAGACGTGATAACCACTACACTATGAAACCTCTGATAGTTTAATTATCATTGGTTTTTTTTTTTCAAATTTGACTCCGCAAAAATAAAATAAATAAACTTATGTGAGCATTTAAAAATATTAATGCATTGGTTCCATCCAGGATCGAACTGGAGACCTTCTGCGTGTTAAGCAGACGTGATAACCACTACACTATGGAACCACTGATAGTTTAATTATCATTGGGTTTACTTTCCAATTGGACTCCGCAAAAATAAAATAAATATACTTATGTGAGCATTTAAAAATATTAAGGCTTTGGTTCCATCCAGGATCGAACTGGAGACCTTCTGCGTGTAAAGCAGACGTGATAACCACTACACTATGGAACCACTGATAGTTTAATTATCATTAAGTTTACTTTCCAATTGGACTCCGCAAAAATAAAATAAATAAACTTATGTGAGCATTTAAAAATATTAATGCATTGGTTCCATCCAGGATCGAACTGGAGACCTTCTGCGTGTTAAGCAGACGTGATAACCACTACACTATGGAACCACTGATAGTTTAATTATCATTGGGTTTACTTTCCAATTGGACTCCGCAAAAATAAAATAAATATACTTATGTGAGCATTTAAAAATATTAAGGCTTTGGTTCCATCCAGGATCGAACTGGAGACCTTCTGCGTGTTAAGCAGACGTGATAACCACTACACTATGGAACCACTGATAGTTTAATTATCATTGGGTTTACTTTCCAATTGGACTCCGCAAAAATAAAATAAATATACTTATGTGAGCATTTAAAAATATTAAGGCATTGGTTCCATCCAGGATCGAACTGGAGACCTTCTGCGTGTGAAGTAGACGTGATAACCACTACACTATGAAACCTCTGATAGTTTAATTATCATTGGTTTTTTTTTTTCAAATTTGACTCCCCAGAAATAAAATAAATAAACTTGTGGCATTGGATCCATCCAGAATCGAACTGGAGACCTTCTGCGTGTAAAGCAGACGTGATAACCACTACACTATGAAACCTCTGATAGTTTAATTATCATTGGGTTTACTTTCCAATTGGACTCCGCAAAAATAAAATAAATATACTTATGTGAGCATTTAAAAATATTAAGGCTTTGGTTCCATCCAGGGTCGAACTGGAGACCTTCTGCGTGTAAAGCAGACGTGATAACCACTACTCTATGGAACCACTGATAGTTTAATTATCATTAAGTTTACTTTCCAATTGGACTCCGCAAAAATAAAATAAATAAACTTATGTGAGCATTTAAAAATATTAATGCATTGGTTCCATCCAGGATCGAACTGGAGACCTTCTGCGTGTTAAGCAGACGTGATAACCACTACACTATGGAACCACTGATAGTTTAATTATCATTGGGTTTACTTTCCAATTGGACTCCGCAAAAATAAAATAAATATACTTATGTGAGCATTTAAAAATATTAAGGCTTTGGTTCCATCCAGGATCGAACTGGAGACCTTCTGCGTGTTAAGCAGACGTGATAACCACTACACTATGGAACCACTGATAGTTTAATTATCATTGGGTTTACTTTCCAATTGGACTCCGCAAAAATAAAATAAATATACTTATGTGAGCATTTAAAAATATTAAGGCTTTGGTTCCATCCAGGATCGAACTGGAGACCTTCTGCGTGTAAAGCAGACGTGATAACCACTACACTATGGACCCACTGATAGTTTAATTATCATTAAGTTTACTTTCCAATTGGACTCCGCAAAAATAAAATAAATAAACTTATGTGAGCATTTAAAAATATTAATGCATTGGTTCCATCCAGGATCGAACTGGAGACCTTCTGCGTGTTAAGCAGACGTGATAACCACTACACTATGGAACCACTGATAGTTTAATTATCATTGGGTTTACTTTCCAATTGGACTCCGCAAAAATAAAATAAATATACTTATGTGAGCATTTAAAAATATTAAGGCTTTGGTTCCATCCAGGATCGAACTGGAGACCTTCTGCGTGTAAAACAGACGTGATAACCACTACACTATGGAACCACTGATAGTTTAATTATCATTAGGTTTACTTTCCAATTGGACTCCGCAAAAATAAAATAAATAAACTTATGTGAGCATTTAAAAATATTAATGCATTGGTTCCATCCAGGATCGAACTGGAGACCTCCTGCGTGTTAAGCAGACGTGATAACCACTACACTATGGAACCTCTGATAGTTTAATTATCATTGGTTTTACTTTCAAATTTGACTCCGCAAAAATAAAATAAATAAACTTATGTGAGCATTTAAAAATATTAATGCATTGGTTCCATCCAGGATCGAACTGGAGACCTTCTGCGTGTGAAGCAGACGTGATAACCACTACACTATGGAACCTCTGATAGTTTAATTATCATTGGTTTTTTTTTTCAAATTTGACTCCGCAATAATAACATAAATAAACTTATGTGAGCATTTAAAAATATTAATGCATTGGTTCCATCCAGGATCGAACTGGAGACCTTCTGCGTGTGAAGCAGACGTGATAACCACTACACTATGGAACCACTGATAGTTTAATTATCATTGGGTTTACTTTCCAATTGGACTCCGTAAAAATAAAATAAATAAACTTATGTGAGCATTTAAAAATATTAAGGCATTGGTTCCATCCAGGATCGAACTGGAGACCTTCTGCGTGTGAAGTAGACGTGATAACCACTACACTATGAAACCTCTGATAGTTTAATTATCATTGGTTTTTTTTTTTCAAATTTGACTCCCCAGAAATAAAATAAATAAACTTGTGGCATTGGATCCATCCAGAATCGAACTGGAGACCTTCTGCGTGTAAAGCAGACGTGATAACCACTACACTATGAAACCTCTGATAGTTTAATTATCATTGGGTTTACTTTCCAATTGGACTCCGCAAAAATAAAATAAATATACTTATGTGAGCATTTAAAAATATTAATGCATTGGTTCCATCCAGGATCGAACTGGAGACCTTCTGCGTGTGAAGCAGACGTGATAACCACTACACTATGGAACCACTGATAGTTTAATTATCATTGGGTTTACTTTCCAATTGGACTCCGTAAAAATAAAATAAATAAACTTATGTGAGCATTTAAAAATATTAAGGCATTGGTTCCATCCAGGATCGAACTGGAGACCTTCTGCGTGTGAAGTAGACGTGATAACCACTACACTATGAAACCTCTGATAGTTTAATTATCATTGGTTTTTTTTTTTCAAATTTGACTCCCCAGAAATAAAATAAATAAACTTGTGGCATTGGATCCATCCAGAATCGAACTGGAGACCTTCTGCGTGTAAAGCAGACGTGATAACCGCTACACTATGGAACCACTGATAGTTTAGTTATCATTGGTTTTACTTTCAAATTGGACTCCGTAAAAATAAAATAAATAAACTTATGTGAGCATTTAAAAATATTAATGCATTGGTTCCATCCAGGATCGAACTGGAGACCTTCTGCGTGTAAAGCAGACGTGATAACCGCTACACTATGGAACCGTTGATGCTCTAAACTAACAGTGATTTAACTATATGAATTGATCAGCCCTGAATAAATTGTTATTAAATTGTGGTTTTGTTGTAATTAGATTATATTATTTTGTTTACTACAAATTTTATAAATATTATGAGTACCTACATTCATTTATGGTTCAACATCAGATATCGTCGTCATTTGCATATATACAACGTAATCATCATACATAATTGTCTTAAACATCCTCTGTTTGATGCCCATTTGCCTGGTATATATTAAAAACTTTGAACACTTATGAAATTAAAATTTTTCAGGAGATTGATCTTGTCTCATAGGGCTAATTACTAAAGGATAAGATCTATTTACTATACCGTCTGTTTAGTGTACATCTTCGTATCATATATCCCACGAGTATGAGAGAGTACATATGTACATATACATTAAGCAATATGTATGAGAAGGATGTCTTATAGGTTTGATAAACAAGAATATTTTTGAAAATAGTGAATAATATTCATAACGAGTATGAGAGAGTACATATGTATACATTTAGCAATGCGTATGAGAAGGAGGTCTTATAGGTTTGAGTGGTTGGTGACCACTCGAACAGTTATGAAAAATATGCTTGTTCATCAAACATATAAGACCTCCTTCTCATACACATTGCTTAATATATATGTACATATGTACTCTCTCATACTCGTGGGATCTATGATACGAAGATGTAAATTAAACGTTGTGTATATATATATATATATTCATATAAATTTCGATTTTTGCCCCAATTTCCTAGATTAAAATTTTTGTATTTTATAAATACGAATTTTGACTACAAAGTAGTCATCATCAGTATGAATTAGCTAATTGTAATTACTGTCCGAGGAGATATTATTGTTGCTAATTTGGTGACGGTCTGCACCAAATATATATATATATATATATATATATATATATATATATATATATATGTATATATATACATATATATATATATATATATATATAAACAATTGTTTATAGCAAATATATGTATATATATATATATATATATATACATTTAATTAATTTTTTTTAAATAAACAAATTAAGGACAAACAATTGTTTATAGCAAACAATCAAGAACAAAAGATAAACTAACGATATATCAAAATAAAAATTCAAAAATTAAAAAAAAAATTATGGGGGCTAAATTTGGTCACCCTATACATGTTACCCTGGTAATCCATATCGTTTATTTGTTTTTCGTATATTTGTTCCCCGGGCCCCGGATTTGATTATTTATGCGCACATAGGTTTGACAGCGTTGTTTGACCCACCTGCTTTATTTTTGTGCGCACAATGATGTTTTGGTGTTTTGGTTGTGGCTTAAATCATGTCTTTGGGTGGTCTTCGTTTTGTTATAATGCATTGTCGTCTATTGGATGTTGTAGAAAAATGATAGAATCGTGGAAGGAAGTGGAGGTGTGTGTTATTATCCACTTGGTTCGACTCACCCTATATATATATATATATATATATATATATATATATATATATATATATATATATTGTAGACTTATATGTATATAACCGTCCAAGTAGCCGAGCTAAGCCGTCTAAGTAAGGCCGTCTTAGGCGTTATATCTACTTGGAACTGGGAGGTTATGGTTTCGAATCCCGACATCGGCAATTTGTCAATTATATTAAGAAAAAAAAGACGCGGTTAATTGACTATACTGTCGGCGTATGGAAAATTCCTTCCACTCCACTCACATCCTTACATCTTTAGGCGTCACAATGGACCGACCTTATGGCCGAAGGGTAGCCACCCTAGGGGCAGCCGCCACAATCTATCTATTTATACATATATATATATATATATATATATATATATATATATATATATATATATATATATTTATATATATTTATATATATATATATATATATATATATATATATATATATATATATATATATATATATATATATATATATATATGATATCGTATGTTGTAGACAATAATTTTTACTATTATTCTATCTCTCATTATTTACCTTGTAAAACGCATAAACAATGAGCGACAAATATAATGGTATATAAACAACGTTAAATAAAGCAATGTCATATTTATTATATCCGGTGTATAATATATACAAGGATGTATTAAGTTTAGTCGCGAATGGACAAACACAGAGCATGCATCCTTATTTTCGCCAGGAGAAAAATAAACATCTTTTAACCGTAAGAGATAAAAGGAAAGTTTCAAAAGGAAATTGGATATTTACAGATATTGTCAGATGGCAAAATATACACTCCCGTTCAAAAAAAAAATGAACAGACCCGAACCGAATCAGTCTCTCACAATTTTGATTATTCTTGTAGTAACAGATACAACATTTTATTTTATTTTTATATATAAGAGTAAGATATAATACTTGACATGTATTAACATTACATATATTTTTTTAATTCTCACTCTGTCACTGACACCGTATATACAAATAAAAAATATAAATTCAGTTTATACTTCCATTTCTTTTTTCCACACTTAAAAAATATACTACTTATCTTTGTTTATAAATAAATAAAATTATACATTATACCGAGAGTTACAAAAGTGAGGAGTTTTATGAAACTTTTTTGAACGGGAGTGTACATGAAAAGTGTCAAACTCAGAAACCCAATGATTTGGAATCAATTTAGAGAAATTTTTAGAGCAATTTAGAGCAAGACGAGACGAGACTAGTATGGCTCTTGTATTGTTTTGACTTGTAGAAGTTTTTTATCGTTTAAAAATAAAATAAAACCTTAAAATCTTTTTTCTATTTATATAAAGTGCATATTTTTCTAATTTATTTATACTAGCTGTTTCCCACGACTTTGTCCGCATTTACCTATATGAAATGAATTTATATAGCTATCTACTATGGTTTATATAAAATTGGAGTCGGTTAAAATTTTTGTTGATTTTATCATTTCCACAGGAACTATACTTCTGAAAAATAACTATAAAATTATTTTATTAAATTTTTGTTTCAATTTTGAAATGTCAACTTTGATTGTCGTTTCCATAGTAACTATATACTTTAATATCTATTGAATATATAATTTTTCTTCCGATTTACTTTACAAATATCAATATTTAAGGTTGTTATGAAGAAAATTCAATTGAATGACAGGTTCTTCAAAATGACAGCTTATTGACAGCTTATTATTTCAATAATAAAAAATATCCTGTCAAACTTTGAACTTGATCCTGTTTTTAGTTTTTGCGTAAAAAAATGTTAAAGTAACAGTTTTGAGGTATGGTTATATATAGCGTTAAATGGGCTTGGCGTTAAATCACATTAATATAAAAAATCTATATCTCGACAACCAGAAATGCTAGATTTATGAATAATTGTCATAATAATTATCAAAGTCTTATACATACCCGGACCAAATTTCAATTAATCCTGTTTTTGGTTTCTGAGATAATTAAATTTGTAGATCGAAAATGTTGTAAATTCAGTTTTATTTAGTTTTATTTTAGTTTTATCTAGTTTTATTTTATTTATAACGTTGCCGTACTTTATACGTCACAATGCCACTTTTTTTTAAATAAATAAAAACATATTTTTAATTATTAAAACTCTTCGAAAAAATGAAATTTAGGATTTAATTTTTAAATTATATATATTTTTTTTTACAAAAATATTTTTTTTTTACAAAAATTAAATTATTTGAAACGATTTAATTGCAAAATTTTTACTTATTTAGAGTTGGCAACGGTTGAGATATCAATGCATTTAGCATAGGACAAACTCCCCATACTAACTCATCCCTTCCAGTTTCATAACCTTAAGGCTAAATAAGAATTTTAACGATAGTCTATAGTCTTCCTCATGAATGTGGCTATCTAACGCAAAAAAATTTTCAAATCGGACAGAGATTTGCCCGTTTAAACCAACAAACAAACAAAAAAACTCTTCGTCTTTATTATATTAGTATAGATTTTAATTGAAACAATTAAGACTATATAGAAAAAACTAAATTATTACCACTCAAAACTGCTAAACAGCTAACTGCTAACTAACAGATTAAAAATCTATAGAGGTTAAAATAGAGTACTATCGTCTGTCTCTCGATATTTATCGAAAATCAGGATTCAAATTTTCGTGTTGCTTCTCGGTGATTTATCCTCGTTTCTATCGTTTCTCGCGGCATCACTAGTTGTAGCTCTAAGATCAAGTACTAAACATTAACCCTTTTAAAAATGTCCACTCTTTTCACAAACTGAAATAGGAGGAAAGCAAAAACGTAATTTTCAAACATATCAAAATTAAGTAAGATATACGATTTATTGAAAATACTGTCGTCATAAGCAATGTTAAAGATAAACAAAACTTCTAATTTTTAAACAAAACTACTAATTTGCTTTTTATGGTTTGTGTTATATGTGTATTTTACGATTTTGTTCCTCTTTACACCTCTTCTATTTGATCGCGTGGAAAAAAAGCGGTAATTATTGTAATACCTACTTACAAATATAACGAAAAAAAAGACTACGTTCATTATAACTAGACCCAGAGTAAAATAAAAACAGCACCCGTCGAAGAAACCAAATTTACTTTTAAAGATGTTATGTGCTAGATATAGTACATTCATAAAACTATTCAAAATCATTAAAATTATAATTCATTATTTTATTAAACAAAAGTAATTGTTGCAGCATATTTTTTGTCGCGAAAAAATGTTTCAACTACCTACGTTGTTTTAAATAATGAATCATTAATTCGAACGGTCTATTTATAAGACAATATTTATCACAGTGCCTAATTTATTAACATAGTTGTTACAAGTTAAAATATAAAAAACCGATTTTCCCTTAAGGCTCTATGTTATATATTTGATTTTTCATCGTTGATAACTTTAACAAATGATCGATAAGAGGCTTTGAATTGTTTCATGTTCCGCAAGCAGGTGGAGAAAACTCAGCAGACCACAATTATATTTATCTCATAATTAGGTTCTAATAAAATGCTAATTAAATTCACTAATTATAAATTTAATGCTGTTTTTTTTTTTATTGTCTTTTAACCACATGTTTTGCTAGCTTAAGGTTGAACAATGATTACAATTACCAGAACATTGGTTCAAAAATTAATTAATTATAGTGTATTTAATGTAAAAATGTTGGGATTATTAAATGCTAATTAAATGTACATTCAAAAATTGAATTCTCTACGTTTTAGGGAAAAAATGTTCTGCAACCTTAAGATAACCCTAGCAAAAGAATGGTTCAAAACTCAATGACCTATAGTGCATTTAATGTAAAATTATTCAGTAGTATTAAATGTTAATTATATGCACTATTTAAAAATTAAATGTTTCTTTTTTTTTTCTTAACCTCGTGTTCTTCTAGTTTAAGGTTATCCTAGCAGAACAATGGTTCAAAAAAGAGCATTTAATTTTTAATTAGTGCATTTAATTTGGACCTAAAATTATGAGATAAGTATATAATTGTATTTGCTCTGCCTGCGTAAGTGTCATTTGTGATTCTTGCATAGAAAAAAATAAAAAAATTTGTTTTATTTTACTAGCTTTTATTTAACTTTCAATGTATGTACGTATGTATGTCCGGGTCATATCTTGCAAGTTGAATTAGAAACACTTTCTCTTATCCTACGGAGTTGAATTTTTACATACTTGTTCATTTAACGATGCATTTTTATGGTAAGCATAACAAGAATAGGCGAGGGGAAAGGGGGGGGGGTTTAGAGGAAAAGGGAAACACAAAATTTGGTATATCTTTCTTCATAGTGAAAAAATCGAAAAACACATAAGAAGTGAAGTTGTAGAAAATTCCTTTTACTATAAAAAGCTTGTTTTTAAAAATATTTTTTAATAGAAACTTATTACAATAAAGTGGTAGTAAAAAAAAGATTACCGTATTTTCAACGGGGTTTTTCGTCATGCATTAATAATAATAATAATAAAAACCAACACTAAATATTTACTATTTCTTATACGACTTAAGGTCAATATTATTTACATTTAAAGTAATAATATCTATGTTTAGTTATTTTGTATATAATGTAAACGTTTTTAATATTATTATAAATTAACAAAAATTAACATGTTCGAATCATTGACATTTTGATAATTTTATTTTTAATAGTTTATTTCATTTCATTCAACTCACACTTGTTAAACCAATTCACCATAATAATAAACAAATTTTAATATACATATACATACATACGTATTCATTCAGAAAAAAAATCATTAAATAATATAATATACTTAAGTTTATTTTTCATTATTTATTATAAATAATTAATTGTTTAATTATTTATTTTATTTCAATTTTATTAATTTTAAACGATTATTATATGTGTAACGTCAGAGGATTTTTCTGCTTGATAATATGTAAATTGTTAGAGTGATAGTTCATGAAGTACGTTCCTGTTAGAATGTTAAGGGTTTGATTAGTGTTTCACGAGGCACGAGGCGAGGCGAGGTTTTGGTATCACCTCGCTTCGCCTCGCTTTTTTAAATATCAACCTCGCCTCGCCTCGGCCTCGACCGAGGTAGAATGTTGGCCAGCTTAAATTTGACTTATTTTGAGGTTCTTCAAAATGCTTCCACGATTTCCAATGCGAAACCCATATACAGTTACTGTAAGTATAAAGGAAATTAAATTTTTCAATTCTTTTAAATTTATTAATTTAATTATATATTTATTCATTGAAATAACAATAATGAAAACATACGTTATATAATATAGTAAGTATTACAGTATTATATATAAAATGAACAGACCCTCAAAATTTTGATTACTCTTGTAGTAAATGTTTTTTATAGATACAACATTATATTTTATTTTTATACGTAAGAGGAAGATATAACACTTAACATGTATTAACATTACATATATTTTTAATGCTTACACTGTCACTGACACTGCATAGATAAATAAACAAAATTTTTTTTGTAAATTTGCCTCGGCCGAGCGAGGTTTTTGTGATGATATACCTCGCCTCGCCTCGGCCGAGGCGAGGTTTTTGTGACGATATACCTCGCTTCGCCTCGGTTAGTAACGAGGATTAAAATTTTGAACCTCGATTCGCCTCGCTTCGTGCCTCGTAACCGAGGACCGAGGCGAGGCGAGGTTAGCTCGTAGCCTTGGTGAAACCCTAGGTTTGATCATTCATTTTACTGTGAAATTAATCAAATGGAGTACACGAATTATTGCAGTTTTACGGCAAATTTATATGTTAATATGATAAGTATTTATTTCGATTTCCAAGCTATAAACTACCAACTCTGGGTGAAAGAGAGCAGCATATATTTGCAAAAACTATGTTTGAATGATAGCTGGAGTGAGGAATTTCAAGAAAATTGGAAGAGCTGTGGCTAACTAATTGGATCAGTGAGTTCGGAAAGCAGCATGTTAAAAGACAAATAGAGGAGATTTCCTTGACCATACTAATTAATGACGTCCAAATAATTAATTACGTAGCCAAATATCTACAAGCAACCGAAAAAACCGAACAACATCTCGTTGCCAGCTTTAGAATGTATGGATTCAAATGAGAATCTAAAAATTGACGGTGTGAGTGTGTGTGTTTTATATGACGCAGCAGAAAGTGTGGAACACTTAATAAAGGATTGCCATGGAACTAAATGGGAAAAAAGAGGCAAATTAAAAACAAAAAGTTTATATAAAGCTGAAGATATTTTCAGTGTTTCCGACCCAACAGTGCTAAATGACGCAGTAAAATATTTAAAATATATCTTGGACCGCAGGAAAGCTTATTTATAAAATTTCTAAAAGAGCTATATAGAAATAAGAAAATTAATTTTATTTTTGTTTGATTTTGATTTATTTAATTTTCTTTTTTTTACAACTGTTACTAGAATTTATTGCTTTGTTTTATTAATTCTATGTATATATTTGATTATACTCCGGCATGACAATTAATATTATTATTATTTGGATTTCTATTAAAATTTTAGAGATTGGATTATTAACTACTGCTTATCATTTAAAATTTATGAAACTTTTACAGTGGATATTACCTCATCTGTAGATAATTTGCTCGAATAACTGCTTCAAGCCTCCTTGGCCCAATGTTAATGAAATTCACTACGACATCTTGGTTGACTACCTCCAATTCCTACAGTAACGCTATTATGAGTTCCTGTAAGTTGTCAGTAGGGTTAATCCATCTATATATATACGTCCGCAAAGTTCATCTCAGAGATGTTCTATTAAATTATAGTCTTGGTTACGTGGTGGCGATCTCAAAATCTGTATTTCGATTTCGTTTTATTTTCATTTATCACTTTTCGGAATCGTTTTTCTACTGCTTTTGAGACTGCCCAAAGACTCCGTATGGATCCAAATGTTGCTACTACTGCAATAACTATTAGAAGAGGACTTGCTGAAATGAATTCATGACCCAGAAGATCAGCCGAAGTGCCAGTGCTCTCTATACATCATCGAATAACCCGCCTGAAGAACTTCCTCTTTGCAGATGATTTTCGATAGGCACTGCATCTAAAAGATTAACTTGCAAGAGTCTATTGAAGGTTATGTGAACGTTACTCTCAATGTAGGATTGTTGAAAGACTGTCATTCGAGTTGGCTCAATGGTGGAGGTCGTTAAGTGGTTTCTTCGATGATATACAGTAAACTGTGGTACTACGGCTGTTCATCTGGGCAAGTTCATTTCAACAAGTCTTCTTCTAAGAGTTTTTCTACTAATACAAGACTAGGATCCATAAGAAATCTTTAGACAGTCTCAGAAGCAGTAGAAAAATGATTCCAAAGGGTGTAATTCAAATTAAACGATATAAATGATTGATTTTGAGATAACCCCCACGTAGCTCATAGTGAAATCCAATAGACCATCTTTGGAAAGAATTTGTCCGACATATAAGAGAATGAATTGACCCTCTTGGTGGCTCACAGAAGCTCAAGCTTACAGATAGCTTTAGAGCAGGAATGGGAGGTAACCAGCCAAGATGTCGTAACGAACTTAATTAAAAAAGTACCTAGAAGGCTTGAGGCAGTCATTAGAGCACGAGGAGGTAATAATCACTTTTAAGTGAAATTTATTTCCTTCTAGAAACTTCGAAATAAAATGGTTCCTTGAAATTATAAAATTTATGAATATTTTTCTTTTGTTTAATATAACTATTCCCTCCGTAAAACACTATTTCACGGCTTCCGTCGTTTTAAGACTAAAAACCTCAATGTAATTTCCCACCGCTTCCACTACTTCAAATATTTATCGATTCACCGCTTTCACTACTTATCGACAATCTATACCAAATCCGTCTGTCCGTAGACACGGTAGCTCAAAAACACTGTACCTCAGAAACATATTAAGAGCTGAAATTTTGGGAAAAATTGGACCGTGCATTACAAATTTGTACAAAAAATCTACCATTGAAACCGTAAGAGATAGAAGAAAAATATCAAGGACGAAAATTGTTCCTTTTCTAAAAATAAACTCCTTTTGTTTGAAACTTTTTTTCTTAAAACTGAATAGTTTTGCCACAATTCCAGCTCAAACATTAAAATAGAAAGTTCACGCATTGGCCACGTACTCAGTATACACCAGGTGTTTAATCAGTTAACTTAGTTAGTTATTATTTTCAGTTGTTTAATTTATATAATTACTGACTATATAAAATATTTAGACTATGAAATATTACATTTTCTTTATCACTATAGTTTGGAGCATATTTTTCATTACGTATCGGAATTCGCGTATTAGCGCAAACAAAATAAGAACTGAAGGTCTTAAAAAGTAATTAAAAAAAAAGGAGGCATTACATAATTAAAAAATGTGTGCATAATTGTGAAAATATAATATGTAGATAGTAATAAAAGAAAAGAAAAAAAAGCAAGTCTAGATTTATCACATGACTATAACCAATAATATTTTACTTATGACGTTTGAAGGCGTTTCTAACGATCTTCTCAACAACCGCCTACCTTCATGGCGTCTTATGTATGCTGTTAGTAGTAGTACTCTCTGGTATCGGAGTTTTTTTTTTTTGTCTTTCAGTGTATGCATAACGATAATTATATATGTAAGAGCATATGCTTTTCAATTTTTCCAAAAAAAAGGAAGATTTTTTTTACACTCACTGTCTGTTTTGTATAAATTTAAAATTATTTTCTAAGAAACTAGATCAAAAACAAGTTTATTTTTGTAGAAACTATATGTTCGTGTAATATAGAGCCTGATTATATGTGTGGTTATCTATAGCAGAGGTGGACCAACTCTTTTGTGCATAAGATCTACTTTTTATCTAAAAAAAGTGTTGCGATTGACTTATACTATGAACCACAAAAGATGATGTAATTATTTAAAATTTTATAATTGATTTGTGCCTAATTGATTCAGTTTTCGAAAAAATACTTCGGATAAAAGTAATTCATTAAAAATATAGTAACAACTTTTATCCAAAAAATTGTTTTTCGAAAACCGAATGAATAAGGCACAAATCAACTATAAAATTAAAAAAAAAGACATCAACTTTTATGGCCAAGTGACTATTTGTTCGTAAATATGAAAAAGTTGTTGTAAAAATGCATATAATTCGAATAATTGATCATGGTATAATGATATAATATTTTTAGACTCAATATATTTACAAATATTAAAAACAACATATGCATTTAACGGGCCAAACATAATTCAAATTAGCTACAGATAAAGACAGATTTAGAATTTAGATTATTGCCGAACAATAATGGAAAGACTAATTTTGCATATCCCCAACCAAGGAATCATAATTAAGTGTATATCCTTGACAAATATAATAAAATGATTCCATAGTATGGGAATTAGTCAGGACAGAACGTTTTTTATAGTTTTCGTTAATTTTAAGGACGTTCCATCATTGTGTGATATAATCAACACAAAAAAACCGGTTTGATTTTATTATAGAACAAATACATATACACACATACGCAACACATAGACAAATTCACAATTCATATATACAAAATAATGTTATTTTGAGAAGAAAAAATTTTAAACTTTTATATTTCGAAAACAAAACAGTAAAATGCGATTTAAAAAAAAATTTATTAAATATTTATCTTTACTATTCTAGTTTTTTTTTTAAATTCTATCGAGTATTTTTTTAAATACAACAGATAATAGTTGGGCGGGCATTACAAGCTTCTAATGAGAGAGAGTGAGAGAGAATGATTACTTTGCTATTAATTATCTCGCGTTCTAAACGGTCAAAAATTCTGAAACTTCGAGATTTATTAGAAAACGTTATTTTTCTGTGAAAAAAATGAGCGAAATCTGTCTAAAAGTGGTTTCATGCTGGTTCCATACATCAATGCTGATTTAAAGTATGAAAATGCTTGCCACATATCCTACTAATTCCTAGTCTATAAACAAAAATTCCTTCCACTCGACTCATATCCTCACATCCTTAGGCATCACAATGGACCTTATGGTAGAAATGTAGCCCCTCCAGGACTACCTCTACAACCTCCTCTACTACCTCACTCTATTTTTGGCGGGCGACCTCTCGTGTTTTTTATTTTAAATTTTGGTTCTGTCAAAACCATAGTGTCATATATCATAAATGGGTTTTAATTATTGAATATAAATAAATACAATATTTTATTAGTTATATTATTTTATTAGTTATTGAATAAAATGGGAAAAAAACTATCAAATCGGAAGTGTTGTGTTGTTGATTGTGAAAATACATCAACATTTTTATGTAAGCAATTAGAAAAGCCTTTTGATAATAAGTAGTTGATATTTGTTTATTTCTTGTAGTTGATATTTGTTTTAAACTTACCTCACTTACAACATTATAATAATTAGTATTATTTTTTTAGCTATTTCGGCCTGGTGTTTCTCTTGTACCAAATTGTACCAAAAATTCGCCGAGAATCATTGATATCAATCTCTTTATAAACTTATAAATGTACTATATAACAACATTTATTCGAAACATTTTTCCAAAACCGGATTGAACAAGGCAGAAATCAACTATAAAAATTTTGTAATGAGTTCCTTTTTCAAATTATTGTAGTCGATTTGTGCGATTTACGCATGAAAGTTGATTATAAAAATTCTAACAATTGAGCTTTTGATTTTAACTTTTTTTCGTAAACCGAATTGATTTGGCACAAATCAACAGTAAAATTTTGAAAAAAACGGGACACTTTTTGTCCAGAGTACATTTCTTTAACTTAATTTTTGTATTTTTCTATAACATAATTTAACCAAAAAATTAACTACGAAGTAGTCATCGTCAGTATAAATTAGCTAGTCTTGATTTACTCTTTGACAATTAGAAATAGACAGAAGATAGAGATCAATAGACAAAAACAAAAATAAATAAAAAATTAAACAAAATATAATAAATGTAATTGAAATTTCTCTTGTTAAATTGCTTTCATTCGATTTACTCTTGTTAACATCACTCTCATTAAAATTACTCTTATATTGTCTCAGGATATGTTATTCGTTGCTAATTTGGTGACAGTTTCTGTGAAATAGAGTAATAGACAATATAAGAGTAATTTTAATATGAGTGATGTTAACAAGAGTAAATCGAATGAAAGTAATTTCAATAAAATTTATTATATTTTAATTTATTTTGTTTAATTTTTCATTTATTTTTATTTTTGACTATTGATCTCTATCCTGTCTATTTCTAATTGTCAAAGAGTAAATCACGACTAGCTAATATATACTGATAATGACTACTTTGTAGTCGAAGTACGTATTTATAATACAAAAACTGATTTAGGTATTGGGGCAAATTTGAAATTTTATTTCAAAAAACCTAGAGTTCTCATTAATTATCATTTGATAATCTAATATTCAAAAAATTAATATTTTGGTAATATTTCTACTCGCATTGTGAGGTAGATTATAAAATATCATGGCATCTATAATCATGACCATTATAAAACTTGACGAAGATGGCGGCCATAATTTTGATGATCAAGATCATATAATGAGGTGGCACATATTCAAATTTAAAATAGTAATCGAATGAGAATTATATGACCTCAAGAAAATAATCTTATTAAACCAATAAGATTTGGTCAAATTTCCAGTAATCAATCATTCACTCTACTGGTATATGGATGGCTCTGTGACCGTTCTCATTCTGACCAATTCTCATTCGATTACTAGTTTAAGTTTGATTTTAAAACCATGCCTTTTATGATCCTAATAATAAAAACCATCTTCGTCAGGATTTAAGGGCCATGATTGTACGTGTAAAATTACGTCAGATTTGTAATTAATTCTAAGATTATTTCAAACGTCATATAATACGACAAAATTAATTTACATTGTTTGATCTTAATTTGTTTTGCAATTAACGACAATAAATTTGTTTTTAGAGATATATTTAGCGTTTAAATTATAGTTTTTGAAATCTGTTTTATGTTAAAAACAATCGACAATGACGTAATATGCACTAAAGTTTCTTAATATATTTGAAAAATACATAGGTATATATCACAGATTCTATTTTGGTATATTCTAAATGGAATTTCAAATTATTTCTGAAATATTTTCAAACAAAAAAAAAAAAACGAACACTGTTCAATAACAAATAAATTTCTATTGAACATGTTTGACGTCATTAACATAAAAAATTGTTTGATATGTTATTTTATAATAATCTGGTATGAAACACTCACATGACCTCTAGATACATCTTGGACCTGATAGATAAATCTTGGTGTCTAAAAAGTATTACACATCGACCTTATGGTCCATTGTGCTCCCCCTTCTACTTCAGTCCGAAGAAATCCAGGAACTTGCTTTTCAGGTCTTCCTGAAGGTTCATATATTCTGGCTGAGATGCACCGAATATCCTGTATCTGCTGTAACCAAGAGGTTTGCAGTCAAAGATAATTTGACTGGATGTTTCATCCTCCTCGCCACACAATCTGCACATAATGGACCCGTTATGGAGTCCCATCGTGTGCATCTGCTTTCGCAGGGGATAATGCATCTCAGAGGATAATTTAACCCTCCGCAGTTGCGTCCTGTTTAGCTTCAGTGCATTGAGAGAGAGCCTCTTGGTTGTACTCTGAAGCTGTATTTTCCCGAGCTCCTGCCAGTATACCTTTTCTCAGTGATCACGATGTTTAGCATTTGACCACTCGTTGATCACCTGTTTACATGCAGGACTTGGAATTGCTAAAATAGGCTCTGAGCCAATGAACGGTATTCCGACTCCCTTCTTTGCTAAGGTATTACTTTTTCGTTTCTTTCAAAACCACTGTAGCCCGGCACCCGGATAAATTTAATATTGTTCTGTTTTGCCAACTCCAGCAGTTCCTCCAGACAATCCTTGACTACTTCTGAGGTGACCTCAGTTCCAGGCAAGGCTTTTAGAGCAGCTTGACTGTCCGAGAGAATACATACGTTCTGGTTTATGTAGCTTCTACGTAGGTTCTCACGGACGCAAGCCAGTATGGCGTAGACTTGGAAGACCGTGTCATATATCCCCAGGTTGAGGCTTATGTTTGCTTTAGGTCTCTCACCGTAAATTTCCACCCCGGCCCCTTCTTCAGTTTTGGATCCGTCTGTATACCTGATTCCTTTCTTGAGATAGGGTAGTTTTCCTTCTTCACACATGTTCCTTTCACAGACTACAGTGACAGGTTTTGAGAAGGAGTATTGGAGGAATATTGATATGAAAAAATTCACTCATCCACCAGTTAAGGAACCCTGGACCTCTGGATTTCTAGCCCAATGAGAAACCGTTATATTAGCACACCCGGTAGCATGCCGAGCTCAAAATCCAGCGTTCCAGGGTCATTAATTAAAAATACAATGACATGTTTGTCTATATAGTCTACGCTAGTTCTTTCATAATAAGTCTTCGTTAATGGAAATTGACATTAGATTTGTATTGTGGCGCTTAAAGTATACACAAATAAATATGTGATGTCGTGGTCTCATTGTGATCAGTTTTTTCACGGAGATCTTAGGCATTTCATGAAATGTTGGCATATTGTGTAAACATGAAAAGTTTCATGTAGTGTCTAGACGTTTTGTGAAAAGCTCATCATACTTCAACGGATGGTGTCTAAAATAATCTGTCTAACTTTATATCGTAAAATCTATTTTTACTCACCGTAAAATCTTTTTTTTCACGCAGATCCTAGATACTTCATGAAAAATGGCGCTATATTTCTATGTACATAATTAGATGTTTTTACTATAGAAGCCGAAATCAAAGACAAAAGCAATAAATATGCTTATTATAATGAGTATTATTAGGCTAAATAATATTCTTTCGGTAATCGTATAAATAATATATTTTTAATTATCCGGCTAAAAAATATATAGAACGTCTTTTAGCACGGACGGGAACCAAGAACACGAATACCCGACCATCTCGGGGTATGACCGAAGAAGTGAAAGGTTTTAGTAATCGGTTAAAATAGTTACCTTTTTCTAATTCCTCAGTAATTATAACCTTCTTAGTTTAGAAATTCTTAGAAACTACAACCAAATATAAGAAAATTTAGATTATTCTATTTTAAGTTATTTGCATAAGAAAAGGTTATCTAATTGGCTAACCTTTACTTATGCAAATAACCGAACTTCACAAGCTCTGAGTGAGAGGTAGGAAGAGAGATAGAGTAAATACAGATAGTGTACCTACCAATTATTATTATTTTCTTTTTTCAATTAAAACATTTTCTGAAAAAAAACAATAATACTCTTTTTTATAGTCACTATTATACAAAGTATACAATACATTGAATACATACTCTGGAATTTTGGGCTGGTAATTTGGGGCATAAAATATATCTTTTTAATATATTTGTGTATGAATAAAATATAAATGTTATATAAATTATAAAACATAAATCTTTTGATCTTTTATGTTTACCGCTTGACAATTGTAAACCGCTTGTAAATTTTTTGATGGTTTAGCGTTAGTTTATATTTTAGAATTATATTTTTGAGAATTCCGAATAATTTGCCTAAGCTATTCATATCGGAGAACTAATAAATAATTATCTACCTGATTTAAATATTTTTTGACACTTTAAATATTTGATGACACTCGATACAATAAACATGCCAACGATAAAGCTGGGTGGGGTTGGGTTTTATAATTTGTTACTAATTTCTAAATGGTTAAATTTTACATAAAGTGGGAATTTTATGTTACCTTACTCAACTTGATTGAGTTTCCTTTAGTTTCTACGTGGATGACAACATATAACGAAAATGGCGAATTTACAATTAATTCTAATTAATAACGATTGGCGCCAAGCGTAAAGGTTGGTTTGATTCCAGCTTCAAGTGCTTTCGGCGATGGCGTCAAAACTGGTCACATGATCGATCATATAGGGCGGCAATTTTGCAGCTGCCTAGCGTGACAAATTGTCCTATTCCGCCACGGGTAATATTAGTTTAAATGGCTAAATATCAGTTATAGTTATATGAGTATGCAAATATCTGGGACCATCAGAAAAGTAATTCAGATACAATCATACTGAGGTTTCATCAAAGCTATGATTGTAAATATACAATTTAAATAAAATTATTTTTTGTATAACATTAAAACACTTTTTTTTTTGTTCTTATAAAGTGCAAATTTTTCTAATTTATTTAATTTTTAAAATTTTAATTGAAACAATAATGACTATGGTAGAGTCAAATTAGCATTTTTCAGTCAAGTTACTTAGAGAAAAAAAATTTCCAAAATTCGAAAAATTTTAAATTAAAATAAAAAATCTAAAAATTAAATCATTACCACCCAAGATGATTTGCTGTTTTGTGATTAGTACATTTTTAGAGTATTAGAAATCAATAGAGATTGAAAGAGATAACTATCGTTGTCTCTCGAATATTTATCGAAAATCGCGATTCTAATTTTCGTCTCAATATATAACAATTTTCTCAGCAGAAAATGAACACGAATTTTAAACAAACTCAGTGGCCCATGATACGATTCCTGGAGGATGAGTTAATTTTTTCTTATTAATATCAATAAATAAATTCAATGACGTGTTTTTCTATATAGTGTGCTCTTGTTGTTTCATACCTGCTTATCTTCGTAACCGTAATGGATGTTAACATTGGTTATAGTATTGTGACGTTTAAGTATAAACAAATAAAATTTCATTTTAAAATGAATTCATTTTAAAATGAATTTAACTGATTAAGCTTAATTTTTAAAATAATTAATCAGCTGAAGAGTCAAACATAAAAAGTAAAATATCTATAAATAAAAGTACTCCACATTATAATTTGTGTATACTTAGTCACAACACATTACTAATGTCAATTTCCATTAAGGTTACGTAAGACATAGTATGTAAGAACTAGCTTATACTATATAGACAAACATGTAATTGAATTTTTAATTAAATATTAATATATTGCACTTGCTATATACGCATTGCGCTTGACCAAGTGACTTACAGATTACTTTATAATTACCATTTATTGGCGGTATCCTTTTCTGACCATGCGGTGTTGTTATTGTCAATAAGGTGAGGGTGTTGAATGAAGCTAACCTTGATATTCAGGTATTAAATTTGAAATATGGTTCAATTTTATTAAATCAGAATTTGGAATTTGGCCATTGTCTACATTCATTATCTGTTTTCTTAATTTGTGTATGTTGATACGCAAAATATCAACGAGCAACATATTTCTGACTCCATATCCCAGAGATAGTTACGATTAGCTAATTCATACTGATGATGACTACTTTGTAGTCGAAATACGTATTTATAAAATACAAATAATTGTTCTAGGAATTGGGGCAAAATTTTAAATTTAATTATAAAGTAATCTGTTAATCACTGAGTGAGGCGCAATAAGTGGGTAACTATTGTGAACCTGTAGAGATGTAGGTACCCAGGACTCAACAATCGGCACCTCTTCTAAACAATATGGACAAACATCCATTGCTTACCATTTTATAAACTTGATGTATACTCGAATTGTCTGGCTTTCAAGCCCTCAACATCTGAAATTAAATTGGGAAATATGGTTAAGTTCGTATATACCAATACCACAATGTTTATGCGTTTCTGGTAAAAAATTACACTTATATATTATATTCGATTATATAATTCGTAATAATTTATCGCTGGGTGGCCATTCCTTTCAATAAAAGTAATATTTAATTAGTTCAGTAAAATTGTTCAAAAAAACAATGTAGTTTTGGAGTAAGAGTAAAAAATTGAAGATTTCGTCTCATTTGATTGCTAAATATGCTCGAAATTACAGAAAAAGCATATCAGAGAAAAGCTCGCATCGTAAAGAATCCAACGAGCCTAAAAATTCCAATGCTGAATGAATGCGAGAGCTACGGCAACGTCACCAACCAAGTAGCCGCGCTTGTAAAGGCGTAGTGTGTACTTGGAACTGGGAGGTTATGGGTTCGAATCCCGACATCGGCAGTTTGCCAATTCTAACAAAAAGGGGCGTGTTTATTTGACTAAACTTTCGGCGTATGGACAAGAACGAAGTAACCGGCTATGCTTGTGAAGGTTTTCTGCAGTTTCCTTCACGAACTTTAGATGAGTATCGGCATAGTTCCTATCAAAGTCGGCTGCAGCCGCACATTCTGCCAATTCCTAGTCGACTTATTGCTTCCACTCCACTCACATCCTCACACCCTTAGGAATCGCAATGGACCTTATGGTCGAAGTGTGTCCTGTCCAGGACAGCCTCTACAATCTATCTACGGCAACATTAAAAAGGAAATGAAAATAAATTGTACATTACAAAATAATTAAAGATTTCTTCTCATATAGACAACTTATATCAGAAAATAGCTCGCATTGAAAAGAATCCAAAGAGCCTACAAAGTCCAATGCGCTACCTACCGCAGCGACGAATCGGGAATGAAAAAACGCTGCGAAGTGATTACGTAGCTGACCCATGAGACATGCAGCGGTCAGCGAGGGGTCCAAACGTCTACGACTCATGTTCAGGACGTTTTCACGAAAAACCTACGGCTGTATCCCGAACTGCTACTTTCTTTTCTTTTTTTTTTACTATATCTTGAGGGTTGACCATGCTATTTTTAGTCTACGATATATAATTTTTCGTAATTTACGCCCTATTAAAAATCATAAGTACAAATCACCAGAACAACGATCTTTTTTCATATTTTATAGTTGATTTGTGCCTGATTCATTCGGTGTTCGAAAAAATGCTTCGGATAAAACTTGTACATTATAAATATACTAACAGCTTTTATTCGACATATATTCCCAAAAAAATCAAAAACACGCTACTTTTGTGGCCCATAGTACAAGTTATTGTCTTAGTGGAACAAATGCACTTTGTACCATCTATGTAGTAATTTTACCGGACTATAATACTCATGCAGATAGTTAATTTGATGACGTCATTTTTAATTTGATTAATACGTCATTTTGTATATTTTAAATACACATTCATGATATATAAGAAAGACAAATCAAAATAATTAAAAATTAATATAAATATACAAACAGTAAAATCATTTCGATACAATAATTATTATATTAGTAAGCTATCTATCTGTATGAGTGTAGACTGTAGATAAAGTTACGAAACGAAATACAATTTTATTATTTATGATCGCGTAAAGATTTATTCAATCAATGTTATATTTTATGATGTATATGGGAGGGATAAAGTGAGTTCAAACTTTTTTAATATAACATAGAATGGAAATATTATATTATCAAATGATAATTAATGAGAACTGTAGGTTTATGAAATAAAATTTCAAATTCACCCCAATACCTAGATCAGTTTTTGTATTATAAATACATTTAAATACATTATAAATACATTTCGACTACAAAGTAGTCATCATCAGTACAAATTAGCTAGTCGTAATTTACTCTTTGATAATTAGAAATAGATAGAAGATCGAAATTAATAGGCAAAAATAAAAATAAATAAAAAATTAAACAAAATAAATTAAAATATTATAAATTTGATTGAAATTTCTCTTATTAAAATTGCTTTCATTCAATTTACTCTTGTTAACATCGCTCTTATTGAAATTACTCTTATATTGTCTCAGGCTATATTATTCGTTGCTAATTTGGTGACAGATTCACGCGAAACTGTTTGGTGAAACTGTCACCAAATTAGCAAGGAATAACATTTAATAAGAGCGATGTTAACAAGAGTAAATTGAATGAAAGTAATTTTAACAAGAGTAATTTCAATAAAATTTATTATATTTTAATTTATTTTGTTTAATTTTTTATTTATTTATATTTTTGTCTATTGATTTCGATTTTCTATCTATTTCTAATTGTCAACGAGTAAATTACGACTAGCTAATTTATACTGATGATGACTACCTTGTATTCGAAATACGTATTTATAATATAAAAACTGATCTAGGTATTGGGGCGAATTTGAAATTTTAGTTCAAAAACCTAGAGTTCTTATTAATTATCATTTGATAGTCTAATATCGAGTATATTATAAAACAAGTGAAAATGACAATTAATTGAGTTAATTATAGCTTAAATACCCGGTATATACTGAATTATGAAAAAAAGTTAGTTTTTTATTTATTTTTGTCTATTGGTTTCGATTTTCTATCTATTTCTAATTGTCAAAGAGTAATTGTCTAATTTATAGGTATTGATGATGACTACTTTGTAGTCGAAATACGTATTTATAATACAAAGAATAGGTATTGGGCCGAATTTGAAATTTTTTCGGAAAGGTCTTTAGGAAAGGAAATGCTTATGAAAGGTCTTTTCGCTTCTTTTTAATTTAGTTGAAAGCAGTTACCCGCAGTTTCAGTCACCTCTGTCTACCGAATTCGAATGAACTGTAGAGTACTGTACGGTGCGTTAACGTGCGTCACGTTATTTAAATCGAAGTGTTAATATAAATACTTACTAAAATCGTATAGCCTAAAGTGTTTTAAAAAGTTGCCTAACGCTTGCCGTTAGGCGTTGATAATTCGTATAGCGTAGCCATGCAAATATAGTATTCATTACAACATATATATTTTATAAATATATTTTTTTAAACCCAAAAACATTAATACTATTTCAATAATATTAACATAAAACAGATATTTACATATAATTCATATTTTATAAACTTTGAATTTGCAGAAATATTTACAAATCAAATATTGATATACAACTGAGTATATACCGGGTACTTAAACAATGTGCTGATATTACCCTAAACAAATAATATAGGAATACTATTTCTTTCCTCAATACATTGTATACGCGGTATATATACAAGGGCATATTGAGTTTAGTCCCGTTTCTGTAACGGTTGTAAATATTAATTGCAGAAAAATATTTTGGTATAGGTGTTCATAAAAGTGACCTAATAATAGTCCATTCCCGCAAATGTGTCTGTTCGTCGATCCGCCCCTGCAACACGATAACTCAAAAGCGAAAAGACACAGTCATTATTTTAGAGCTGAAAATTAAGGTCATAGTTTGTGAATGGGAAAAATTGGACTATGTTTGGGCAAAATGGGCAAAACTACCTATCTATGAAACCGTAAAAGATAAAACAAAAATTTAATGACATAAATGTTCTTTTTTTAAAAATAAACAACTTTTGTAAGAAACTTTTTCTTCATAAATTCATTATATACCGGGTATTTAAGCAATTAACTCAGTTAGTTGTTATTTTCACTTGTTTTTTTATTAATATACCGAAAACAATTCTAACCTTCTTTCTGACTGGAAACTATCTTGGTACCAGTGCCCTTAAAATCAGTTTAATGATTTACATAAAATTGCGTGAGAATGGTAAACCCCGAAGTACCAAATCGCACAGACCCTCCATAAGCTTCCCATTTTGAATTTAGGATACATTTGAGTCGTTTTTGCGATATTCCATCAGTTTTACTATGGTAGATCGATAAAAGGTTATAAATTTTAGCTGGGATAAAATTTGGTAGTTCATCTCATACATCATTTTAAGAATAATCACCAATCGAATTTTAATTGATTTTCATAAAATTCAATATCTCGAAAAATATTCATATATAATAGGTTATAGCAGCCATGTTGTCCAATCCACACGAGATACACCTGCACCAAATGCATTCCGAGAAAGTTACTGTTTGGTGCGGATTTTGGTCTGGCAGAATTATCATCACCAAAACGAAACTGGCATTGCCATAACCGTCAACGGCGGGGATTACAGATCGTGATAAGCAATTTCTCGTGCTCTAAACTGGATGATATGGATATGTTACGTGCCACACAGGGCATGCTACGATGGACATTCTGCACGCAAGGTTTGCGGGCATGGTTAACTCGCGCGCTGGCGACGTGAACTGCCCACCGAGATAATGCGATTTAACGCCCTTAGACTTCCTTTGGGGCTATCTTAAATTGCAGGTCTATGCGAATAAATTGGAAACAATTGATGCCTTCGAAGTAAACATAACGTACGCTATCCAGAAAATTAAGCAAGATTTAGTCGATAAAGTCAATTTGCCCTCTCGGTACGTGCCACCAAGCAAAGCCGCGGACATTTGAACGAGGTTATATTTCACACTTAAAATATTATTTAACTAGAAAAAATTGGGTTGATATCTCACAAACAACATATTTTATTTATATAAAAACCGAGCGTCCTAATTGAAAAACATTATACTTATAACATTATCTAATTTAATAGGAAACATTTTATTGCATTTTGAAATGTATTTTAGGGAATTATATTGGTATCCCTTCGAAGTAGACATTCGAGGATTTTTAATATTATATCTTGAGTAATAAGCGTTTCAAATTCAATATCTTTTTAATGTTAATACTTTTGTTTTTAAAATTATTAAAAATATATGCAAATGACGCCGCAAGCCTAATCTAATAATATTTGAATGCTTGAATAATAATCATGACGCCACTTTGTAACGAGAATTGTTACGTACCAAACTTCTATTAATATTACTTAAAATAATTAAAACATTCATATGAAGACCCCAAATTTTATACATTTAAGTTATTATATATTCCAGGTTTAAGATTGCATTTCTTAATTTCTGGAATATTAAGTGTCTGATTTATTTACTAAGTTATTGGCAAATCAATAAAACTTTCACACTTTCTTCAAAACAAAATTATTTTACATTTTCAACAAAACACAACTCTACTCATCGCTTCCACCATATTTTACTCAACAAACAGAGTAAGGGTATTTCAAGCGTTGTTTTTAGTGTTCAACTTGATACTGTGAATGCTGACAAAACACGATAGACACCTCGCTCACAGACGCTTTATCCTTCGAGGTAGAGAAGCAAAACGTGAGCGCCAAATTGTTATAACTCCCAAAACGAATAGATAGATAGATATATCTTGGGGTCTAAAAAGTATAGCACTTCGACCTTATGGTTCATTGTGCTCCCCCTTCTACGTCAGTCCGACGAGATTAACTTCTCCCATATGTTGGCAATAGCCAGGAGCTTGCTTATCAGGTTTTCCTGAAGGTTCATATATTCGGGGTAGAGGTTCGCAGTAAAAGATAATGTGGCTGGATGTTTCATAATCCTTGCCACACAATCTGCACACACTGGACCCGTTCTTGGTTGCACTCTGAAGCAGTATTTCCCGAGCTCCTGTCGCGGTACTTTTTCCCAATGATCACGGTGTTTAGCATTTGACCACTCGTTGATCACCTGTTTACATGCAGTCCTTGGAATTTCAAAAATAGGCTCTGGGCCTATGAAGGGCATTCCGACTCCCTTCTTTGCTAAGGCATCTGCTTTTTTGTTTCCTTCGAAACTACTGTGACCCGGCACCCAGATTAATTTAACATTGTTCCATTTTGCCAGCAGTTCCTCCAGACAATCCTTGACTATCCCTGAGGTGACCTCAGATCCAGACAAGGCTTTAAGAGCAACTTGGTTGTTCGAGAGAATACAAACATTCTGGTTTATGTGGCCTCTAAGTAGGTTCTCACGGACGCAAGCCAGTATGGCGTAGACTTCTACTTGAAAGACCGAGTCATATTTTCCCAAGTTGAGGCTTATGTTTGCTTTAGGTCTCTCACCGTAGATTCCCACCCCAATCCCTTCTACAGTTGTGAATCCGTCTATATACTAAACAATTCCTTTCTTGAGATAGAGTGGTTCTCTTTCCGACCACATGGCCATATCACAGTCTACAGTGACAGGTTTTGAGGAGGAGTCCAAAACGAATACTGTATTAGCGTTTGTTTATTTGTCACTAATATGCACCGGTGGTTTTATTAGTGTATTCCATTGCATTTTTAAATTTTTTGAAGGTTTTGAATGTTTTTTCTGAATTTAAAAAAAAAACTTATTTAAAAAAAAACCTACATTACCGACATACTCTTTCAAATTGTCAGTTCAAGGGGTTTTGGTTTTGATTTTAGGGACTTTTGAAGTCACTCAATCAATCTATTGGTTGAAAAAGAGCTAAACTGTTTTCATCCGGCATATTGAATATTGATGGCAACTGAAGCTTACATGTACTTATAATGCCTAGAACGCACGACATTTTAAAAATTAGAGTAAGCGTTCATAAGCCAATACGAATGCCAATAACTTGCGCTTATAAGCGTGAGCGCTGAAATCAGCGCTAGCCAAAAAGTGAAAAACCATGAACAACAAAATAATATTGTTCCAGTATAAAAAACTTGGCATAAAAATTACTCAACAAAGCAACCCAGTTTTGACAAAGCTTTGTTGATTGTAGGAATATGGCGGATATGTTACTGAAGTTAGTTATTCACTCATTTTGATTGAACCACGCTGAAAAATACTGTTCAAGTTAATCAGTTTCATATTTTCAATAAATATAGGGATGTATTTTATAGGAATGCATGGGCATTACTTCAGGACCATTTTCAGTATTACATTAATTTTATTATTATTTTCTGTGGCACAGATTTATACGAGAAAGTTTTTAAGAGCCATATCCTTGCGTGAACCATATTCTTGATAGGATAAAAGTTTAGTATCTATATTTAAAATGTTGTTTCAAAAATTTAGGTCTAAATTTCAAAACATATTTGGATTCCATATCGTTTACGAATTTTAAACTTGCGTATTTTTGCTTTAGATTTTAGCTGTATAGATCATTATGGTAAGTATATTTTCGAAGCCTTGATTATACTTGTATGATTATTGAACCTTAATTAATGTTTCCATCAACACATTCTTGCTACATTTTTTTTATTTGATTTTAAACTCAGGTGGGCTAATAAAGTGTTTAAGTTTAAATTTTTTGCCCCAATTTCCTAGATCAAATTTTTTATTATTTTATAAATACGTATTTCGACTACAAAGTAGTCATCATCAGTATGAATTAACTAATTGTAATTTTGCTCCGAGGAGATGTTACTTGTTGCTAATTTGGTGACGGTGACTGATGATGACTAATTTGTCTAGGAAATTGGGGCAAAAAATCGAAATTTATTTCGAAAAATCCTAGAGGTCTCTTTAATATTAATTATATTAAAGTGTTTCTTTAAAAACTGCACAATATGATTAATTCGTATGAGTACGTGTACACTCCCGTTCAAAAAAAATGAACAGACCTGAAATGTTTTCTTACATTTCATAAAACTCCTCACTTTTGTCACTCTCTGTATATTATTTATTGATAAACAAAGATAAAAAATAGTTTTTTTTTAAATGTGAAAAAAGAAATGGAAGTTTTATATTTTTTATTCATGTTAACAATTTATGTAAACAAAAACATTTACTACAAGAATAATCAAAATTGTGAGAGACTGATTCGGTTCAGGTCTGTTCAATTTTTTTGAACGGGAGTGTATGCTTTTACCTGTATAGCTGTGTGTATATCAAAGCGACAAAATTTATTAAACGATAAACATTTTCAGTAAGACGGTAGTACGTCAGCCCAAGTTTGAAAAATTGAAACGTAGCGTGAGGCCCGCCATATATGACGGTAGGTACCAATTTAAACATTACAGCTTTCAAAATTTTCCCCTAAGATATTTAACCCTAAAAATCGATATTCCGGTGACTCACTGACTGACTGATCATAATCATCAATATTCTAGAGTACTTCTAGGTGTCCTAGAAAGTTGATATTTGGTATGAATATAAAGTCTTAGACTAAGCCCAGAAAAGTCTGAAAACCGGATTTTTTTCCACGAAAATAATAATTTTTACAGTTAAAATTACATCTTATTTATTAAACATATTCAAATTAAATTAAATCAACGCACCGGGCCGCTTCAACCCACGTGAGTTGCTCTTCAGATAGAAATTCCCCGGCCAAAATATGACGTCGATAGTACTTAACTCCGGCACAATCTAATTGTACATATCCCCCTATTTTTCTTATTATTACATTATTTTATCATTTATTACTTTATTTTATTCTATTACGTATTATTTTACCATTTTCTTATTTTATTTTTATTTTATTATTTAATCTTTTAAGCTAGTTCAAAGGATGGATTACCCATCCATTTAGTTGTAATTAAAAAAAAAAGTTACGCAGGAGCTACGTCAACTTAGCGAATTTCCTTGGAATACATAAATCATTATCTAGCGGTCACAAATTTTAAATAAATGGCATAGGTCAAGGGGGAGCGGGACATAGAGAAAGAAGAAAACACAAAATATAAAATATCTCTCCTAATATTAAAAAAATTGAAAAATGTATAAGGTGTATTGTTGTAGAAAATTATGTTTGCTACAATTCATTACCTGATTATTTTTTCTCAAACTCTAAGAAGCACTATAGACGTGCAACATTGAACAGCAACTAGCGTGTTGCTCTGTGTGTATAGTGGTTGCAGCAACAAAAAACATGACCTTGAACGGTTGCTGCATCAATAAAAATTATTTGATATTTTGTAGGAGGAGTTAAATGTTCATATACAAATTGCCATATTATCTAAAATGTTATGCTTTCCTAATATTTTTTTATGTTTTATTACCTATATTGGTTACAATTTACATTATATATAATATATACAGTGTGTCTACTTAAGTTGGCTCCATATGAAAAACTTTTTTATTAAAAGGTTTACGAAAAAAAGCTATCCTTATAAAGTTTCTGCTTTCGAAAATATTAACATGCCGCTATTTGCTTTTGACATCGAATGTACAGGGTGTGCAGAAATTGAAAAAAGTTCGATAGGAATTTTTTTTTCACTTCAATTTTAAATTAAATTTTGCAAATCCTACTTATAAAACACGTTATCTGTTATTCTAAGGGGGAATGACGATGACTGGTTAAGAACCAGTCATCGTACTTCAAATGTTTATTTGCTGATTTGAAACATTTAATGAATGATATGTAACAAAATAATGAATATAGAACATTTATTTTTCATACATTACATTACAAATACAATTATTATTGTTGAGGTAACAACAGTTATCTTCAGTTCGTTTTTATCTCAACGTATCTACCTTCGCGTTCCATACATGTAATTGTTCTTTTACAAAATTCTTTAAATCCACTCCTACATATCTCGGGAGTGATTTCTTTAACCGTTTCCCGTATAATCTGTTCTATAGGGTCTACATATAGAACAAAAATATACAAAATTTAATTTAAAATTGAAGTGGTCAACACATTCCTATCGAACTTTTTCAATTTTTAGACACCCTATACATTTGATGTCAAAAGTGAATAGCTGAATATTAATATTTTCGAATGCAGAGATTTTTATAAAGAATAACTTTTTTTCGTAAACCTTATAATAAAAAAGTTTTCCATATGGAGCCAACTTAAGTAGACACACTGTATATATATTTTTTTTTGTTTAGAATTATTAGTATAGTTTTTACTAGAGATACATACACATAAATAAACTATACAAATTAAATGAGATAGATAGAGGCATGATGAGAATTGATTGAATTTTTATGACTAGAGTCATAAAATAATAAAAATTAAATTTTATGATCCCAAACTTTGGTTGCAGCGTCTGTACTGAAAATATTTTATAGGCGGAGTTCAATGTTGCTGCAACCATGTTCTGCGTCTATTTTGTACTTAATGTGTACAGAGATATTTGGGAATTTAACTTTCAATTTTAATTCGTAAATATTTCTGTCAATATTAGGGTAACAGAAAAATGATGAGCACCAAAATTATAGTAACATTATTTATCTTTAACTTTACTCCTGGAACATTCTTCGATTTTTCCAACATTAAGATAGATATACCAAATTTTGTGTTTCCCCGTCCCTCTAAACTACCCTTTTTCCTTGTCCGATTTTGCTCATTCGACCGTTCAAATACCAAAATCATCTCACATACCGAATTTTACTCCAATCGGATTAAAATTGTGACCGCTAGAGCGATTATATATATATATATATATACACATTACAGATTATATATATATATATATATATATATATATATATATATATATACATTACAGATTATATATATATATATATATATATATATATATAATCTGTAATGTGTATATATATATATATATATAATCGCTCTAGCGGTCACAATTTTAATCCGATTGGAGTAAAATTCGGTATGTGAGATGATTTTGGTATTTGAACGGTCGAATGAGCAAAATCGGACAAGGAAAAAGGGTAGTTTAGAGGGAGTATTAAAATATTCTTTAAAAAAACTATTGATACATTTTAGCGAATTTTCTGAAAGAAATTAGAGCTATTGCTCGTACCAAAGTCAAAATTTCAAGAATTTCTTCAAATGCCCATCGATCCAACCGAGTCGATGTTGAAAATCGCCGTCTCTAAAATTTATGTATATATATATATATATATATATACATATATATATATATATATATATATATATATACATAAATTTTAGAGACGGCGTACCAAAGTCAAAATTTCAAGAATTTCTTCAAATGCCCATCGATCCAACCGAGTCGATGTTGAAAATCGCCGTCTCTAAAATTTATGTATATATATATATATATATATATACATATATATATATATATATATATATATATATATACATAAATTTTAGAGACGGCGATTTTCAACATCGACTCGGTTGGATCGATGGGCATTTGAAGAAATTCTTGAAATTTTGACTTTGGTACGAGCAATAGCTCTAATTTCTTTCAGAAAATTCGCTAAAATGTATCAATAGTTTTTTTAAAGAATATTTTTCCATTCTGTAACGATGATTTTTGTAAATGATTATATCCTTAAACTAATGTCAATTTATAGGTAATGCTTAGGCTAGGAATGCTTGTAATATTGCTTGTAATGCGAAGATACCAATAAACTTTTATACTACTACTATTTAATTTGAACTTTCTTCTTCAAAAATATTTCATATAGTGAACACAATAAAATTGTGCAAAAATGATATCCCAGTAAAAACAAAAATTTTCGCCTTCAAAAGTAGTGAAATCTATGTAAGGAACAAGTTAATTAACAAAACTGGAAAAATTATTGGTATATATTTATTGGGTATGTTTCTCAGGTGCAGGGTATTTCATATTTTACTTTGCAAGTTTTTTTCTTTATTAAGTATAATGAAATCTTACTGTTTCAAATCAAATAATTTTCTCACTTCTGTGAAAAACTTTCCCCCTTACATATAGATTTCACTACTTTTGAAGGCGAACATTTTTTGTTTTTCTGGGATATTTAGAATTCAATAAGATTTAGATGTTTGCGTACCAAAGAATTGTTCTCTTCTCAGGTGTGAAAATAAAATGCAGAGGATCAAATATTAGAATTTGGATTTATAGGCGTTCACATTTTATATACTCGTAGGTACATGTTTTACCTAGTCAGAAGTCATGGACGTGTCATATTATAATTTCCCTGCATTATTTCTATTATCTTGATTAATTTACCAGCTCTAGCACTGCGATTCGAAGCAATTTGTGATATCAATTTTTTGATTCGATAGTATAGGGGAACCCAGGCAGAACAGGTGTACGAAGTACGAAGAAAGTAACTGAAAAGCAAGAATAATAACTTTATAACAAAAAATTAAACCTTCGAAAAAGAAAGGAAAAAATAAAACAATAATTTTTTAGTCTAAGTCTTACACTAATGTAAATACCTAAATAACTTTGAGTCGGCGCCAAAAAATCTCTATCGAAATGAAGGATAATCTGATTTTTGGTTTGAAAATAAAAATTAGAAAATATTTTATTTTGTTTGCTTGGCGCTAACTCAAAATTATTTAGGTATTTACATTAGTGTAGGACTTTTCTTTCTTTTTTCGAAGGTTTAATTTTTTGTTACAAAGTTTTAATTTTTTGCTTTTCAGTTACTTTCTTCTTTCGTCGGTTCTATTGTTTTATAAAAAGTTTATTTTTTTGTGGCTTATAGTGTCATTAGAACTACATACGTGTGTCAAGTTTCAACAGAATCGGTTCACAAATTAAAATTAAGTAGTGAACAATCAACCATTCCCTATTTTTCAACCCTAAGGAGCGAATTTTTTTTTTCAAATGAATATGGTACCAATCTCGAAGTATACTCTATCCAATAAAAAAAGAATTATCGAAATCGGACTACTCTGTAAAAAGTTATGCGTGGTAACACATTATAAAAAAAAAAATATATATATATATACTGTAGGTTGTAGGTTGAACTGAGTACCTCCTTCTTTCGTCGGTAAAAAAATATAAAAGGGAGAGCTGCTAATTTTTCTATGAACTATAATGTAATAATCACAAAAGTACAATAATATTGTAAGAAAATCATTTGTCCCGATCTGAATGAGGTGGTAGACATGTTCTCCTTTTAAACACATATAAAACTAGTGGAAATGCAGAAAAAATAAGTTTACGCACAAAATTCATACATTAGGACAGCCTCATCATCTTCAGGCTAGTAAAATTAGCCTCTTTACTTGAAGGCCTATATAGTCTAGGGCTTTACTCAAGATCGAGATTATATTGATCTTGCTTTGTTCTCGTCTCGACTTATCAAGACGAGACCAAGACGATACGATAGATTGCAATATCGAGATCAAGACCAAGATCATAAAAAAAATATTGCAAAGTCTTGACAAGAACCAATACAATATTATAAATATATGTGAATTAGGTTTATCAAATTTTGTGTTTAGACATGACTATAATTCGACAGTTAATTTAGATCTAATGACTATTAGTGTCTGAGTATGTTAGTATGAAGCCCTCCTCTATAATTGTGTATACTATTTGAACTTAATTTAAGAAAAATTCAGAAAAATTTAAGACCAAGACAAGATCTTGACAAGACAAGACAAGACGTATATTGAATAGACTGATTTTTGCGATCAATACGAGACTTACATTTTGAGTTCGAGATCAAGACGAGATAGAAAGTGTCAAGATGGAGACAAGACCATTCCAATCTTGTCTTGTCTCGGCTCGAGTGAAGCCCTAATCAAGTCTGATGCCAGTTATGACTGTTGGAAGATATTGTGGAACATTGCGGCAGAATGAGCTACCCGTTCCACCCTACCCGTTCTGCCATACAGATACCGCCATTCAGGTTAGGGAGGTAAGATCACTAGAAAAAGATACGTAAACAAACATTTTACTACATCAATCTAAAGATAATTAAACGTACCTCCAGCATGAACTAGATAGATAGATAGATTGTAGAGGCTGCCCTGGCCGGGCTATACTTCGACCATAATGTCCATTGTGATGACTAAGGATGTGAGGATGGAGTGGAAGGAATTTTTGTGTATAGACTAGAAATTGGTAGGATATGCGGCTGCAGCCGACTATGATAGGAATTATGCCGATATTCATCTGGAGTTCGTGAAGGAAACTGCAGAAAACCTTCTCAAGCATAGCCGGTTACTTCGTTCTTGTCCATACGCCCGCAGTTTAGTCAATTAACCGCCTCTTTTTTTCTTAATAATTGCTAAACTGCCGATGTCGGGATTCGAACCCAAAACCTCCCAGTTTCCGGAGACATACTGCGCTGACATAACGCCTTAGACCACTTGGCCATTTGGACTGGAGAGCATATACTAACTATAGTTGTAAAGTAAACAACTATGTATACCTTACTAAAATTTAACGCACTAACAACCCAGAAATCTAGACTTACATGAATGTCTTAGTTGAACACATACAGATTGGTCTATGTCTACGTATTGCCACTCGTTAGTTGCACCCCCGGGTTCGCTTAATTACTTTTCGAAAATTTCACAAAATGGCACTTTATTGTCTAGAAACATCGAAATATGTCAATGGCGATTAGAGTACGCATTTCATCAAAAACGAAACTGTATTCATTAATATTATGGTCTAAGATCCGGCATTAGTGAAAACCTTCCCTCATCTGTTAATTGATTGAAATATTATTGAAAACGCTTATTGCAATATAAACAATTTGGCAATGTAATGTCTGCCAGGGTAGTTCTGCTGCAATTAACATTAATTAATTAATTAAAAATTGATTTTTTCATAATTAAATCCCTCACGTGTTAATTGAATTTTGCTTGTTAAATAACATAGTATACGATACGACAAATCTTGTAATAGTAGGCAGCGCTGCTTATTACTGCTACGGTTACCTGCAGCCAGGTGTTCAAACTTAAAGTAAACTTAGGTTACTTCCCTCATATGTTAATTGAAAATTTTTTAGCTAATTTAAAAGTTCAGAATAATTAGAATACATCCATAACTGGCAGCCGTCTTAAAATCCATTACAATCAAGTGCAGCCTATATAAGAAAATTAAAAAAAAATAGAAATTATAAAAAAATACCTTGTAGAGAGAGAGAGACTATTGCATTATTCAACGTAATAAACAAGGAAAGTATATGATCATGCGAATGTGAATCATGAATGTGAATTATGTATTCCGTTTATCATGAACTCTACACAATCCACTATTAGTCATAGATAAAATATAGTAGTGGGTACTATTTGTATAAATACACTTAGAAATGGAGTAGGCTTTACAAATGCATGATCATATACTTTCCTTGTTTATTACGTTGAATAATGCAATAGTCTCTCTCTCTCTCTACAAGGTATTTTTTTATAATTTCTATTTTTTTTTTTTTTTCTTATATAGGCTGCACTTGATTGTAATGGATTTTAAGACGGCTGCCAGTTATGGATGTATTCTAATTATTCTGAACTTTTAAATTAGCTAAAAAATTTTCAATTAACATATGAGGGAAGTAACCTAAGTTTACTTTAAGTTTGAACACCTGGCTGCAGGTAACCGTAGCAGTAATAAGCAGCGCTGCCTACTATTACAAGATTTGTCGTATCGTATACTATGTTATTTAACAAGCAAAATTCAATTAACACGTGAGGGATTTAATTATGAAAAATCAATTTTTAATTAATTAATTAATGTTAATTGCAGCAGAACTACCCTGACAGACATTACATTGCCAAATTGTTTATATTGCAATAAGCGTTTTCAATAATATTTCAATCAATTAACGGATGAGGGAAGGTTTTCTCTGTCGGATCTTAGACCATTATTGTAGTCGGGTAAAATATTCAAATGGATATACATAATTGAATTTGACAAATTATAAAATGAATGTATTTTTATATACAGTAGTAAATGTATGTATTAATGTAAATGAATATGCTGAGTTAAAGTTTGTATATCGACTTGGGAGGTCTGCGGAACTATCATAGCACCACAAAGTAAGACATTTTGTTTAAACATTGAAGATTAAAGGGAAACATCATCTCTTCACTAGATAAAATTGCCGCCACGATCTCGTGCCGCCATTTACCGCCTCCGGAATTTATATTATGCTTTTTAAATATAGATCAACGTTGTGTTTTTTTTCATATTTAAAGTAATACCTATTGATGATTATAAGCTGATAATATATTAGATAATTTTTGCTATTTATCCTAACTAATTACTAGAACATTAATTGATTATGAAGCAAATTTCAGGATTCCGTAGATATACTTATCTATATATACCAACACTAAAATTAAATGACACTTTCGTCGTTGAATTCCTCATTTTGCTATTTTATTTGCTAAACTAAAATCAAGATTATCATATTTATCAATCAAGTGTGAAGGTAAAGAAATAAAATTTTAGTCCGCCATTACCTAACTAATTTGATCCACTTTTTTGTAGTTTGTTCAGTTCAGTCCATTGTGAATAGTACTGAGATATTCCTCAGGGTTTTAAGCTTAATTTTTTTTTTTTTTTTGTAAACCAGCGTCTTTTTATCCGTTGTTAGTATGATTGCCTTTTGATTATACTATACCAACGGAAGTGACGTTTACTTAATTCGCCATTAAATTAACATTGATAACATTTTTTGACATTCTTTGACATGCATGAGATAAAAATCATACAAAAAAAAAAAAAAAATTAAAAATACTAATAAATAGTAAATAAACAAATTAATAATACATTGAAATCGAGATAGTGAGAAATCATATGCATTCCACTACCATAACATACCACAGGTAGCTAAGCGTTAGATCATTGGTCTCGAATAACAGAGGTTGCGGTTCAATTCCCACAACCTTTTAGAGCATTTAATTAGCTTAATAATTTGATATCAAATACAATATAATTAATTGATTTTTTAAATATTGCTCTGCTAGCTTAACATAAGCTAGCAGAGCAAGCGATTACGCGATACAACAAAGAGCATTTAATTTTTAATTCGGGCATTTAATTAGCATTTAATTAGCTTCTAATTATGAGACAATTATAATTGTGTTCTGCTCAGGTTGCTCTGCTAGCTTAATGCATATATTATCTATTATGCTGTTAATATCAGCTTACTAAATTCAACTAACAATCATTTGACCCGACGATATTGATCTAATTAGATAACGAGGTCATGCCTGATTGGTCAAATGTGATCAACTAATCAAATCTGGTTGGTCAGAAATGTACACATATCATCACATAAACATTATAATAAAAAACTCAAATTTCTAATTTCAACACGAGGCGACATAATATTTGCGAGAATTATGATTGTTGGCCTCGACTTACATCGAAACGAAAAGAGAATTACAGAATTGAGAGATAATTCTCAAAAAGTCGAGAAATAAAATGTTTCTCAACTTTGTGAAGTAAATATGCTCATAAATATGCTCATAAATACGCTCACTTTTCAACGTTCTATTTTTCGATATTTGACGCAATAATCGAGACAAGACGAGACGAAAATTCTGTGTGTCGACGACGAAAACAACTTTTACTCTCGGCATACGAGATGATGGTAAAAGATAATGGCACTCGAGACAGGGTCATGCTGAGGACATTTTCGTCTAATCTCGTCTTACGACAACACTAATTTGTAGCACCAAGTAAACTATTAGAGACATGGAAACATGTTTAAATGCAATATTATATCTTTATTTAACTCTCGATAACTTTTTCAGAATTTAAGCAAAGCAACTAGCGTTTTATATTGAAAATTACATGATTTTGTATGACACAAAAAAAGTTCAATACGGTATAACATCCTCCGCAGTTAACATAACTTTCTTGTATTGATACATAGTTAATTTCAGGTACAAGAAGAGAACTATGAACTATGATATAATTGTGACTAGGCACTCTTTCAAAAAGAAAGATAAGTCAAATGAGAGAGGAATTGCAAGAACAATGCTTGTTTTACTACATGAGGCTTTCAACATTTTCACCAAGTCAAAGGAAACCAAGAAGCAAAAACAATCCTCAAGTGTGGACAATCTAGATACTAGTGGACTATATGTTACCGAAAATCTAAGCATCGAAAACTATACTCAAAAACGTTCGAAACGAAACACAGACTCAGCCAATTCATGTATCGAATGTATTGACCTTTTTAAAAGCCTGCATCTCATTATTTTGGCAACATCCCCGGTTTAATTAGGATATTTTTCTCGTGTATTGAAAAATTGGCTAGCTAGGCTGAGAATGTATATGAACAAATCACACATTATTAGATACCTGAAGCTGAAAATGACTAAGTGTCCTGCCTAGGAAATCCGAAATTGAAAGACCTTGCCAAGAATATAAATAAACAAAATTCTAACAATAGTTTGTTTATACTGATTTAAGTACCGTGTAAACTACAGAAGTAACTAAATAATTTACATATGCAATTTGAAAAAAAATATTGAAATTACTTAATTTATGACAACAAACCTTTTGAAAATCTTTAACAATTAAGTGTGAATATTTCAAAACATACAAACAATATATAAACAAAAAAGACATTAAAATTATCGGTCAAAGTTCAAATAAACTTATTTTACAACAATAATAAAAATATATATTTTGCAACGATCCTACAAACATTCTTTGACCAAATGACCTTATAAAAAAATCCTAAAATAAAAAAAAATAAAAATTGAAATAATGTATTATCAAAATAAACAAAACAATATTTTTAGTCGGAGTTTTATAATCACACAAAAATAAAGGGATAAATTTTTCATGGAAGATGTATTTTTAAATAATTTTGTTCGGAGTATGTGGCAAACAGGGCACTATTTTTATTGTTTTTACCAAAGAAGTAAAAGTTTGATTATTACCTAATAGACACTTATTAAGGTTTAAATAACCAAGTATTAAGGTTTTTGGAATATAAATATATATATATATATATACTACCGGTGCTGACAGAAGTTATCCTGTACACACGTCTTAAATTTTAAAAATTTAAACTTTTTTTGAAAATTTTAAATTTTTTTTGGGACTGAATTGTGAACCGAAACCATTCTCGAATCCACTGGAACACACACACAAAATTTCATCGAAATCGGTCCAGCCGTTAAGGAGGAGTTCAGTCACATACACACGGACAGGAGAATTATATATATTAAGATATATATATCTCCGGGGAGGGGTTTTCTGCTCTCCATCCCGTGCGTCCCCAGGTTGCGGATAGGGGCATACTATGCAGATATACAAGTTAGGTTGGAAATAAAGGCTGCCTTATGACTGAATTATGACTGAAAATAGCCCTACGCCTTTAATTACCCAAGGAGGACTGATGGAAGCTGATAGCAGGGAATTTTTCCTGTTATCTGGAAGATCGCAAAAAGGGTTGTAATAAAAAAAACCAAAGAAACCAGGCGAGCCACAGAAATGCAGGCCTATATGTTTGCTGGATGTCATGGGCAAGCTTTTTGAACATTTGATCGCTGAGAGAGGAGCTTGAAACCAAATGAGGAGCTTGAAACCAAAGAGAAACCAACATCAATACGGCTTTAAAAGAGATCGCTCTACAGTGGATGCCATGTGAGGCAATAGCTATTAATCGATAGATACATACATCTTGGGGTCTAAAAAGTATTGCACTTCAACCTTATGGTCCATTGTGCTCCCCCTTCTACCTCAGTCTGACGAGATTCGTTTCTCCATATGTTGGCAATAGCCAAAATCTTGCTTATCAGGTCCTCCCGAAGGTTCATATATTCGGGTTAAGATGCACCGCATAGCCTGTATCTGCTGTAACCTAGAGGTTCGTAGTCAAAGATAATGTGGCTGGATGTTTCTTCCTCCTCGCCACACAATCTGCACGTAATGAACACGTTATGTAATGAATCCGGTAAGCTTCCGCAATTGCATCCTGTTCAGCCTCCTGAGAATCGAGAGATAGCCTCTTTGTTGCACTCTGAAGCACCTTCCCGAGCCCTTGGTGCGATACTTTTTACCAGTGATCACGGTGTTTAGCATTGGACCACTCGTTGATCACTTGTTTACATGTAGTCCTTGGTATTCCTAAAATAAGCTCTGAGCCAATGAAGGGTATTCCGACTCCCTTCTTTGCTAAGGTATCTGGTTAAGGTTTTCGTTTCCTTCGAAACCACTGTGACCCCGCACCCAGATCAATTCAACATTGTTCCATATTGCCAGCTCCAGCAGTTCCTCCAGGCAATCCTTGGCTATCCCTGAGGTGAAAGACCTTGGCATATTTCCCCAAGTGGAGGTTTATGTTTGCTTGAGATCTCTCACCGTAGATTCCCGCCCGGCCCCTTCTTTAGTTTTGGATCCGTCTGTATACCAGACGATTCCTTTCTTTAGATAGGGTGGTCCTCCTTCCGTCCACATGGCCCTATCACATACTACAGTCAAAGGTATCGAGAAGGAGAAACGAGGAAAAACGGGGTCTGAAACAATTAATGTTCCCACGATCCTTGCATGTTCAACCTGATTTTTATTGATCCAGTTATTGTTGCTGTTAAGACAGTCTATAGGTGCTGAATCTCACTTTAGGTATTATTACCATATTTAGCGGAAGTAGCCCCAGTATGACTTCCATGGCAGCTGTGGGTGTACTGCTCATGGATCCAGTAATGCAGAAACAGGCCAGTCTTTGCATAGGTAATAATGGGCCTAACTACTGTTGTGTAAAGCCAGTGGATCATTTTGGGTTTTCGACCCCAGGTTTTTCCACATGCTGTCTGGCAAAGTACGAGAGAAGATTTGCTCTTATTTGTTATGTATTCCAGATGAGGGTTCCATGTTAGTTTAGAATCCAAAATTACTCCTAAGAACTTGGCTTCCCTTGTGATCTATAGCCTTTGAGGATGAGTAGTTTTATGTTATCCACCTTCCTTTTCCGTGTGAATGGAATTAGTGCGGTCTTATCAGGGTTTATTTTCAATCCCTCTATGATACACCATTCCTGTGTAGCTTAGAGCGTTTTGCATAAGCACCGAGGTTGTGCTATTACAGGGTCCTTGGATTGCAATTATAATGTCGACCGCATATCCCTGTGTGTAGTATCCTCCTTGGTTGAGATTCGTCAGTAAGCTGTACACTGTCAGACTCCACAGGAGTGGGGATGAGACACAACCTTATGGACATTCTTTTGTGGCTCGCACAGTGACGGACTCTCTAAAAAGGGAGGTTTGTATTCTTCTACCTATCAGCATAGAGTTTATCCACCTGCAAAAGATGTATTCTACCCCGTGCGGACTTTCGAGTTTACCAAGAAACACGTACAAGGTGGTCTGTTTCTGCTGGGCTGGATGCACCTGAAGTTTTGGTTTCCATTTTGGCCCCACGAGTAAATCGGGTCATCTACTACCCCATCGCCCTCTTGCTGGGAAGGGCAGTTATACAGTGGAGTTCGCCAGTTGCTCCACGAATATTGTTTATGACAGCATTTAACCCTGCTACCCTAGTCTTCGGCTAGTTCTCTAGCCACAATGCCTCGCACCGCAGCTTGGGTTTGCACGGTTTCTTAGTAGTGCTTAATAGTGCTTTTTATTCCTTTATTCTTAGTAGTGCTTCTCAAGGCTATCCTGTCCGGCATTGGTATTCCTGCCAGCAACATAATTACCGCCGTCCTAGCATAGCCCTTCATCGATGCACTGGAACCTCTCCACCAAAAAAGGTGCTATCATGCCTAGAAGGGGAAAATCTGTACTTACTGGATTCCTGTAAAGTCCTTCCACAACATGGATATGTTAGACCATTTCCTCTCTAAGAAAGAACCAAATGATTACATTGCTGCCCAGATTAACTGAAGTAAGTATACTAAAACATCTTTCACATTTGTGCTTAGATTACAAATTGGATTTAAGGTCCATGTAATTTAGTGCCCATATCGTATACCCGTTTTTTATAAATCTAATAGTTTGTTTGATTGACCCTTCTTCATTTCCTCATATGTATTTAAAAAAAATTAAAGTCACCATTTGCATATGTTGACTAAAACATTACCAAAAAAAAAAAAAAAAAAAAACGGAGAACATTTATTTAATGGTATTTAAAAACACATTTTGACATTAATACGACATGGGTGGTTTACAACACACGACCCAAGGCGCCTAAATATGCATTAAAAGTCAAACAAACATAAAATATGATACTCCTCTATATTATTTGTTCATATATTTTTATTCAAATTTTGTTTGATAAAAATTTGTAATAGGAAAAAAAAGGCTATATTAGTTCTTAAAAAAAGTATTAAATTAATAGCTTTTGAACCCTAAAGCAGAGGTGGGCTCAGACAGCTCGTCTGAGCCTTACGGGCTCTCCATAAGCTGGGTGAGAGTAAGTATAGAAGGTATGTTTTGAAGCAAGACGGAACGATGTTTCAATACAGGTTGTCCTACCGATTACTACCCAATAATTTATTCAATCAATTTAGAAATAGTTTTATAAAATTGTTTATTGTTTAAATATTTTTTACAGTATGGAGAGATACACAAAAAACATAATAATAATAATAACAATAATAATAATAATAATAATAATAATAATAATAATAATAATAATAATAATAATAATAATAATAATAATAATAATAATAATAATAATAATAATAATAATAATAATAATAATAATAATAATAATAATAATAATAATAATAATAATAATAATAATAATAATAATAATAATAATAATAATAATAATAATAATAATAATAATAATAATAATAATAATAATAATAATAATAATAATAATAATAATAATAATAATAATAATAATAATAATAATAATAATAATAATAATAATAATAATAATAATAATAATAATAATAATAATAATAATAATAATAATAATAATAATAATAATAATAATAATAATAATAATAATAATAATAATAATAATAATAATAATAATAATAATAATAATAATAATAATAATAATAATAATAATAATAATAATAATAATAATAATAATAATAATAATAATAATAATAATAATAATAATAATAATAATAATAATAATAATAATAATAATAATAATAATAATAATAATAATAATAATAATAATAATAATAATAATAATAATAATAATAATAATAATAATAATAATAATAATAATAATAATAATAATAATAATAATAATAATAATAATAATAATAATAATAATAATAATAATAATAATAATAATAATAATAATAATAATAATAATAATAATAATAATAATAATAATAATAATAATAATAATAATAATAATAATAATAATAATAATAATAATAATAATAATAATAATAATAATAATAATAATAATAATAATAATAATAATAATAATAATAATAATAATAATAATAATAATAATAATAATAATAATAATAATAATAATAATAATAATAATAATAATAATAATAATAATAATAATAATAATAATAATAATAATAATAATAATAATAATAATAATAATAATAATAATAATAATAATAATAATAATAATAATAATAATAATAATAATAATAATAATAATAATAATAATAATAATAATAATAATAATAATAATAATAATAATAATAATAATAATAATAATAATAATAATAATAATAATAATAATAATAATAATAATAATAATAATAATAATAATAATAATAATAATAATAATAATAATAATAATAATAATAATAATAATAATAATAATAATAATAATAATAATAATAATAATAATAATAATAATAATAATAATAATAATAATAATAATAATAATAATAATAATAATAATAATAATAATAATAATAATAATAATAATAATAATAATAATAATAATAATAATAATAATAATAATAATAATAATAATAATAATAATAATAATAATAATAATAATAATAATAATAATAATAATAATAATAATAATAATAATAATAATAATAATAATAATAATAATAATAATAATAATAATAATAATAATAATAATAATAATAATAATAATAATAATAATAATAATAATAATAATAATAATAATAATAATAATAATAATAATAATAATAATAATAATAATAATAATAATAATAATAATAATAATAATAATAATAATAATAATAATAATAATAATAATAATAATAATAATAATAATAATAATAATAATAATAATAATAATAATAATAATAATAATAATAATAATAATAATAATAATAATAATAATAATAATAATAATAATAATAATAATAATAATAATAATAATAATAATAATAATAATAATAATAATAATAATAATAATAATAATAATAATAATAATAATAATAATAATAATAATAATAATAATAATAATAATAATAATAATAATAATAATAATAATAATAATAATAATAATAATAATAATAATAATAATAATAATAATAATAATAATAATAATAATAATAATAATAATAATAATAATAATAATAATAATAATAATAATAATAATAATAATAATAATAATAATAATAATAATAATAATAATAATAATAATAATAATAATAATAATAATAATAATAATAATAATAATAATAATAATAATAATAATAATAATAATAATAATAATAATAATAATAATAATAATAATAATAATAATAATAATAATAATAATAATAATAATAATAATAATAATAATAATAATAATAATAATAATAATAATAATAATAATAATAATAATAATAATAATAATAATAATAATAATAATAATAATAATAATAATAATAATAATAATAATAATAATAATAATAATAATAATAATAATAATAATAATAATAATAATAATAATAATAATAATAATAATAATAATAATAATAATAATAATAATAATAATAATAATAATAATAATAATAATAATAATAATAATAATAATAATAATAACAATAATAATAATAATAATAATAATAATAATAATAATAACAATAATAATAACATAATAACAATAATAATAACATAATTAATAACTAATAAATAATAACATAATAATTGATGGAAACCACGGGAAGACGGTAGGCGTCTTCCATCAGGAGAACGATAGGAATAGGTAGGGAGATGAAATAAAGAGATAAAATGGAAAGGGATAAGTATATAAAATAATTAAGAAACAAACAAAAAATTATTCGTTTTCTATTATTATTCTTTGAATAATTTTGATAAATTTTCAATATCAGGAATATATGTATTTTGGGATATTCGCATTATATTTTCTAAATGTTTATCCGTAAGGGAATTTCGGGAATCTGATTTTATATGTTTCATATGTGAAAATCCCGATTCACATAGATAAGAAGATGCGAAACAACTACTAAGTTTTTTATATATTTTTAATAATTCCGGATATTTAAACGAAGATGGGTTTTCTGCGACGATTTCCCAAATACTTTTTGTGCTTGTGTTCATGGCTCCTAATAAATTATAATTTGTTGGAAGGGTAATCATTTCGTTTATTCGTTTAATAACGCGCAATCATTGGAATCCGGAAAAAATTTGAGAAAAACTTCTATTAAAGTGGAAATTTTAAATTGTCTATTAAAAGGGGCCATTAAAAAATCACTCATTAGATTTATATTTTCAAAATCTTTAAATCGATTATTAAATTGTAAAATTACCGTTTCTAATAAACATTTATATTTTAAAAACAATTCAGTAAAATCACTCTTCACACATTGTTTCGCAATGTGTAATAGTTTAGGAAAATTATTTGGAATTTTTAAACCACCAAAAAAATTTACCGCCATCTCTAAAATTTTTTTCAATTCTATAATAGTTCTAACCGCGTCCCAAATATAAATATTTTTGCCCTGTAATTTTAAATTATGTAAATTAACTATTGAAGTTAAATCTACGAGAAAAGCTAAAGTTGCTGTAAAATCAAAGTCTCTTAGTTCAGGGCAAGGCTCACCGATTTCTTCATGAAATTTTACAATTACATCTAAATTTTCATAAAATCGTGCAAACATTTGTCCCTTACTAAGCCACCTAACTTGAGAATAATATTTTAATTCCCTAAATTCCGGATCGTTTTTTTTCGCGAATTCGTTAAATAAACGATGTTTCAACGCGCGCGTTTTAATCGAATTTATTTTTTTTATAACAATATTTTCAATTTCCGTAACTGAAAGGCTTTTCATGCATAATGCCTGCTGATGTATGATACAATGAAAAGATAAAAGATTTTTTAATTCAGGGCAAGATTTTTTAAAAAGTGCAATTAAACCGTTATTACAACCCGTTATATTACTTGCACCATCCGCGGTAAGTGAAACAAATTTTTCTAAAGGTAATGATTTTATTCGTGCAAGTACTCCGGCATAGAGATTTTCGGCGGTCGTTTCGCGATGTAGGGAAATCATCGCAAAGAGTTCTTCTTTAACAAATAAATCATCGAAAACCATACGAATGTAAATTAACATTTGCGCAGTATTTGTTGCATCGGTCGATTCATCCAACTGCAATGAATAGCAATAACAAAACTTAATGTCTTCATTTAATTGACTTGTCATGTTATCATCAATTGCTTCTACTCGCCGTGTTATTGTTCGACGAGAAATTGGGACTTCTTTAACGAATTGTTTACATTCTTCTTCAAGTTCGGTCCCACCGAACATTGAGTCCACATAGTCTTCCACTACCGTCTGCATAAAGTCACATTCACTAAATGGCTTTCGCGATTTCGCGATTCTATACGCTGTTTTGAAAGATAACGCGGTTTTTGTAAACTCATCCTTATTAATATATAATTTTTTGGCGGACGATGGTTCAAAATAATTTTTTTTTAAAACAGAAATTACGCGATCGCGTTCTGCTGTACCTATTTCGAATTTATCAAACTCGGCAGAATGTTTCACGGTATAATGACGTTGGAAATTACTTTTTTTTATATAAATAAAAGTTTTACCACAAAATAGGCAAATTAGCTCTTTATCAGTTTTCTTGTATATACCAAAATGATGCTCCCACTCGTTGATGCCAAAAACTATCCTCCTTTTCTTAGCAAACGGCGCCGCACCTCCACTGCTGAACTTATCCAAGACTGCTTGCGATGTCTTCTCCATTATTAAATTCACTACTTTTATTTTTTTTTAAAAACAAATTATGCGAAAAATAATTTCCACTACTACAAATAGTACTTTTCACTTTTTCAATTCAAAGTAGACTAACTCGAAGAACTCAAATTCCTACTTTATGTAAAACTTAACTTAATTCATCAAATTCCCATGACATTATACTGAGCATACTCCATACGAAGAAAAAATAATTAAATCAGGTAAATAATTCTTTATTAGTTCTCGGATATGAATAGTAAAATATTTAGACAAATTATTTGGAATTTCCAAAACTATAATTATATTTAAATTATCCTTTGCAAAAATTTCCCTCTTTTAGTTTTATTACAATGGTCCAGCGGTAAACTTAAAGGTTCAAAAGATATGTATTAAATGATGTATTGAATGAGTATGTATTGAATTGTATTATTTACTTTGTATAATAGTGACCATAAAAAAGATTTGGTATTATTATATTTTTTTCAGAAAATGTTTTAATTAAAAAAAGAAAATATTAATAATTGGTAGGTTACCCTGTAGTAACTCTATCTCTCTTCCCTACCTCTCACTCAGAGCTTGGCCGAGTCAACTCCTGCTCACCTCTGCCCTAAAGATTCCTCGCACAAAAATTAAAGGAGTTTAAGGATTCAAAGTAGGTACCTATATTTAAAAATAAATAATTCTTTATTTTTATCTGTTATCTGTTGACTTTTTCTTCTGTAAAAATTTAGTCCAAAATTCTGATTTGATCTTGGAGGAATGAATATACCAAGATCTAAAAAATATTAAATAAATAGACAATCTATTGCACCAAGGGCGACTATCTATTGGAGTGCAAGATCCAGTGCTAGTGATATATACGCTACCCAGTGCTATATACCTGTTACACATGCGTTTTGGTCCCCGGACAAAATATCACGAAAATTTTGAAATCACAGAATAATATCAATAATAATAATAATAATAGTTTTTGCCCACAATATCTGAAATATATAAAAAAACACGCAAACCCGACCAACTCGGGGTATGACCGATGAAGTGAAAGATTATAGTACTAAGTTGTAATAGTGCCCTTATTTAATTTCAATAACTTTTGCCACGATATTCGAAACATATAGAACGCTGTATAGTGAAAGCGCCAAAATTCACGCAAACCCGAAAAATTCGAGGTTTTTTTCTCAATATCAGATATTATGCAGGGAGTTATATTGTCCTTGGGATATTTTGTCTGGTGTTATTTTGTATCGGGAATATGTTGTCCTGGGATATTTTGTCTGACGATTAAATCGCCTGCTACGCTCCCCACCTCCTAAAAAAGTAAAAAAAAAGTAATATGTAGAAAACGGGTTAAAAAAATACGTGGCTTTCACCAATGAGTTTCGGACTCGATTCTCGCTATCGGAACCAAATAAAGGAATATTCCAAGATATCCTCATATCGTCATATTCGAATCAATCTGGCGTCATATGTATTGCACTAGAGGCGGTTTGACATTGAAGTATAACATCTAGTTCAAGTACACTCAAATCGAATGAAATAAGGGAGCTTATTATGTTGAAATTTAACCATTATACTTTTTTCAAAGAAAGCATTCCACGATTGTATAATTAAGGTATTTCCAAACTGTATCAGCTGATCGGGTACCCGCGCGAAAAGAACTATATACAAAAATTATATGTGTAAAAAAAATATGTTTGTACTCCTGCGCGTTATGGAAAGCAGCTGTCCGTTGTCGCCAGTGTTCCCATTCGTCACATAACATTTCATACATATACTAGTCATCATACATATATTAGTATATAATTTCAAACGACTTTCAAACAGCGCGCCAGTACTCATGATGCCAACTGAACCATAAAAAATAACCTTCTGCTGCGAACATGAAAAAAATGCACTTTTTTACGCATATTTTATCAAAAAACTTAACAACCCGATGGTCATTCTTCCAAAGTTTTAAGGAGAAATATTTCTAAGGAATTGAGGAAAGTATGTGTCGAATTTCAGAACAACCGTGACTATATTGAGAGAGTTGGAAGTAAAAACAGTCGGATTCGTGTATTTAATTCCCCCATGTTTATGAAGATGTATGTTAAATTTCTCCAACTTACAAAACGATTTTCTCAAAAAGGCCATGGTGATAAATTCTCAAAAAAATTCAACTGATTTCTGAGGATTCATTTTACTAATATTGTGAATTTCGTGAAATTCTTGAAAACCTAATAATAGTTTGGAAACACCTTAAGTACTTACCTACTAACCAAAGTGCGTTTTGAAGGTTTTTTTAGAAGGAAGCATTTGATGAATTTCCGATATGTTTATCAAAGCTGACACCAACTTTCTGTTAATCTACTAAGTTTCAAATCAATAAAATCATTTAAAAAAATTTATATTAAAAATAATAAAATACACGCTTTTTTTTAGTAGGCAACTCCCTAAAGATCAAGTTGTTTATGAAAATCCAACAATCATAGTCTTCTAAAAAAATATTGCAATACAAGATGTCCCAGCCTTTCACAATTTTGCTTCGTATATATCTTCGCTTTTTGTGCGTGATCTAACAAAAATTGAAAAGGGAGATAATTTATATCTAATAAATATTTCTATAAAATGTGTGTGTACTTATGTACGCACGTAAGAAGTAATACTTCTTTTTAAATAATTTATTAAAATAATATAAAATCAGGTCAACACTATCTAATGAAGAGTTAGTTCGTATGCTTTGCTTGCATAGTTTTTATAGGTCAGTTACTAAAAGCGTATAAATTACTCTGACTTGTGCGATATGCTCAATGGTTTTGTTCTTGTTCGAGTGATAATCAAAATTAGATAAATAATTTGACAATACTTTATTTGTAGGATACACCAGGTTGAAAATGAACTAAAAATTAGTCTTTCATGAAAAGCCTGTAACCTTTTAATATTTATGAACCTTTTTTAATATTTTGAGTGATATTTTCAACCATAGAAGCAACCCCTCAAGTTTATTTTAAAATGTTTTTGAAACAATCTGTATACAAATTATGTATTATTTCATTCATAGTTTTTTATACTGAACCGTTCTCGAATGGTTTCGAGATTTAAATTTATAAAAAACAGACAGGTCTGGTTGTTGGAATGATTTGCATAAAATAAATTATTAAATGAATAAAATTACTTACGCGATAATTGACATATTAAGAAAGAGAGGAGGTAAATTGAAAATTAAATAAAAAACTATGAAAATACACACAATTACGTTAAAAACAAATATTATAAAATATCAAATAAAACTGTAACTTATGAATATTAAAAATCTACGAACTAACGATAAAAGAAAATAAAAAATATGTACAAAGAATCGAGTCACACGCCACCCATTGGTACACGCTATCGTGTGAACAGCCACTCCTGTAACGGCAGTTAAATGGAATATTAGCTACTTAAGTTTAAACTGTAAACAACAGGATGACATGTAAATTTTTGTTATGGACGATACAAAAAAAAAAAAAACAAGAAAACGCTTATTATGATTTTGGATTCGAGACGATACAGATCGAAATTTAAAATCAGTTATTTTTTTGTATCGTCAGTGAAAATGAAATGAAAAGACTCTGTTGTCAGTTTTTATCCACGAACACCCAGGGATAGTAAAATTGACCTCTTAACTTGAAGGTCTTACAAGCCTGATGTCAGTTGTGTCTGCTGGAAAAAATTGTAAAACATTGCGGCAGAATGAGATAGTTCTACGTATTGTCGCTCGCTAGTAACACCCCCTTGACACGGAAAATCGTCAAACTTCATTCCGCCCCGGTACTCCATCGTGCCCCGGGTTCTCCAATATATATTTATAATAAAAATAAGGGTATATTGACCGGGGATAAAAATTTTTGCTATTGGTCTGCATAAAATATGTTTTGTTCTTTCCCCCTATTATGAAAAATCTGTACCTTTTCAACCGTAAGAGAGAAGAAAAATACAAATATAAAAAATGCTTTTTTTTTTTACAATTACAACTTCTGTTTGAAACTATTTGTTCATACACTGAATATATTTGCTCCAACACTTGTTATTAGCCTTCGCACCTTCGTACCAGAGTGATCGAGCGACCTCTGCGAGGCATGTACGTCATCAGTAAAGCCTAACGAACTTATCGGTTGCTCGTCGATACCAATAGGACCTACAGGACTTTCATGCGCAGCGTGTATTTGTTTACAAAGCCTTTTTTGCGTTCGTCGGATTTTGTTATTGTTAAAAATGATTGAAAGATCAAATCAACGAATTTGTATAAAATTTTGCTTCAAACCCGAAAAAACTAGTTCGGAAACTATCCAAATGATGCAGAAGGCCTTTGGGGATGAGTTTATGGGCAAAACACAAATAAAAGAGTGGTATAATCGTTTCAAAAGTGGCTGCATATCTGTTGATAGTGATCCTCGTTCGGGCCGACCTTCGACGACAACAACACCGATTAATATCAAGCGCGTGCGACTTGCGATTGAAGAAGATCGACGTTTGCCTGTGCGTGAATTAGAAGATGATCATGAAATACCAAAAACTATAATTTGGGAAATTTTAACCTCAAATTTAGAAAGTGGAAGCGGTGGGAAATCTCATTGAATCCTGTGCTGCAGTTTTTAACTAAACACAAAATCGCACTGCTTCGCCAACTTCCATACAGTCCCGACATAGCCTCCTGCGGCTTTTGGTTATTGCCGAATTTGAAAAAACCGCTCAAAGGACACTGGTTCGACGACAAAAAGACGGATGAAGATAATGCGACCAGAGCACTCAAGGCTAATCCAAAAACTGACTTCCAGGACTGCTGCGGAAAGTGGAAACACCGCTGGGAGCGTGTTATTCAATCAAATGGGGGGACTACTTTCAAGGATGCCAAGATAACACCAGCGCGGGGATATTAAGGTAGGTCGGATACTTTTCGGACAGACCTCGTACTCTTAAATTCATATTTCTATACACATCTATCCAGGTGTAGTTGTAATATAAACAATTAATACATTGAAAATGACCCCCAGTATACACAGGGTGTTTAAGCAATAAACTCAGTTAATAGTTCTCCCTTGTTTAACTACAAATTTTAACTTTTGAAGCAACCCATAAAATTTTTTCAACATATTTTTGAAACAATCTGTATATACAAATCTAAGTAACTATTTAATTTTTTTCCTCACATTTTTTTTTTTGCTTCAAATTTTGAGAAAAAATAATAAATAAATAAAATATTTTTCTCACTGCAAGAGAGGGTATATTGTAAAATTAATGTCAATTAATTATAATTAATAATATATACAAAATCAACTTCACCATACTTACATATTTACAAAATTTATAAATTTTCATAGAGCGAGGAAAAAAATTGTTATTTAATTATGTGCTATAAACTCGTCAAGTATTCCAATATGTTTTTATACTCAATTACATATTGTTTACATTATTAATTTTTGTCAGTTTACAAAACAATTTGTCACGTATGTAAGTACTTTTTAGTTGAACAAAATATCAAAAAGGTTGTGTATTTAAAATCAATTCAAAAGGAACGCAATTCAGATCATATTTGAAACCATATAGAAACGAAAATTTTTCTACCACTTGTAAAGATGTAAAATACTTATAATTAATTTGGATAAATCTCACAATCAAATACGATCGTCTGACAACAGAATCAAATTCTTGTGATTACTTACTGAATCTCTATCGAATTCGAGTTTCAAGATAATTATTGATTCTGTTGCTGACGAATGCAATCGACCAATATATAATATATCGGTGGATATATTATCCACCGTCCATTACACCTCTGTTGTTGTCTTCGATGTTGTTTTGTTGTTGTTGTCAATGGTGAATTTGTTTTTTTTTAACTGTTATGTAATTTAATTTTTATTTGAGGCACTTGGATGTTAGTTATTTGATGTGGCGAAACATTTCACCACAATATTAATCAATTTTTAAATAATTACCCAAATCCAACGAAGCGAAAATCAAAATATCTTGAAAACGGATTATTTTATCGCAAAAATCGTCCCATGTATCTATTAGGCTGGTTTGCAGGTACGCTCCAAACCGACGCTCCTGGCGGGCCGCTCCGAAGTGACACTCCGGAGTGGCGCGCCAGGAGCGTGAGGTTGGAGTGTGGTAGACAAAATGAGTAACACTCCTGGACCACGCCAGGTGCGCGAGTTTAGCGCGTACGCACCAAAACCCTCTGTCTAAATGCAATATACAAAAGTTTTGGAGCGGCGCGTGGAGTTTCCCCCTTTGGGTAACCATAAATATTTCAAGATTGACCCGATTTCACATTGCGTACTGATGTCAATAACCAGTAATCAAATTTACAAACAATTTAAAACAAATAATACACAGAAACAAATTAACTTACAAACAAATTAATACACATAACTAACCTCAACAGGTGTCTGTCTTACTTTTTCAGAATGTCTCCAGATTCCATAACATTTCCATTAATTAATTTTATTTCTTTACGCTTGCTTTATTTCTAGTGAATTAAGACCTAGACAAAATTTTAGTGTGGTTTCTTTCTCAGACATCAGATGCATAAAACCAATGTTTACTAAATTTATGCAAAAAGTGGGCCTTATTAAGCACCATTACTATATTAAATATAATTGAAAGAAAACACAAAATGTATTAATCAATTTTAGTATTTAATTGAAATTTGTTTTAAAATAATAGGTTAAAAATTACATCCAATTTATTTGAAATCTTCCGGCTTCTACAGGTTGGCGTGAAATTAATCGGGATAACACAGTTCATGTTTGTCATATGAAGATTATTAAAATTACAGCATACCAAACAGACACGCATCAAATTTGCAACGAGCAACATATCTCTGACTCCATATCCCAGAGTTAGTTACGGTTAGCTAATTCATACTGATGATGACTACCTTGTAGTCGAAATACATATTTATAAAATACAAATAATTGTTCTAGGAATTGGGGCAAAACTTGAAATTTAATTACAATTTGTGTCCTATATAACCGACTTCATAAACGCTTTATTTTTTTACCACTAAAAGTCGCAAACATATTTCGATTTTAGCGTAAGTATATTCGTAATCTAGGCAAAAAAAAACTTATGACTTTACCGTAGCAATTAGACCATTTTTCTCAGTAGCTGAAAAAGAATAATACCCTTAATTTATTGATAGCTATTTTTTTAAGATTTTGTAAACAGCCTTTTGTAAATTACAAACATAATTTACAAAATGAGAGTGAGAATTAATCGTATATAAATTGGATGAACCAAACGTATCCCATCATATTATCATCTTCCTCTTTTAATTCACTTTCAAATAAGTTAAAAAAGTTATCTTCGTGTATTTAACTTAACTTGTCTTTCTATCTGTTAACACTTGACTCCTGTGGAGCTTCTGTCCACAATATGGCGTCTTCAATGTAAACAATAAATGATGTATATCACTCTTTCAATATGATGCTCAATGCTGGCCGCATGATGTAGAAGATGTTTTCTTCTGTTAAAATAATTCTTTTGAAAAAATAAATTGTGTACAGGGTTGTATAAAAATATATTATTGAGTAGAAATTAATGGTTTTCCTATAAATCTCTAAAACTTATTGTTGTTTGCCATTTTATTATTCATTTCCATGTTAAATTTTAAGTAAAGTACTACAATAGTTAAATTTCCGAAGCAATAGTCTGAGGGACAATTCAATGTCCGATGTTTGATATCGTCTATTCAAGAATATCTCAAAACCTAGACCGCCTAGGAAACGGATATAAAAGTGAAGGTTGTTATTAATCAATTATATTTTATTCACTGTCATCATAAGCCAAAAATTATATGGCTTAGGACAGTGATTCTCAACCACTGTGCTGCGGCACTTTTGTGTGTCGCCAAATTCTTAAAGCGTGCCGCCAAATTTTAGAAATATATATAGTAAAGTATTAACCAACATGAAAACGAAAAAAAGATCGAGACTGTTAAATGTTGAAGACCATATGAGAGTAGCATTGTCATACGACCAAATATAAATGAAATTATCAAAAAACATCAAGCTCAAATTTGTCATTAAAAGTATTCTTATTATTAACTTGTAATTAATCCTTGAATAAACGTACTGTTGTTTTTGCAGTACAAAATTATTTTATTTTACATTCAAAATTATTATCATAAACTATTTTAAACAGTGTATTATAGGTAAGTAAACAAATTTTAAACTTATCTTGGCTTTGTGTGTCGTCAAATTTTGAAATCGCTAAAAGTGTGCCGCGACAAAAAAATGGTTGAGAATCACTGGCTTAGGAAGTTAAAACTAAGCGTGCACATATATCTTAGCTCAAATAAATGCTTGAGAATTTTAACACGATTTATCCCACTGAAAAAGGACTATTCTCAGTTAAATTTAAAGAAAAGTAATTTTTATCAATTTATAATCTAATACATAGGTTTGCTTAGTGCACCACAAAAGTTGATGTCCTTTTTTTTTAATTCGGATATTATAAATACAGTACCAACTTTTATTCGAAAATATTTTTCGAAAACCGAATAATTACATTAACTTTTGTGGTCAAGTGTTTACAATATATGGTCATCAATTTGGCTACTAAAATAGGTTTGATTTTAAATTCAAACTTAGAAAACGAATGAGAATTTTATTGCTCTCTATATCTTAAGGTATACAGATATTATTATAAAAATATATACCATTTGAATGCCGATAATTGGAAATGTAACATAAATTTTACGGCTCTGAGATTAATAAAATTCTCATTCGTTCGTAATTCTCATTACTATATTTGAAGTTTGAATATAAAATCACGCCTATTCTAGCAGCCATATTGATGGTCATAAATTGTAAGCGACTGTACTTTTCACAACCAAAATCCAGTAAATTTAGATGAAGAAAAGGGGAAAAGACATGATTATATCGTAGATTTTTCAAGTCTTTTTAAATAGTTTATGAACGGATTTATATCTATGAACGGAAAGCTAATTTGAAATTCATAATTTTTTGAAAGTATAAAAAATAATTTCTGTGATAAAAAAATGATTTGATAACGGACCCTATAATTATATAGGCTAATCTGTATACAGAGGAAGCGTAAAACATCCTGATAAAAAAGTCTATTAACCTAGAAATTTGTTTGTTTGGAAAGTTTTAAGTAAAAAAAAATCACTAACCTTTTATAATTTTGAAATAAATTCCACAGGTCTTTATTATATTTTCTTTTTTAATTATCCTGCTATCAGACAATCCCTGTCAGATTAACATGTGGAAGTCGTCTACCTAGATTATTTTTTGATCATTGGTAGCAATTTTTTTTTTATACTTAATATTTCTAACCATTACAAACTTTCTAATATTATCCGTTATGTATTATGCAAAAAATTGGATGATAAAATTATGGATAAGAAGTAAAATCCCTGACACAATAAAGTGATTATTGTGTCATCGGTCCAGTCGTTTGGTAGCTACGCTGCCACAGACATATACACAGACTAAGACTTCAAACTTAAAACACCCCTCTGTTTTGGTCGGAAGTTGGAAATTCAACAAAACTGAAATATTATTATGTCTATCAAATTGATAAAACTTATTTTGACAAAATGGAAACCCGACTTAACAAAAGAAGCACTAAAAAGTAAAAAAATAATTGCATATTCTTGTGCCAATTTTAGTTCACCAAAGCAAAAATTTTTAAATATATATGTACAATTATTGTGATTTTTGGAGGCGGTGTCAACATAGAGAAATTCACATAACTTTTGGACACCGCCTCCAAAAATAACAATAATTGTACATATATATTTAAAAATTTTTGCTTTGGTGAACTAAAATTGGCACAAGAATATGCAATTATTTTTTTACTTTTTAGTGCTTCTTTTGTTAAGTCGGGTTTCCATTTTGTCAAAATAAGTTTTATTTCTCGCTTTTTAGTGACTTTGAAGTTCTATAACTGATTTTAATTGTCTAAATATGGGTAGACCTACTAAACGACCAACTAATTTTTAGTGAATTTTTTTATAACACTTTTTTTTTACCCGTTTTTTTTTTTTTTTTAAATTTTTAATGCATTTTTTTATATCAGATTTTCAGTTTTCTTTACAAGGAATTTAGTTTTTTTTTGTAAAATTTTTTTTTTTTGGGGTCGGTTTTTTTTTAAGGAAAAATTTTTTTTGAAGTCGGTTTTTAAAAAAATTTTCTTATTTTCCCATTATGAATGAGTATACTTTTTCAAAAAAAAAAAAAAATTTCGCAGAAATCGGTTATCACATATAAAATGAGGATTTTCCTCGATTTTCCGGAGATCCCCTCATCAGAATGCGATTTGGTGACAATGGGACCAATCGGGAATCAAACCCTTTAAAACAAAAAAAAAAAATTCAAAATCGGTTCATAAATGCCGGAGTTCTGAGGTAACAAACATAAAAAAAAAAAAAAAAAAAAAATACAGACGAATTGAGAACCATCCTCCTTTTTTGAAGTCGGGTTAAAAATAAGGAATATATAAAGATAAAATTAGCGATGCTCCTTCAAAAACTTTATAGTGACAGCTCGAATCAGTTATCACTAGTAAAACCTGTAATAGCGTCTATATACTAATACAACATGAATTATGATATAAAACAGCCAATCCTGTTATAATTGTAACGATTAAAGCCATTGCAGAGGCCGGATGTCGTAAATAATGTACATTCCAATACATAAAAAGAAAATAAACCATTTTATTTCTAAGTACAATGAATTTCACATAAAATGATGAAATCTTGACTGTTATATACAAAGTGTTCATTTAAATTAGTATGGAGAAATAAATATTTTCGTAAATACTTTTTTATATTGCTTTGAAATAATTTTTGTTTCCCCTTCATCTATGCCATTTATTAATAAAATTGGCCTTGCAAATACCAAAATCGCATCAAATACGGCATTTCATTTTTTGATTAAACTAAAATTGTGAAAGCTGGAGAGTGATTTATGTAGTCTAAGGAAATTCGTTAAGTTAACGAGGCTATTTCTTCTCCTGCGTAACGAATTTTTTTAAAGATGGATATAGATTTTTTCTGTTTTTGTTGATGATTTAAATTTTAATATATATATCAACTTTCATATTTTCATACTCCCAAATTTATTTTATGGCATATTGTTGAAGTTTTTGTCCAGGTTTTCATGAAATTGGTTTGGAATTATTATGGAATTATTCTCGTTCATAAAAACTCATCGAACACAAACAATTTATAAAATACGAAAATTTTGATTACTGGAGGTCAAAACAAAACTTAAGTAAATTTTGATCATTAATCAATGAAACAGTTAGAAATCATTTTTCTTATAATTGATTAGAACTTAAATTAACTTAGATATATGCTTTGTTTTAAAACATATTCATGATGCTTCTCATTAAAGAAAAAAATTTTAGGTACAGGTGCTCATAAAATATTCTAGTTATTTTCATTTCCAATGTCCGTTTGTCCGTCTATATCTCCGTTTGTCAAAAATAATCTATCTATTGCTTCATGTATCACTATATTATTTTTTTATTAAATTTACTTTTTGTAAATTTGCCTCGGCCAAGGCGAGGAATTTGCCTTGCTTGCAAGGCGAGGTTTTTAGGACAATATACCTCGCCTCGCCTCGGTTAGTAACGAGGATTAAAATTTTGAACCTCGCCTCGCCTCGCCTCGTGCCTCGTACCCGAGGGCCGAGGCGAGGCGAGGTTACCTCGTAGCCTCGGTGAAACACTAGTCAAAAACAAAAAGAAATAACAAATTCGAATTTCATGAACGTTGTCTAGGGTTACAAATTGTGACTTTAAGTACGTGAATGGACAAAATCGGCCTATGTGTCTTTTAGCCTGCTAGAAAACATCTGTCTTCAAAACCGTAGGAGATAGAAGAAGTATAGATAGTACTATATTTGTTTTTATGTCTAGCTTTTCATGGAAGGAATTAAAGCATGAAGGAACGACTACAGTGTGTATGTAGTCGTTCCCACTTCCTGACACAATTACTAAAAATTTCACTAATTTTAAGGCATTTGAGGAGTACATCAGAACCTCCAATTTACTTACATATTTCAAAAGTCACCGATGGCAAATCAATGGCACGTGACAAAATAATTCGGGTACGATATAAATTAAGAAATTTAGGTATCTGATCGAAACAATTTATTTTTTCTTCTATAGTAACAAAGTTCATTGTAAACACGGCTACCGGTGCCTGAACGGCAACAGATTGCGTGACAGAGAAAGGTAGATTTCGCGCGTGTTTTTTACCGAACAGACGGGCTCGGGGACCCGGGTGGCTGACATTCGTTATCTTAAGAGTGTACGAGCACTGGAGCTTCAAAAAGATTAAGTCTTGATTTTTTTTACTTGTAGTTGAAGTGCATATAAATCAATTATAAAAGTTTCAGGGGGGGCGGGTTACGGGGGCCTTGAATTAATTGTATAATGTTAAAGTTCGAGTTTTAATGCATTACTCTTATAGTGAAACCCAATAAAACGAATTTCTCTCCAAAGAGGTTAGTTGGCAGAATTACCTCAAGTGCTTTAGATGGTGGTGTCCGTAGACATCCCGAGATTAGAAGGCTAACCGTTGAACTCTTCCCAGTACTTTTTGGTGGATTTCATTTTCCAGTGCTGTCCACCACACTAGTGACCCATAGAATCGTATGGGCCTAATGGCCGCAATGCATAGCCAGTGAACCATTTTGGGATTTAAGCCCCACTGTTTCCCTATACCCCTTTTGCAGGTGTACAGCGCTACAGTTGCCTTTCGGGCCCTTTCCAATACGTTATCCGGCATGACGTATGACCTAAATTAAATTTTAATTTAAATTTACGACAAAAAATAATAAACATTATTGTGGACTTTTATGAATGTACAATATTAGATTTTGAAGAATTTTATAAATGGACAATACATCAGTACTCGTACATCCTTAACAACATTTTCATCTACCTATTCTTGTGAGTCATTATTTTCAGAAATGAATAATATTAAAGACTCGCTGCGAAACCGTTTGTCACGTAACTCCAGTTCAGTTTGCATTCAGCTAAATGTAACAAAGTATGAACCTAATTAATATATGTGATTTGGCATCTAATTTGCATCAGCAAAAATTACACTAATTTTTTCTTTCATTTAAACAAACATAAAACTGTTATTGTTACTATTGCTGAACAAAATGTATATTTCGGGTCGCAAATAAAGAGTTTTTTGTTGATAGCATTTAGTTTTATTTTTAACCCGACTTCAAAATAGGAGGTCCAAAAGTTATGTGAATTTCTCTATGCTGACACTGCCTCCAAAAATAACAATAATTGTACATATATATTTTAAAATTTTTGCTTTGGTGAACTAAAATTGGCACAAGAATATGCAATTATTTTTTTACTTTTTAGTGCATCTTTTGTTATAGAATATTTGATTTTAGAAGTCGGGTTTCCATTTTGTCAAAATAGGTTTTATTTTCCATACAATAATCACTAAAAATGATAATAAAGTAACTTTGATAATAAAGTTCGCCGTCCCTGGTCTAGGTATTTAATTCATGGAATCATACTTGGATTGTGTTTTAAATAACACCATTGTCATTGTTGGGATCAAGTTAATCAGGCACAAAGTTTTCGTCAAAACTTAAAAAGACTATTATTTGTAAGAATAAAAAAATTTTTCGTATATAGTTTTTAAGATAATATGTTAGTTGATTCTTTTGGTTTCGAATCTTGGATCTATTATATTTCTTTTATTTTAACCAACGTTTTGGCTGTTTTCAAGTTAGCCTAATATGACGTTTAGGAATGTTGTTTTACCAAACGAATCCATTTCAAAAAAAAAAGTTGCTTGTGATATTTTTTACTGAAATATTATTCTGCTTCAAAACATTTACGCGATTAAACTTAATTAAAATATTTTGAATTATTTTTTACCATTCTTTTATATGTTTAGTTTTTGATGAGCATCCTGAATAAAGACTAAGATAGATAGATAGACAGATACATTTTGGGGTCTAAAAAAGTATTGCACTTCGACCTTATGGTCCATTGTGCTTCCAATTCTACTTCAATCCGACAAGATTCGCTTCTCCCACATGTTGGCAATAGCCAGGAGTTGCTTATCAAGTCTTCCTGAATATTCATATATTCGGGGTGTTAAAGATAATGTGGCTCGATGTGTCTTCCTCCTCACCACACAATCTGCACATAATTGACCCGTTATGGAGTCCTATTGTGTGCAGATGCTTCCACAGGGGATAGTGCCCGGTAATGAATCCGGTAACCCTCCGCAGTTTCATGCTGTTCAGCCTCAGTGTATCGAGAGATAGCCTCTTGGAAGCAGTACCTTACCGAGCTCCTGCCGCGATACTTTTTCCCAGGGATCCAGGTGTTTAGCGTTTGACCAATCGTTGATCACCTGTTTACATCCAGTCCTTGGAATTCCTAAAATAGGCTCTGAGCCAAGACTATAATGGTAGAACATTTAAAAACGTAGTATGAAATACATAGCCTCTATATATCACCAAAGAAAGGCATTCAATTTTGTTTTTTTTGGTTTTTATACCCGGTATATAATATATACCGAGGAATATTCAGCTTAGTTCCGTTTTTGTTACGGTTGAAAATATTGATCGCAGAAAAAAAAATTGATATAATGTGTTCATAAAATGATCTAATTAGTTCATTTTCGGACATGCGCTGTCCGACCGTCCGTCCGTCAACATGATAACTCAGGGACGAAAAGAGGTAGCTAAAATTATGTATGTGTGTTCTAGAGCTAAAAAGTAAGGTCAAGTTCGTGAATGGGTAAAATCGGACCATGCTGTGATAAAATGCGTAAAACGCCCTATCTTTGAAACTTTACGAGATAGGAAAAAATTTTAAGACAAAAAGTGATTTTAAAAATAAACAACTTTTTTATGAAACTTTTTTTTCATAAATTCAGTATATACCGTGTATTTAATCAATTAACTCAATTATTTTCTACTTGTTTGAAATTTAATTTATTGAAAACAAACTTTTTGCCTTTCATCTTTTGTGTTAAATTATTATTTTCCAAAATTGACTTGACCTAATTTTCTCTAAAAAAAAACCTGTCAGGAAATTTCATTTCACACAATACAGAGAATATCAACTTTTAATAAGCTGTCAACAATTTTGTATAATATTGAGTTAACAGACTTTACTTTCTCTTTCCCTTTTCATTTATTTTTATATTTGCATATTGAATCTTCCGAACTGTTCTGATAAGATTTTATATTAATATGGAAGTATAAAAAAAAAAAATTCGAATATCATTTTTATTGTTTTCAGAAAATAGTTAAATATTCTCGTCATTGATGAATCATTTTGAAAGGAAAAAAATAATCCAGATCCTAACAAACACAAAATATATATGTTCTTTTAAAATTTATTATTATTCAAATTATATGACTTTATCCATGATGAGAAAGGCCATTTCAACAGACATAAAACATTAAAATTTATATTACTCTAATGTTCACAATAAGAGTTTACTGATTTATAAATTTTGACGTGAAAACATCTATTCGCTCTTAAATTAAATTTCAAATTTTGCTCCAATTCCTTTAACAATGTGAAATTCAGGAGAACCGAAAAATCGTGTATAGCTGCGCACGTTATTGTGAATAACCACAAAATTGACAAATCGAATTTAAAACTACTAAAATCGGTATAAAACCCCACAGAATTAGATGCATACGAAAGTATCTACATACACAGATTAAGAAAACAGATAATGAATTTAGACAACGGCCCAATTCCAAATTCTGATTTAATAAAATTAAACCATTTTCAAAAATTTAATACCTGAACCTGAATATTATTGACAAAAACAAAACCGCATTGTCAGAAAAGGTTACCGCCAATAAATAGGTTGGGCTCTTCACTCACTTAATCCCTTAATTGGTCAGTCAACTCAAATAATCCTACAGGTACTAGCTCAGTCAGATCATATAAAAGACAAAACTTTTTTAATATTATTGTGAGACACGCACCAAACTCCTCTGTTCCATATCCCAGAGATAGGGATTAGCTAATTCATACTGATGATGACTACCTTGTAGTCGAAATGCGTATTTATAAAATACAAATAATTGTTCTAGGAATTGGGGCAAAACTTGAAATTTAATTTCAAAAAACCTAGAGTTCTGTTTGATTATTTTAATTATCTTTATATTTATTCGCTCATTACATTGGTGGTCGGTTGAACTTTCTTGTGTTACAAAATAGCGTTAGAATTGAATCGCTAATACCTTCGAGACTAATAATGCGTTTATAATGGTTGAGCCCAACCAGTCCAAGTGGCCGAGCGGACTAAGGCGTTATGTCTGCGCAGTATGCCTACTTGGAAACTGGAAGGTTAATTGACTAAACTGTCGGCGCATGGACAAGAACGAAGTAACCGGCTATGCTTCAGAAGGTTCTCTGCAGTTTTCTTCACGAACTCCAGATGAATATTGGCATAGTTCCTATCATAGTCGGCTGCAGCCGCATATCCTACCATTTCCTAGTCTGTACACAAAAATTCCTTCCACTCCACTCACAGCCTCACATCCTTATGCATCACAATGGGCCTTATGGTTGAAGTGTAGCACGTCCTGGGCAACCTCTACAATCTATCTATCTATGGTTGATCCCATATAATCGATAGATCATTCCTGCACGTGTCTGTCGCGCTGTATTTGTTTTGCCTGTGATGTCATCATATCAGTTTACCATCGTACCTGCGCGTGAATGATTACGAATTAGCTTTGTGTAAAGTTATAAATTGGTCTAGCGTTGAAACGAGTTAACTAGAACATTTATCCGGTAGTCTTTGTCTTTGAGAGCTTGCCAGCTATCTATGATGTTTGCTAGAATTCAACACAGCTTGATAAGTATCAAGCTTTGAATTATTACCACATTCAAAAAATAATTACAATACAAATGAATTATTATTAAATATTGTAGTCAAATATAATTATATGTATATATTGACAATTAATCTAATATAACTTTATTTGGTTGATTAAACGTCAATATGAACACTCAATAGTATCAGCGATTCGATCACAATGCCTAACTAGATCGATTATTTGTATTTTATAAATACGTATTTCGATTATAAAGTATTTATCATCAGTAGGACTTAGTCGTAATTATATTATTTGGGAAGATATGTTACTTGTTGATAACTTGCAAAAAGGTATCATCTCTTGCAGAAAGGTTTTGACGGTATTTCAGGTGCACAACAATACCTAATCCAATCTGATAATTGGCTCAAATTTCGTATATTCGGGAAATATCTGGAATTATATTGTACTAAAATTCCAAAAACATGCACAACAAAAAAGTAAGGATATTCGAAATGAAAATTTTGTAATAATTTCAGAGAAAAAAAAACTTCTTATTAGGTACTGTTATTTTTAGCGAATTTTTAAACAAAATGTAGTATATTATTAATTTGTTGTAATATGATGTTATTTTATTCCTTTAATTGTTATAAAATTTAACTTTGTTCCTTAAGCTACAACTTACCATGTATAATATATCATATTTGCATGTATGCACCCCCGTGTAAAATTTCTAGAATCGCCCCTGGATAATAAAAATCTATTATTGTTTTTAATAAGTATTTAACAAGTATTATGTTTCCCTAATCTTTCAAACAAAATATTTTTTGCCACCGATGCTTACGTTCCTGGATTTGATTATTTTGAATTTGGAAAGGAGTCCGCCTGCTTTATTTTTGTGCACACATTGATTTGAGTGTTTTGGTTGAAGCTTATATCATGTGTTTGGGTGGTCTTCGTTTTGTTATAATGCATTGTATTCTATTGGATGTTGTAGAAAAATGGGAGAATCGTGGAAAGAAGTGGAGGTGTGTGCTAATATCCATTTGCTTCGACTCACCCTGCAGGTAAAAAATAACATTGTAGGTATTCACATGCTCTACAATTTGATAACAGACATTTTATCGATATCTATCACGAGAAAGAAGAAAACAGCAAAAAACAAGTTTCACTACCTGAATTTTTTACTTTCTCGTTCGACATCTCAACAGCGATGAACGGTAGGTGAAAAATATATATTACCTAACTTGAAGAGCGTAAAAATAGTAAAAATAAAGTATCCTATCGCAATTTTCGTATTTCGACGGAGAGCCGAGTTATTGCAAAAAAACAAAATTTAACCCTTTTTTCAAGATGGCGGAGAATGCACATAAGAAATCTTGGTCGACAATTTGAAGTTAAGCTTTTCTAAACCCCCCTCCCCTCCCTACACAATATCAAAAAATCAGCTTTCTCGGTTCACTTGCATTTCCAAATGCATATTATAATGACTGGACTATAAGATAATAATAAATATTAAAATTACCAATAAATTTGAATACAAGGGTAGATACGTATGTACACTCCCGTTCAAAAAAAATGAACAGATCTGAACTGAATCAGTCTCTCACAATTTTGATTATTCTTGTAGTAGCATATACAACATTTTATTTAATTTTTACACGTAAGAGTAAGATATAACACGTAACATGTATTAACATTATATACATTCTTTAAATTCTCACTCTGTCACTGACACCGTATTATATACAAATAAAAAATATAAATTCAGTTTATTCTTCCATTTCTTTTTTACACACTTAAAAACTATACTTCTTATCTTTGTTAATAAATAAATAAAGTAATAGAATATACAGAGAGTTGCAAAAGTGAGGAGTTTTATGAAATGTAAGAAAATTAACATTTCAGGTCTGTTCATTTTTTTTGAACGGGAGTGTATACATGCATATCATAATGCAAGAATAATAACGAATTATTGTTTTTGTCTTAATACATGTTACCCTGGTACCCCATATCGTATATTTGTTTTTCAAGGGTTACTCGGGCCCCAGATTTGGTTATTTATGCGCACATAGGTTTGACAACGTTAATGTTTTGTATGTCTGTCAGTCAACCACGAGCGGTCTTCATTTTGTTTCAGTATATCGATTCTATTGGATGTTGTTGAAGAAAGGAAGAACTGTGGAATTAACAGGAGTTGTGTGCTGTTATCCACTTGGTTTGACTCACCCTATATATATATATATATATATATACAATCGAAATTTGTTTAAAACAAATAATAGTACTTGTGGGAATAAATATCAATAATAACAAACCCGACAACCCTTGGTTGATAATTGTTCTTTACGCCTATATTTTACGCATAAAAGTTATGCGATATTAGGGGTTTAGATTATATTACATTGGTGGGGGTAAGAGGCAAGGCCGTTACTGTTACCTGGATGATCCTCTATTGGAGTTCTGGAATTATATATTAGGAGTTTTAAATTGATGTCCTTCCTTTATACTGAGTGTCCTGTAAGTCACGGACACAACTGAAGGTATGGATAGAAAATAGAATTCTGAGACGAAAAATCCTTTACCATTTTTTTATCAGATGCATAGGTAATTAGTTATTAATTAAAATAAGACTGCCAATCAGGGGCGCGAATACACTCGTACGAGTGAGACGTGAAAACACTCTCGCGGTAGCCTACTACTCTCCCGTCTAGCATTCTGCCGTTGTACCGCACCCCTTATTGGCTGTCTTATTTTAATTAATAATTAATTACCTATGCGTCTGATTAAAAATTGGTAAAGGACTTTTTGTCTCAGAATTAAATTTTCTATCCATACCTTCAGTTGTGTCCGTGACTTATGGGCACACAGTATATACGTAAACATTACATTATAAATTAAACTGTTGCCCTTTAATTCTTTCAGAATGGCGAGTGACATGGAAAATCGTGAATGCTTGAAAATATAAGAAAATTTTGTGAAAATAAACAGTCAGCAGTGTGGCAAGCTATCTGGAAAACGTAAAAATCATGGAAATGCCAGGGAATATGGAAGTTCAGGAAAAGTAAGGATTAATCAGAGAATTTTGAGATTCTGGGATCAAAATACCTCCATAACCTAAATGTTTTTTTTTTGACATTTCAAAACGTCAATTTTTTTATTTTAAATTTATTGACAAATAATTTAACACCAAAATTCGCAAAATAATGCAGGTGTTTCCATGGAAATTATAAACTATATTAAAGATCTAGCCGTCAGAAAACGGCTATATAACTTTGGAATTTTGGAATACTGATAATATGCTAATTTTGGCTTAATCATCTTTTTCTAGAGTCGTAAGGGAAATTTAACAAGAGTCTTCTCTTATCATTATTTCTCAGTCCCCTATAGTTTTCTCCAAACAATTCAGACAAACATACACACAACATATTTCCCTTTTCTATAAAGAGAGACATAAAAGGGTATATTCGGTTTCAATCACCTTCGTTACGATAGAAATATTTATCGAAGAAAAAATTGTTCATATAGGTGTTCATAAAATGACCTAATTAGTCCATTTCCGCACCTTCGTCCATCTTCTTGTCCGTGTACACGATAACTCAAAAACGAAAAGAGATAACGATTTGAAATTTTGTGTGTGTTCTAAAGCGAAATAAATTAATGTAAAAAACATTTTTAAAAACAAGCATTTATTTAAATGCTCTAAAAAGAAGAAAATAAACTTTAAATTGAATCAAACTCATTAATTTATTACATTACAAAATTTATATGATATTAAATCTTGTCGCGAGATTTACTTGTGTAGATGTATTTGTCTTTTTTTTTAACTCAAGCAAATCTCGCGACAAGATTTAATATCATAAAAATTTTGTAATGTAATAAATTAATGGGTTTGATTCAATTTAATTAAAGTTTATTTTCTTCTTTTTAGAGCATTTAAATAAAAGCTTGTTTTTAAAAATGTTTTTTTTTCTTCTTTTTAGAGCATTTAAATAATAGCTTGTTTTCAAAACTGTTTTTTTACTATGAATTTATTTTAGTTATCGCTGTGTTATGGTATCTAAATGTTTCTTAACCTGTTCATTTCATTTAAAGCGTCATTGTTGACTGGTCGTTTGCCCGTTAATTTAGTACTAAAATAAAATAAAAGGTTCGAATACGGATAAAATTACTTTTTTAAATATTTCTTAAGATAATTCCAAAAATTAGGTTTGCTCATCGATTTTTAAACACTTCTATGATAAACACTTTACGGCTCTTCCAAAAAAACGCCGTTACTTTGGGCTCCCCACGGTACCAAAACTTCGCAAAATCCGTGATGAATAGCCAATTCAATCTTACTGTATTACCCCAGAAGAAGTTGCACAGCAACATTTCCTTCGGACCTACCACCAAATTCAGGCTTGGTATGGTATTGACGAGACTCCAGAGCATTGGGGTTTTGATAGGAGCAAATTTGGGCTTAGCACTCCATAAATTCATTTTGTGTAAAAAGTGCAAAAAGGGGTGTGGTCAGGCCTGTGGATGTAGGAAAACAGGCTTGAAATGTTAAATTGCATTTTCTACATAACAACCTTAAGTAAACTCAAATTAAAATATATTATAATTATAAGTATTTGTTGTCATTGATAAAAATGTTATTAATAGAAAACAATCGCCGTTTATTTCTAGCATTAGATTTTCTTTGATCAAAATGCAATAATTATTTTAAAGGTTTTTCGTATGTTTTCAAATACATAATAATATTAATACCTAAGATATTGTAAAACAATTTTGATTGTTTGCCAATACATAATACTTTTATGATTTATATAAATTCACGTGCGAAATTTTTGTTGCTAATGTGCATGCGCGCTAATTGGAGTTGCGCCCATTTCAAATATACTTTATATATTTTCATTTATTAATTAAATCAATTGAAAATAACAACTAACTGAGAAAATTGCTTAAATTCCAAGTATTGCTTATATTCCTGAATTGATGAAAAAAGTTTCAAATAAAAGTTGTTTATTTAAAAAAAGTAATATTTTTTGTCTTTAAATTTTTTATCTCACTCTTACTATTTCAAAGATGTTTTTTATACCTCCTGGCGGGGGGAAGCTCCTGTTTTGTTCAAGAGATTTGAACTCGTTATCTCTTTTCATTTTTGATTTGTCGACGGACGACGGGTAGACTATTTTTTTTCTGCAGTTAATATTAGCAACCGTTAGAAAGTCGGGACTAAACTTAATATTCGCTTGTATTATCTATACATATAAAATACTTTGTCCTGAATGACTGACTAACGGATCAACGCACAGCCAAATCGCTGATCGTAGAGACCTGGAACTTGGAGGGTGTGTTCTTTGTATGACTTAGGCATCCGATAAGAAAGGATTTTCCGAAATTCTACCCCTAAGAGAGTGCAAAACGGGGGCAAAGTTTGTATGGGACAACGTGATTCCTTGGTCCAATCTACTTCAAATTTTGCATAAACATTCAGTATATTTACTTAAATACTAAGTAATATAAGGTCTGTAAAATTACAATTTTCGTGGGCGAAGCTGCGACGGGTAGTGCTAGTATTATACTATATATACTTGGTATAAAATTGGAACACCGTCATTTTGTCGGAATGAAAAAAAATAGTTGTACTCGATTGTGCTAGGCTTGTGCTAGCTTGTGCCGCAAACTGCGATTTGATATCGCAATTATTTTCGCATAAAATCACGTTTAAAAATAATACCGAGGCACCGCCACTTGGTCGGAATAAACAAATAATTGTTGTGCTCGATTATGCTAGGCGTGTGCTAGGCTTGTGCTGCAAACCGTATTCCGATACCGCAATTAGTTTCGTAGAAAATCGCGATTGAATACAAAATATAATTTAACATGGGCCTTTATCCATATCATTACACGAAACGAGATTTTTGATATGTTAATAGGTATAAATCTTTTTCAAAAATATTCTAAGTACAGAAACTTTTTACTAAGTACAGACTTGTTTCGCGATTTTTCTCGAAACTAATTGCAATATTGGAATGCGGTTTGCAGCACAAGGCAGCACAACCCTAGCGCAATCTAGCTCAACTATTTTTTTCCATTCCGACGGAATGGCGATGTTGGACGTTAAAAAGGCTACGTTGGGCCTTACGGCTCAACGTAGCACATTGCTATTTTTTTCAATCGCGATTTTCTACAAAACTAATTGCGGTATTGGAATGCGGTTTGCAGCGCAAGCTAGCCCAAGCCTAGCACAATCGAGGACTTCCATTTTTTTTTCACACACGTTGAAAAACGTGTGATATTGGTAAAACTGTGTAAAAATGGTCGATATTATCATCATTATATTATTGATATTATGATATTATGGTCGATGGCTATTCCAAACGAGTACTACAATATTTCACTCCATGGGTTTTACCCTGGGTTTGTCGGGTTTGTGTGTTTTTGGGCCCCCAAACAAAAGATGTACTATATATTATGGCAAAAATTATAGTACTCGGTATAAATTTCATTTTAATATGTAGGTATATTTTAGGACTATAAGAAATAAATATTTATTTATTTCAGTTTTTTTTATAACGGTGTTATTTTTGCTCAGGGTATTTTGTTACTATGTTATTTTAGTCATGGTTATTTTGTCGGGGTTATTTGGTCCGAGGGTAATTTGTTACGGAACCATCCAAATATTGAAGAAATTAGGGTGTATTTCCTTTGGGCTCTTATACGCTTTCAGTGCTCACGCTTATAGGCGCCATTTATTGGCGATCGTATTGGCTTAAGAACGATTACCTTACTCTAGAAAATGCCGTTCGTTTCAGGCATTTCATTATAAGTACGTGTAAGTGTCCGCTCATTATATGACGGATGAAATCAGTTTAGCTGTTTTTCAAACAATAAAATGTTTGTTAAAATGATTTCAAAAGCCCCGAAAATCCACTAAATCCTCTAAAATCCCCTAAACTGACAATTTGTAAAAGTATATTGGTAATGTTGGTTGAGGCGAGGTTGTTAACTCAGCCGAGGCGAGGCGAGGTTAGTCAACAGTCTGCCTCGGCCGAGGCGAGGTGAGGCGAGGTTGATATTTAAAAAAGCGAGGTGATACCAAAACCTCCCCTCACCTCGTGCTTCGTGAAACAATACTTACACATATTATTGGCACACAGATACTTACCCATACTATCCAATATTTCCGGTACGATGATCTGGCAACGTTGCTCTGTGCATATATTATTATAACTATAATCGTTATACATCGTTCTATTTTGGCTATTAATAAATTTAATTTTTGCAAATACTAAAGTCATATCAGATATTATATTTCATTTTGATCACACTTAAATTATGACCGCTAGTGATTTATGTATTCTAAAAAAATTCGCTAAGTTGACGCAGCTCCTGCGTAACGAATTTTTTTTTGTATTATAAATACGTATTTCGACTACAACGTAGTCATCATCAGTATAAATTAGCTAGTCGTAATTTACTCTTTGACAATTAGAAATAGATAGAAAGTCGAGATCAATAGACAAAAATAAAAATAAATAGAAAATTAACTAAAATAAATTAAAATTAAAATATAATAAATTTTAAATTATATTGAAATTACTCTTGTTAAAATTTCTTTCATTCACATTTATTCCTGTTAACCTTACTCTTATTAAAATTACTCTTATATTGTCTCAGGATATGTTACTCGTTGCTAACTTGGTGACAGTTTCACAATGTTTCTTGGTTTTACCCTGCTTATATATGTTTGCCCGACCTTTGATACTATTTTAAGATCGCACCTGATTGTTGCTGAGTTATGCGTTGTGCAGTAAATAGATTTTTGTATTTTGACATCTTTAGAGAGAGACGGACATATTGATAATTAATTTTACCGTAAAATTCTGATTAAATCTGAATTTGGAACCGGTCCATTGTCTAGATTCATAATATTTCTTTTGAATTTCTGAATGTTTTCGTATGCATCCAGCTCTGAGGGATTTTTTACTGCCTTTACAAGTTTTAAATTGGATTTGTCGATTTTATGGTCATCCTCTATAATATGTACAGCTACACAGGATTTTTCTAACCTGCCGTATTTCATATGAGCCATTTCATTTCATTTTTGGATTATGATCCTCCATTTCTTTTTTAATCTTGTTCGTACAAGTTGGGAAGTACGTTAGATTGCACCATCTCTTTTGTTCAATGTTGGCCCGTTCTGGTGTTAGTATCGTTGTGTTTCTTTTTATAATTTTTAATTTAATTTTACGGATCATTTTGTTTATTAATTTTGGATTGTAGCCGTTAAATATTGCAATTTGTTGAATATGCTGGGTCTCTTTAAAATAATTTTTTCTCGACATAGGTACTTTCAGTAGTCTATTTATTAAAAAGTTAAATATCGCTAGTTTGTGTTGAGGTGGACTATTTGAATCCGAAGTGATGTATCTTTCTATATGGGTGGGTTTTCTGTAGAAGTCAAAATCTAATTTATCTGTGCCCATGTTCCTGCTGATTTTTAAATCTAAGAAGGGGATCGAGCCTTCCTTTTCGACTTCTGTCGTGAACTCTATAGATGGGTACATTTTGTTAAGCTTTTCTAGAAATGTTTTGGGATTTTCTTTATCCGTATCAAAAATCGTCAAAATGTCATCAACATATCGGTACCAGACCGTTGGAAAATATCGGAAACTGTTCTTGGCTTTTTCTTCTAAGTCGTTCATAAAGATATTGCTTTGGAAAAGTGCTAGTGGATTACCCATGCTTGTCCCGAACGTTTGCCTGTAGAATTTTCCTTCAAATGTACAGACATTTTGTTGCATGCAAAGACGTGTTAGTTTTAGTAGTTCGGTTGTTTCGTCTTTAGGTATATCCTGAATATTTAGCCATTTTTCCAATATCTTTATGGTTTCTGGGATTGGTTGATGATTCTAATGCAAATTTAATGCACATCTTAAAAAACATATTAATGAGTAAAATTTAAAAAAAAAAGATTATTGCATCCATTTATCTAAATTCTTCTCACATGGCAAACTAGTATTGTAACATCGAAACCGATTAATCGGAAAATCGAATTTTTTAGTTCGATAAACGATATTTTGTAATCGATTGTACAAGTTCCAATTAATCGAAAAAAATTGCTTGCTTTAATAAAAATTGAATTAAATCAACGGTCATACAATCAATTTTTTTTATAATATATAATTGGTATCAGGCCTTTTGATCCCTGGATAAAATATCCCCGACAAAATATCTTAGGACAAAATATCCCCAAGACAAAATATCCTCACGACAAAATATCCCCGGAAAAAATATGGCCAGATAAAATATCCCCAAGACAAAATATCCACAGACAAAATATCCCCGGACATCATATATGATATATGATGATAATGAAGGGGTCCAGGGGAGAAGCCCCGGTGGAGGTTGAGTTGGGTTGGGTGAGGTTAGGTTGGTTTATTCCAGATGAGAATAAATAGTATTATTTATTATTATTTTCTATTATTATCATGATTATTATTATTATCATTATCATTATCATTATTATTATTATTAATATTTATTATTATCATTATTATTATCATTATTGTTAATCATTGAACCAGTTGATCATCAAAAAAAATTGATAAAAAATATTTTTTTTTTGAGGATATTTTGTCTTAGGGATATTTTATCTTGGGGATATTTTGTCTTGGGGATATTTTGTCTTGGGGATATTTTGTCCGGGGATATTTTGTGTTGCGGATATTTGGTCTTGGGGATATTTTGTCTTGGGGATATTTTGTCCGGGGAAATTTTGTGTTGGGGATATTTTGTCTTGGGAATATTTTGTCCGGGAATATTTTGTCTTGGGGATATTTTATCCGGGAATATTTTGTCTTGGGGATATTTTGTCTTGGAGATATTTTGTCCGGGGATATTTTGTCCGGGGATATTTTGTGTTGGGGATATTTTGTCCTGGGGTTATTTTGTCCTGGGGATATTGTGTTCGGGGATATTTTGTCCAGGGTATTTTATCATGTACGTATTTTGTCTTGCAGATATTTTGTCTTGGGGATATTTTGTCCGGGGTATTTTATCATGTACGTATTTTGTCTTCCAGATATTTTGTCTTGGAGATATTTTGTCCGGGGATATTTTGTCATGGGGATATTTTGTCCGGGGATATTTTGTGTTGGGGATATTTTGTCTTGGGGATATTTTGTCCGGGGATATTTTGTGTTGGGGATATTTTGTCCTGGGGATATTGTGTCCGGGGATATTTTATCATGTACGTATTTTGTCTTGCAGATATTTTGTCTTGGGGATATTTTGTCCGGAATATTTTCTCATGGGGATATTTTGTGTTGGGGATATTTTGTCAACATTTGCTATTCACAACAGGTTAAAATTCCAATTTTTAATGATTTATTACATGAAAACCCTTCGTCAGATTTTTTTCAAAAATTATTGTATACGTATGAGTTAGTAATTAATAACATATGAAAAATTCAAATTTTTACCTACACATTGTCGATTTTACCTTTACATGTGTCCGATCAACCTTAATTAATTATAATTAATTAATTGGTTTTTTGTTCAAACTTCAGTACAGGAATATAACTATATATATATATATATATATATATATATATATATATATATATATATATATATATATATATATATATATAATATATATATATATATATATAATATATATATATATATATATATATATATAATATATATATATATATATAATATATATATATATATATATATATATATATATATATATATATATATATATATATATATATATTAGGGTGTTTCAAAAAGAAAATTTTTTTTTAAATTTTCTTCCAAACAGGTTTAAAAGTTTTATTTAGGTGTACAAAGATGCCAGTTAAAATTTAAGATTTTAATATTAACATTCAGGGGTGGCGCATCGCACTTTTCGATTTCCCATAAAATAACATAGGAAACATTTTTTTTGCTAGTTCTGATTTTTATAACTTGATAACAAAGCTTCGTACTAAAAATCTCAATACATATTTTTGTAGGAAGTTGAACGCTTTACAAAAAAGGTCTCTTGTCAAAATTTTGTAAAACTAACTGTGTCAAAGTTACAGCCTGTCAAAAGTTGAGTTCCCTATAATTAAATAGGGAACTATAGTTAAAATTCCAATTTTTAATGATTTATTACATGAAAACCCTTCGTCAGATTTTTTTCAAAAATTATTGTATACGTATGAGTTAGTAATTAATAACATATGAAAAATTCAAATTTTTACCTACACATTGTCGATTTTACCTTTACATGTGTCCGATCAACCTTAATTAATTATAATTAATTAATTGGTTTTTTGTTCAAACTTCAGTACAGGAATATAACTATATATATATATATATATATATATATATATATATATATATATATATATATATAATATATATATATATATATAATATATATATATATATATATATATATATATATATATATATATATATTAGGGTGTTTCAAAAAGAAAATTTTTTTTTTAATTTTCTTCCAAACAGGTTTAAAAGTTTCATTTAGGTGTACAAAGATGCCAGTTAAAATTTAAGATTTTAATATTAACATTCAGGGGTGGCGCATCGCACTTTTCGATTTCCCATAAAATAACATAGGAAACATTTTTTTTGCTAGTTCTGATTTTTATAACTTGATAACAAAGCTTCGTACTAAAAATCTCAATACATATTTTTGTAGGAAGTTGAACGCTTTACAAAAAAGGTCTCTTGTCAAAATTTTGTAAAACTAACTGTGTCAAAGTTAATTCTTCAATAGAAATTTGGTCGGAAAATGTTTTTCTCGTTTTATTTATTTATTTTTAATGGTAAATTTTTTTTAAAACTGTAATTAACGGAAGACACAAATTAATTATTAATTTTATTTATTTGAATTGCTATATGCCCTCAAATATTTCTGCAAATATTTATGCAAATGCTCCATCATTTTTTTACAAGCTTGGCGTGAAACCGTTGGATTAACTTTTTTTTACCGAATCAATTTTTTCATGAATTCTAAATCATCGTTTGGCGTCGAAATAGCAGAAGTCGAAGTATACCAAGCTTTTATATAAAATAAAATAACAAAAATACAAACTTGTCTCAAGCTTTTTTTTTCGGGGACCGTAAGACTAAATTCGTCTCGAAATAAATACATCTTTAAGCTGTAGATGGCTTTTGAATCCATCGAGCATGATGCATGGCACCGGGACGATTGAACGAAGCTGTGTGTGGACAACTATCAAGAAAAATAAGCGATAGGTGTAAAAGTTCTCGATAATCATCGCGAGGCTGAGACATCTAAGGGGGAAAAAATGAACAATTGAATGGCGCTCCACTATATGTTATTCTTATGGGAAATCGAAAGGTGCGATGTGCCACCCCTTAATGTCAATATTAAATTCTTACATTTTAACTGGCGTCTTTGTATACCTAAATGAAACTTTTAAACCTGTTTGGAAGAAAATTAAAAAAAAAATTTTTTGGCAGGTTGTAACATTGATACAGTTAGTTTTACAAAATTTTGACAAGAGACTTTTTTTGTAGAGCGTTCAATTTCCTACAAAAATATGCATTGAAATTTTGGGTACAATGCTTTGTTAGCTAGTTATAAAAATCAGAAGAAGCAAAAAAAATGTTTCTACTTAGTAGATGTCGAAAATCATCGTCTTTAAAATTTATATATATATATATATATATATATATATATATATATAAGTTGTTTTTACCATATTATGTACATTCATGCAAAATAAGTCAAAGTTAGTAAAAATTGTCCCTCGCCTCGCTTCGCCTCGGCCGAGCAGAGGCGAGGCGAGGATGATAGCTAACCCAACCGAGGAGAGGCGAGGCGACGAGATTCTGCCTCGGCTGAGGCGAGGTTGATATTTAAAAACGCGAGGCGAGGCGAGGTGATACCAAAACCTCGCCTCGCCTCGTGCCTCGTGAAACAGTAGTAGCAACCTTCAGTAATCTTGCTAGGTCGTAGAGAATGATTTCTGCTATGAAAAAAAAGCCAGGCCGTATTATCACAATTAACTGATATAGTTACTGCTAGTCTGATAGTTGCTGCTAACTTGTTTTTAATCAACATCGAAGAATTGAGGGTTGCAACTTATTGCGGAGACTTTAATACGTATAAATACGATTTTTTTCTTTAATATCGAAAAATTGCCCGATAGGGCCCGAGCAATACTCAATTTTCCTGATACCGGTTTATTATACATCTGGGCAACTCGTTTTATCATGTCGAATAGTTTTCAGTCGTTTTGCGATAATACCGACCGGTAAAATTTTATTACATTTTTGAAATGCTCTCAAAATGTCCGGCAAGTAGATTTTTGTCTAAAAATTGGTTATTTCACATCAATTAACTCTAACTAACATATAAAAATGATTTTCAGACGCGGTGCTAAATATTTTTTTTGTTTCATTTAAAAAAAAATGGTTTCCTGGACAGGCGCAACGCTATGTTTGTCTGAAAACCGTGTTTCCGGTATCTCGGGGCTATCATCTAACTACATTCCGTATATCAAACGTTTTGCTATGATACGAGTCGGCTAAATTTTATGACATTTTTGAAAATGCACTCAGGTCAGACACAAGACGCGAAATTTCTGAAAATCGCATTTTTGAGGTCAGAGTCATCTAAACTGTTGATTCTATATGGTTTCATCCTTGGTGTGATGATATAAAAATATTGGTCGTGGGCTCTCGTACTATTACTTTATTGATAAATTTGGAACTGGTGCTGCTATAAATTATAAAATAATCTTTAACTACTATATTTTATTAAAAATCACAATCGCCAACCAAATATTATGATGCCATGCTATCTATGTAGAGGTACTACTAGTACTACTATACTGTAATGAACGTGTTGAACTACATTTCAAAATGTATAGATGGAACTACACACAACTTACCAAGAAACTACAAACAGAGCTACAAACATCATCATGTGGTTGGGTTGGATATGAATGTTTACTGTTGAAGTTTAAACAGATACTTTTAGATGTCACGATTAGGATATGCTTCTTACAAAATGAACAACAACTTCTTTTAGCTATAATTAGTTATTATTCAAATAATAAAACTTATAACACAATACTCGAAACAATTTTGTTTCGAATATATTTTGTAAATGAATATTTCTTTCAGCTATAGGTAGTTATTCTGAAAAAAGTTTAGTTATTCAATAAAACTTACCAATACTACAATACTCGAAACACAATATTTTAGTATAACTTTTATTCAGTGATTCTAATGGCGGCCAGAGGTGGGCGCAAACGGCTCGCCGGAGTCGAACGGACTCTCCATAAGCTGGGTGAGAGTAAGTAATAAAGGTATGTTTTGAAGTAAGACGGAACGATGTTTCAATACAGGTTGCCTACCGATTATTGCCCAATAATTTATTCAATCAATTTAGAATTAATTTTATAAACTATTTATTGTTTAAAAAATATCTTTTAAAATATGGAGAGATACACCAAAAAACATAATAATAATAATAACAATAATAATAATAATAACAATAATGATGATAGTAATAACAATCATTACAATAACAACAACAACTATATATATTCCCACTTTATGTAAAATTTAACCATTTAAAAATTAGTAACAAATTACCAATACTACAACCCCCCCCCCCCACCCAGCTTTATCATTGGCATCTTTTTTGTATCCAGTGTCATCAAATTGCCATGATACTATACCCCCTACTAAGAAAAAATAATTAAATCAAGTAAATAATTGTTTATTAGTTCTCCGATATGAATAGTTTAGGCAAATTATTCGGAATTTCCTAAAATTTAATTCTAAAATCTAAACTAAAGCTAAATCATCAAAAAATTTACAAGCGGTACATCACCAGCCCCAAATTACCAGCCCAAAATTCAATGTAATGTACGGTATGTATTCAATGTAATGTATGTATTGTATACTTTGAATAATAGTGACCATAAAAAATAGTTGGTATTATTATATTTTTTTCAGAAAATGTTTTAATTAAAAAAAGAAAATAATAATAATTTGTAGGGATACCCTATATTTACTCTATCTCTCTTCCTACCTCTTACTCAGAGCTCAGTGCAGTCAAGGTCTGCCCACCAATGTGACTAATGTTTAGTAAATATAACGGTTCTGAAATAAAATTTCAAATTCGCCCCTTTCCCTAGATCAGTTTTTTTGTATTATAAATACGTATTTTGACTACAAAGTAGTCATCATCAGTATAAATTAGCTAGTCGAATCAATAGACAAAAATAAAAAATTAACTAAAATAAATTTATATTTAAATATAATCAATTTTATTGAAATTCGTCTGGTTAAAATTTCTTTCATTCAAGTTTACTCTTGTTAAAATCACTCTTATATTGTCTCAGGATATGTTACTCGTTGCTAATTTGGTGACAGTTTCAAGAGTAAATGTCATGGGTAGATGTTAACAAGAGTAAATCGAATGAAAGGAATTTTAACAAGTGTAATTTTAATAAAATTTATTATATTTTAATTTATTTTGTTTAATTTTCTATTTTTTAAAATTTTTGTCTATTGATTTTGATTTTCTATCTATTACTAATTGTCAAGAGTAAATTACGACTAGCTAATTTAGTCACTATTCTAATTTTATCACATCATCAGTATGAATCACCTAATCGTAACTATCTAAGAGTCTATTGGAGATCTATGGAGTCAGAGATAGTTACGATTAGCTAATTCGAAATACATATTTATAAATACAAATAATTGTTCTAGTGAAAGTGTTTTCTTTAAAGGTTTGTGTGAGAGAAGATCAAAATAGACAACTTTCTAAAATAAGAAAAGTTTCTGAAATAAGCAAATTGAGTGTTGCATAAAATAAAACCAATAATTATGCAAGGTGGCCCAAAAGTACCTTCATGATTTTAAATTAAAAAAAGTATATGATAAGTTAAGAAAATTTATATTTTGCAACTCCTACTATAAAGTGTGTTCTTGAAGTTTTTTTCCAACTATTTACGAAAAATGATGTTTAACAAATGATATCCCCTTTCGCGCTGAAAGCTATGAGCTCTTTTCAGCATATCTGACCTTTCGTAAAGTTTCTTGAGATATGCCCAAAATCTCTCGCCTAATATTCTAAGTTGTTCCAAGCATTGTGGCTTGTTTACATAAACCCTTTCTTTCAAATAACACCAAAGAAAATGATCAGTAATATTGTATGGTTAGAAGGAGCATATCTGACATTAAAATATCGTCGATAATTTCTCTGAGTAGAAATAAAGCTTCTTCCGTTTTCCAAATAAAATTTACGATATTTATCCGTTCTACCAGCTGGTATCGCTCTATATCGAAACTCCTAAGTATTTACTATAATCTAAAAATGAGAAACTCAATAAATATTAATTCCAGAAAGAATTATTGAATTTGAAAATCGTGAAGTTATTTTTGCGCCACCTATATATACTTAATTATCCTATTATCAGGTTATCGGTCTTAAATTGTAAAATTAAATATGCAACAGATGTGACCTAATTATATGGATTTCTTGAGTTTGATTAGGGAACATAAAAAAGGATAAATATTATTTGTATAAAATATATTTATTTAAAAAAAAAAAACTGGTTGAAATTTTCGATATAATCTGTGACACATTATCTTTAAACATTTATGACAAAAAAACTTCAAGTTGTAAATTTTTATTACATATTATATTTTAATATAAATAATAAATTGTATTTTCATATGTTTAGTACAAATGTTTACACCAATAAATATTTTTACAAAAACAAATGGTTACACAAATGGTTACACAAATAGTAATCAAACAAAACAATAAAACTTCAAGTACCGGATATACAAAATATATTTTTTTCCGGTTTTACATTGCATTTCTTTATTATATTACAGAAATAAAGTGTGAGCGCATGTCACTTTTAACAATAATTCGTAAAAAATGATAAATAGATGAAGTCGGGTTAAAAATAGAGTAAGCTTCAATTCACAAAATGCGTATAGAGTAAAAATCTGGTATAAAATTTCAAATCCGCCTCAATAGCTAGATCAGTTTTTGTATTATAAATACGTATTTCGACTACAAAGTAGTCATCATCAGTATAAATTAGCTGGTCGTAATTTACTTTTTGACAATTAAAATAGATAGAAAATAGAGATCAATAGATAAAAAAAAAATAAACAAAAATTAAAATGTTATAAATTTTATTGAAATTACTCTTGTTAAAATTGCTTTCATTCGATTTCCTCTTGTTAACATTACTCTTATTAAAATTACTCTTATATTGTCTCAGGATATGTTATTCGTTGCTAATTTGGTGAAAGTTTTACCCGTTTTGGTGATAGTTTCAACCGTGTTAAATACGTTAGTACAAAAACTGATCTAGGTATTGGGGCGAATTTGAAATTTTATTTCAAAAACTTCTCAGAGTTCTCATTAATTATCATTTGATAATCTAATATCCGGTTGGTATATTATAGAACCAGTAAAAATTACAATTAATTGAGTTAATTGCTTAAATATCCGGTATATACTGAATTATGAGAAAAAGTTTCAAAAGATATTTATTTTAATAAAAATTTTTGTTTTTAAATTTCTGTTTTACGTCTTATGGTTTCAAATAAGGGCAGTTTTGTGCAACTTTCCCGAGCATGGTGTGATTTTGCACGTTCAAACTTGACCTTATAACTTTTTATCTCGACGACGGACAGTCGGATATGCGGAAATTAGTCTAATATTAGTTAATAATTTGGTCTTTACCTATACCAACAACTATACCAAAAATTTTGTTCTGCGATCAATATTTTCAACCGTTACAAACTCGAGTCTAAGCTCAATATACCCTGGTATATGTTATATATACCGGGTTTAAAAACATAATTTGTGTAATTAATAAATACGTTTAGTATGGTAAAAATTGGTTTTCAGGATTTTGAAAAGATGCTTGACCATTTTCCATTCTGAAAATAATTTTAATCATCATTTTTCAACTTCATTCATTTTTTAAGTATCTTGATCACAGACACTCCGACACTCGTTAGTTACCAAAAATAGTAATCGTCGCATCAGAAGACTTCAAAATATAATAAATGGACAAAATTTTTGTACGGACCATTATTCAAAACATTTTCTGGCATTCGTTTAGATTACATTGTTTCCTCGTCGACGTATCGTCAAATTTTCACTTAATATTCTATACAACTTTGAATATGAAATAAATTTTGAATTTCCAAAACAGGATCTTTATGATTGCTCGCCTGTCAACATATTTAGATATCAGTTCCGACGGATTAGTTAAATCATTTTGAAGAATTTGTGGCGAAAGCAAGCAATCTGGAAAATCTTGAAAACCTGAAAATGAATTTTTTTGTATGAAAATACTTATTATCTTTGAAAACAATATCTTGAAAACTTTTTCTACCGCTGCCGGAAAATCATGATCACGGAAAAGACAATTATTGTTTTATTGTTAATACTCAAATGATTTAGTTAGTTGTGGAATTTTGTAATTGCGAATAACTTCCCGGTGGGCCGACGGTCAAAAAATGATAAAATGGGCCGGTCGGTTCAAAATGTCCGATTATTGAATTTTCAATTGAAAATATGTTTTACACTTTTAGAAGATCCAAATAATTTAAGTACTCGAATATTGAATTCCCAATTCAAAATTCATTCTGCATGCGTGGATTATCCAATAAATTAATACAATAAACGTATATGTAAAAATAAATGTTCGTCAAGGAGATTTTTTACGGTTTACAGTGGTTTTCTACATTTTCGTGATAATATTTTACGTTATAATCGCGTTGTGAATTTAGATTTCTTGATGAATTTAGTTGACATGATTAATCAAAAAAATGCATGATATGAGTAACAAATACAATTGAAACCTATCCTATAGAACAGAAAAAGTAGCCAATTCAAGTAGAATTGCGTATAAAAGCTCATTACAGAGTCAGGCTCTTCAGAGTCAAAAAATGGTAAACGAATACGTCTGACAAAGATTGAAGTGCGTGATCACTCAATTCTTTGCTAGACGAATCCGTTTACCTTTTTTTTGCACTTTGGGCCGAACCTTGTATGAGTTCCCGGTGGGCCGTTTCCTGCCAGTCCACCCCTGCTCTTAAGCTATTTAAAATTACACGGAAAGCCCCAGGCTAGCTCAAAATTTAAGTATGGGATTATTTATTTTAGAAAAAATCATAAAAGTTTTTAATGACGTATTCGCATCCATTTCTTATTAGTAGCAACCTAAAAGGAAATTGGACATTTAAAAGGACTTTCACTAATTCAACGACGTTTCGTACTCATTTGCTGGAACTTCATCAGACATATAAAACACAATATTAAATTGAAAACAATAAGTTATATATATATATATATATATATATATAGATCACGCATAACTTTTTACAGAGTAGTCCGATTTTGATAATTTTTGTTTGTTGGATAGGGTATACTTCAAAGTTAGAACATAAAAAATTGAAATTAAATTTGAAACAAAAATTAAAATTTTAGCCACAAAAAAATAAAAAGTAAGAGTTCCCAGCGCTTCCACTAAAGAAAAATTTCATAATTATCATAATATATGTTCTGTGTGTAAACACTATTTGAAAGCACTCAATATCTCGGCGCAGTTTTACTAACCGACGAAAAATACGGAGGAGGTTCTCAAGTCAACCCGTATATTTTTTTAAATGTATGACCACGCATAACTTTTTACAGAGTAGTCCGATTTCGATAATTCGTTTTTTTATTGGATATGGTATTCGAACCGATATTTTATAGGTTCTTCGAATTGGTTATGGTATACTTTTCATCTGTGAACCGATTCTGTTGAAACTTGACACACATATGTAGTTCTAATGATACTATAAGCCACAAAAAAGAATAAAAATAAAACTTTTTAACAAAACATAGAACGGACGAAAGAAGAAAGTACCTGAAAAGCAAAAAATAATAACTTTTCAAAATCTCCATCAAAACGGGTATAAGTAAATATTACATTTAGTTTGTTTGGCGCCGACTCAAAATTATTTAGGTATTTACATTAGTGTAGGACTTTGACTAAAAAGTTACGGTTTTATTTTTTCCTTTCTTTTTTCGAGGGTTTAATTTTTTGTTACACAGTTATTATTTTTTTGCTTTTCAGTTACTTTCTTCTTTCGGCGGTTCTATTTTTTGTTAAAAAGTTTTTATTACTATTGGATTTTAATATTTAATTCATATCTATTTATTTGTGTATACTTAAGCGTCAACAATACGGTACACAAGTATACACAAATAAATACATATGAATAATAACTTCGACAGAAATAATACTGTCAAAATAAAATAAATAAGAATGATATGAAAAAGTTGGCTGTTACGTCACAGTCGTCTTTGGTGTAGCGGAAGCACGCTGGACTAGATATCCAGAGGCCCGAGGTTCAATTCCTGGTTGACGAGTTAATTTTTTCATATCAGTATTTAATTTAATATTTAAGCTTTTCATCATTGGTAGCAAGCCGGTTTTTATTTCTTTCTTTCATCATCTGTTCTTTAACGACATCTTCTTCTGCCATCGCTTGTTACTGCCCATAATAAGGCCCACTTGATTCTATCCTAAGAAGACTCGGGTCTTCTCAAGAGTATTAAGTTAGATTGAATAAACTAATACCATGTTTTATATATTAAAGGTAAAATAAATTAAAATAAGTTTTTCATATATCCATGTAATTAAAAACACTTTCTTTGTTCATTTACCTAATTTTGTTCATTTTGTTACCAAAGTTCGAGATTCTTTCCTAAGACAGGAAATAAGGCCCAGGGTGGATTGTAATTATTGATGAAATACCGATATATTGATATCTTTTTAAAATATTTAGTCAAAAATATGTAAACAGTAACTGAAAAATGAAAATATTTCAAAATTTAATGATTTTTTGTTTTAATGCAGTTTATATTTTTAATAGGCCTAACCAGGCCCAACCTACTTTCGGCTGAAGTGTTGTGTGAAGTACGTAAATATTAAATAAGAAAATATTTATTTTAATGATTATTTAGTGAATTATATTGCTCACTTTGATTTGACAAAGTTTTTTAATGGGCCTTATTGAGAGATCCGGTTCCTAATAAGGCCCAAAATCGATGTTCTTAAAATTATCATTTTTTCACGTAAACAAAATAAATTGTTATATTATTAAATAAAACACACATTTGAAATTTTCATAAAATTACTTTATTTTGACTAGTTTTGGAACACAGTTCCTTCTTCAGAAATAAAAATGAATTGAAAAATTTTAACATACTATATCAACAAAGTAAACATTTTCCGATACCAAATATAACATATTGTGAATGAGATCTAATAATATTGGAAAAACCTAAAAAAATTAGTTCAAAAATTTATTTTTGAACTGACAAATTATACAAATTATTTAACACATAAGTATAGAAAATATAACATTTTTATGAATGAACGGCACTAAAAATGGGACGAGTCTTAAAACTATAAAAATATTATTGAATTGACAAGTTATATAAATTTTTTAACATATAAGTATACATTTTTAGATAATAGATAACATCGTCTGAATGAGACCCTAATAATATTGATAATGGCGCGTTCTCACGATTCAAGTTTAGTTGACCGATTATAGGTAGTTGATAAAAAAAATTGAATAAGACTTCAATCATTTGTTGTTCACACATTTCAATAGAAATTGATTTAATTAAATAACAAATAATAACAAATGTATGGGTGACCAGTTGAAATCGAAAATGCAAATAAACTGATTTCACACGTTCACACGTTTCAAGGCAGGTTTCAACTAATATAAAGTTTGACTGAGTCAATATTTTCTTCATCCGCCAAAAACATGATCAACTTTATTGAAACAAAGGTTTTCACTAGAAATTTCATTCAACTTTTGTTGATCAACTATAATCGGTCAACTAAACTTGATTCATGAGAACGCGCCTTAAGCATTGCGATGAACAAAAAACATTTTTAATTATGTTGTGAAATGGTTAATTAAATTGATTTTAGATTGTACACAATTATACACAATTATCTGATTACATTTTGCCGACAATTAATAATTTACACAAAGAGGTTCAACAAGGGGTGTTTTTAAAATCTAATTGGTCATTTACTATCTATAGAATCGCAATTTTTTAATTTATTTTTTTTCTAATATTTCCAGATTATTTAAAATACGTCCCTTTGGTTGAATTTGTAATATCTCGAATATATCGTTAAAGGAATGATTTTCCGAGATTAAATGTTCAGCATAACTAGATTTTTCTCCTTTATCCATAAAACAATCTTTACCTATATTCTGAAATACAAGTTTTAAACATTCTTCGTTACATTTAAGTTTATATACCCCGCTTCATTGGTCTATGTCTATTTTTTGTTTGGTGTTGGTTTGGTTTTGTGGTTTAATGTTTTGAAAAATTCTGTGATCGACTAGGATAGATTTCCATAATAGGTGGTTGTAACATATTTAACTTCTTGGATATCGGGTTGTGGAAAAATGAACTAAATGGCTTGTTTAAGAATGAATGGCTTTCTTATCAAGCTGATTTTCGATTAATTTGGGATGTAGCCATAATTATTGGCAATTTGTTTAATGATATTTAATTCAGAATTAAATTTATCATTGTTTAACGGAAAGGACACTAGCCTATGGATCATTGAATGGAAAGCAGCCATTTTATGGCTATGCGGGTGGAAGGATGAATTGTGGATTACCATGTCTGTGTAAGACGGTTTATGGAAGATGACAAATTCGTGGAAATTAGAATTTCTGTGGATAGTCAGGTCAAAGAAGTTTTAGAAGTTGTTGGATTCAATGTCCATAGTAAATTTAATGTTTGGGTGTATTTCATTAATATACTCTAAGAAAACATTTAATTATCTTTGAGGACCAACAAAGGCAGCCAAAATAGAATTTATCAAAGAGTTTACTAAGACTGATCTTATATTGTAAGTTGTCCATAAATATTTCAGAGAGGAATGGACTAAGTGGATTACCCATGATCAGTCTGTCAGTGGATGAATAAATTTTTTAATCGAAAAGGAAATTAATTTAACTTAAATCCGTATAAATTGAAGATTTCATTTTGAATTATTCCTCTCTAAAAAGTCTTGCAACAGACGACAGAGGTATACTTTTGGAGGTATACTTGGGAACAAATTCTTCGAAGGATCCTAATTTGCAACCGGTTGGAAGAGGAATATTTAGGATATTTTGATTAGTTCTATTGAATTTTTAAAGCTGAATCTCGGTTTGAATTTGCATTTTTCTTGGATTAATGTTACTAACAGTTTTGCAATTTTAGTAGACGGGGCTGAAATAAATGAAACAACAGATCTGATAGGATTCTTGGGTTTGTGTAATTTTATAAGGGAGTACATTTGGGGAGCTATTGGATTCATTACTTTTAAAGAATATTTTTGAAAATCGGCAATCGGCAACAGGCAATGGGATATAATTAGTGTTTCACCGAGGCGAGGCGAGGTTCAAAATTTTAATCCTCGTTACTAACCGAGGCGAGGCGAGGTATATTGTCCCAAAAACCTCGGCCGAGGCAAATTTACGAAAAGTAAAAAAAAAAAAAAAATAATATAGTGATACATGAAGCAATAGATAGATTATTTGGCAAATATTTTTCAAATGTCCAGCGATCCTACCTAGTACATGTCGAAAGGCATCGTCTCTAAAATTTATATACATATATATATATATATATAAGTTTTTTTTAGCATATTATGTATATTCATGCAAAATAAGTCAAAGTTAGTAAAAATTTTCCCTCGCCTCGCCTCGGCCGATAGCTGACCCAACCGAGGCGAAGCGAGGCTAGCCAACATTCTGCCTCGGCCGAGGCGAGGCGAGGCGAGGTTGATATTTAAAAAAGCAAGGCGAGGCGAGGTGATACCAAAACCTCGCCTCGCCTCGTGCCTCATGAAACACTAGATATAATTTAAACAATAATATTTATTTTTATTTATTACGCAATTTCACGTTTTTATAGTCATTTTGCAACAAGTGGGCCTTATTAGGTAGGCACCAGCCTTATGATAGAATATTGTGTCATATTGTTCAAGTTAAAATTAATTCTAGTCAAGTCTAGCCTAATATCAAGTTAAGCCTGATGAAGTTCCAATAAATGGGAACGAAACGTTGCTGAATTAATAAAAGTCTTTTTATTATTATGTGCCCAATTTACTGTTTATTTGTTGTTATTTATAAAAATTTTCCCGATATGAATAAAAATTCGGTTATAAGCGAAGTTTCTGTAATATATCCTCATTATATGACCTTTTAAACAATTATAGACATTATATCATAAATAGGGAAACGTAATTAGATAATTATCAGGCAATTTAGTAACACCATTTTCAACACCATCCTGGTGTAGATCTGAAATGCAAAATTATTTGTTATTTATAAGTTAAACAAAAAATATGATATGACAAAAAAAATGCACTGGATAGAAATATTGAATGTTCTTCATAAGTATAAAACAATTCATACATCGGATGGACACCATTTCCGTTACGAACTGTCAACATCATTCATGTAGTTATAAAAATTGTGAAGGAAATAATGTATCGAATTATATTTTATGACACAGCGGTCTTTTTCAAAATGTTTCTTGTTTCATACTCTCAGCACTGTGCATTTGTTGTATAACAATTTATTTTATTTTTTACCTAATATTCAATGAAACAGAAAACCGAAATCTTAATTTTTAATATTTCTAAACTAAATTAATAATTCAATTTCAAATTTTGCCCCAATTCCTAGAACAATTATTTGTATTTTATAAATACGTATTTCGACTACATGGTAGTCATCATAGGTGAGACACGCACTAAATTAGCAATGAGCAACATATCTCTGATCCCATATCCCAGAGATAGTAACGATTAGCTAATTTATACTGATGATTACTATCTTGTAGTCGAAATAGGTATTTACATTTAAAAAAATTTTGACAAAATGGAAAACCGATTTCAAAAATCAAATTTTCTAAAACCAAAAATGCACTAAAAAGTAAAAAAATAATTACGTATTCTTGTGTCAATTTTAGTTCACCTAAGCAAAAATTTTTAAATATATGTGTAGACTGCTTAAAAGACCAAATCAAATTATTAGGATAATATAATGTACAATTATTGTTATTTTTGGAGTCGGTGTCAGCAAGAGAAATTGAAAAAATATTGTCGTTTTTTTTTTCGACAAAATATTGTATTTATTTAAATTTTAATGTTTCACATAAGATTTATCCTTCACATAAAATTTGGACACCGACTCCAAAAATAACAAAAATTGTACATTATATTATCCTAATAAATTGATTGTCTTTTTAAGCAGTCTACACATATATTTAAAAATTTTTGCTTAGGTGAACTAAATTGACACAAGAATTCGCAATTACTTTTTTATTTTTAGTGCATTTTTGGTTTTAGAAAATTTGATTTTTGAAGTCGGTTTTCCATTTTGTCAAAATTTTTTTTTATTTCTCGCTTTTTAGTGACTATGAAGTTCTATAACTCAGAGGTGGGCAGGAGTTGACTCCGCCAAGCTCTGAGTGAGAGGTAGGGAAGAGAGATAGACTTAATACAGGGTAACCTACCAATTATTAATATTTTCTTTTTTTAATTAAAACATTTTCTGAAAAAAATATAATAATACCAAATCTTTTTTATGGTCTCTATTATACAAAATAAATAATACATACAATCATTCAATACATAATCTGGAATTTTGGGCTGGTAATTTGGGTCATAAAATGTACCTTTTTAGGTATAACTGATTTTATTTGTCAAAATATGGGTAGACCTACTAAACGACCTACTGATTTTTAGTGCATTTTTTTTATAACACATTTTTTTTATCCGTTTTTTTTTTTTTTAATTTTTAGTGCGTTTTTTCATAGCAGATTTTCAGTTTTTTTTACATGCATTTTGTTTTTTTTTTTGGAGTCGGTTTTTTTTTGTAAACAAATTTTTTATTTGAAGTCGGTTTTTAAAAAAAGTTGCTTATTTTTCCATTATGAATGAGTATGCCCTTTCAAACAAAACAAAAAAATTTTCGCAGAAATCGGGTGATCACATATAAAATGAGGATTTTCGTCGATTTTCAGGGGATCCCCTCATCAGAATGTGTTTTGGGGACAATGAGACCAATCGGAAATCAAACCCTTTAAAACAAAAACAAAATTCAAAATCGGTTCATAAATGACGGAATTCTGAGATGACACACATAAAAAAAAGAAATGCAGACGAATTGAGAACCATCCTCCATTCTCCTTATTGAAGTCGGGTTAAAAATACAAATAATTGTTCCAGGAATTGGTGCAAAATTTGAAATTTAATTTCAGTAAATGAAGTTTACTGCCTTTTACCTAAGCACGACAGCTAGAATAGTTGTTTCATACACATAGAATCCCATAACAAAGAATACGCACACATTTACGAACATTCAAATTAAATATTGATGAGTTAAATAATATGTTTTTAAATGTTTTTTTAATAATTTTTAAATAAATAATTGATATTTTTAACTTCTTGCTTTACTTTTTTTTCCAAATAGATATGTTATTAAACACAGGTGTCTGGCCATTATATTATACATATAAAAAAACGACACAGTACATTCCAACTTTGATATTCAACAGGGCTGGTGTCAATATTATTATAGTCCTTTCTTTTTCAATAATATTTATTGTGCATTAAAATATATATTATATAGTTGATTTCACGAGATATATTCATTGTAATCGGGATCAGTAAGCGCACAAAATGGCTGACACTTAATTGTTAATGTTGGTTAGCCTAAGGGTGATCATAATTTGTTATATATCTGACCTCGTCGAAAGAAGTCACATTCCAGTCCTAAAAAATTGAGGTATTTAGTGTAAAATATCTTTCTGATTAAATGTGTCGTTGTAAAAGAGAACTCAAGGTTTTTTGAAATTAAATTTCAAATTTTACCCCAATTCCTAGAACGATTATTTGTATTTTATAAATACGTATTTCGACTACACAGTAGTCATAATCAGTATGAATTAGTTAATCGTAACTATCTCCTGGATATGGAGTCAAAAATATGTTACTCATTGCTAATTTGATGCGTGTCTCACATGTAACATATTTTCGAATGGGCAAAATCGTACCAAGTTTGTGGAAAAATGAGAAAATCTTAGAAACCGTAAGAGACAATTCACTATATACCGGGTTTTGAAGCAATTAACATAGTTAATTGTTATTTTCACTTATTTTCATTCGATTAAATAAACTGTAAAATGCAAAGAATCCTTTAAAACAATATTTACCACAGTGAATCATTTATTAACATAATAGTGGAGTAAATTATCTTCTAAAGTGTATCAGTAATATGTGGTAAAAAATCATCTGCTTGAAAGGGCGGCTAAGAAAGTTATTAATTATTTTTTTCCAAAACTGCTTGTGCTAATCAAAAGAGGAGGAAATTTTACATAAAATAAAAAATCGTTACGCAGGAGCTGCTTGAACTTAGCGAATTTCCTTAAAATACATAAATCACTTTCTAGCGGTCACAATTTTAGTCTGATCAAAATGAAATAGCGCATTTGGTATGATTTTGGTATTTGCAAGGCCAATTTTATTAATAAATGACATACGTCAAGGGGAAAAAGGGCCATAAAATTGGAAGAAAACACAAAATATAAAATATCTCTCTTAATATTAGAACAATCGAAAAATGCGTAAGAAATAATGTTGTAGAAAATCAACTTTGCTACAATTATATACAATTATATATTATATACAATATAACGAACTTGACCTTTTGAATACTAAAAGTGCCTCAAATACCAAATTTCATTCCGATAAAATGAAAACTGTGACCGCTAGAGTGATTACAGACACACACATATATATATATATATATATATATATATATATATATATATATATATATATGTATATATATATACATATATATATATATATATATACATATATATATATATATATATATATATATATATATATATATATATATATATATATATATATATGTCCATAGATATATATATAATATATATAGATGGTGATTTTTGACATCTACTAGGTAGGATCGATGGTCATTTGAAGAAATTTTTGCAAAATTTTGCTCTTTGGTACGGGACCAATAGCTCTATTTCCATTCAGGCAATTCGCTAAGACATGAATACAAGTTTTTATTAGGATCAAATGTCTGGGAGCTATGAGTTTGCTAATTACGGTCACATATCCGTCTCCATAGTACACTTGTGTGAATCAAGGATGAGGAAGTTAGTTATAGCCGTCCAAAAATGGCTATAAATTTTGACTAGTAAAAGAAAATGGTAAAAATTAGAATTTCTATGAAAATATAATATATTACTTTACGATCCAGGTGCAGAAGTAAACACAAATTTTTGTTAACAATTAAGTAATTATTTGCAAAAAATCACTTATTTTGGTAAATTTGCCATAAATCTTTAAAATAACATTACTTCTGTTTGGAACTTTTTTTTTATAGCACAATAACAAAAATGCTCCCATTTTGGATGAGATGGATTTTATATATAGAGCATTTATAACAATTTACAAAAGGTTTGAGGATGATCCGAGCTGCTACTTTTTGACTCATTTAATTATTCCACTATTAGTTGATACAAGTTTAAATTTTAGTTTTAAATCGTTGATAAGTTTTTCAAATGATGGATAAGAGGTTTTCAATTTTTGAGGAAACATATCAAAGATTAAAAGTTTTATCTAATATCAAGTCTCCCGCATGTACGTCCGTAAAATGACCATTTTTAAAACCTTATGCGATAATCTAGTCTTGGTCAACTACTGACGGTGATAAATTTTCGGAACGTGACGAATCAAATCGTAAGGCGCCTATACACGATCAAACCATAGCGCATCAGCGTGTTTGTGTAATATCATGTTTGTACAAATATTGGTCCATACGCCTTCCAAGAAGTAGTGCAACCTTAATTTCATGTGTTATGGCCATTTTTGTTGTTTATTTGACGGAGTTGGAGAAACTAAATCGGAAAAACGACCGCACAATTTTTTTTTCTTTAAACTACGAATTTGCAGTCGAACCACAAAATAAAAATAATACATTTACTTTTCTCTAATTTTTAAACCAGCGATGAACAAATTTATGATTATTATTATAAAAAGTAATCATAGCATAAAATTTCGGTTTCCTTTAAAATGCATCGAATCTATCTATTGCTTCATGTTTTTTATAAAAATAAATGTTACTATATTTATTTTTTTTTACTTTTTGAAAATTTGCCTCGGCCGAGGCGAGGGTTTTGGGACAATATACCTCGCCTCGCCTCGGTTAGTAACGAGGATTAAAATTTGGAACCTCGTCTCGCATCGTGCCTCGTAACCGAGGAACGAGGCGAGGCGAGGTTACCTCGTAGACTCGGTGAAACACTAAGTGATTTGGAAATACGCAATTTTAACCTGTACAAACTGAATGCGCATAGGTAAACGCAACCACTCCCAACTGACAGACGTGCCGCATCTCTACCTAACTTCAATTAGGAAGGGCATATCTGAAAACTAGCCATACTAAAATGAATGTTTTCGCGACGTTGCGGACTCTCATACTATTTTTGCGATAACTCAATCCATGCCATAGACGATCAAGTAATGGTGCAACAACGATTGTTGCGCAAATGGTTTAACCGTGTATGCGGGCCTTAAAGGTGTATTGTATTGCAATAGTCCTATTTTACACATGTAAATTTTCAAACAACTATTCATAACGCATGCCGTGGAAAGCAAGCGCAGTAGTATTTTTTTGCAGTTATGACACAATAGACCTGACTTCTATTTCGATGCAATTTAATATGTAACTTCAGATGTAAGAATAGGGTGATTGGTTTACTTCCTTGTGATTGGTTTACTATGATCATGTGACTGAAGTGATTGAAAAACAAAGAAATATTTAGCAAGACGAGAGTTATAAGCTATTAACAAAACATGCGATTGATATATTTCTGCATGTACCAAGAGATGTAAGTCTCGTTATATCACATACATTTATTGCGATTGAAAACCTTCATCAAAACTTTCACGTGTACAAACGGGCTAGACTATAAAAGATTCAATATTATTGAATTGTGAAATGAATTGTACTACACGAATGCACCAATAAGTGGCGGTAAATTTTTTTTCTACAACAGTACTTGTAGATAGATGATGTACTCAGTACTGTAACATAACAAATAAATTTTTGTGACATACATGAATCGTTCATTTATTGACAATATACTTTACTAAATATTACAATATTAATGTTATTTTAACAATATAAATACACATAATTATAGTGTTTACACTTTATGCATACACTAACTCACTAACTTTGAAGTGCAAATTATTAAATTTTATAATAATAATAATTATTATTATTATTCATGCATATGGAATATTTATAACACATAATATATTTACTAATTTAATATCAACGATCTTTTTTTTTTAAATTTTATGTGTCGAACTTGTGTCGAAATGTCTTGAATAAAAATCATAAAATTTTTGTAATTAATATTTTGCCGAAAACAGAATTGATTCGACACAAATCGACTGTGGCCACACAAGTAGGGTTCTTGATTTTTTAAATTTTATAATTGATTTGTGTTTTATTCACTCGGTTTTAGAAAAATAATTCGAATAAATGTTGTGCCAGGAGCGGATCCAGCCATCAAAAAAGGTTGTGGTCACAGTCACCTGAAAATCGGCCAAGTGCGAGTCGGAGTATGAACTCGATATGATCGATATAGTGCATTCCTACAAAGGAGATGTTTACAAAATGTATGACGCCCTGACCAAGATTTTGTACAGTGTATAGTTCCACGTGGGCAAAGCCGTGGGGCGATCACTAGTAAATTAATAAACCTGTAAAATGTTAGTTTGTTCGCTCACGTGCTTACTTATATTAAAAATTCAAGCATACGTTTATTTATCGCGTAAACGTTGATAATTTCAACGATATCCAGGTTCACATCTTTGTGTATATTTTGGAGAGCTAGTCCGGATAAACTTTCCTGTGCCTTTGTAAATGTGCATACAACACACGCTTACTTTTAAATTAGTAGACGACTATGTACTTTTAAATTAGTAGATGACTATCCGCACCTAGCGAATAGTCATCTCTTTTTTCCAATAGAAGTATTCATGTGCCAAAAAGAAACAGATAATATGTTGTCAAAAATGTGACATAACGTGTCAGCATATCGTCTATGATGACTAAGTACTTCGCTGCGTTCCGAATCACGATTCATTGGTTTTTTTAAATTTTATTAAGGTATTGGATATAATCTCATCAGCCTATCGACCTCAATAGACCATGAAAGTGTGACGTTACAAGTGTATTAGGATTGTAGGCATGCCCATCGTACCCACAATGGTGGATTCGCGCATGTGTTGTTCATTATAAAAATGCAAACAGCTTTTATTTGAAAACATTTTCCCACAAACCCGAATGAATAAAACTCAAACTATGTACTCTTGAACAATGAATGGTACTTTTCTGGCCCATAATATTAATGACTGGTACCGACTTTACAGTCAAATTGTGTCTAAACTATTAGTTATTGCCTAGCACAAAGCGGCACATGAGTGTCGGAAACCATTCGAAATGCGTTCCGAATTTTTTTTCGGGCATGCTTTCCATTTTTTTTGTCAGAATGCTTTCAAAATATGCTTAATAGTGTAAAAATGCAATTTGCCAGTGCATTGGGGTCCCATTTTTTTAAATTAATTTTATTTTTTTGCCAATCCGAATGACTAAATATTTGGATCATCATATTTTGGAAGCATTCTGACAAAAAAACTTCCGACACTCATGCGCCGACTCGTTCTGGACTATAATAATAAAGATAATAATAATGAAATAACTTTTTAACGGTTAATTCATTAACGATCATTGAAAAAACCGGTTTCTTATAATTACGTAAAGTATCGATAATTCAAAAATTCAACACTGTAGCTCTTTTCGTTCAGAAGATATTTCGGGGTCAAATCAACTCCTAATATTTCCATAAGTAATATCACTGTAGTGAAAAGTCCGAATGTGTCCCTTAAACTCGGCCTTTCGCTCTACCGTGCTCTAGATAATAATAATAATAAAAAATAATAATAATAATAAGATGCACCTCATTTCGACATGCCCATCGAATGCCTTGACCACCTAAATTCATCGATACTACGCTGCCCAGCGTGTGCTGTCTACTTCTTGAGACACCCGTATGAAGTGGACCGTACGCCAATCCTACCATATGCTCCCGGGGAAATCGAGTCTATTGTCAAAAACGAGAAATGTATCATCTTTTGGAATTTCTCGTTCCCAATTACCAGGCAGCTCCCTGCTACTAAGCCTGATATAGTGCTTCAGGATATTTCAGCTAAAACTATTTACGCCATCCAGATCTCTGCACCTCCAGAAGCGAATATACTCCTGAAAGAGGAGCAAATACCGACTAAAAACCTTGATCTTCTCCAAGAACTACGACAACTACACCCTGGCTACTCAGTCAAAATGGTTGTTCTTATTATCGGTTGCCTTGGTGGTAGACGCCCCACTCTAGAGTCTAATCTATCCACCATTCTACTTTGCAGGTCTCATCTTCGTACCCTTATAACCTCCATGCAGAAGGCTGTCATCAGGCACCCTTCGTTCATTGTGATCGCATGAAAATGTATTCAAGTAACACCCTTGAAGTTTTTTGATAAAAAATTGTGCAGGTTCCACATCCGTGCGTTGCCCGTACGACCAGAACACTACATGACAGACAAACGAACTCCCTGACTCGGAACGTAAACTTTTTTAAACTGACGGACGAGAAAAACTACTAAAAAAACTAAAAAAATCACCAAATAAAAAAAAATTTATATTATATATTTTAAAATTAGCCAAAATGTTCTTTGGACCTTCCCCTTGAACACATCCAAAAGACCCATATAGGGGGGGGGGCTGCGAAATAGGCAGCCATTTTGAATTTTAGGTCGTTTTTTCGGTTTTTCCTCAATATCACGAAAACTATCAATTTTTTCGAGATCTGTTTCGGGCTTGGAGTCCTGTCTTCAGATCTCAACCTGTTTTCCTGTGGGCTTTTCAGGGGTTGATTCTCTGAGATGGTCCCAACAGGAGTCAGTGTTTTAGAAACCAGGGCTGTTAGGTTTTTTTTTCGGTTTTTCCTCCTTTGAGGAGGAATCGGTTTCCCTTCAGCCCTGGCTTTCTCTATTGCTGCTCTTTTCCGGGTTGCACGAAATATTTTTTCTTTCCTCTTTCAGGAAAAGGTTCTAGAATTTATCATCCGGATTTCCTGCTGGGCTGGGTGCACCTACAGTTCTTCTGTTGCAGCCTCGACTGATTCACTTTTTGAGGGGATTTATTGTTTTATATCGCTCCAGAGTTTATAGTTTTTTATTTGGTATCCATTTTGATCCCACGAGTAAATCGGTCCCTCTACTACCCCATCGGCTCTCCCTTGATGGGGAGGGCATTTATACAGTAGAGTTCGCCAGTTGCTCCAAGGGGATTGTTTATGACAGCATTTAACTTAAAATGCCTCGCACCGTAGCTTGGGTTTTCATGGTTTCTTGGTCGTGCTTCTCAAGGCTACCCTACCGGGCATGATTATTCATAATTACCGCCGGCATAGCGTAGTCCTTCATCGATGCACTGGAGCCTCTCCACCAATGACAAGGTCCTACCATTCCCAGGAGAGGTGAGTTATGGAACCCTTGAAATTTAATTGTTATTTCTGAACTTCATGAAAATATTCTAATTCTCCGAATAAAAACGGCCTACAAATATTTAAAGGCCAATAAATTTAAAATAAAATAAAATTATTCTCTTAAGGTTTTTACTCTTACACTATTTCTTGATAATAAATAATAGCTGTGTTGTGATATATTTACATCATAACTTTTAAACGGACTACATATATTTTTAATCTTTATAATATTTTCAGGCTGTGCAGTGAATGTGTGTATAGTAGTGGAGTTATAATATACTTTCAATAATGATTCTGTTCCAAAACAAACATATTAATTATATATTCATAAAAACGATATAACGTCGTTGTAATGAGCCACATTATAATAATAATAATTTTTATTTATTTTTTATAAATACATGAATAGGCACACTCTTTTTAAGTCCCCACATTTATTCAAAACAATATTAAAATTTTTATATTATTAGAATAACTAATTGTAAGCTTTAATTTGTTAAATGCAAGTTAAAACAAGCAAAAATTTTGTTAGTGTGATCAAAAAGAAATATAATATCTGATATGACTAGTATTTGAAAAAATTAAATTTATTAATAGCCCAAAAAACGGTGTAACGATTATAGTTACTATGGAAACGACAATCAAAATTTTTTACAATAAAATATATTTTATGTATTCGAGTCAAACAAACACAAAATATTATATATCTCTTAATATTAGAATAATCGAAAAATGTATAAGGAGTAAAGTTGTAGAAAATTATGTTTGCTACAATTCATTACCTAATCATTTTTTTAAACTCGAATGTGTACAGAGATATTTAGGATTTTAACTTTCAACCTTAAATTGTAAATATTTCTATAAAAATTAGTGTAACAGAAAAAATGATATGAAACAAAATTACAGGATAACTGATTTTCTACAACTTTACTTCATGTATATTATTCGATTTTTCCAATAAGTTAAGTGAGATATGCCGAATTATTTCTTTGCCCCTCTTCAACCTTGTAACATTTTTATATATTAACGAACTCGCTCTTACAAATACCAAAAGCTCATGGACATCTATAAGGTATAATCTTGGTAAAAGATTACTTTAAAATAAAACCAGTTTTGACAAAATGGAAACCCGACTTCAAAAATCAAATATTCTATAACAAAAAATGCACTAAAAAGTAAAAAAAAGAATTGCATATTCTTGTGCCAATTTTAGTTCACCTAAGCAAAAATTTGTAAATATATATGTACAATTATTTTATTTTTGGAGGCGGTATCAGCATAGAGAAATTCACATAACTTTTGGGCACCGCCTCCAAAAATAACAATAATTGTTCATATATATTTAAAAAAATTTTGCTTAGGTGAACTAAAATTGGCACAAGAATATGCAATTATTTTTTACTTTTTAGTGCATTTTTTATTATAGAATATTTGATTTCTGAAGTCGGGTTTCCATTTTGTCAAAATAGGTTTTATTTCTCGCTTTTTAGTGACTTTGAAGTTCTATAACTTATTTTATTTGTCTAAATATGGGTAGACAAACTAAACGACCTACTAACTTTTAGTGCATTCTTTTTTAATCAGTTTTTATTTTTTTTAAATTTTTAGTGCATTTTTTCATAACAGATTTTCAGTTTTTTTACACGCATTTTGTTTTTTTTTTTTGTAAAAATTTTTGTTTTAGGGTTGGTTTTTTTTGTAAAAAATTTTTTTGAAGTCGGTTTTTAAAAAAATTTTCTTATTTTCCCATTATGAATGAGTATACCCTTTAAAAAAAAAAAATTCGCAGAAATCGGTTATCACACATAAAATGAGGATTTTCCTCGATTTCCCGGGGTTCCCCTCATCAGAATGCGATTTGGTGCTAATGGGACCAATGGGAAACCAAACCCTTTAAAACAAAAAACAAAAATTCAAAATCGGTTCATAAATGACGAAGTTCTGAGGTGACTGACACACATAAATAAAAAAAAATATTAAAAAAAATATTAAAAAAATACAGACGAATTGAGAGCCATCCTCCTTTTTGAAGTCGAGTTAAAAATGATTTTATTTGAATGAAAATTCCATTGAATGAGGAAGTGGCTCTAATTCAGCTTACAAGATTTGACCCGACCATACTTAAATGCATACATTGCAAGTTAAATAAAAGCTTGTAAAATAATTCAAACTTAGGAAAAATTTTGAGACATTTGAAAAAAAAAGTTTTTTTTATTAACTTTAACAACCTGTCTCTCAAAAACGAAGCTCGAAAACATCCAAGTTCATATGAACTTTTCTTCTTATTTTTGTGAGATATACCACCTATTCAGTTTTGCGGATTACAATCTTAGACAGCCTGTGATTGTTTTAGCATATATGGCTATGTTAGACTATGCAAGACTTGCGCTGGCAGGGATTATAAACTATTTTTGACGTAGTTATCAAAAGTCATTAAATATTGTCCCATTCATTAAACATAAATACCTTTTCCACAAATTTATGGTATAAATATATTTTATTTTGTATCAATTTGTTGAGTTCAACTGTGTAAGATATTCGATTTTGATACAAATGTATGGAAAAATTTTCCAGTTTTATAACAAAATAGGGTACGTTCGAGTCTTTTACGTATACCGTACCTTGCATGTGGAAAATCTGAACTTTAATTATAAACATCTTGACAATCGATTAATTTGATTAGAAAGATTATCAACAAAAGAAACTGAGCTTAATATCATATTTATGAACTTGAACTTGACCGTTCATGAACTTGAAAATTTTCGATCCATATTTTCAAATGTTAAAAAACTTATAATAATTGTATATAATATACAGGATGTCTCGGTTTCAGTTGAAAATACTTGAGTGCTCGTAGGTGGTTTTTGTGAATCTGTTCGACTTTGTTACGAATTTCTTTGGTGTTGTTGATTAATTAATTGCATTTGGGGTTATAAACCAACAAATAATTAAACTTGTGGTCGATTGTTCACAAATTTTATATAGTTTGGGTTTATATTTCCTTCATACAATTAAAAAAAACAAGGTGTTATAGATGAAATTTAATACAGTTATTATTGTATCAGATTTTCCGATTAACAGAGTAGCCTTGCATATAATGGTGTTAAATGTGGAAAGCTGTATTCGAAAACTCTGTTGAATACAATCGGTTTGTATAATTAAATTTTGGGCTCATTAATATGTAAAATTAATATGCAATATGAAATTTCCACCAGGTGATATTTAGCAGAGTGCAAAACCTCGTAAATACAATTGAAATACAGAACAGAATTTATATATTATATATATTCGAGATAATGAATTTTTTGTGAATGAATCCCTGTAATGTCGGGGTTCGAATCTCAAATGGTAAGAGTCGGATTTAATATATATTAAAACACAAAACAATAGAAAATGATCTGAATCGTTAATTGTCCACAGATTAAAAAAAATATTTCAACAAAGATACTTACCGGCTGAAGTTACCTTTAATAACGTGGTGATTTAGATCTCCTATTCGGTTTTCTCGTTGTTATATTATATCCACGAATCCTATTCGAGCTAATTAGAGCTTAATTATTTGTATTCTCTAATGCCCAGGACATGAAAATAACGCCGAGGTCCAGGAATTTGGTCGAGTAAAGCTCCGGAAAAATGGTATCCATTTACTTTAATTAAAATGTGGCTTGTATATTATTTTATACCGTTCAATCCTCTGGTGTGATTTTTTTAAGTAAAACTTGTTTGATGATATATCAAAAAAAGATTGAACAAAGATGTCTCAGTAAAATAAAACCAAGTATCGATTGTTAAATAAAAAATATATATTTTAAAGGTATATATTACAAACTACTTCGTATGAAATTCCATGTGAAAGTGAAATTTTTCACCATGGATATCTTGTATGGCGCCAAGTTTTGTTTTTTTACATAATAAATGTATACCAATTTTTTTTGCCTAATTTTTGGTAATAATACGTTACGTATCATATTGAAAAATATGTTTTTAAGTTATTTCAAATTTACCGCGAATATTTATTTACAGTTGTTTACTTTTACTTGTCAAAATTATTTATTTTTAAATATTTTTGAATTATTTGATAAATATTGTCTGGCGGGTTAATTTGAAATAACTTCACAACAACTTGTACATGTTCTTGTATGATCTGTTGGAGGAGTTACTTTTCCACGTAATGGAGGAATTATTGCAGTTACTATAAAAGAAGACTGAACAGACTCTACACTCTTGGCATGTGTTCGTCATCTCCTACATGGAAGTTTGGCTGTTCATTTACAATGAAAGGAGTTATAGTTTGAAAATTATCGTCATCTTCCGGATTCTCTTCATTTGGATTTGGCCGGTCATAACCGGTCGGTAACATAAGATGGCGCAAAATCAAGTTCCGAAAATATATTGCGGTTAAACGAGTTAATGCCTGCGATTAAACGGGTGCATGGGGTCGGTTAAAACGTTTCATCCGACCCCCAAAAAAATTGTTACAACCGTCCCCGGCAAATGCTTTAGAAAATTTGTTGTCATAACTCCCAAAAAAGTCAATTTAAATAAAAAAGAATTACCCCACCTGTACATCGTTAACCAAAGTTGTTACATTAAAAACTATAACAACTGTAACTAGTATAGTTTTGTATTAAAAAAACAAAATAATAGCAACAAAAATATTTATTTTTGCAATACAATATTTATATTTTGCAATACAAAATATTTACGTTACTTATGCGCCACCTTATAGTTATACATTAGTACAATTGATATGTATGTCATATTTGTAGACTTAGGTATACTGAGCTGTGGCCGAATGAGTTTAGTGTTGACTACATATCGTATACAATTGCTATAGTTGAGCGTTCAAACCTACCTCGGTGCTGTCTGTGGTATTTTTATTAAAGTACACTCACAATGTTTTCTGTTATTAAAATGATGATATTGAACGACGGTCTTCTGATATTAAATAATATGTGAAGTTAATTACGTTCACTGATTAGTAATGGAAAATATACATTTATTTTCTTTTATTTTTTTAAAATTAATATTCAACACATCTATTGTGTTAGAATACTTATTCGACAGATCATTCGATAGATTTCTAATAAATCCCGATGTGTTAGAATTTTTGACCGTTAACCAAGTGATAATTCTCCCTCATTAGAAGCATGTAAAACTTCATGCCCGCCCAACTATTATCTGTTGTATTGAAAACAAAATTTTCTAATTTACATTCAACGAAACTTCCCATCTTTGAAACCGTAAGAGATAAAACAAAAAAGTAAAGACAAAAAATGCTCTTTTTTGAAAATAAACTATTTTTGTTGTAAACTTTTTCAAATTCAGGATATACCGGGTATTTAAACAATTCACTCAGTTAGTTGTTATTTTCACAATGTTTAATAATCATTTTGAAGGCAAATCATTCATAAACACGTTTATCTTAAAAATTTGGAATCTAATATACTATAAAGCTAGCAGTGTAGCTGACACACTTATCTATACAAAAACTAACCCACTTCTAGACATGCTAGAAAGATGCGGTTTTTTGCATTCGACCCAAACATGCAAGAAAGATGGAATTTTCACCAATCGACCAATAGAAATAAAGTCAAATTAACAGAAAAATTTGAAAAATTTCATTACCTCCATCGCAACTCCACGAAAATGGGAAAAACACCTCTAAACTGCCCTTTTCACTTCTATTCATGTAAGAAAGATCGGGTTTTTCCATTCGACGTGGAACAGGTTCAAAATAACAGGATTATTCGAAAAACGTAATTTTTTCTATCACAACCCTTCGCAGTTAGGACAAACACCCCTACAACCACCCCTTTTCTTCTATATACATGCTAGAAAGTTGCTGCTTTTGCATTTGACGCATAATAGCTACAAATTAAGAAGGTGATTAGAAAACTTATAATTTTTTCATCATTACCCCCTAAAAAATGGGCAAACAACCCCCTAAGCTATTCTTTTTACTTCAAACTCATGGTAGAAAGATGGGATTTTCACCAATCGACCTGAAATAAAGTCAAATTGAAAAATTTCATTATCTACATCGTAAATCCCCGAAAATGGGAAAAACACCCCTTAAACTGCCTTTTTCAATTCTCTTCAAGTTAGAAAGATCATGTTTTTTCATTCGACGTGGAACGGATTTAAAATAACAGGATTATTTTAAAAACGTAAATTTTTCCATCGTTATCCTTCGCAAATGGGATAAACACCCCTAAAACTAACCATTTTCTTCTATACATGCTAGAAGGACGCAGATTTTTGCATTTAACGCTAAATAGCAACAAATTAAGAAGGTTATTGCAAAAACTTAAAATTTTGCATCACCACCTCCTAAAAAAATGGGAAAACAACCCCCTCAACTTCTCTTTTAACTTCTATTCATGGTAGAAAGATGGGGTTTTTTGCATTTGGTGGAGAATTTCTTCAAACTAATGGAGTGATTCGATATACTTTAATTATTTCATCGCCACCCCCTTGAAAATGGAAAAACCCCCCCAAAAATCACCCATTTACGACTTTACAGTTTTTTTGCATTCAACGCAGAATAACTGCAAATTAACAGGTTAATTCGAAAAACCTAATTTTTTTCATCGCTACCCCTTGAAAATCTTAATGTGAGACCTATCTATGCGCAGTCCCTTCAAACCTCCCATCCTAATCCCCCCCCAAAAAAGCCCTAAAAATTTCCCCCCATAAAAATAACGCTTCCAAACCCCCCTCCCATTAATTCTCTAATGGTAAGTACTTTTTAGTTAGTAATTTTTTCAACTTATATAAGCAGGACACAACCAAGAAACGTTGTGAAACTGTATCCTGAGACAATATCCTGAGACAATATAAGAGTATTTTTAATAAGAGTAATGTTAACAAGAGTAAATCGAATGAAAGCAATTTTAACAAGAATAATTTCAATAAAATTTATTATATTTTAATTTATTTTGTTTAATTTTTTATTTATTTTTATTTTTGTCTATTGATCTCTATTTTCTATCTATTTCTAATTGTTAAAGAGTAAATTACGACTAGCTCTTTTATACTGATGATAACGACATTGTAGTCACAATATGTATTTATAATACAAAAACTGATCTAGGTATTGGGGCGAATTTCAAATTTTACAAGATATTATGTTCAAATGTAATATTATCTAAGTTTACCATACAACATTTTATAATATTTACTGTGACTGTCACAAGTGCAGTATCCCCTTAAAGCTGAATAAACAAAATACTAAATCTATAATCAGTTCAATATTTTATGTTTTTATAAAGAAGGTATTTTTTGATTCTAATGATAATCATTTATTTTGGTGTCATAAATTAAAATAAATATTATATTATTACGTTTACAGAAAAATAAATTATACAAAATGAATTGATGATAATGGTTTGCTTCAAGTCAAGAGTGAATTGTTGTTGTGCGTTGATTCGCGTTCGTTCGTTAAAATATATTAGTTTTTTTTTTGTAGTTGACTTAAGTAATTATAGTTTATGAGAACATACGTTTATATTAACACTTCATGATCATCAAACGTGTTAGAATATTTAATGCATCATAAATAGTGGAGGATGTGTTGAATATGTTATATAGGCTTTACTACATACACATAAACAGCACAGGCGTCTACCAACATATTCATCGTTCAACCATTGAATTATGTGACAGTTTTCACCACACATACATATGCATATGCATGCTATAATATATGTTTACAGTGCAGGTCATAAATAAAGCTACCATTCTAGGTTGCCATTGTAGCGGTACGCTCCTAAAATCAATTATGTTTTCTTTTAGAAACCATTGCTCCTCAACTGTATCCTCCCCAACTTGCCACGGTAATTGTTATTATGTAAATTACCTTGGTAATTATCAACAAACATATTTGACACTCATTCTATATTTTTATTAAAGGTAATTTATATCTTTCAACTTGTCTTCTAATTTATTAAATGTATTATAATTATTAATAATTCAAAAATATGATGATTTATCATCTCACATTTTTGACTCTCCGGCGGGGAATCGAACCCCGGTCTCCCGCGTGGAATCGAACCCCGGTCTCCCGCGTGACAGGCGGGGATACTGACCACTATCCTATGTATGGCCGGGAAGGAGGATTATTATTCCAAAAACAAAGTTGCACTTCACTGATGTGTGGCTGGGAAGTTGGAAGTTGAAGATAAACTAGGAATTGGTACGTTGTGCGGCTGCAGCCGACTCTGATAGGGCCGATATTCATCTGGAGTTCGTGAAGAAAACTGCAGAAAACCTTCACAAGCATAGCCGGTTACTTCCTTCTTGTCCATACGCCGACAGTTTAGTCAATTAATCACCCTTTTTTTTTAAATTGACAAACTGCCGATGTCGGGATTCGATCCCATAACCTCCCAGTTCCAAGTAGACATAACGTCTTAGACCACACTGCTACTTGAACGGTTAAAAGCTGATGACGTGATTCACAAATATCTCACAAACTATTCTATTTATCACAATCTTTGAAATTAACAAACTTGAAGTAAATTAATTCTTGAATGAAAATGAACACTTAATTCGTTTTTCTTAAATTCAATGGTAATGAAAATCTGTACAAATGTTTCAATATCCAAATGGATTCGGAACAAGCTAATGCACAAGCGGATTGCTACTACAAGGAAATTATAGAAAATAATGTTTTGTAGTCGATTTAATTCCACCAGCTTTCAAGATTGCGCTTAGCATAAATTGAGGAATGTAGACTAGAAAAATAGAGCATGCATCCGGATATATTATGTGCACTCCCCACTGTCTGCGCTATATCTCGAGATCGCTTGATCAATATCAAAAAATTTATATATGTCGTATAGGAAAGAATATATTTGCAAAAACTCAAATTTCGTGACCTGTGACCTTTAATATCATGACTTGTGGACAAAAAATTATATGATCATTTTTTGATAGTTTCTTTCTCGCCTTTAGATTATAAAAAAATTCGTTACACAGGAGCTGCTTCAACTTAGCGAATTACTCTCTAGCGGTAATAATTTTAGTGTGATCAAAAAATTATGTTTTTTACAATTCACTTCCCAATAATTTTCTCAAACTCTAATGTGAACAGAGATATTTAGAATTTTAACTTTCTTTTTAACTTTTTTTCTTTCTTTTTAACTTTTGGTGTAACAGAAAAAATGATTAGAAACAAAATTATATTAAAACTAATTACCTACAACTTTCCTTCTTATAAACTTTTCGTCTTTTCTAATATGAAGGGAGATATGCCAAAATTTGTGTTTCCCTCAGTCTCTAATCCCTCCTTTCTTCTTGTCCGATTTTACTTACCCATTAACGAAATTGATCTTTAAAATACCAAAAGCACCTCATATACCGAATTTCATTCCCATCGGAATAAAACTGTGAGTCATAAACAGACACATAAACGTATATACATATATATATATATATATATATATATATATATATATAAATATGTATAAATATATATAAATATATATATATATATATATATATATATATATATATATATATATATATATATATATATGTATTATATATATATATATAAAGCCAAATGTTCATCGATCCTACCTACTTTTTATATACATATATAAAAATTTTAACCATGGTCATTTTTTAACATCTATGGTCTAAGATCCGGCATAGGAAAGCCTTCCCTCATCTGTTAATTGAATGAAATAATTTTTAAAAGACAGATAACAATATTATAAATGTAGGAGTGCGATGTCTGCCACCGTAGTCCTGCTGGTTATATCATATTAATTAATTAATTGATTAATATGATATAGTGTCTTTGTTTGTTGCTCGAACAAATATATTTGTCTCTCTCTCTGCGTAAATCACATTTTTTTAAAATTTTTTTGCTTAAAAATTTTTGTATATAGGCTACAAATAATTTAATTTTATATTTATTATACTGGAGAATAATTTTTTTTAGTACTCCACTGTTTAAAATTTATTGTTATTTTGTTTTCATATTTTTATTATTCAAAATATAATAATTTATATAATTATTGGTTTATGCGAGTTGAGAATTTACATAATTTCAACAAACATTTACTTAGATCGGATATGACTTGCGTATATCCAAGCTTACTTCGATATTTCCGCACATATTTCAAATCAGTTACAAAAAGTACTTGTCTCAAGACAGTTACTAAAATTAGTTGGCTCAGTACAGTTACTAAAAGTAGTTGTCTCACATGAATTAATCAGATGGTATTTTGAATTTTTATTTCTTCAATTTACAAATTGAATATTTATTATGGATTGTGCTGAAGTATCGAATAGGCGAATTAATGGTTTCTATCTGATTGTATCTAAGTATATTTTTTTTTGTATAATTTATTTAATTCACCATTCCGAAACTTGTGGTTTTTCAAACTTGTCACATTTCAATACACATTCTATACACATTTTGGCTGTACAATTTATGTATTTTATGTGAATATGCAATGACTTTTTCAATTTATAACTATATTGTTTTGTATACGCTTGGTATTTTTGGCCTTGTAGTTTTTCTTTACAGAAGCGTAAAGTCCCCTTTATATACAACTATGTATCTGAATTAAATTTGTAGTGTATATTTATATTTTTGCAAATCAGACATATTTGAACATTTTTTTTTACTGTAGTGTCTTTTTTTTTTATATACGATATTTCTTTTTACTACAGTTCAATCTAGTACATATTCATGTAATTTTTTTTATAACTTGTACAACCAAACTTAGTATTTTAAGGATAGTTATACTATCAACATATTAAATGAAAAATTATTTATTTCAAATATATTTTATTTTTACATATATTTTGTCTTGTTCTTTTTTTGTACTTTTTTTTATTTTCAGTATTTCTGATTCGAATCACTAGTCGATAACTTAGACACTTACTGGATAGTAAAGATCTTACTACCTCAATATTATCTTTTTTAATGGGCCCAGCTTTTATTGAAAGACTTTCGGTACAACGTGTTATTTTTTTTATATTTACGTGTATCGCGTTAGCACCGATCGTTTTCCAATTTTCATAATTCCACATACAATACTCTGCTTTGGATTTTTTTTTCTAAAGTACCGTATATTTAGTTTTCATTATTTTTTTTTTTAAAATACATCATAATACCTCTTTTAATTAAAATTACTAAATTAACTTAATTTCATATTTATGAAAATAATTGATAATTCAATTATTTTCTATAAAGTGTTTAGTTTTTTTTTAAAACTAAACACCAATTTTTTTTTAAAACTAAACACCAATTTTTTTTTTAAACTAAATATATATATATTTAATTTTTTTAAATACACAATACAAAATATATTTTATAATATCACAGTAATAAAATTTTCAAAAATTGTGTTCTACGCAGAGAGAGAGACAAATATATTTGTTCGAGCAACAAACAAAGACACTATATCATATTTATTAATTAATTAATTAATATGATATAGCCAGCAGGACTACGGTGGCAGACATTGCACTCCTACATTTATAATATTGTTATCTGCCTTTTAAAAATTATTTCATTCAATTAACAGATGAAGGAAGGTTTTCACTAATGCCGGATCTTAGACCACTAGTAGGTAGGATCGATGAACATTTGAACAAATTTTTACGATATTCCATCAATGGTACAAAAACAATAGTTGCATTTCCTTTGTAGGAAATTCACTAAAAAAATTTAAGGAAAATTCAGCTTGCTTAATTTTATTCCTAATATATCGGTCTAGGTGAACTCTTTATTTCACTTAATTTGATTGAGAAAAATTAAGAACATTATATTCAACTTGTACTCTAACGCATTGTATCCAAGAGAGATAGAGATTGATGTTATTCTTGTTCTTTTGTATAATATATGCATACATGAAAACGTACGTATATAATTATAACAGAATATTATTTTTATTTATGTACTAAATTATAGAGTTTTATAGTTTTAACTAGAGGGTACATATAGTTTTTATTTAGTCTGGCCCATGTGGTTTAGAAAAGTCCTATATAGGAAAATAATTTTGCTCTAATAGGTATGTTTTTCGACTCCAAAAAAGGAATTTTTCTCAATGGTATATGTGAACCCGGGCGCAACCGGGGTGGAATGAAGTTTGATGATTATCGGTGTCAAGGGGTACTACTATCGAGCAGCAATACGTTTTGAAAAAAAACAATGTTTTTTTTTATTCGTTTGAACACGCTTTTGCCTTGGCAGTATATAACGGCACGGTTTTACCAATCCAATATTCAGTTCTAAAGGAACAGTTATACAGTTTAAATTTGACATTGTTCAGTTTAATATTACCATTGTTGGATTAAAAGAATCAAAGTTTTAAAAAGCCGATGGTTCGATTTAGTCAGTATAAAAATTACTGTAGCACGAGTTATAAAGTTAAAATTGGTCAGTAAAGTCTGTTAAAAAAAAAATTAAATTAAAATTCATTTTTTTAAAATCAAATAAATGTCAGGTTTGAGTTTCATAAAGTATTTTGTTTAATTTATTTTTTTTTCCAAAAGTGCGTGTTGTTCCAATTGATATAGATTTAGTAAACTTTTACTAATATTTGAGTGTTCTTTTGTGTCGAGTATCGGAATCTGTTGTAGGTTCTACAGCGCTCCTTTTGAAGGTTAAAGAGAGCCAAGATGACGCGACAATGTGTGCCGTATTGATTTGGTTTTCGAAAAAATGCTTCGGATAACACAAATCAGCTAAAAAATTTAAAAAAGGGACATCAACTTTTGTGGATAAGTATACAATAAAATATATATGTGCCTCTATATATTCTAATATGTCTTTCTACCAACTCTTTTATTTTAACTACCTACATTCAGCTGAGTTATTAAAATACCACAACTCATCACTAGGATAAACGATTTGTTTTGATAAGTTTGATGTTGCTTGGAATGTGGAAGGATATAAGTTAGTGATTCCTTAATACCTAATTGAAATGTTTTTCATATTTTTTAAATGTTTTTTAAAATGAAATGAAAAAAATAATCACATATTTTGTATTGTAAATGTTGTAGGTGTCTCTTCTATGTCTATGTCTATGTCTATATTATTTAAACATACATAATTAATTGTTGGAATTTGTTTGCATTTTTTATAAGATTAATTTGGCTCTAGTCGTAGAACTAATTTTATTAAATCTGTAAAAGATTTAAACTTTTAATTTCTATTTATCATTTTTGCGAATCATTCTGCATGAAAATAGAGGTTTTGTACCGATATCAAAATTTTGCAAAAATCGCTTCAAGTATCCATCGATCCTACCTCGAAAATGACCTTCATTAAAATACAAATACAAATTGCAGAGCGTAAAAATAGTAACAAAAAAGTATGCTATCGCAATTTTCGTATCCCAACGGATAGCCGAGTTATTGCAAAAAAACAAAATTTAACCGTTTTTTCTAGATGGCGGAGAATGCACATAAGAAATCTTGGTCAACAATTTGAAGTTAAGCTTTTCTAAGCCCCCCTCCTACACACACAATATCCAAAAATCAATATTCTCGGTTCACTTGCATTTCCAAATGTATATAATGACTGGACTTACTATAAGATAATAATAAATATTAAAATTATAAATAAATTCGACCAAAAACATAAATGTAAGAAAGGGCCGAGTTTTCGGGAAAATCCTTAATGTAATAGTTCCTTCTTAAAAAGTGATGATATGAGAGTAAGGACCGAGCTATTTACAAAGTAAATAGCTCTAGACTTCATAAAATAGTTACTTCTTAAAAAGTGATGATATGGAAGAAAGGACCGAGCTATTTACAAAGTAAATAGCTCTAGACTTCAGATAATAGTTGCTCTTTGAAAAGTGATGATATCCCATTAAAGAGCCGAGCTATTTACAAAGTAAATAGCTCGGTAAACTATTAACTAAAAAAAATAATGAGGGGTAAATTGATTAAATGTAAGAAAAAATTTGGTTGAAATTTATTTCATAGTTTTCCCTTAGTATGTTTTTAAAATTTTATATAACGCGGCAAGTTATTTTTTCTGATTTCAAATATTTTAAAACTTGCCGCGTTATAAAATTTTAAAAACATACTAAGGGAAAACTTATGAAATAAATTTCAACCAAATTTTTTCTTACATTTAATCAATTTATCCCTCATTATTTTTTTAGTTAATAGTTTATCGAGCTATTTACTTTGTAAATAGCTCGGCTCTTTAATGGGATATCATCACTTTTCAAAGAGCAACTATTATCTGAAGTCTAGAGCTATTTACTTTGTAAATAGCTCGGTCCTTTCTTCCATATCATCACTTTTTAAGAAGCAACTATTATATGAAGTCTAGAGCTATTTACTTTGTAAATAGCTTCGGTCCCGAAAACTCGGCCCTTTCTTACATTTATGTTTTTGGTCGGATATCAATCATTTTTGAAAGGCTTAAATATACGAAGCCGAAGGCTTCGCACAAAATGTGTAGCGTTTTGTTTCTCTTCGCATATGCTTTGCGTATGCTATGCGTTCCTTTCGCTTCGCGATACTTTACTCTTTTTAGATTCACATATACATAGAAGACCGCTTCGCGTTATTTTACGTCAACTGGCTCTGCTCGCTTTTTGAAGGGCTAAGACATCAATATAGTATGGTTTTAGTATAATATTGGGGACAATGGGAAATCAAACCCTTTAAAACAAAAAATTCAAAATCGATTCATAAATGACGGAGTGCTGAGGTAACACGCATTAAAAATTGTCCTGCAATTTTTGTGTTTTTATTAATAAAACAATTAAATGTGTAACACTTGTATACCTAACATATATGAGATTCTGTACAATATTCTGTACAGTATGTTTTTATTAAAATTTTATGACGCGGCAAGTTAATTTTTCTGATGATTTCAAATATTTTAAAACTTGCCGCGTTATAAAATTTTAAAAACATACTAAGGGAAAACTTACGACATAAATTTCAACCAAATTTTTTCTTACACTTAATTAATTTACCCCTCATTTATTTTTTTAATAAATAGTTTACCGAGCTGTTTAGCTTGTAAATAGCTCGAAACTTTATGGGATATCATCACTTTTTAAGGAACAGCTATTATTTGAAGTCTAGAGCTATTTACTTTGTTAATAGCTCGGTCCTTTCTCGTATATCATCACTTTTTAAGGAGCAACTATTATATGAAGTCTGGATCTATTTACTTTGTAAATAGCTCGGTCCTTTATCCCATATCATCACTTATTAAGAAGCAACTATTTTATTAAGATTTTCTCGAAAACTTACCTTTCTTACAAACGGAAAATTTAACAATTTTAATTGTAATTAAAATAACATATGAAGCATATATCGATCTGATTTGTTGACAAGGTTACCGCCTCCTTTTTGATTAGATAGACATTTAGTATTTATATAAAAATAGCTAATTTAATATATCAGTATGTTTTAATACTCCAAATAGAAAACATTGATTGTTTTATTGTATTGTTACAATGTAACTTTTTTTAAGTAAACAAGTTGTTTAAAAATAAGCAAGTTGCTAATTTTCAATTAGCAATTCGTAATGATGAAGAATTAAATAAATTGTTATCTGTTGTAACAATTGCTCAAGGCGGTATATTACCAAATATTCAAGCAGTGTTATTGCCAAAGAAAACTGAAAAGAAAGCATAAATTTTATACATTGGATTATTGATAATAATATTCATCGATCATAGGCCTTTTATTAAAATGCCACAAATTAATGTGAAATAACAGTGATATATTTTTTATTAAAATAACTATATAAAATTTAGTATATATAAGATGTTACTTGATTTGTTTCGATTATGACTTCTAAACTAATCGTTTATTACAGATAATTGACTATCAACGTTATAGTCTTTGAAGAAATGACTTGACCCGTTGGCTCCACTTCACAAAAAAAATTCGTTACGCAGGAGCTGCGTCAACTTAGCGAATTTCCTTAGAATACATAAATAACTCTCTAGCGGTCATATTTTTAGTCTGATCAAAATGCCTTAAGCCAGTTTAAGGGGTGTTTTTCCCATTTTCGGAGGTTTGCGTTATAGGTAAAGAAATTTTTCAAAGTGTTCTGTTAACTTGACTTTATTTCGGGTCGATTGGTGAAAATTCCATCATTTCATCATATATAGAACTGAAAAACGTAATTTTGGGGGGTGTTTTTTTCGATTTTTCGGGAGTTTGCAATAAAAAATATTAAGTTTTTCGAAATAACTTCCTAATTTGTAGCTATTAAGCGTCGATTGCAAAAAACTGCATCTTGTTACATGTATAGAACAAAAAGGTTGGTTTTGGGGGTGTTTTTACCAAGTTCGAAGGGTTGTGATGGAAAAAAACCGATCTTTCTATCATGAATAGAAGTAAAAAGGTAAGTTTTAGGGATGTTTTTCCCATTTTCGGTGTGGTTGCGATGTAGGTAATGAAATTTTTCAAAATATTCTGTTAATTTTGACGTTATTTCGGGTCGATTAGTGAAAATTCAAACTTTATAGCATTTATAGAACAGAAAAACATAATTTTGGAGGATGTTTTTCCAATTTTCCGAGGGGTTGCACTGAAAAAATTGAAGTTTACTGATTTTTCTCGTCAGATTGAAGCAATTTCACGTCGAATACAAAAAACTGCATCATTCTAGCATAAGGGCTTGGTTATAAGGGCTTTAAAAAATTTTTGCAGGCGAAGCTGCAACGGGCAATGCTAGTAATAAATAATAATTGATCAATGTATCAATGTATCAATGTAAAATATAATCAAAAAGTTAAAAAATAAATAAAATGAGAATATAAATTAATGTTTTACAAAATTACCATCAAATGCGTATATAAAAAATAAAAAAAATTCACACAGTGTTGGGCACCCATCCAAAAACTAATTGTAAAAATATGTGCTTAACTTTTAAAATCAATGCATACTGCTGTATTCAAATTGCAATGTCTATTTCTATATGGTATAAAAATTAATAGGTATATATGATATATATCGATTTCTACATGGTAGTTTGCGATGACATAGTCTTAAGTTAATTAAAACAAAAAAATGTCAAATTTTCCACTTTTCCGATACAAATTTCCAGTTTTCGCAATTTTCCCGGCGGTTTGGGTACTACAGCTATCTACATGCCAAATATCAACTTTACAGCATATCTGGAAGTATCGTAGAATATTGATCTATTAGTTACCAAGAATTGTGGGCGTTCCCGCGAATTTTGCGTTTTTGAAGTGAAATAACTTTTTAACGGTTAATTCGTTAACGTTGATTGAAAAAACTTTTTCTTATAATTCCGTAAAGTATCTATATTTGAAATATCAACACTGTAGCTCTTTTCGTTCAAAAGATACAGCACCTAAAAAATGAGCCTAAATTAAGGTATAGTAATAACACTGTAGTGAAAAGTCCGAATGTCTCCCTTAAATCTCGGCCACGCACTACCGTGCTCTACATTTGAAGACAACTAGGCAAGAATAATAATGAACTTTTGTTGCTTAATATATGTTGCTCCAGTACTCCACACCGTATATTTGTTTTCCATCGGTGCCCTGGTTTCCGGACTTGATTATTTATGCGCACATTGTTTTGCGTGCTTTGGTGTTTACCATGTCTTTGAGTGGTCTTCATTTTGTTTCACTTTATCGATTTCTGTTTGATGTTGTTGAAGAATGCGACGATCGTGGAATTTTCGAGGTATTAAAAATAGTGTTTAAAATTTTAGACAATTTTTTTAATTTTATTCGAAACTTGTAATTCATTTTTTTTTTAATTAGATATAATTGACGGAAAATACAAATACAATAAATTAATTATGAAAATTCTTAATTCAATTTCATCATGAAAATTGTCCAAATGTGGTCTGATCTGATGTTCTGTCTTAATTTTCGGTCTTCTTTTAGATGTTCTGAAAGATAAATAAACGAAAGTTGTTAATGGAATCATTTAAATATGCTCCTTCTAACACGATTTTGATGAAAGTCATTAATTGATTGTTTTACTGAGCAAGTCCAGTAATATTTTTGGATGGATGTTTTTATTTATGCCAAAAAAGTGACGGTTTCTTATTTAGTGCACTGTTTGCGTATGTGTGATATATACTTTCTTATGATTGGTATACGCGGTTGACAAAGAAAGAAAAATCTATACAAGCAGGGTACAGCTGCTAAAAAAAAAACGACATTATGTATAATAACTAGCGAATTTGGTCAAAGTGATTAATTTGGCTTTATTTATCATTTTATCCAGCCATTATGCATACTAGCTAACTGAGTTTGGTCAAAGTGATTAATGAAGCTTTACTTTTTACTTTATCCAGCCACTATGCATATTATTTATATGAAATACTCTGTTAATCAGTTTGCCTACCTGGTTATGTATAAAAACTATTAGATTTGGAAGACATTTCTGGAATTTTGAGTTACACAAGACGTTGTATTTCTTACACTTGCATTGATTGGAACTGCAACTGCCGCCAGTGCAATTGCAGTGTTGGAATCCCTGGACACCTAGATGACATTCTTTTCTTGCACATTCCCCCATTAATACATGTTCGTCTGGAACTTCGCTCACTGAAATGAATTGAAATGAATCCTTGCAATGAGTAAATTGATTTCTTCTGTAGAGTTGATTTAAAATTCTATGCTTTGTACCAAGCCGATAGATCCCTTCTTTCTCAATAGCCATTATGACAGCAATAATGCTTTAGCCCGGTCTACAGCTTGTATTTTTACCACAATGTTATCACCTACATTAGCAACAGGATATTTCACTGATGACGAAGCCAACCTCTTACCTGTCTGTTTTTGCTGAGATTCTTATATCTTGGATTTCCTGTAATTTTTTTTGATACTAAAATTAGAATACTTTGACTAACACATGTTAGCTGTTATTCATAACGTCTAGTCAAAGTGATCAATATTTGAAAATATTTATTACTTTACCTAAACTGTGCTAGCCATTATGAATAATGACTGGTTAGAGTAATTAATTAATCACTTTTTCTAGCGAATTTAGTCATTATACATAATGTCTGGATATTATACATAATAACATTAGCAACTTTGACTGTGTCATATACACAATCTTTTAATGTGTTTTATTTTTAACCCGACTTCAATTCGTCTGTATTTGTTTTTGTTTTTGTTTTTATATGTGTGTCACCTCAGAACTCCGCCATTTATGAACCGATTTTGAATTTTTTTTTTTTAAATTATTTTAAATGGGTTTGGTTTCCCATTGGTCCCATTGCCACCAAATCGCCTTCTGTTATGAAAAAATGCACTAAAAATTAAAAAAAAAAAAAGCGGATAAAAAAAAATGCACTAAAAGTTAGTAGGTCGTTTAGCTGGTCTACCCATATTTAGACAAATAAAATAAGTTATAGAACTTCAAAGTCAATAAAAAGCGAGAAATAAAACCTATTTTGACAAAATGGAAACCCGACTTCAGAAATCAAATATTCTATAACAAAAAATGCACTAAAAAGGATATACAGGATTTAATTTGATTTTTGAAGTCGGGTTTCCATTTTGTCAAAATAGATTTTTTACATTAGCAGTACAGGTTTATTACATTTGCGGTGAGCACTTTTTACTAATTTTTAGTACATTTTATTGGAAACTGGGCTAGTCAGAATCGTTGAATCAATGATAACGGAGAGTCAAATAGGTATAATATAATTGTTTGGGGGTATTCATTTTTTATTGATTCTATAAATATTTGCGATAAAAATAATTTATTAATTAATTTAAGTTTCATTTCCTACAACAAAAAAAAACAAAAAACTCCCGTACGTCTATATGAGGTCGTTAAAACTATGATGTTGATTCTTTAGTTCATAATCTTTATAAGCGAAACCATCCTATGTATAATATATTTTTGTTATCATATGGATTTGTAGAACGAATCCCTAACTACAGGCATAACTTATACTTCTATGCTATATATATATATATATATATATATATATATATATATATATATATATATATATATATATATATATCTATATATATATGTATGTATATGTATATATAATATCTACTTTGTGCTTAGTTTGACATTTTCACAAATAACTCTTCCTTTCTGAGGCGACATCGCGGCTGTGTAAACATTCACTACGAAGAGAGAGAACTTTCAACACTGTTCTACCACAAAATATACAATACTTTAGGCATTTGTGTAATAAAAGTTGATCTATTTGCTTTGAAAATTTTTTTTTATAAAATAATAGTCCACAGTACAGCACAGTTATTTTTAATGATTAGTAACAAGCTAAATTTTTGTTAGTAGCTTCATTCGACGAGACCCCCAACTGTTCTCACGCGAAAATTCTCGATGATAGTGACTAAGCGCATCAGAGAATAACTTGTTTGTTTGACGATAGCAAAAATTTTTTTCAGAAACAGTTAATTTGTTAGTTAAATTGAGAGATAATGTAATAAAGACTTCAAAAAAACTTGTGTCCTACAAAATCAATGGTGTGACAAGTAGGTCCCACACACCAACATGTTCAAATAATGGGGCATACATAGTTATTACTTGGCGCTACTTAAATAATCGTTACTTGGCGCGATTGAGAATATTCACGATAAAAACAATATTAGTATTCTTTTATGAACTAAAGGTTGAAGAAATGAGACCTACAATATGTATAAACGTTGTGTGTCATTAAAATAAGAAAACATTTTTCTAATTTATAAATGAAAATTTTACATTGACATGTTCATTGAGCGTAGGACTGGGAAATTGAACCACTGAATTTGTAGGACAAGGTGACCATCAAATTATACATACCATTATTTATTATTAGCATAAAAATCAGCTTGTTACTAATAACTATGTATACCCCGTTATATGAACATGTTGGGGGTGGGGGACCTACCTGTTACACCATTCAGTTTGTAGGACACAAGTTTTTTTAAAGTCTTTATTACATTATCTCTCAATTTAACTAACAAATAACTGTTACTGATAAAACTTTTGCTACCGTCAAACCAACAAGTTACTCTCTTACGCGCTTCGTTAATCACTATCATCGAGAATTTTTTCGAGAAAAAAGTTGGGCGTCTCGTCAAAAGGAAGCTACTGGCAAAAATTTAGCCTGTTACTCATCATTAAAAAAACCATGCTGTACTGTGGACTATAACTATTGCCTGTAATTTACATGCGTAGAATTTCGAGTAAGACCTTCCTATCAAACTACAATTGAGCGGACAAAAACCTAACAAATGTCGAATGATAGGTAAATTCGTATCCCAACTAAGACACCTCTTAATTAAAAAATCCCAAATACGTTTCAAATTTTTTTTCAAATATATTGGTTTTCCTTTATATAAATGGAAACTGATTATGATAGAAACTTTATATGAGTTGAAAGGAATTTTCTAGAAATATTTACAATTTATAATCTTTTATTTAGGCTGACTATTCATAAGCGTGAGGGTTTGACAAGTAAAATACGAAAAGGAATCAATATTGGCGAAAAAGTAGAAAATAATATTGACAACATTTAAGTAGAAAATTTTTTTTAAACTTTATTTAATAAAAATTATTAAAATAATTAAAGAGTACTCTTAAGTTTTTTTTATTTTTATTTTTATTAATATTAAACTTTTATTTAATGAACTCGGGTTTAAAATGTTTAAGAAATTGGATTTATCGTTTTATAGCCTCAAAACAATTGAAACATTTAGAACTTGAGCGATCATATATAGGTACTCGGGGAGAAAAAAAAGCATTTTCTACTTTTTAGTTGATTAGATAAACATTTGTTTAAAAAAAAATTTGAAATGTAATTTAAACTTTTATTTAATGAACTCGGGTTTTAAATGTTTAAGAAATTGGATTTATCGTTTTATAGCGTCAAAACAATGGAAACATTTAGAACCAGAGCGATCATATATAGGCAACTCGGGGAGAAAAAAAAATCATTTTCTACTTTTTAGTTCATTAGAAAAACATTTGTTGAAAAAAAAATTTAATGTTTTAGTTACTTACAAAAATTTTTGGTCATTTCTGTAAAGAATTCTATTGGAAAATTAGACTAGCGGTAATAAAACGTTATGCCAGTTTTATTTTACAAAATTATCCCAAGGTGTACTTAAAAAAAATTGCCACGTCTTCATTCTTCTTTTATTCCTTTGACTGCGAACCTCTAGGTTACACCAGATACAGGATATTCGGCGCATCTCACCCCGAATATATGAAGCTTCAGGAAGACCTGATCAGCAAGCTTCTGGCTATAGCCAACATATGGGAGAAGCGAATCTCGTTGGACTGAAGTAGAAGGGGGAGCACAAGAAACCATAAGGTCGAAGTGCAATACTTTTTAGACCCCAAGATCTATCTATCTATCTATTTATCTAAGGTGTACTTAACGATCGCATACACTGCGTATTGAGGTCGCTGTCTCTTTAGTGAACAATCCGCCCTTTTTTCTTCTAAACGCATCAAATAATTTGGTTTGACTATCGTTTTTGACCCTTATGTTTCTATTCAAATCGTTTTTTATCCGTTCTACGATTATATTTGAGTTTCATCAAAGCCTTCGATTAATAATCCATAATATTAGTTTCTAGCTTTTTGTATTAAGGGCCATAAAATTAGCGCTAATTTTTCAAAATTTAATACAGTTGATTTGTACCTTACTCTTTCGGTTTTTGAGAAAATGTTTCGAATAAAAGTTGTTGTATTGTTATGGAGATTAAAAATATATGCAGAGAAGTAGGTGAAAAGTTCGTTGGAAGATTTTAAGCGAGTATATGGAACGTGAAATTAAATAAAACCGTTAAAACTAGTGAAAATAACAGCTAATTGCGTTAATTGCTTAATTACCCGTTATATACTGAGTTACAAAAAATTACAAACAAAATTTGTTTATTTTAAAAAAGGAACATTTGTTGTCTTTTTTCTATCTTTTACGCTTTCAAAAATGGATATTTTCTTCCCTGAAGGGGGAAGCATGGTCCGTTTTTATCGATTCACGAACTAGAAAGCACTTTTTAGCTCTAGAACACACACATAATATTTCAGTTCACTATCTGTTTTTGTTTTTGAGTTATTCATGAACACCTATACCAAAGATTGTTTTCTGCGATCAAAAAAAATATGTTCAACCGTTACAATCTTGGTAATATAACCTTACCAGTTCAAATAGCCGTGCTGTCAAAGGCAATGAAATTGGGAGATTGCGAGTTCGATTCCCAATGGGGGAAGTTTGACAATTACAAAAAATAAAAAAAGGGGTGGATAATTGATTAATTATAAAGTAACTATTACAACCGAGTACTACAATCTTTCACTTCATCGGTTTTGGGCCCCGCACTAAAAGGCGTTCTATATATTTGTGTAATAATGTCAAAAATTATTGAAATTAAATAAGATAACTATTACAACCGAGTTCTACAATCTATCACTTCATCGGTCATACCCCGAGGTGGTCGGGTTTTGGGTGTTTTTAGGCCCCGCACTAAAAGGCGTTCTATATATTTCCCTATATCAAAACGCTCTGTGTGACTACATATAAGCTATTCTGCATTACGTCTAAACGTGGGTAGCAGTTTTGTAAAACGTATCGCAATGACAATCTAGCTGAACGTCGTTCAGTTGTTTTACATAACGGAGTACATAACGTAAAACAACTAGCGGTTTTTTAAAACAACGGATTCGACGATCCATCTGCGACATATATCCACCTGATATAAAAGTATTACTCTAACTTTACATAGTTATTTACAAGTTAAATAGATCATCGTATATACTCGTATATCTATATATTTCGTGGTATTTCACTTACACGTTATCTCATCTTCACCATATCCTGGTTTCCTTTTTATGTAATGCTGCAAGGCAATATCATCGTAGTAGAATACATATCTTCGTTATGTTATTTTATTTCTTAAAATATGCTGAAAATATTCTCTGTGACAGTAAAATTTCTTCATCTATATACATACAACCCATATATCTTCTTCATCCAGTTCTTCGTTCTGTTTCTTGCATCCATAATAATAAAATTAACTCCTTCAGGCATTTTCTCCCTGTCATGAATACATAAAATATATTTTATTATTATTTGTATATAGAAAAAAATATTAAAAATATTTTTGTCACTGTAGAAGAAAAACAAAAATTTATTTTAATAAATTCAAATTATTTTTCACTCTGATGTGTTTTTTTTTTTGTTGTTGTTGTATTTCTCATTTTTATGAAAGAATATTTTTGTATGGGTGGTTTGTTGTAATAAGTAGACGTTAATTAGTTTTTTATGTTACAAGTATTCAATTATTTTAGCATTTCTTATATGTTGGTACTAAAGAAATGGGGAATATTTTTTGCTATTTTTGTTATAGAAACTGGGCGTATAGAGCTGTCTTTAGGGTGTAATTGTGTACCTTTTAATTGGTGTGTATCGGAATAATAATGTGGTAGGTATATTCATATTAGATTATCAAATGATAATTAATGAGAACTCTAGGTTTTTGAAATAAAATTACAAATTCCCCCAATACCTAGATCCGTTTTTGTATTATAAATACGTATTTCGACTACAAAGTAGTCATCATCAGTGTTTTTTTTTGTTGTTGTTGTATTTCTCATTTTTATGAAAGAATATTTTTGTATGGGTGGTTTGTTGTAATAAGTAGACGTTAATTAGTTTTTTATGTTACAAGTATTCAATTATTTTAGCATTTCTTATATGTTGGTACTAAAGAAATGGGGAATATTTTTTGCTATTTTTGTTATAGAAACTGGGCGTATAGAGCTGTCTTTAGGGTGTAATTGTGTACCTTTTAATTGGTGTGTATCGGAATAATAATGTGGTAGGTATATTCATATTAGATTATCAAATGATAATTAATGAGAACTCTAGGTTTTTGAAATAAAATTACAAATTCCCCCAATACCTAGATCCGTTTTTGTATTATAAATACGTATTTCGACTACAAAGTAGTCATCATCAGTATAAATTAGCTGGTTGTAATTTACTCTTTGACAATTAGAAATAGATAGAAAATCGAAATCAATAGACAAAAATAAAAACTACAAGCCAGAAACGTCGTGAAATTCTCACCAAATTAGCAACGAATAACATATAAGAATAATTTTAATAAGAGTGATGTTAACAAGAGTAAATTTGAATGAAAGCAATTTTAACAACAGTAATTTCAATAACTTGATTTCGATTTTTTATCTATTTCTAATTGCCAAAGAGTAAATACGAGTAGCTAATTTATACTGATGACTACTTTGTAATCGAAATACGTATTTATAATACAAAACTGATCTAGGTATTGGGGCGAATTTGAACTTTTATATTTTATATTCATACTAAATTGTATTTTTTTTAAAATAAACAAAACTACAATTTGTGTTTTTAAACCAAACTTTTATTTTGCCTGAATAATTAATAATGAATACACAAGTTTGTTGATGGTTACGACAATCTTGTGTAACCTATTCAATACGTATTTTACTAAAGGCGTCTAGATATTGAAGTCTAAGATCTATACGGCAGGGAATAAAATATATTTTTTTTGTTTATTTAATGTAGTTCTCTCGTGGAGCTGGTAAACCAGAACAATGTAAAATAAAAGGTCACAGTGGGTTCGAATAAAACACAGATACCTTAGCAATGAAGTGAGAATACATTTCAAAGCCCAGAACCTATTTTAGGGATTCCAAAAACACAATGTAAACAAGTGGTAGACGATAAACACCGTGATCACTAGGGAAATATACCCGGAAAAATTTCGGGAAAATACTGTTTCCGAAGGACATTATCACCTACGAAAGCATCTACACACAGTAGGACTCCACAATGGATTCATTATGTGTAAACTGTGCGGCGAGGAGAAAGAAACATCCAGCCACATAATTTTTAACTGCGAATCCCTCGGTTGCCGCAGATACAGGATTTCGGTGCATCTCATCCCGAATATGTAAACCTTCAGGAAGCATTGATAAGAAAACTCCTAACCGTTGCCATGATATGCGAGAAGCAAATCTCGCCAGACTGAAGTAGATGGAGGAGTATATTGGGCCACAAGGTCGAAGGCAATACTTTTTCATCAATCAGTATTTAATTTAATTAATAAATACTTTTTATACACAAATATATGTCTATCTAGTTCACTTGTGACAGTACAAGCTAAAAGTATAAAATTCTGTATGATAAAGTAGTATACATTTGTAGATATTTAATATTGATGACACAATGCACTATGTGTTGAACTCTGCAAGACTGGTGTTGATGGTGCTTAGTAATTAGTTTTGGTGTAGTAGTTGCAAATTATCCTTAAATATTAATATCTTTTTTAAAAATTAACAATTTACATGTATTTTTAGCGAATTTCCTTCAAATATCTCTGTTCACATTGGAGTTTGAGAAAACTGATCATGTAATGAGTTTTAGCAAGTTGATTTTCTACAACTTTACTCCTTATACATTTTTCGATTATTCTAATATTAAGAGAGATATTTAATATTTTGTGTTTGTTTGACACGAATACATAAAATATATTTTATTGTAAAAAATTTTGATTGTCGTTTCCATAGTAACTATAAACTATAATCGTTATATACCGTTCTATTTTGGCTATTAATAAATTTAATTTTTGCAAATACTAAAGTCATATCAGATATTATATTTCGTTTTGATCACACTAAAATTATGACCGCTAGAGAGTATTTATTATTTATGTATTCTAAGGAAATTCGCTAAGTTGGCGCAGCTCCTGCGTAACGAATTTCTTTTAAGTTCAATTGTATAAAATATTTTTGTTAGAAAGAAATGTATAGAAAGTCTTTCCTCTTTTATGAAAAAGGGTATGATCGAATGATTTACGTACACTAGGGGTCTCTGTTCATAATCGGTCATAAAATTTGATCTGTTTAAATTAGAGTACAATGGCTTTAATGTCAAATTTCAATTTCATAAAATTTTGGTGTAGAACACTCACACGACCTCTATTTATATGTTTTAACAAAGTAACTCAAAAAATTACTTCGTTCACCAGTAAATTACTATTTCTAATAAAATTAGAGCAGTGGCAAGTTCGTGAAAATCTAGGTCTTAAGAAGTAATACAGTAGGTACAAAGTTTTAAAAAAATCTTAGGAATCCTTTTCGAGATAATCAACTAAAAAACGTTTCGCATAAAGGATCAGTTCCGGTTTAGCTATTTGCAGCTACATGAGACGGCAATTTTTATTAAACTTAAGTTTAAAGTTCCACACCTCTCGTTAAGTCCGTTCTTGAGATATCTGTATAGACGCACATCCTCAGTATGTACTAGGTTAAGATTGTTATGAAAGTACTGGGGGCAAATCAACCAAAACTATGGTAAAGTTCATGTAACTCAAAATACACGAAATCTAACCACGTTAGAAGGTTTTTTAAATTAATTATTAATTATTAATAAAATTATTATCAAATAAAATAATAATAAAAAATAAAATATTATTAAATATTTAAAAAAATTATTTTAATTATTATTATTTATTTTAATTTTTATTAATAATTATTTATTTAATTTTAATTACACTGACGTTGCCAAACCTACTCTGACAATCTAAAATAAAAGTAGCTTTAGTACCTACCATTTTTCGATCTATAAATTTAATTATCTCAGAAACCAAAAAGAGGATTGTTTTGAAATTTGGTCCAGATATTTATACGACTTTGATACTTATTATGACAGTTTTTCATAAATCTGATATTTCTGGTTGTCGAGATATAGGTTTTTGCATTCATGTTTTTAGTTTTTATCGCCAAATCCATTTAAGCTGTATAAAAATCTCTTAAAAATCGTAACTTTAATATTTTTCTACTCAAAAACTAAAAACAGGATCAAGTTCAAACTTTGACAGGATATTCTTGATCATTGAAATAGTGAGCTGTCAAATTTTGAAGAACTTGTCATTAAAATGAATTTTTTTCATAACAACCTTAAAGGTGGATTCACCATCTATTGATTTTTAGCCATGATCCATCCGTATCACCACATTTGCAACGAGTACCATATTTCCTGGGAGAATAACTACGACTAGCTAATTCATGATGATAATGAATACTTTATAGTCGAAATACGTATTTGTATAAAAAATTATAATTAATCCATGAATTGGGACAGTTTTTAAAATTTTAATTAAAGTTTATTACATCCAGTATATTTGTAAATATACAAGGTATATTTAGTTTAGTCCCGACTTTGTAACGCTTGAAAATATTAATCCTTGTCAAAAATGCTTCACATTTCAGCATATCCGTCCATCTGTGAACACGATAACTCAAGAACGAAAAGAGATAACGAGCTGAAATTTTTTTTGTATGTTCTAGGCTCTAGAATCTAGAGCAAAAAAATAAGGTCAAGTTCGTTAATGGGCAAAATCAGAACGTAAAAATCGGAAAATTTATATCTTTGAAACCGTAAGAAATATAAAAGAAATTTTTTAACAAAAAAATCTTCTCTTTAAAATAAACAACTTTTGTTTGAAATTTTTTTTCATAAACTCAATAGTTTTCTAATAATTTGTCCTCAAAGTTGAAAATGATACAATTGATAGGCGAATGAAGGCATGCATGTTAACATGTACATAACATCCATACAAACAATTTTTATACCCAGTATATTTGTAAATATACAAGGTATATTGAGTTTAATCCCGATTCCCGACTTTCTGTTGAAAATATTAAATATTAAACATTGAATAGGCAGAAATATTAACAATTCTAACATTGATATACAACTCAGTATATACTGGGTATTCAAATAATTAACTCAGTTAGTTACATTACTTGTTTTATTTTATTTTTATTGCAAAGTTTCATTTCAAATTTCAAAAATTCTAAAATTGAGTATCACAAAAATTATATTAGAATATAATTGCAATATTTAAAAATAAAATAACTTCTTATTTAAACAAAACTCTGTCAAACGTACCACCCAAACATCCCGCTGTCCAGCTCAAATATCATTGTTCGATTTTTTCTGTAAATGCATTTGCTACAGATGTTTGATGTCATCTGTAAAATATTTTAACAAACTATACTGGGTGATCCAAGTTATATGCTCCACCCGCTTTTTTTTTAAACGATGGAAAAATAAAAAACACGTATTAAGTTTTGTATTGAGTCTACTTTATATTATGCGATTTATCCCATTTTTAAGCAACAATATTACGAGATACAGCAAACAACTTTTGTTTTTCAAATGGAACATTTTTTTGTGTGGATATATTTTACTAATGGAACCCGGATTCCTAAGGAAACTCGGGGCACAAAGGGGTACCGAGGCGGAATGAAGTTTGACGATTTTCGGTGTCAAGAGGATGTTACTAGCGAGTGGAAATACTAAAACAACATGTGGCTGTTCAACTACGACATTCATTTTAGTCGAGTTTTCTTGGTCGTTGGTGCGTGAAGTTTTAGTTGTGTGATTTTTTGCTCCTGTATTGTAACTTATGTTGATCTTGTAACCAAGTTAAAGTATACATACTTGTTTACAGTACAACTACAGTTTGTACATACTTTAAGTAGGCACGTTTAATAGGGAATATGCATGGAAATTTTTTTCACTTGAATTGAAGCATGTTTAATTGACAAATATCAAGATAAAATTACTTTTTATATAACTTTAAAAATAAGCGAGATATGAAAGATTGAAATTCCCGATTAGACAAAGAGGGTGATAGCTCTCTTGATATGTTATGTGACGTCATATTACATTTTCACCATTTAAAATACACGTAAAACTCCGTTTTTAGTATTTTTGCAAGAAAGAGACAGATAATAATCTTTAAAAGCTTATAGCTTCCTTGATATTTGTCGGATGTTAATTTCGTTTTTAAATATTATTACAGTATTAACAGTATTTTCATATTCTGAAAATAAATATGAAAAAAAAATTTCATGCATATTCCCTATTGTATTAAGTTTGGTGTAGTTAAATGTTCGATTACTTATCTTTTTCGGGTGAACTGGCCCCTCTTACCTGAATTGTGTCTCTATAGCGGAACAGGTGTGGCAGAATGGAGTACGCCATTATGCCGCAATGTTTCACAACGTCTTCCAGTAGACACAACTGACATCAGACTTGATAGGCCTTCAAGTGAAGAGGCTGATTTTACTACCCCTGGGTGATCTTTGATGACAACTGACAACAGAGTCTCTTCATTTTATTTTTTACTTGCGGGAATAGCTCTACTTTAATATGTGTTTATAATTATCTGTTCTTACCAGCTTGTGGGCGAGTGGTCTAAGGCGTTATGTCTGCGTAGTATGCCTACTTGGAAACTGGGAGGTTATGGGTTCAAATTTCGACATCGGCAGTTTGTCAATTATTAATAAAAACAAAGGGGGCGGTTAATTGACTAAACTGTCGGCGTATGTACAAGAACGAAGTAACCGGCTATGCTTGATAAAGTTTTCTGCCGTTTCCTTCACGAACTCCACATGAATATCGGCGTAGTTCCTATCAGAGTCGGCTCCACTCACATGGTCACATCCTCAGGCATCACAATGGACCTTATGTTCGAAGTGTAGACCGCCCAGGGCAGTCTCTACAATCTATCTATCTACCACCTAGTTCTGCCCCATGGGGTAGAACGTATTCATAAATAATACATGTGAATTTTTTGTCTAATACCACATAGAGTAAACATGGAATTTTCACCTTTAACTGATCGTTAAATTGAGGGACGTTAGCAGAGATTGGCCAAGTGGACCTAAGGTCACCTAAAACTAGACTGGCCCACCCGATCATCACCCTCTGCCGACGTCCCTGAATTCAACGATCAGTTATAAAAGCAAATCTGCAATTTGACTGAGTCAAAGTGTAACTTGGTGTTATTAAAATCAGAATTAAAAATACTACCAAGTGGTTTTAAAAAATTAATCAAAATTTTTACTGGAGTCACTGCAGTTGAATTTATTTTAACTTAAAATCATTATTAATGCCACCTGGGTCCTTCAATGTTATATTTGTTCTGTGTTTTTATAAAGTTGTGACGGTTTCTTCTATTAATTCTAAATTTTTAATTATTATTTTTTAATTTTATTAGATAGATAGATAGATAGATACATCTTAGAGTCTAAAAAGTATTGCACTTCGACCTTATGGTCTATTGTGCTCCCCTTTCTACTTCAGTCCAACGACGTATGTTGGCAATAGCCAGGAGCTTGCTTATCTGGTCTTCCTGAAGGTTCATATATTCAAGTGAGATTCACCGAATATTCTGTATCTGCTGTAACCGAGAGGTTTTCAGTCAAAGATAATATGGCTGGATGACTCTTCCTCCTCACCACACAATCTGCACATAATGGGCCCGTCATGGAGTCTCATTGTGTACTGATGCTTCCGCAAGGGATAATGCCCTGTATTGAATCTGGTTACCCTTCGCAGTTGCATCCTCTTCAGCCTCAGTGCATCGAGAGATAGCCTCTTTGTTGCACTCTTAGCAGTACCTTCCCGAGCTCCTGCCGTGGTACTTTTTTCCAGTGATTACGGTGCTTAGCATTTGACCACTCGTTCATCACCTGTTTACTTGCAGTCCTTGGAATTCCTATGATGTTCCCACAATCCTTGCATGTCCAACCTGATTTTTTTAAATCCAGTTATTGTTGCAAGACAGTCTATAGGCGCTGGATCTCGCTTTAGCTATTATTACAATGCTTAGCGGAAGCAGAACCAGTATGACTTCCATGGCAGCTGTGGGTGTACCGCTCATGAATCCCGTGATGCACAAAGAGGCCAGTCTTTGGATCCTGGATAGCTTTTTGCATGCTGTTATCGAATTTTATTACGTTAATAATTAATAATTTATATTGTTAATAACTAATAAACTATTTAACATGACATAATTTTATATCGATTTTGATCATAATTTTTGAAAAGTATAACTGATAAAAAAAATTTTGTTTTTTCAGAAGCTCAAGTGCTATGAAAATATGTAAAAAAATATAATGTTCTATTTGAAAAACAAAAGTTGGATGCTGTATCTCGTAATACTGGGGCTTAAAAAAAGGGATAAATTGTTGAAAATAAACTGGACTAAAAATAATTAAATATGTGTTTTTATACCTGGTATATAATATATACAAGGGTATATTAAGTAGAGTATCGACTTTGTATAGATGTTCATAAAATGACCTAATTAGTCCATTTCCGCAAAGTTGCCCGTCCGTTCATAAACACGATAACTCAAAGTGTGGTCTAGAGCAAAAAAGTAAGGTCAAGTTCGTGAATGGACAAATTGGACCATGATGTTTGGGCAAAATTGGCAAAACTGCCTATTGTTGAAACCGATAGAGATAGAACAAAAATTTAACCGCAAAAAATGTTTCTTTTCTAAAAATAAGCAACTTTTTTTTTCATAAATTGAGTATATACCAGGTATTTAAGTAATTAACCCAGTTAGTTGTTATGTTCACATGTTTATTTTTCCGAAATGTTCCGTCGTTTAAGAAAAAAGGGGGATGGAGCATATAACTTGGGTCATCCTGTATAGTATACTTTTAACTCGACCATTTCAGCCGGTGTGGAGTGGGTATTTAAGTTTAAACATGTATGCATGTTTGTATGTATGTATGTTGTTATAAGTCACCCTTTAAAAATTGTATATTTAAAATCGATACTGTTTTTGTTTAAATTTAAATTATGTCAATCATAAGTTTTAAGCTATTTTTATCATTCTGAATTTTTTGTTATCTAACCCAAATTATTACAGTTTGTGGGAATAAAGAAAATAAAATTTACGGAGAATTTCATCATCATTTTTTGAAGTAAATTATATGATAAAAATTCATTTTTATAATTTAAAATTCTATTGAGAACGTTTATTTTTAACATGCTTTTATTAGCTTGACTTGTACGTATCTATCAATCTATGTTTGTATGAATGTAATATAATTTTTTAAGTAAGTTTTCACCCACTTCCTTTGCAGATGTATTAAGAACTGATGGCAATACAATAATATTTATAAAAAAAAAATTAAAATAAAACTGCCTTTTATAAAACGATTTATAGTGTGATAGTATAGTTTATTGTTTCTAAAGAAATGTCATCAACAAAATTTTAATAGAAACATTAAAAAAACTGTTAAAATTTAGAAAAAACATTATTATTTGACATACATTTCCTATGCAAGGATAAAACCACAACGCATGAAATAATTTTGTTTTTGAGCTCTGGTTGGGCTTAATTTGTCACAAATTTAATGTTCTTAAAAAATGTGTAGAGCTTACGATGAAAAATGCATGGATTAGGAGATATAGAGCAGAATCTGAAACAAGTCCAAAAATTTTTCGGTTTTTCGTGTGTAAAAATTTTTCCACAACTTTTTGGGAGTTGAAAACTTGTGTATGCATAGCCCTAATAGGTCCAAACAACATACTAAAAAATCAGAGATACATCATGTTTTGTTAATTTATTGTTGATTTTGACAGGCCTATTTGACTAAGTGTCTAATTTGATTGACTTATTAATTGTTTAAGTTACTATACTTATGACTACTTATGTTTATTATTTATGTTTATATTAAAATACATTTCAACGTTTTTTTTAATGATTACATGCCTTCTTTTTCATTATCAAACCAAAAAACAAAAGATAGGAAAGGTTATAGAACATTTCTGGAAAAATGCGATTTTACCTTATATGGGGTTTTGAGATAACTACGAGGCTTATAGACTTCACTTTGCGCTTAATTTAAAGCTAATTAAATTGCCTACAAGTTATATACTTTAAGTTCTACTCGCAGGACCAATGGTTTCGACGCAATTTCGGTCCAAAGAAGGTCTAAAACTAAAATTTTCAATTTTTGGATAAACTGGCCTATTTTCAAAGTGCCGTAATTCAGTAACGAATTAACCTACAGAGTTCCAGTTGAACATAATTTGTCACAAAAATAATGTTCTTAAAAAACGTATAGAATAGCTTTCGAAGAAAAATGCATGGATTAGAAGATATACAGCAGAATCTAAAACAAGTCCAAAAATTTTGCGGTTTTTCGTGTGTAAAAATTTTTCCACAACTTTTTGAGAGTTACAAACTTGAGTATACATAGCCCTAATGAGTCTAAACAACATACTAAAAAATCAGAGATACATCATGATTTGCGAATTTATTGTTGATTTTGACCGGCGTATAACAAAATCTGATCAAATAACCGAATGAATAAAAAAAAAAAAATACAGACGAATTGAGAACCATCCTCCTTTTTGAAGTCGGGTTAAAAAAGGCACAAATGAGCTCTACTTTGTAGCGTAGGTACGTGTCCAAAAATGTGATCGCTTTAAAATATTTCCGTATATTTCTTTGAATATGGTTGTTCATAAGTTTTCTATCGAATTTGTTAGCAAACAATATGAATATAAGTTTACATTTCGTCGTGTAAACAGAATTATTACATTGAATGTATTTTTCACAATATGCGTTATTATAATACAACATAGGATTTGTAATTTGACAAGTACCATATTGTGTTCGAATTTTGTGGTGTAATGGAAGACAAATTTTTTTTAACATATTTAAAAAAATAATCTATACTTTAATCAAATATTTAAATTTATTCTTAAAATAAAATTTTAAATTCAGCCCAATATCCTAGATCAGCTTTCGTATTAATAAATAAGAATTTCGATTACAAAGTAGTCATCATCAGTATAAATTAGCTAATCGTAATTTACTCTTTTACAATTAAAAATAGATAGAAAATAGAGATAAATAGAGAAAAATAAAAATAAATAAAAAATTAAACAAAATAAATTAAAATTTAATAAATTTTATTGAAATTACTCTTGTTAAAATTGCTTTGTTTGAATTTTTTTGAGAAATTCCAAATAATTTTCCAAAACATTGCGAAACAATGTGTGAATAGTGATTTTACTGAATTGTTTTTAAAATTTAAAAATTTATCAGAAACGGTAATTTTACAAATTAATAATCGATTTAAAGATTTCGAAAATATGAATGTCATGCGTCATTTTTTAGTGGCCCCTTTTAATAGAAAATTTAAAATTCCCGCTATAATACAAATTTTTTAAAAATTAAAAAAATTTTTTTATTTTAATTTTTTCCCTGTAATAATTGGTTGGCACCCTGTATTTAAACATCGTCCGCCACACTTCGAAACATACGTCTCTTGCTCACTCTCACACAGAGTATGCAAATTTACCTGCTCCCTTCCCCAGCATTACGAACAATAGATACCCACAGTTCCTCGCTGGTTACTCTGCAAAAGTCAAAGTCTGCCCAGCTCTGATTAAGATCGTAGGACTCCTGGAACACCTCTGAAGGAAAGGAGATATAATAGATCAAATTGGCCTCCAAGCTCTTTAAAAGCCTTGCTCCTGACTCGAATCTAATCTAATCTAAGGACTGGGCTGGTTGGTTCAAAATTGAATCAACTAATTAAAAAATTTTTTTTTTCTGTGAAATATTTTTTTTTTCTGTTAACTTTAAACTAATATTTGTAAATAGATATTCAATAGTGTCTATACGTTTACATAAATAAACATTTAGTGTTATAGATCTATTTATGCAAGTCGAAAAAAAAATTTCTAAATTTCGTATAATATGTCTTAAGATATATATATATATATATATTTTTGATACATCACTTATGTTTCTTTTATAAATATATAATATATATGATTTTTTCTCTCGGTTGTACTCGGTTGTATAGGGTGCCGCATAAGTAACTTTATGGTTTAATAGGGAATATGCATGAAAATAAAGATTATTAAAATAATCAAAGAGAACTCTACGTTTTTTTGAAATTATATTTGACAGTGACACAGGCACCAAATTAGCAACAAGCAACATATCTCTGAATCCATATCCCAGAGATAGTTACGATTAGCTAATTCATACTGATGATGATGACATTGTAGTCGAAATACGTATTTATAAAATACAAACAAATGTTCTAAGAATAGGGGCAAAATTTTAAATTTTTTATGAAAATATTTTTTCACTTGAATTGAAGCATGTTTACTTGAAAAATACCAAGGTAAAATTACTTTTTAAATAATAATACTCAATTCGTAGGAAATAGGATTAGGAAAAGTGAATTAATTAACTTAAATAAATTGGACGTTTCGTCATTTATTTATGACTTCCTCAGCAACTTATTTTGCTGAGGAAGTCATAAATAAATGACGAAACGTCCAATTTGTTTTAATTAATTAATTCACTTTTCCTAATCCAATTTACTACGAATTGAGTATTATTGCATATTATGGATACGAATATTGAATCACTTTTTAAATAACTTTAAAAATAAGCGAGATATGAATGATTGAAATTCCCGATTAGACAAAGAGGGTGATAGCCCTCTTGATAAGTTATGTGACGTCATATTACACTTTCACCATTTAAAATACACGTAAAACTCCGTTTTTAGTATTTTTGCAAGAAAGAGACAGATAATAATCTTTAAAAGCTTATAGCTTCTTGATATTTGTCGGATTTTAATTTCGTTTTTAAATATTATTACAGTATTAACAGTATTTTCATATTCTGAAAATGAATGTGAAAAAAAATTTTCATGCATATTCCCTATTAGTGAATAAATTTTTTTTTACTTATTTTTTTTTCTTTTTGCTCAGAATAAACTTTGAAAAACTTGGGAAAATTGTGATGGAAAGACTCAACGCAGAACAAAGAACCAAAGTTGTTCAATTTTAATTTGAAAATCATCATTCGATTATTCAGACACAAAGATCATAACGAAATTTCTTTCATGATCCGGCAATTTACCGATTGGTTCAGCGTTTTCGGCAACATGGGGCTGTCTGTGATCTTCTGCGTGCTGGAAGACCTCGTGCAGTTCGAAATGATGTGAACATTGATCGGGTGCAAGCAAGTGTTGAGGAAAACTTCGAAACTTCCATCAGGCGACGTTCTCAACAGTTGGTGATGTCTAGTTGGCGGTCTTTGCAAAGAATTTTACATACGTTACTCCTTTTCCCATATAAGACTCAATTGCTTCAAGAGTTAAAACCAAATACGCATTCATTAAATAAATCATAACGTTACTTATGTGCCACCCTATACATACTCGTACACTCATGTAGATTTTATATTTATAAAAAAAAATACTTTTTTTTTTTGTATGTGTGTCTATTTTAAAAACATAAGTACAAAAAGTTTACAAGCATTTTAGACATAGAACAATAAATTATCAAACATTTTGAGTTTATAAAAATAATAATTAAAACCAAAATATATTTATTGTTTTAAGTCAATTGCATTTTTAATTCTTTTTGTTTCTTTAAATTACTGCATACTTTTATTATAAAAGACATATTTTAATTTGTGCACGTCTTTCATATATCTACATGACTAATATAAGTTTTTGTATTCGTTTCAAAACTGTAATTTTTTAGAAAAATTTGAGAAATAGTATTAAGAACTAAAATTTCAAATTCGTCCCCTTTACCTAGATCAGTTTTTTGTATTATAAATACGTATTTCGACTACAATGTAGTCATCATCAGTATAAATTAGCTAGTCGTACTCTTTGACAATTAGAGATAGATATAAAGTCGAGATCAACAGACAAAAATAAAAATAAATAGAAAATTAACTAGATTAAAATATAATAAATTTTAAATTATATTGAAATTACTCTTGTTAAAATTTCCTTCATTCACATTTGTTCCTGTTAATTTTACTCTTATTAAAATTACTCTTATATTGTCGCAGGATATGTTACTTGTTACTAATTTGGTGACATTTTCACGGATCTTGACTTTATATCTATCTCTAATTGTCAAAGAATAAAGTACGACTAGCTAATTTATACTGATGATGACTACATTGTAGTCGAAATACGTATTTATAATACAAAAAAGTGATCTAGGTAAGGGGGACGAATTTGAAATTTTATTTCAAAAACCTAGAGTTCTCACTAATTATCATTCGATAATATAATGTTTAAGTATTAAGAACGTTCAAACGTGAGACTTGATAAAAGATAAAACTTTTAATGTGTGATATTTGGTAAATTTAATCACGAAATTATGTTTCCTTAAAAATTCATAATCTATCGTTTATCGATTACCTACTTGAAAAAGTGATCAACGATTAAAAAATTTTAAAAAGTTTTTAACATAGGTTAGTAGAGCGGATACATAAAAATTTTTTCCGAAAGTTAATTTTTTTGGTCATTTAGCCTCACTTATGCAAATTTATGTAAACAAATTTCCAGAACTATGTCTTATGAGTTCAATTTCAACACAAAGTTAACCACTTTATCGCTTCTGGGAGCGGTTGGCCTCAACCAACAATAGGGAATATGCATGAAAATTTTTTTTCACTTGAATTGAAGCATGTTTACATGACAAATATCAAGGTAAAATTACTTTTTAAATAACTTAAAAATAAGCGAGATATGAATGATTGAAATTCCCGATTAGGCAAAGAGGGTGATAGCCCTCTTAATATGTTATGTGACGTCATATTACACTTTCACCATTTAAAGTACACGTAAAACTCCGTTTTTAGTATTTTTGCAAGAAAGAGACAGATAATAATCTTTAAAAGCTTATAGTTTCCTCGATATTTGTCGGATTTTAATTTCGCTTTTAAATATTATTACAGTATTAACAGTATTTTCATATTCTGAAAATAAATGTGAAAAAGAATTTTCATGCATATTCCCTATTCTGGGAACATTTTCTTTCAGTTTCTATTTTCAATATGTAAAACTACACCAATTTTCAGAACTATGTTCGATCGGTTTTTTTTAATCAAAACTCTACACATTTGACGCCCTACCCACACTATCCACCTCACCCGAGACTTCTACAAAATGCGGCTCTTGCTTTGACGATATCATGGGAAACTGATGAGAAAAAATCACGACTATGTTTTATCAGTTCATTTTTATGTAGCCAGCTATCAGTCTAAATAGTCTATAGTGCTATTCCAAAACTATTACTTAGATAATAATGAATAAGGTCAACATTAACTAAGGAGAACCCGGATTAGTATTAAGTCACTTTTCTATTAAATGAAATCAAAACTAGTGTTTCACCGAGGCTACGAGGTAACCTCGCCTCGACTCGGCCCTCGGTTACGAGGCACGAGGCGAGGCGAGGCGAGGTTCAAAATTTTAATCCTCGTTACTAACCGAGGCGAGGCGAGGTATATTGTCCCAAAAACCTCGTAAGTAATTCCCAAAAACCTCGTAATTTACAAAAAGTAAATTTAAAAAAAAATAATAATATAGTGATACATGAAGCAATAGATAGATTATTTGGCAAATATTTTTCAAATGTCCAGCGATCCTACCTAGTAGATGTCGAAAGTCATCGTCTCCAAAATTTATATACATATATATATATATATATATTTATATATATATATATATATATATAAGTTTTTTTTACCATATTATGTACATTCATGCAAAATAAGTCAAAGTTAGTAAAAATTTACTATCTTTGCACTCGCCTCGGCCGAGGCGAGGCGAGGTTGATAGCTGACCCAACCTAGGCGAGGCGAGGCGAGGTTGATATTTACAAAAGCGAGGCGAGGCGAGGTGATACCAAAACCTCGCCTTGCCTCGTGCCTCGTGAAACACTAGTTACTTCAATATATTATTAATAGTATTAATTTTGATATAAATTTTAATGTCATTAAAATGTCATTTAAACAACCTCAATAGCAACATTTTCATTTTTTGACATCAAATGCTTGATATGAAAAATCATTAACATTTAGGGATGGGATCGAACCCACGACTTCTGGCATTCTAGATCAATGCTCTACAAACTGAGCTACCATAGATGTTAGACATTTTCTTCGAAAATTCGTTAAAATATACTTAAATTTCTCGAACCGTGAGAGTAAATTAAATTATTTTCACATTTTGAAATATTTTTTTATAATTATGGAAATAGTTAAAGCGTTCTGAATTCAATAAATTAAATTCACACATCCTATTTAAAGATTAAAATATGATTAGTTTTAAAAACATTGAAAAACTTTCGTTCGTATTATAATAATAACAAAAATAAAAATAAAAATGAAGAAAACTTCCGCGAAACTGTAATAACATAATATTCACATAAATCAAAACGATGTGTGTATGTGTAAACGGCCGTACGACACTTTGGGATGTGGTTCGTTTAATCTAAATAGAGTACCGACAAAGTATAGCAGATACATTATATTTAGTAGAATTTAACACATACTCACATATATATATATAGATATATATATATAGATATATATATATATAATCATAATATTAACATGTATTACATGCAGATTAGTTAAGTACCAAAAACACCCAAAATACTAATAATAATCTTTCTAACTATCTTAAAGGATACATTATATAGGATTATATGTAAAACTATGTTTTAAGAAAATTATATTAAATTAAACTAGTTTATAATTAACTTTCACTTTGGGTCACACTGTTTAAACATAATTTATTTCGATGTTATTTGTGAATTAATCAAATTTTTTATCCTAGTTCAAGTTTTTATGACACAAGGGCGACATTCATGGCCTGAATACATTGGTAAATTATTCAAGTGACCAAATTAGCAACGAATAACGTTTCCTGAGACAATATAAGAGTAATTTTAATAAGAGTGATGTTAACATGAGTAAATCGAATGAAAGAAATTTTAACAAGAGTAATTTCATAAAATTTATCATATTTTAATTTATTTTGTTTAATTTTTTATATATTTTATTTTTGTCTATTGATTTATTTTATTTTTGTCTATTGATTTCGATTTTCTATCTATTTCTAATTGTCAAAGAGTAAATTACGAGTAGCTTAAGTAATAGTAGTAATTTATACTGATGATAACTACTTTGTAGTCGAAATACGTAGATATTTATAATACAAAAACTAATCTAGGTATTGGGGTGAATTTGAAATTTTATCTTAAAGGATACATTATATAGGATTATATGTAAAACTATTTTAAGAAAATTATATTAAATTAAACTAGTTTATAAATTAACTTTCACTTGGTTCACACTGTTTAAATATAATTTATTTCGAGGTTATTTGTGAAATAATCAAATGTTTTATCCAAATTCAAGTTTCCATGATACACGGATTCATGGCCTGAATACATTCCCAAATGCTTAAGTCAGTAATTCCCAACCACTGTGCCACGGCACTTTCATATGCCGCCAAATTCTTTAAGTGTGCCGTCAAAGTTTAGAAATGTATATATAAAAGTATTAACCAACATAAAAACGATAAAAAGATCGAGACTGTTAAATGTAGAAGACAATATGAGAGTAGCATTGTCATTTTTACGACCAAATATAAATGAAATTATCACAAAACATCAAGCTCAAATTAAAAGTATTCTTATTATTAACTTGTAATTAATCCCTTAATAATCGTACTGTTGTTTTTGTAGTACATATTTTATTTTATATTCAAAATTATTATCATAAACTATTTTACACAGTGAATTATAGGTAAGTACACAACTTAAGAAGAAATCGTTAAAAGTGTGCCGCGACTAAAATAAATGTTGAGAATCACTGGCTTAAGTAATCTTTCAGTGTCTCTTATTCAAAGAATTATGTATTATTATTAAATAAATAAAAATTTTTGAGATTTTCTTAACAATAATTTTAGTTTTACTAGTTTCGGAACACAGTTCCTTCATCAGAAAATATTTAAAAAACAAAAAGGAATTCTGATTTTTAGCGAATTTTCAAAGAAAATGTATCTATTGGTCTTGTACCGATGAAGGAATTTCGGAAAAATTTCTTGAAATGTTCATCGAACCTACCTATTAGGTGACGAAAATCACCATCATTCAAATTTATAATAGCTACAATTTCTGAATGCCACTAGCTTTTTGGAGCTTTATTTTTTGGATGAGCTCTGGCTGTCACAATTTTACGTTGTTTGCAATGATATTTGACGCGCTTTTTGAAGTGGGGTTTAAAGGGATGGGGGAAAATAAAAAATTGAATTTCGCTCTAATATTAGTACAATGGAAAAATTTAATAAAATTAAACTACATTCAAAATTTTATACCTGAATATCAAGGTTAGCTTCGAACAATAACAACCTTATTGACAATTACAAGACCGCATCGTCTGAAAAGGATATCGCCAATAAATGGGTTAGTCTTAATGGGCTTAATTGGTCAATCAGCTCAAATAATCCTTCAGGTACTACCTCAGTCAGACCTTATAAAAGACAAATCTTTTTTAATAGTATTGTGAGGCACGCACCAAATTAGCAACAAGCAACATATCTCAGACTCCATATCCCAGAGATAGTTACGATCAGCTAATTCATACTGATGATGACTATCTTGTAGCCGAAATACGTATTTATAAAATACAAATAATTCTCGTAGGAATTGGGGCAAAATTTGAAATTTAATAATAAAATGTGATGATTTTTCTCAATTATCGGATGCATAAATAATTAATGTTTACTAAATTTCTATTTATTTTTGTTTATTTCGCAATTTTACGTTTTTACAGTCATTTTGCAAAAAGTGGGCTCGTTATTAGGCACCAGTACCTTATATCAATATATTCTGGAAAATTTACATGTTTAATCAAGACAGGACATACCATTAAAAAATTAACCATTAAAAATATTCTTTATGTAAAAAAAATCTCTCTTTTTTCTGAATAATTTAATACAAACAATATTATTTAAAAAAAATTCTACAAACAATGAAAAAATTCAATTTCCGATTCTGATTATACAGACAGTACCCAGATAAAGAAGCATTGATAATACTTTGATAATACCAAATAATAAACCATACCATATAACTTCCTCAAACTGTAGGATATTAAGGTTGTTGTGAAGAAAATTCAATTTAACGACAGGTTCTTCAAAATTTGACAGCTTATTTATTCAATAATAAAGTATATCCTGTCAAAATTTGAAGTTGAACCGGTTTTTAGTTTTTGAGAAAAAAAATGTTAAAGTTACGATTTTTAAGAGAGTTTTACATAGGTTAAATGGATTCGTCGGTTAAAACATGAATACAAACATCTATATCTCGACTACCAGATATGTCAGTGTTATGAAAAACTGTCATAATAATTATTAAAATCTTATAAATACCTGGAGTACATTTCAAATTAATCCTGTTTTTTGTTTCTGAGATAATTAAATTTGTAGATCGAAAAATTATCTAAATATAGTTTTATTTTTATTTTTATTTTTAGTTTTATTTATTTTTATCTAGTTTTATTTTTAGTTATATTTGTTTTTATATAGTTTTATTTAGTTTTATCTAGTTTTATTACCATTCAACTTTTTTGAAATACATAAAAACATATTTTTAATTATAAAAGCTCTTCGAAAAAATGAAATTTAGGATTTAAGTTTTAAACAATATTTTCTTTTTTACAAATATTTATTTTTTTTACAAAAATTAAATTATTTGAAACACATTTAATAGCAAAATTTTTACTTATTTAGAGTTGGCAATGGATGAGATATCAATGCATTTAGTATAGGATAAAGTCATCACCCCTACTTACCCTTTCCAGTTTCACAACAACCTTAAATAATTTGATCAATCTATATAACCTAACCTAATACGAATGTAAACATTTAGTTAAATATTCTCTTACATACAACATTTTAAAGCTGCATATAGCTTATTGTAAATATGGTTTTGGTATTTTGATAGGATTACAAGATTTAAATTATTATAATATGGTTAAAATTTAATTGAATATGTGTTTTATTACTGATATTGTAGATTTGTATCAAATATTTATGTGACTTTTTCGCATGTTAAGCCAAAACACTTGATCTTACTAAAACTGAATTCTTTTATGATAATTCCTATGTAAGTAGATTATGGTGGAAGGATTATCAAGTAAAAATCTCTTCTTTTTTTTTTTTGTAAAAAGTATTTTGTATTTTTTTTAAACGCATTGAATTTTTTTTAAATATTTGTAGATTATTTTTAGTGTTCTACGAATTTTGAAAAATGGAATACCTATGGAATCACCTCAGTGTCTGTATGTATGTCAGCAATATTTTTTACACATACTTGTTTTACGTAAATGCAGTTGTGAGAAATATTTACGTTGCAGTATGCAGTTATCCAAATACGACTGAATCGAAATTTGAGGCATCATTAGAGCCTTCAAGCATTATTGGTTTTGCAAATAGGCCGGAAAGGCCGCAGTCTAGGGTAAACTGGTTAAGAGGTGCCATATTTTAGAGGGAGCCCGCTCGCTTTGGTAAGCCGTCAAGTTCGTGAGTGATTATGAACGTACTACTCGGAACAAGTCACTTTTGGATATACAGACTTTTCTATCTATTAAATGTTAAAGCTCATTTGGGTAAACGAAAGCGTTTGCAAATTTCTTGAAAAACGTAGCCAATGTAATGTTAGCCATATCTAGAGTCTATCTAGTAGTTACTAATGGAAATCTAGTCATACATAGTATGGCATATAAATATCATATGCTTCAATTTCTAAAGAAGTAAATTTTGTAAAAGTGTGATAAAAAATTTCTAAAGTGACAATAAAACCAATAGGTAAATTATTAATTGTTAATAATAATGGTTAACTTCTGCATTGTAACGTAATCGTTCATCTTCCTCAAAGATTCGTAATCACCGTTTCCCAAATAACGAATTTCAATTATGGAAAAATGTTTAAAATTAATAATATTAGTGATAATGAATAAAGGCCTATTCGTTCAGTTTTCGAAAAAAAATGCTTCGAATAAAAGTTGTTCATTATACATATACTTACAACTATTATTCGAAACATTTTCTCAAAAACCGAAGAAGTAAGGTACGATTGTACCAAATCGATTTGAAAAATAATTTAGTTGACTCCTACTTTTGGGTCCAATAGTACATATGCCGATTTGTGCCTTATTTATTATCCTAAACCGAACTTTGGGATAATATTTCGAATAATAGTTTTTAGTCTATTTATAATGATCAACTTTTATTCGCAGAATATTTTTAAAAACAGAATGAATAAAGCAGAAATTAACTATAAAATTTTGAAAAAAGAACGCTATACTTTTGTGGCTATATTATGTACAATTGTAAAAATTGAAAAGTTCAGTTATTACAGAAAACTTTGATTCAGCTCCAATAAGTCCATAAATAACAAGATTTAGTCTAATTATTAGCTTATTTATTAAGTTTCATACAAAAATAGCAAAGTAATCAGAAAAAATTGATACTTTATTTTATGAAATATCCGATAATATGTAATTTTTTCATTACAAAATCCTCATACAGAGGCGATTTTACTTTGAATTAAAGTATTTCCAAACTATATCAGCTGTTCAGGTACCCGCGCGAAAAGAACTTTATAGAAAATTATATGCGTAAAAAAATATGTTGGTACTCCTGCGCATTGTTGAAAACAGCTGTCCGTTGTCGTCAGTGTTCCCATTCGTCGCATAACATATCATACATATACTAGTCATCATACATATATTAGTATATACTCATGATGCCAACTGAACCATAAAAAATAACCCTCCGCTGCGGACTTGAAAAAAATGCACTTTTTTACGCATATTTTATCAAAAAAATTAAAAACCCGATGGTCATTCTCCCAAAGTTTTAAGGAAAAATATTTCTAAGGAATTGAGGAAAGTATGTGTCGAACTTCAGAACAACCGTGACTATATTGAGAGAGTTCGAAGTAAAAACAGACGGAATCGTGCATTTTATTTCACTTACATACCGATTTTCTCAAAAACGCCATAGTGATAACTTCTCAAAAAAATTCAGCTGATTTCTGAGGATTCATTTTACTAATATTGTGAATTTCGTGATGTTCTGGACAACCCAATAATAGTTTGGAAATACCTTAAGAAAAATGAGTTGGCCAAGTGAACTAACTATTTTATAAGTCATCGTCGCATATTTAGGTATTTAACAATCTTCGAAGTTGATCAAACAAATTCCATCCGGTTTTTAAACTAAATAATTACCTAAAGACACAAGTCGTATGCTGCACAAAACTTGGATTGTTTTGATTTCAAAATTCCTCTAATACTCTTGACGTTTAGGTATCATCTGTATATACTTAAGTTGTATATTAGTTAATAGGTTTTAGTTATAGGTGAACCAGCTATTCTCTATATACCTATATTTACAAAGTTTTAAGCAAAAGTGAAATTAAACAAATAAGATACCTCAAATGAAGGTATATACTTTGTTTGTAAAGTCAATAATAATATAATTTTAAATGCAAAATAAATATTGAATTATAATTAGGACGGTATACATTACAATCATAATATAACATATATACATATATATATATATATATATATATATATATATATATATATATATATATATATATATATATATATATATATATATATATATATATATATATGTTGAATTAGTTTGCCGCTTACTAAAAACATGTACACTGTAGAAGAACCTGGCTTAAAACCGAGAATAGCTAAGAATGAAATTAAAAAAATTTGTTACGCAGGAACTAACTTTAACTTAAGGAATTTCCTTAGAATATCTACATAAATCACTCTCTATCCTATCTAGTAGGTAGGATCGATGGATATTTGACGAAATTTTTACGACATGTCATTAATTGATTGATTGATTAATATTGGGGTAAAAACTATTGCACTTCGACCTTATGGTCAATTGTGCTCCCCTTTCTTCTTCAGTCTGACGAGATTCGCTTCTCCCTTATGTTGGCAAAAGCCAGGAGCTTGCTATGTTTCTACCTTCTCGCCGAAATGTTATCATCAGTACAAAAACGATAGCTGCATTTCCTTTGGAGGAAATTAGCTAAAAATTTTGTGATATAAAACAAGGCTTACTTTATTGATTCTATGATATAAAAGCAGTGCCCTGGCTGCAAAGGCCCTCTCCTAGTGCCCAAGAACAAACAGTTTCACTTACAAATTATCATATTATTTCGAGATACAAACATTAGATATATGTATAGTTTTGTAAAGTATATTAAAAAAAAATTCGTTACGCAGGAGCTGCGTCAATTTTGCGAATTTCCTTAGAATATATAAATTACTCTCTAACAGTCACAATTATAGTCTAATCAAAATGAAATCTCGTTTCCGATATGATTTTGGTATTTTCAAGGCCAATTTTATTCATAAATGGCATATGGGTCAAGGGGAAAGGGGGCCTTGAGAAAGAAGAAAACACAAAATATAAAATATCTCTCTTAATGTTAGAACAAACAAAAAATGTATGAAGAGTAAAGTTGTAGCAAATCAAGTCTACTACAATTCTTGACTTAATTAATCATTTTTCTCAAATTCTAATGTGAACAGATATTAAGAATTTTAACTTTCAATCTTTAATTGTAAATATTTCTGTAAATATAAGTGTAATAGAAAAAATTATTAGTAACAAAATTATAGTAAAACTAATTACCTACAACTTAACTTCTGATAAGTTTTACGATTTTTCAAATTTTGAGGAAGATATGCCAAATTTTGTGTTTCCCCCTCCGTTTAAACCCCCTTTCCCCTTGTCCGATTTTACCCATTAACGAACATGACTTTTCAAATATAAAAAGCGCCTCAAATACCAAATTTCATTCAAATCGGAATAAAACTGTCACCGCTAGAGAGTCCACAGATGCATAAACGTATATATTATGTTGATGTTTTGAATTTTTCCGTATTTTTGCTTGTTAATAAAAAAATGGAAAGTCAAAATTTTTAAAATTTTTCAACGGGGATCTTTTTTAAATCCTTTAAAGAATAGCAAGTGAAAAAATTCCAGACTTTTATTTTAAAAATTATGGGTTTTTTGTGTTGTTATCCAGATAGGAAAAATTTAATTAACAAAAGCATAGTTAATGAAAAAATTGGGGTAAAAATTTTTAGCCGACGGATTATTGTTTGTTTAAGTATCCAGTAAGTACTTTTTTCAAGTGTCGAAATCAAGCGGAGACGAATTACCCGTTTTTAAGTCCAATTTTCATCTCTCAATTGAAATTATAAATATCAGTGATACAGTTCCGGGAGGTTGAACTTTTTTTTAGGGAAATTTCCTGCTCTTTAAGAATCTTTTTTCGATTTTAGCAATAGTTTCTGAGATATTTGCAAAAAACCAAACCCCTTTTTTTTTAATAAATAGTTTATAACTTTTGAAATTGTTTATGTGCGGGTTTGAAATTTTGGAACATTTTTCTAGACATCATAACGAGCCCAACGAGTCCTATCGCACGTATTTTAATTGGCAGTAGCAAGAATTAACACGTTTTTTAACTTCTTGACTAGACTAAATAGGTCAAAAGTTTAAATGAATTAATAAATTTTATCGTTGATTTAAACACTTCGTTGGAAGAACTATAACGTTTCGTTTGGTTCCCCGCAATAAATTTTACCATTTATTTTTAGAAGATACTTTTCAACAGAGATGGCCCCGAGAACGTGTGCACCCAGTCTTCCAATACCGTCGCTACAGCATTGCTTACAGATGAATTTTTTCTGAAATCAGTTGCGTGCAGATGCCAAATACAATGCAAAATTTTCAATATTATTGTAAACGAAACAACTATATGTTTGGAAAACTATTATTAAAACATCTGTCTGAATTAATTCGACTTTTGTTTAAGTTACTAACAAAATGAATTTAATCCATGTGCAAAAAAACATGCAAGATACGCAATGTTGTCTGGAAAATACTTATGAAGAAAGCACATTTGAAGCAGTAATAAACAGGAAGGGCCCTCGAGATTTTTTGCACCGGGGCCTCCAATACCGTCGGTACGGTCCTGTAATCATAATGACATCTTTTATTAGAGCAAGTTGGAATCTGTGTACCTTAGACCTTGGACTTCAAAACTTAGTCCCTTCAGTGCAATACAAGCGTCGCCAGAATTCTCCTCGTATTCACCAACGAACTTTGTATATTCATTTATATATTAGGCAAAACATAATCAAGATCGATTTTAAATTCATAATAATTATATCTCTTTATTTTATATCTTATATCATAGATTTTAGGATTGAATGTACCAGAATATCTTGGCATATTCCAACATTTTTGGTAGCAGAGCCATCTACTAGAATGGTGATCGCACTAGTATTTATTAAATTGATTAAATTTTGGAATATACCAAGATATCTTGATATATTCAAAACTAAACCCTATGATATAAGATATTAAACAAAAAGAATTTATAAACTTTAAATCTTTATTATGCTTTGTCTGATCTATGATGAATATATATACAAAGTTTGGTAAGGGATACGAAGAGTATCCTGGGGACGCATTTATTGCCCTAAGGTGACCAGATATTGTAGCCCAAGATCTAGTGCACAGTATAGTACAAGCCTATTTATTAAGGTATATTAAGTAACACCAAAATTCACAAAATTTAAATGTGATAATACAGTCAAATAGTCTAAGCAAAACTGCCGTTTTTCCAATTTTTGATACATGCAGATTTTCGATTTTTGATACATGATACAAGTATTGTCTCTCCAGATGGAATAGCCTTTGTGAGACCGTCGAAAGCATGTCATGCGTTAAACCCAGATTCTATTCGAACAATTAACGACTAATCATCATGCAGTTTACAATAGTAAAATATACGTTATCTCCATTTTATCTACAATTTAACTCCACTGGACATTGTTGAGTCTATAATTGATATAAAATTTCAAAATCGCCCCAATACCTAGATCGGTTTTTGCTAGCTAGTCGCAATTTACTCTTTGGCAATTAGAAATAGATAGAAAATCGAAATCAATAGACAAAAATAAAATAAAAATTATACAAAATAAATTAAAATATAATACTTTTTATTGAAATTACTCTTGTTAAAATTACTTTCATTCAAATTTACTCTTGTTAACATCACTCTTATTAAAATTATCTTATATATTGTCTCAGGATATGTTATTCGTTGAATAACATATCCTGAGAAACTGTCACCAAAAAACTGATTCGATGAAACTGTCATCAAATTAGCAACGAATAACATATCTGAGACAATATATAAGAGTAATTAAGAGTAATTTTAATAAGAGTAATGTTAACAAGAGTAAATTTGAATGAAAGCAATTTTAACAAGAGTAATTTCAATAAAATTTATTATATTTTAATTTATTTTGTTTCATTTTGTTTATTTATTATTTATTTTTGTCTATTGATTTCGATTTTCTATCTATTTCTAATTGTCAAAGAGTAAATTACGACTAGCTAATTTATACTGATGATGACTACTTTGTAGTCAAAATACGTAGTTATAATACAAAAACTGATTTAGGTATTGGGGCGAATACTTAAAATACCTAAAGTTCTCATTATAATTATCATTTGATAATCTAATACCTATAATTGATAATTTAGTATGGCAAGAATCTTGACCATTTTCTTCCTATATTCTTCGATCAATAATATGTCCAGGAAACAATTTTTGAAGTTGAATAATTTTTTTCTATTTCGCGCGAAACGTTTATTTTGTTGACATGAAACAAGTTATCCTCTTTTACTCGAAGTATAAAAGTTCCTAAATTATTTAGCGCTAAGCAAACCTCACAGAAATTAATCTAAAACGACATTACAAAAATGTGACAAATATTCGAAAGCAATTCAGAAATTAACAAAGTTGTCTCAAAACTCTATTATAGATATACTCCAAAGGTTTGTGTAGATTTGCCCACCAGAAATTGATACATCTATAGATATAAAGTTTTGGTAAAATCAATTTAACCATCATGAATTCGCATAGAATCTCTATCTCTAATTTTGCTCAACATTTTTAATTTTACTTAATTTACGATTAAAGTTTTTTTACGAACCAATGGAAAAGAATTTTCATGTTACCTACAAGTTTTTTTAAATTTTCTATTTTATTTGACATAAAAAAATCCAAGAATTAAAAAAAAAAATTTTGTAATCGATTTTCATGAAATTATTTTCATAGAAATCCGACTTAAATGTTAAGTAAATCAAATATTGATATTTTAAGGTCAAAATTACTTTTAAAATATGTTTTCTTCATTCAAGTATTGTCCAGACAACTAATATTGTATTTTACAGTTTTATGAAATTAATTTTGTTAGTAATTCTTAAACAAAAGTCGATTTAATTCAGACAGATGTTTTATTAATAGTTTTCTCGATATATAGTCGCTTTGTTTGCAATAATGTTGAAAATTTTACATTGTATTTCGAATTTGCACGCAATAAAAACCAGAAAAATTGCGTCTATAAGCATGGCCGTACCGACGGTCATACAGATCCCGGTACAAAATTACTCGGGGTCCCTACTTTGTTGAAAAATATCTTCTAAAAAAAAGTTCGTATTTACTACGGTGAACCAAACAACACGTTATATTTCTGCACCTAAAGAAGTGTTTATATTTATTAAATAGGTACATAAAATTTCAAATTCGTTTCAATACCTAGATCAGTTTTTGTATTATAAATACGTATTTCGACTACAAAGAAGTCATCATTATAGGATAATTTAGCTAGTTGTTATTTACTCTTTAAAAATTAGAAATAGATAGAAAATCGATATCAATAGACAAAAATATAAAAATAAATAAAATTAAACAAAATGCATTAAAATATAATAAATTTTATTGAAATTACTCTTGTTAAAATTTCTTTCGTGAAACTGTCACCAAATTAGCAACGAATAACAAATCCTGTGACCATATAAGAGTAATTTTAATAAGAGTGATCTTAACAAGAGTAAATTAATTGAAGGTAATTTTAACAAGAGTAATTTCAAAAAAATTTATTATATTTTAATTTATTTTGTTTAATTTTTTATTTTTATTTATTTTTGTCTATTGATTTCGATTTTCTATCTATTTCTAATTGTCAAAGAGTAAATTACGACTAGCTAATTTATACTGATGATGACTACTTTGAAGTCGAAATCGAGTTCTCATTAATTATCATTGGATAATCTAATAAGTAGGCATGTAAATACTTTTTGCAGCCGAAATTTTTAATATCACAAGTGGTTTCTTTAAATATCTAGTTTTTATTATATATATAAGTTATCACAAATTATAAACTTTAGAAGACTAAAATCACAGAAACATCACTATAATACCCGACTCAGCGTACAGAGTCGTTACATTTAAAAACAAATGGGTTTGGTTTTATCATTACGGCTTTCTGTATATTTTTCCAATGGTGGGGCGCTTGAGTAATTCAAAACTGCTGCTCTCGTTTAAAATAAACTTTACAAAGCTATACTCGTACATATACATAATGTTTCTGTCTCAAAATAGTATACATAATCATTTTTTAAATGAAAAATTTTGATCATGGGCACTGCAATGGGTTGATTTGTGTAAAATCGTATATTCTTTAAAATTAATATAATTATTTTAAAAAACCCATTCACTGAGGGACGACCTCTAACTTAATTCTTTATGAAGTTGATTTGTAAACATTAAGCGTTGAATTAGCTCTAATATGAGCTACGCGTTCCAGATGAAGTGTATTGTTTTCAAGCTATGCAAATTTCCAAAAAAATTATTTGACTAAGTTAATTAGTTTCGTACTTTATATTGTCGCGGTATCTTGGCTATTTTTAACCTCCAAAAAGGAGCGCTATCGAACCTACAGCAAATTACAATACTCGACACACAAAAAAAAAAACAAAATATTAGTAAAAGTTTTACTAAATATCGTCAATTGGACAACACTTTCAAAAAAATTAAATAAAACAAAAACTCTATGATTCTCCAAACCTGAAAAATTTGATTTGAACAAAGAAAACAAAATTTGAATTATTTTAATAATTTCCTTTTTATTTCCACAATTGAGTCTTTTCTCTTGATTTTATGCATCAGTGTACTGTTTTTACTTGAACAATACTATTTTAATTCAACAATGGTACTTAAACTGACAACATCAAATTTTAACTGAATTTAATCGAACAAATGTCAATTTTTAACTGATTTTAAATTGGGTCAGGATCCGGCTTTACATATCGCCAGAACAGCAACATGTTTAGATGAATCACAAAAAAAAAACAATTAAAGAAAACAAATTTAGTTTATAAAAAAATTGAATTCTCTAAATATAACTAGTTAGTAACCCAATTTAAAACTTCCATAAGTTATAATATTATTATTATTGTGTACCTATAGTTTTAACTTGTCTTCAATTTATTTTATTTGACAAAATTAAACTTGTATATATTCTTGTTTTCGAACAAAATTCTTACTTGTTTTGATTTTAAAAAATATTCAACAAATTTTTGTAAACATGTAAATTATATATATATATTTTTTTTGTTTCAAAATAATTTTTTTTCAATTTTTGATTTAAAAAAACTTTTGTGAACTTTTGTTAAAAAAAAATTAATCAAAACTAGATATTATCTTCTTTTTACGAGTATATAAAAAAAAAACTCCTTTCATTTTTTTAAGGAGAAAAAATATCTCATCTTTAATATTTTTCGCATTATATTTGCTTTTTCTAATTAGAATTGTGTGTTGAGACCTTAAAAATTATTTCACTAATTTTCAATAGAACAAAATTGACTGCAGAATTGAAAGTAATGATGCCGCGAGACGAGATTAGCATGTCTCTTGTATTGTATTGACTTGTGATAGTTTACTATCGTCTTGTCTGGTCTCATTTTTACACTTGAAGATTTTTTTGAAAAAAAAAAACAATTTAAAAAAACTCAATTTTCTTTTAATAAGATATGTTTAATAAGAATTCGAAAATTTAGAAAAACTTGAAGCATCACCACCCAAAATGATCTTCTGTTTTGTGATTAGTACATTTTTATAGATTAAAAATCAATCTATAGATTAAAAATCAATCTTGTCTCTCGAATATTTATCTAATACTTCTATATTTTTATTGAATACTTCCAATTTTCGTCTCATACCTCGCAGACCTATTCTCACCGCGTCTTGTTTTTCTCGTCTCTCGCGGCATCACTAGTTGAAAGACTTGATATAAATAAAATAATTATACACATTTTGAATGCAAACAGTTAAAGGGACAGTTTTTTTTTTAAATTTTGTAATTTAATTAAAATAATTTAGAATGCTTGTGTTGAATCCGTCGAAATTCCAAATTTAAACCGTTAAAGTTTTTACGAAAATGAAAATAGAAGGAAAACACATTTAAAAATAAAAATAAAAACTAATAATAAATACATACACAAATAATTTATAGCACACAATAGCTCTCCAAAAGTTTTTATCATCAACGATCATGAAACAACTATCTAACCAATCAGACAACAGCCAACTTATAGATACTATTGACAGCCATGACACTTTTACGAATTACTACATAAAATTTGAACGTATACTTAATACATATTTTGGTGGACATTTATGGTGCAAAAAAAAAACAACAAACAAACAATAAACCAAAATTCAAAACAGCACTCTCACACGTAAAAATTAGAAGACACTCCAAAATATTTTATAAGAATATATAAAATAAATTCGATAATAATATAAAAGTTTACGTTGTTAAGTTTGAATTGAAATGTCAAGTATAACTGAATCAAAGGTGGGATTGGTACGTTTTATATGAATACACGACATTGTTTTCTCTGGCAACACTCTCCAATATCTTCATTGAGCGTACGGTTGAACAGTTGAGAAACTCATAATGCAATCGTTTTGTTGTTCTACGAGACCCACCATTTAAAATAATTTCAATGTTTTTAATCTTTCTGCAAAAACTTCAAAACAAAAAAAAAACAGCATTACCTAGATGTGATGAAGTGTATAGCATCTAATCTGTTTATAAAGGACAAAATTTAATTTTCCATAAAATTTCCACTCACGAGGAGTGAGAGGTTCACGTTCCCGTACTAAAATGTATTGATTAGTGGGAAAATAGAAAAAAAAATCCCATATATGTTGGTAATACCCTTCAGGGTATACAATTAGGCGTACAATTTCACACAAAGGGTGTGAAAAATCATACCCCTCAATGTGTATTTATATAAGGCGTTACCGAAAATTTTCAAACAGGTTGAATTGAAATGGTTGATAAATTGGTACTCAACTTAGGGCGGAGTATACTTCCAATCATATGTTATAGTATTTGTGACTCTGTTTAATCTATATAAACTGTATGAAATAGATTGTATGGTGTATGTCGTTTGGAGGTGGAGTTTGATACTGTAAAACGGTAGTAACTGAACTGAAATACACGCCTTTTCAGCAGTTTGTATTAAAATTGTATGATGAATAAGCCTAGGCATATATACGACATATCCATCGCAACCACATAGAGTTTGTATACGATAGACAAACACATTTCATGAGAGGGTATATTTGGTTGTTTTCATTAGTAACATTGTGTCTTGGGCAGAGGCTAGAACAACAGAAAGTGCCCGCTTCGTTGTGTGTTTTTACTTAATCTTTGTGTAAATTGTGGTCCCAATGTTGTGTCTGATAATAGATTTTGTTTTTCAAAGATTGATTTGATTCAAAACATTTCATCTTTTTACCTTTTGTAAAATTGTTATAATAACACAACACGGCGGCCACAGCCTTAGAATAAACATTCATCACTAGTAGTAGTAGCTCGTGTGTTCCACGGACGGAGAAAGTATTTATTCGTTTTGTTTTTTTAAATATTTTTATTTGTTTTTATTTTGATTTCACGACACAAAAATATTTTTATTAAATTGATTTGTTATTGTTGACATGTCGCCATATTCTTACGATGTGCCCCGTCTGGTGTTAATGTCACCTGTTCGTCTAGTTGTACTTTATTAATGTTCTATAGTGATTAGAAAGATAATTTTGAATTTATTTTTCGTGGGTGCGTTTATTTAAACAAAACAAAAAACAGTGTTTCGAATAATTTTCTTGGAACTTTTAGAACAGTGTAATAAATCAAAATGCATCCATTGTTTAGTGAACATCAAAATGCCTATTATCGGCATCCAGCGACCGGAGCACCCGCCTATACGGGATCAATGACAGCTAGTGCTGCCGTCGGATATACTTATGATCAGTATTCACGTTATGGATATGTACCTGCATCAGCATATTCAGCATTGGGGAATCATCAGCAAGCGTTACATCAGGCAAAGGATATGGTAAAACCGCCTTACTCATATATTGCACTAATTGCAATGGCAATACAAAATGCTTCGGATAAGAAAATTACGCTGAATGGTATTTATCAGTTTATTATGGAACGATTCCCATACTATCGTGAGAATAAACAAGGTTGGCAAAATTCAATTCGACATAATCTATCATTAAATGAATGTTTTGTTAAAGTACCACGTGATGATAAGAAACCTGGTAAAGGTAGTTATTGGACGTTAGATCCAGATTCGTATAATATGTTTGACAATGGTTCCTATTTACGACGACGCCGAAGGTTTAAAAAGAAGGATGCTATGAAAGAGAAAGAGGAAGCGTTAAAAAGACAACATATACCACATCCCCATGCTCATTTGTCGGTGGGGTCGACTGCATTGTCACCACATGAAGCGGCATTAATAAAACGTAGCGTTGATGAAAAATTACAAGATGTCAAAGCAGCAAAAATAGAGTGTAAGCTGAAAAGAGAACCGAACACCGATTTAGCTCAATGTATGAATAAGTATAGTCACCCATCACCCACTGAATCGAAATCGGTGATTGTTCATCAAGATCAAGCGAATACTGCTGTGTCCATGGATGTAGATACTGCGGCAGTTGCTTTTACTGTAGATAGTTTAATGACTAGCAGAGATCCACAACAACATTTAAGCTTAGCTGCAGCTTACTCTAATCCACGATTACATTCCACTGCTGGTGGAATGTATTCGTATCACTGTTCGACAACGGCATCGGCGGCAGCTCAACAGTATATGATTGGTCAAGCACAGCAAGAAGATGGCCAATTTGCTCGACATATGGCACCAGGATGGTATAGTCCAGAAACGTCGCCAGATTCATCAGCTGCTGCGGCGGCTATACCACCTGGATTTCGAGATTTATTTGATGCAGCCACTGCATCACCACCAAATCCCAGTTGTCAATTGAACACGGGATTCGGTAGTCGAAATTCAACTACACCACCAACCACAGCCAGTAGTTATCGCACTTCAGTACCCAGTTCACCACCAATCAATGTAGCACCCGCTCATTATCGGACACCAACAGCAGCTCACACGTATTATCCGCAAGATTGTACGGGTCATAAGTATTAGAATTTATCTTGAACCGTTTGAAATTTTACGGTTCGTCTAGCTTATTGTAAATTTTATTTTATGGAACTTTAATCGCCAACTAAAGAGGTATGTAAATACTAAATAACAGGAAAAACGTATTTAATTTCGGAAATATTCAAATATATTCGGATTTTTAGGCTGTAAATATTTTTGCTTTATATATAAAAAAAATATGTTACTTAAAAAAATGTTAGGAATTAAGTCTTCAAAACTAGATCTCAATAAGAAAACAAAACAATCTTTAAATAAATTATTAGCACGACATTCAAAAATTTTTAGGTACTGCGAGTATATGTAAATTAAGCAAATTAAGTATCTATATAAAAATCTTTTATAGTTTGCAAAATATATACTATAGTAAAACTGTGGATACACATTTTATCCCAATTGCATTTTACCCAAACAACAAATATTTTTAAGTGGTTATATTCAAGTGCGTTTATTCATGTGAAAATCCGGATCCGTGGGTATTCAAATCACACCACCGTCAAAATAAGCTCTCATATTTCAAATTATAATTTTTGGAGAATATATTGTAAAAAAAGTTTTGAGCCCGCCACTTAAGCATGATGTGAAAACATATCCTACTAGATGCGCAGCCGGTTTTGCTTCAAAAAACTATTATAGGAAATTTATCACAAATAATTATTTTTTTCTTAATTTTGACGTATAAAACTTTTTTTTTTAATTTAAAATTCATTGACAAATAATTTATATCGAAAATTTTGTTAATACAGATATTTCTATAGAAAGTATGAAGTATATTAAAGATCTAGCCATTAGAAAACGTTATATTCATATACAATGTTAAATTTCCATTTACAAAAAAATAATAAAAAACGTCATATTGTATAATTTGAAATTTCATTTCACTCCCCATATAAAATCTCGTATAGTTTCGCTATATATGTTTTCACATCAAAAATATTTAAAGATTTCTAAAATAATGTAAGTTGTAACAAAATGAGTGAGAACTTTTTAAAAATATTTGCTTTATACTTAAACCGAAATTTTTATACTGCCTTTTTTTCTTCGAATATTTACAAATTATCTGGTCATTTTTTTTACTATATTTTGTGTGTGACCAATTGAAAATTATTTTCACATCGAATGTAAATTATTTTTAATTTCACTTGAAGTATGTACACTCCTGTTCAATAAAATTGAACAGACCTGAAATGTTAATTTTTCTTACATTTCATAAAACTCTTCACTTTTGTAACTCTTTGTATACTGATTTATTTATAAACAAAGATAAGTAGTATATATTTTAAGTGTGAAAAAAGAAATGTAAATATAGTAAAAGCATTTACTATAAGAATAATCAAAATTGTGAGAGATAATTTTATTGAACGGGAGTGTACCATCAACGCCAAAGACTAGCTAATCATTCAGAAATTTTAATTGATTTGTGCCGTATTTATTTGGTTGTCGAAAAAATGCTTCGGTTAAAAGTTGTTCGTTATAACTATACTAACAACTTTTATTCGAAACATTTTTCCGAAATCCGATTACATAAGGCACAAATCAATAAACTTTTTAAATTTTAGCTCGACTTTTGGCGATGATGGTGCAAGCCAACATATTTATAAGAATAGACACAATTGTTTTGTTCAGATGCCAATTTGGTTAATATGTATACTTAAAAAATTCTCAGGACCGGCTAAGCTCAAACGATTTTTATTATTTTAGACATTAAAAAAAAACTGAATGAAATTTGTCAAATACGTTAGAAAAGATTTAAGAGTTAATGATATTTTCGATTATATGAATAATAACTATTAATATCGTTGTAATAAAATGTTGCTCTTGGATCTTGCTCTTAAATTCAATTATTTTTGATTAGTGATGCCGCGAGAGACGAGAGAAAATTAGAATCCTCATTTAAATATTCGAGATTCAAACGACAGTACTCTCTTTCAATATGTATAGATTTTTAATCTATTAAAAATGTACTAATCACAAAACAGTAAATCATTTTGGATGTTAATTATTTAATTTTTTCTATAGCATTTATTGTATCAATATATATATATATATATATATATATATATATATATATTATATATATATATATATATATATATATATATATTATATATATATATATATATATATATATATATATATATATATATATATATATATATATACAGGATGAGTTAAAAGTCATGGAGTTTTTTGAAAGGGTAGATAGGGGACGAAATTCTATGATGAAAAGTCCTTGGACATTTTTCCCCCTGACCCACGGTTAATTAGATATTAATTAAATAAAGTAACCAATAAGAGACGCGTTAACGGAAAAAGAAAAGGTGGGGTATTCAGCAGAGGTACGTGAAGGGAGCGAGCTCTCTCCATCACTAACGTAGAGCGAGTCAACCTTATGCGTTTCAAATCCCGTACAGGTTTTATAGTAGAATTTTAAAAAATTATGGAAAAAGCATTTACTTCTTTTTTTTCTGAAAAATCTAATTAACTGAATTCAGTTCAGTTTTTATTAGATTTATTACGGTGAAATTTTACGGCGGCATTTGACGTTTTTTTTAAGTGAAGAGCTGATTAGATTTTGGAACAGCAGTGTAAAAATTTTTAAAAAAAATATTTTTAGTCATAAAGATAGATAGAAAATTTTGAATTGTAAAAACGAGATGAGACGAGATCATAGAAAACTTTTACAAGTCAATACCATTTAAGAGATATATGCAATTCTCGTACCGTCTAGTCTTGCGGCATCCCTAGATCATTTGTATGAATAATAACTACTATAAACATTAATTCATAACTGTTAAAAAATTTCCTCATTAGATTATGTTCATCAATTCAAGTATTTTCTAGGACAGGCTCAGTCCGACAGAGAGAAAGATCGGTGATTGAAGGGCAGAAAGACCCAATGAAATGTTAAAACTATTCAATGATCTTCAACGAAAAATTAAAAAGAAAAATCTCTTTTAAATTTTGTTCTTAAATATAATTAGTCTCTAAAACAAGGATACAAAAATTAACTATAAAAAAAATTCATGTTAACAATTCATAGATTTCATTTCAAATACTTTTGATTATTTATTTTCTCAGATCCGGTTCTGAAAAACGGTAAAAAATTTTCTAGTTCATAGACCCAAAACTATACCTAAATGCATTTACGAATATTCTACAATCTACATAAGTGTTCGTTGAATATTGAAACCAGGTGTAAATAAATATGTGAGACCCTTTTATATTCGTGGAAAAATAAATTTTAATAAAAAATTCAAAAAAAAAAATGTTTACTTAATTTTTGTTATTAAAAAGTTTTAAAAAGGGAGATTTTCACACAAAACACATGTATTATTGTCTTTTATGAAACAACAGAAAAAAAAAAATTAATTTTTATAAATAATTAAATTACATTCCCATAGATTTTATTTAACAATTTTTTTTTTTTTTTTTGTAGTGATGCGTCAAATTAAAAATTATTATATAAATAAATAAATGAACTAAAAATGAGGTGTTGAAAAATGTATGCGTAACTTTTTTGAGAGACAAATGACACCCTGCAGTGTTTATTAAAAATTGTAAATACAGAAAAAAATATATATTTAAAACAAAACAAAAAAATGAATTCAATATTATTTATAGTTTTTTTTTTAATAGTATTTTCATAAATAATATTGATTTATGCTGTTTTAATTCTATTTATTTATTATTTTATATTATTTTTTTCTTCAAATAAATAATATCCGATTGAAAATTTTAATCAAAATGAATCATTTATATTTTTCCAGCGACTTGGAAATATTTTAAAAATATTCCTTGCATGCGGTTGTTTTTTCCAAGATGACCAACCACCATTATTATAATGAATGGTGGTAAAATGTTTGAAATAATTCCAGACATCCATGATGCTGTTTACAAAATAAATTCATATCCCTACTCTTTAATATTTTCATATAGTTCCTTTATAAATTAATCAATTTTGTGGAAATTTGTCTCATAGCTTTAATTATAATAAAATCCTTATTTTATAAAGATTATTAAAATAATCAAAGAGAACTCTCTAGGTTTTTTGAAATGACATTTCAAATTTTTTGCCCCAATTTCTAGAACATTTATTTGTATTTTATAAATGCGTATTTCGACTACAATGTAGTCATCATCAGTATGAATTAGCTAATCGTTACTATCTCTGAGATATGGAGTCAGAGATATGTTGCTCGTTGATCAACGATAACTCAAAGTAAAAAAATATGTTTTATAATAAAATTCAACAATTTCAAAATTATTGTATTTTATTTACGAAACTGTAACGTAATTTTTTTGTGATATATTTTTTTTGTGTGATCGTTTACGAAATAAAATTGTTGCTCATTTTCATTACATTTAGACTAAGATCATAGAAATGTTTTACCAGTAGTAATAACCATATGGTGCACAGAAAATGCACGTTTTTTTTCTTCTTTTCGTTGTTTGAGATATGATTGTCAGAAAAATTCTTGCTGAGCCAGATTTTTTTTTTACATATTTATTTTGCTGGCGTGGTGAAAGTTTTTATTGGAAATTTCACAGGGAAAAATGTGATCAACCTTTGCTCCGTTATTAAGATTAAAGACGAAGGACATCCCTTTTCTGAAAATCTTAATGAAGACGAAGTTTTGGAAAGTTTTCTGTGCATATGCAGCCCTCCACAAAATTTTTGCCCACGGGCCTCCACATCGATAAATCCGGCGCTGCCCATAAAATACAAATAAATGTTCTAGGAATTGGGGCAAAAGATTTGAAATGTAATTCCTTATTTTATGTTGTAGATGGTTTTAATCACATGTTTCAAAAATTTATAATAATTCGGCGATATAATTTTAAATTTATAGTAAATTGTCGATTATAATTTTGTCTGTTTTTATGTCAAATGTAATTTTACTGTTTTGATTTATCCAACGTCAATATCAATATATTTTATCAGGTACGCGTTGTGTTCAGCTACCAAATATCAAAATATTTGGTAGCTGAAGAGACTGGATACAGGAGCGTAATTAGGGTGGGGAAGGCTGGGCACGTGCCCTGGGTGCCATCAAGGGGGGGGGGGGGCAAGAAAACGAAATTCACAACCTATTAAAAAAAAAATACAACCCAAATTCGCAAAAAAATAAATTCCCAAAGTCTTTTGAGGATGATTTAATTCTTATTGTACATTTCTTCCAGAACGCGGATGTTATGTATAGTGCATACATTACATTACAATATTAGTAAAATTTGTAAAACTTAATATTTACATGTGAAATTTTGATCCTAATTCGTTTTGTGAAACTAAACTTTATGCCACTAATTTCGTAAGTAATGCTAGTCGGGCTTAAAAAGATACCTCTATCAAACAATTGGAATCCAATTGAAGTCCGTAAACCACGTGAGCGGTGCAGTTCGAATTTGACACATTGTTCGTAGCAGATGTAGTATTTTTGGTTACATTACAAACGAAGTGATCAATATTTGTAGGATATCCTAGGAAAAAAAAATTAAAAAAATGTGTGGGTATCTGTTTTCAAAATAATTTACAAAGGGAAAGGGGCGCAGTTTGGATGCGTGTCCTGGGCGCCGTTTTACGTCGCTACGCCCCTGACTGGATATGGTCGCTTATGATGCAAAATAATTTTCTTAAAACAGAAATGAATTAGGATTTTGTATCCGTCGCAAAACGATTATTAAAAATAAATGTTTCGCGTAATTTCCATACAGGCCCTACAATTGCGATCATCGCAGAGATACCCAAGTTATGAGGGTGGTTGTTCAATCTACAGTGTCCTGTCAAGAGCCTCACCACCCTTCTCAACTGCATTCTATCGAGTTTCGACTGAACACAGTCTAGTGGTCTAGCTGTGCTTATGCACAACTTGATCTGTTGTATGCCCTGCGCAAAGTACCAGTAATCGAGATGAGCTTGTCGCATCCACCCCTTGATTAAATTACAGAGCGTCTGGCTATGGGAATGACAGGCTCAGGCGAAAGGGGCGTTTGAGATGACCCCTCTCGTGCCTAAAAATTGAAGATAGTTATCATTATTTATAAATTTGTGCAGAGCTTTTCAAAATAAATTTGATATTAGTTTATTGAAATTGAAGTACTCTCATATTTTTCTTAAAATCTACGCTTTTTTGTGTAACAGTTGTTTTCTGAGAAATATTTTAACATAAAGAAATTAGACATATAGACCTTTCAGAAAAATTAGTTGAGTGTCCAAGAAATGATTCAAAAAGCTCCCTTTTTTCTATGGTTACAGTAAAATTAAAATCTTAATTTTCTTCCTATGTAGATACCTTTGCATACGGTATACATTTCCGCTAGATACCTCATATCATTATTTATCGGGCAAAATATATATTTGCCTCAGATCCTCTTGTTTTGCTTGTTATTTAATTATTAAATTATTTCTAGAGTAGGATCCTCACATTTGGTACCAGACCAGGGACAATTCTCAGTGCTTATCCAATAAAGTTGATTGTATTGGTAGAAATATATTGAATATGCTTTTGGCATCTCGTTAACCGCATCATGTTTTGGGTTCGACTTTTTATCTTATATTCACACTCAACCATATTCGAGTTCGATAATTTATGGTCTAATTCATTTGTACTTTAAATACTCTCGAAACCGATTTCCTTTCAAGTCAAAACAATTAAATCAACACAGTAAAAATTACAAACTTCTGTGTAAAATTATTTTGTTGTACAAAAATATAAAAATTTTGCGTGTAAAGTATAATTGTAAATTTATTAAAATTAATTTCGGATTAAAATAAGGATTACTACTTGTGTTGCAATGAAACTCAAACAAGATTTTTGTGAGTGAAAATATTTGTAAAAAAATATGTACCTATTTGACGCTTTTCTAAATGTGTTTTCCCATAAAATATAATAATTATGTTTTGGCATAAATTAACTATATTGATTTTATATATTCAAATAAATTGATGATTGTGTTCCTATATACCTATTATAATTAATTCATTAATTATTCAATATTATTATTTGTAAATATGTTTTTTTTTTATTAGTAAATTATGTATAATCGTCGGATAAAAGTTTTAAAAGAATACGAATAAAATCATTATGTAAATATTATAAATGTAAGAGAACTGAAAAAAAAAAATGTAAAGACTTTTTATTTATTAAAAATAATAATAATTATTATAAATATTTATATTGTAAATATTATTTTATTTTAGTGTTGCATGTTATTCCTTTTCATTTTCAGGTGGTGTCTGCGGCTGCCTTATAGTTGACAGATATTGTGATAAGTGTTATATAAAACAAAATTGTTTGAAACACGTTACGTTTCATTCATTAAGTGTTTCAATAAAGATTATCAAGATAATCGAAGAGAACTCTAGGTTTTTTGAAATTTTATTTCAAATTTTGCCCTAATTCCTAGAACAATTATTTGTATTTTATAAATACGTATTTCGACTACAAAGTATCGTCATCAACAGTATGAATTAGCTAATCGTAACTATATCTCCGGGATATAGAGTTAAAGATATGTTTTTTATTTTATATTAATTCCTGAATTCATTTGGGGGACGTAGGGCCGCAACAAATGCCTTCCACCGTACTCGATTCTGGGCCATTTGCTTTATTTCTCTCCAAGTTTTTCCTTTTTCTTCTATCGCTTTCTCGACTGACCTCTTCCAGGTTATCTTGGGTCTTCCACGTTTTCTGCTTCCTTGGGAGTTCCAGCCTAGGGCTTGTCTGCTGATGGTGTTACATGGCCTTCTTACAGTGTGGCCAATCCACCCAAACTTTCTTTTCTTTATTGTTTCGTTGATAGGGCTTCGGTTCGCTCTCCTCATCAATTCCTCGTTCGTAATTCTTTGTGGCCAGTGTATATTGATGATAGTTCTGAGACATTTGTTTGTGAATAACTGTAATTTATTTGCGATCGTTTTTATCACTTTTCACGTCTGGCAACAATACAAAAGGACTGAATTTACATTTTATAATAACGTATTTCGACTACAAAGTATAGTCATCATCAGTATGTATTAGATAATCATAACTATCTTCGGGATATGGAGTCAAAGATATGTTAGTCGTTGCTAATTTGGTGCGTGTCTCACTTATTTCGTTGCTAATTCATACTGTCGATTACTACTTTGTAGTTGAAATACGTATTTATAAAATACAAATAATTGTTCTAGGAATTGGGGCAAAATTTGAAATTTACGTTTTCCAAATCATTTTAGCGTTTACTTCAATGAAATTCGAATGTAATTAGTTTTTGTGATTCATATATTTGTTTTATTATATCATTTAGGAGTTTTTTGTGCTTGAATTCAGCAATCTTTTTAGAGACCTGTAAGCGGTTAAGTAATTGCCTTATTTATGGAGGGGAGAGAGTATAAATGAGATCTAGTGAACTAAACATTTTATTCTAAGGTACTGTTGCCTAACCAGGTTCGACTCCTAATATAACCCAGTCATGAAAAATCGTTATTGAAATTGTTGAAATAACCAACACATAAGCAGAAACATCAACAGACAAAATTCATTTTTAGTCGAATGCGTTTTCGGTTAGCCAGCAATGAGACGATACTCTGTTTATAATATTGAATAATCACTTTTTTGAAATTTTTGGTGAATAAAGTGGTGTTTTTTGTTTTGTTTTTACTAACGGATCTAAAATTTTAAGGGTTTCATCATTTAAATCAAGGGAGATCCTATTGATTACTTTCTTCATTTGTTTTGAATATTTTTGACATCGCTTGTTACTGCCCATAATAAGGCCCACTTGATTGTATCCTAAGGAGGCTTTCTCAAGAGTAATAAGTTTAACATTTTTTGTTAACCAATTTGAATAAACTTCCGCTTTAATAGCATGTTTTATAAATTATAGGTAATATAAATTAAAATAATTTTTTGTTATATTCCATGCAAACAAATATAGTTTCTTAGTTCATTTCGCCATTTTTTCCTTTTGCTAGCAAAGTTTGAACTTTTTCTAAGACCCCAAATATGGTGCAGGTTGGTTTATGAATAGTGTTTCACGAGGCACGAGGCGAGGCGAGGTTTTGGTATCACCTCGCCTCGCTTTTTTAAATATCAACCTCGGCCGAGGCAGAATGTTGACTAGCCTCGCCTCGCCTCGGTTGGAGTAGCTATCGGCCAAGGCGAGGCGAGGATGATAGCTAAATATAGCTAGATGATAGCTAAAATTTGGTATATCTCTCTTCATATTGAAAAAATCGAAAAACACATAAGAAGTAAAGTTAAAGAAAATTAGTTTTACTATAAAGCATGTTTTTAAAAATGTTTTTTTTAATAGAAACTTACTTAAAAATAACTAAATACTATACCAGAGAAATGAGGATATTTTAGTTATTTTAATTTTTTGTTTTAATGTAGTTTGTATTTTTAATTCGGCTGAATTTTGTGCGAAGTTCATGAATATTAAAGAAGAAAATAAATTTGATTTGACCAAAGTCTTTTAAAGTTATTTTCATGTTTGTTGAAAAGAGTCTAAGTATTACTTCCCGGACGCTAATTCCCGGACGCTAATTCCATTCGTATTTTTTTATTTTTTTATTATTCACTTTTTTTTTTCATTCTTATTGTTTTACATAGTCGATTGTTGTCGTAATTAAAATTATACGCTCGGGTAGGGCATCTGTTGACTCTCCGACAACTCACGATCAGTGCAAGCTACCACATTTACTATCGCGCGTTCTTCAAGTGGTGTGGATCTTTTGCGCCAGCACAAGGCCAGTATACTACACCACTTTTTACTGCTCAAAATTTGTATTTATAGTATTATAGGTAATTGTTGAATGTAGCCTGGCTAAAGCCGCCATATTGGAATATAACGTAATGAGTAACTTAATCAATACTCAATGCACAGGGTGGTCCGTAATTCACGGACACAACTGAAGGTATGAATTCAACTGAAGGTACGAAAAGTTCTATACCATTTTTTAATCAGACGCATGGGTAATTAATTATTAATTAAAATAAGTAACCAATCAGAGGCGGGCACTGGGTTACGACAGACACACGTACATGTATTCTCCACTAACATACTTACAAACACTCACTCACACACGCTATCGGGCGCTTCTGATTGGTTACTTATTTTAATTAATAACTAATTATCACTGCGTCTGATTAAAAAATGGTAAAGGACTTTTCGTCTCAGAATTCAATTTTCTATCCATACTTTCAGTTGTGTCCGGGACTTACGGGACACTCTGTGTATATTTTTTAAACGCACAATATATGTAGTGTACCCTATGGGAATAGGCCAACATGAATGAATTAAACGTTTTAAATAATATAAATTTTTGCTTTACCATTCGTTACTTTTCTACAATATACTTATTTTTATGGTCTACACCAATTGGCGTAAAGTACACATTTACCATCGCGCGCTCTTGGAGTGGTGTGGACCTTTTGCGCCAGTACAAGGCCACTATACTACACCACTTTTTACTGCTCAAAATTTGTATTTATAGTATTATAGGTAATTGTTGAATGTAGCCTGGCTAAAGCCGCCGTGTTGGAATATAACGTAATGAGTAACGTAATGAGTACTTTCACCATTATATGTGTGGCATATTTTCAGTTGCCCGATTAAGATGAATCCTTAGTTAACTTGGTAACTTTGTAAAGAACTGTACCGGAAATGAAAATCAAATCGAAATTTTGTAAAAGGAAGAGCACTTTTTGAGTCAATTATACTATTGAGAACTGACCTGAAGGCGGGATTTAAAAAATATGGTTGACTATTGTGTGCAACGAAAGAGTAATCAATTTGTTTACATTTAGTAATCTTAATTATTTTAATAAATTATGTCAAATAATTATTTTAATATAAATTTAGATTGTTGCAAACCACATTTTTTTATATTTTAAATTTATTGACAAATAGATTTTTCCAAAATTTTGTTGATGCAAGTATTTCTTTTGAAACTAGAAACTATATTAAAGAAACTATAAAATATCTATAACTTTGGAACGGTTTGGAATTTCGAACTTCCGATAGTTTTTCTGGAGTCATTAAGAAAAATTTACCAAAGATATTCATCATTGTTTTGCTATTTTCTCCAAACAATTAGGACAAACACACGACATATTTGCTTTTTTATATATAGAAGATTATACTGCACCCTAAACGTGGTTTCATTTTAACCACCAGAGGTCTTGAACGGTGCTCAGTTACCAATACGTCTTTAAATTATCATGATTAATTTAAAATAAAATGACACTCACGTCATTGAATATCGCTTTATAACTTCATGAAAATCTTCTTAATCATGAAAAAAAATTATTTTACTGATAATACTAATAATCGATTAACATATTAATGACAAAGAATGTTATCGCAGTCATTTTACAACTAATAGTTTTATAGTAAATTAATCATTTTACACATTTCAACACGTGAGTGATTAGCGCGCCAATCGATAACGCGTGTGGAACATTAAAAATCAAATAATAATTAAAAAATATTAATTTTCGAATATATATAATTAGTGATAAGGTGAAACAAACATAATGATTAAAATTAATGACGCAATACATAATATTTTTATTACATATTTATTACGCCACATATATTTTTAGTGACATGTATATATATATATGTTAGTTGTATTTCCTCGAATGTAATTTGAACTATTTGTTTTGACACTACTACCCATTTTCAATCACTTCTCAAAAATGTATACAGAATATTTTTTACTATTTCTTGCATTATTACCTAATTGTTATGCGTTATTTTAAATCTTTATTTTCAATTTCTATCAGAAGTGCAGGATAGTAAGGCTAAAACAAGAATTATACTAGATAGATAGATTGAGACATCTTGGGGTCTAAAAACTATTGCACTTCGACCTTATGGTCCATTGTGCTCCCCCTTCTACTTCAGTCCAACGAGATTCGCTTCTCCCATATGCTGGCAATAGCCTGGAGTTTGCTTATCAGGTCCTCCCGAAGGTTCATATATTCGGGGTGAGATGCACCGAATATTCTGTATCTGCTGTACCCAAGAGGTTCGCAGTCAAATATAATGTGGCTGGATGTTTCTTCCTCGCCACACAATCTGAACATAATGGACACGTTATGAAGTCCCATTGTGTGCAGATCATTGTGTAATGAATCCGGTAACCCTCCGCAGTTGCATCCTGTTCAGCCTCAGTGCATCGATAGATAGCCTCTGTGCTACACTCTGAAGCAGTACCTTCCCGAGCTTCTGTCTCGGTACTTTATCCCAGTGATCACGATGTTTAGCATTTGACCACTCGTTGATCACCAGTTTACGTGCAGTCCTTGGAATTCCTAAAATAAGCTCTGAGCCAATGAAGGGTATTCCGACTCCCTTCTTTACTAAGGTATCAGCTTTTTTGTTTCCTTCGAAACCACTGTGACCCGGCACCCAGATCAATTTAACATTGTTCCGTTTTGCCAGTTTCAGAGGTTCCTCCAGACAATCCTTGACTACCCTAGAGGTGACCTCAGCTCCAGACAGGTTTCATACTGAAAAGCGTTTGATTTGTTAAAAAATACACTAAATTAGGGACTCAATAATTTTTCGGAGCACTACTAGGCAAAGAAAATATTCGCTGGATTATAAGTGAAAGTCTGTATAAAATTGAAAAATACAAAAAAATAGATAGATTTCGTCTCACATGACTCGTAAATATACTCGGAATTATAGATAACGCATATTAGAGGTAAGCTCGCGTCGAAAGGAATCCAACGAGCTTAAAATTCTAGTGCCGAACAGTGACAGTTCAAACGTCTACGGATCATGTGCAGAACGTTTTCACCAGAAATCTACGGCATGGACCCGAACTGCGCCTTTCTTATTTTTTTTGAGTTCGAGTCGCTTTCGTATTGTAGCCAGTCTATGCAGAATCCTTTTGAAGGCACAAACAGAAGTCTGCAAGCATAGCTGGTTCCTATCTACCCTGATAACGCATCTTAAATAAGTGATGAGAATTTACAAAAACGCGCGTGGCCCTTTGTACGATTTAAGAGTCGTGTAAATATTTCGTGGCCCTTTGTACGCAGAAAATAAATATTTTTATGACTACCCTGAAATAAGTGCTGCGAAGAGTAAATAAAACAAAACAATAGTAATTTATGCTATGAGATTTTATATCAAAATAAAATCATGTTTTGTTTTGTATACTAGGTGTACCTAATACGAATCAGTATTCGATATATCGCTGAATTTTTAGTGTTACATATAGGGTTACCAGAAAAACTTTTGATATTTAGAAAGTAAACTTTCGTTACTTTTTCCTAGCTTTGAAAAAAACAGACTCCGTTTTCTTATTGTAGAGAAAAATCGGAAAGCATTAATTCTACCATAAATTCGAACGGTAATTTGCCAAATGTCTGTCGTTTTCGTATCTCGATAAAATATTTGTATATGTGTACTCAGGCGAGCTACTCATGGGCAGATGGCGTAGCTCCCTAATGTCTTTCCTGCTTTTTTCTTTCTTGTTTAAATAACTTGAAGATTGTTCTTATTCATCAACTGAATAGGAAGTAATATAACATAAAACTTTGTTGATATATTTTTATATTCTCTCATTGTTCGAGTTCTATAATAACCGAATTGTCGCCAAATTAAAATAGAGTATGAAGTCCCAAAGTACTAATGGATGGTTAAATAATTGTGTCATTATATATTGTTCCGAATACTTGGAGCCACAGTGGTAATGAAGAATCTGCAACTAATGATATAAAGAGGCAAATGAACAGCTCATCAGCGGTACATCAGCCGCTCAGTTCTCCATTTTCCATCGCAATTTCAGTTGTTTTAAAACGCGCATTCAAGTAAGCATGCTTATTCTAAAGGTTGATCAATATAAGTCTTTAAAAAATGTCTATTATTTGACCATTTCTATTTGCACTAATATTGTTTTGGTAAATATTGATATATAAGTGAATGTTGATAAACAAAAGAACTGTTTCAAATTAGTATACAATACAACCTTGACATTCGGTCTTAAATTACCAAACCTATTGAAAATAATTTATCAAATGTCTGTAAACAATTCAGTTTCTATTTCTTATATATATATATATATATATATATATATATATATATATATATATACAGGGTGAATCGAAGAAGGTGGATAATAGCACACATCTCCACTTCCTTCCAAGATTCTCCCATTTTTTGACTACACCGAATAGAATACAATACATTATAAAAAAACGAAGACCACTCAAAGACATTATATAAGTCACAACCAAAGCATTCAAAACAATGAGCGCACAAAAATAAATCGGATAGGCTCCTTTCCAAATTAAAAATAATCAAAAAATATACAGTTTGAAAGATTAAATAACATAATATTATGGTACAACAAATTAATAATATACTTTATTTTTATAATTAAGTCAAAGTCAAGTTTTCGTTGTTTTTCTTTAGAAAATCTGACAGTATTTTGACAATCTGACAATATTTTGTTAACAATAGTCAATAGCCGACTGCCGCTATATAAATATTGACAATGAAAATAACATTAAAAATATAATTGACACATTTTCTAAAGAAAAACAACGAAAACTTGACTTTGACTTGATTATAAAAATAAAGTATATTATTAATTTGTTGTATCATAATATTATGATATTTTATTCCTTTAATTGTTATAAAATTTAACTTTGTTCCTTAAGCTACAACTTACGTATATATGCGCCCCCCGTGAAAAATTTCTAGATTCGCCCCTGGAGTACTGGGGAATCATAAAATATGTAAATTATTGTTTTTAACAAGTATTATGTTAACTAGTATTTAACAAGTATTATGTTTCCCTAATCGTTCCAACTGTATATTTTTTCCCACCTGTCCTTACGTTCCTGGATTTGATTATATTGAATTTGGAAAGGAGCCCGGCCGCTATATTTTTGGGCGCACATTGTTTTGAGTGTTTTGGTTGTAGGTTATATTATGTCTTGGGGTGGTCTTCGTTTTATTATAATGTATTGTATTCCATTGGATGTTGTAGAAAAATGGGAGAATCGTGGAAGGAAGTGGAGGTGTGTGCTATTATCCACCTGCTTCGACTCACCCTGTATATATACATATAAATATAAATATATGACATATATATGGTTATAATTTACACTTTGATAGATAACAAAAACAAATTCAAATTCCTTATCATTCATTATTTTCTCATAAATTTAACAATACATTCTAACAGTAGTAAGCGATGATAAGCTTTAGGGCAAATTGGCATATGACCATGGGTATCCTCTAAACATCACTATGAATATGTATTCAATACATTAAAATATATTTAGTAAGTTGTTTATTTAATATACGATAAATATTGAATAGTTTGTATATAACAATTTCAGTTGAGAATATTTTCTTGTTTCATACGTTTTATAGGGCCATTTTCCAGTAGTAGGGTTTTAGTTTTTTTGTCAACATATGGGAGAAGTGAGTCTCGTCGGACGGAAGTGGAAGGGGGGAAACAATGGACCATACGGTCGAAGTGCAATACTTTTTAGACCCCAAGATGTATCTATCTATCTATCTATCTATCTTTAGTTTTTGAACTCTTTTTTTATTTAAATTATTTTGGGGTTATAATTTTGTTATAAATTATTGAACATACACTCCCATTCAAAATATTTGAACAAGAAAGTCACATTCTAAGCATATATATTACTGAATATATGTATTACATTACGTACAGTAACACTTAAAATGTTTCTACTAGTTCATTTTTGCTGAACTTATGTACATACATACATATTCAATTTATATCCCAATTATTCCCAGTTATCGGGTGCATGCAAGCAAAGCCACGAGCAACAGCTAACAAACAATAATATTTATTTTGGAAATGTGCTAATTAAGCCCTTTCATTTGATACCCAACTCGGCATAATTTTTTTTAGTTTTATGTCCTCTATTGGGCACCATATTCAATTTAAATTATTATGGGGTTCCTAATTTTTAACTTATTATATATGTAGGTATTTTGGGTAGGTTTGAAGATAAAATATGTTTGGTTCACATCTGTGGCGTTATTTTAGAAATCATTCCCAATTATCGGGTGTATGCAAGCAAAGCCGCAAACGACAGCTAACTTTATATATATATATATTTAAAATGTACTAATTAAGCCCTTTCATTTGATACCCAACACGGGATCATTAAATAAATTTATTTATTTATTTGACAACTTTATGTACTCTAGATTGAACTAAATGTGACATCATATAACCTATAATAACCTATAACATATAACGATCAAGACGCTTCTAACATCACCTCATTTGCCAAATTATGATAAGTAGTTTAGAAGTTATGAAGTTTAGAAATTATTCCCAATTATCGAGTGCACGCAGCAAAGCTTCAAGCGACAGCTAACTTTATGTATATATTTTTGAAATGTGCTAATTAAGACTTTTTATTTGATAACCAACAATTGACCTTTCATTAAACTTTTTTATTTATTTCACGACTTTATGTCCTCTAGAGGGCGCCGTATTTAATTTAATGTGACGTCACATAGCTTAGACAGCGGACAATCAAGACGCTTCTAACGATACCTTATTTGTCAAATTATTAACCCGACTTCAAAAAAGGAGGATGGTTCTCAATTCGTCTGTATTTTTATTTTTATTTTTTATGTTTGTCACCTCAGAACTCCGTCATTTATGAACCGATTTAGAATTTTTGTTTTGTTTTGAAGGGTTTGGTTTCCCATTGGTCCCATTGTCACCAAATCGCATTCTGATGAGGGGATCTCCGGGAAATCGAGGAAAATCCTTATTTTATATGTGATAACCGATTTCTGCAAAATTTTTTTTTTTTTGAAAGGGTATACTGATTCATAATGGGAAAATAAAAAAAATTTTTTACAAAAAAAAAACCGACCCCAAAAAAAAAAATTTTTACGAAAAAAAAAACAAAATGCTTGTAAAAAAAACTGAAAATCTGTTATAAAAAAATGCACTAAGAATTATAAAAAAAAACGGGTAAAAAAAAAAGAGTTATAAAAAAATTCACTACAAATAAGTTGGTCGTTTAATAGGTCTACCCATATTTAGACAAATAAAATCAGTTATAGAACTTCAAAGTCACTAAAAAGCGAGAAATAAAACCTATTTTGACAAAATGGAAACCCGACTTAACCCGACTACGCGAAGCAAGGAGAAAGGTTATGAGTTTGGCACGATCTATATATGTTCATCTGTTCAACTACTTATCATAAAACCTATTTTGACAAAATGGAAACCCGACTTCTAAAATCAAATATTCTATAACAAAAGATGCACTAAAAAGTAAAAAAATAATTGCATATTCTTGTGCCAATTTTAGTTCACCAAAGCAAAAATTTTTAAATATATATATATGTACAATTATTGTTATTTTTGGAGGCGGTGTCCAAAAGTTATGTGAATTTCTCTATGCTGACACCGCCTCCAAAAATAACAATAATTGTACATATATATTTAAAAATTTTTGCTTTGGTGAACTAAAATTGGCACAAGAATATCTTTTGTTATAGAATATTTGATTTTAGAAGTCGGGTTTCCATTTTGTCAAAATAGGTTTTATGATAAGTAGTTGAACAGATGAACATATATACATCGTGCCAAAATCATAACCTTTCTCCTTGCTTTGCGTAGTCGGGTTAAAATAAAAGTCCCCCAGCCGCGCCTGCCTGTCTGTACCCGGTAAACTCAAAAACTACCGAAAGGATTTTCATACAGTTTTCACCAATGAACGGAGTGATTCATGAGGAAGGTTTAGGAGTATACTCATTGAGGTTTTGTGTAAATTGGCTAAAATATGACGATAATAGTTGAAGAAGTCGGAACAAATCATGCCGACATACAGTGCGCCGGCAAACAGTGCCCCGGCGAACTGTATCTAAGCACTGTACCCGGCCCTGTACCCGGTGCATCTTCTAAGCCTTAGAGTTGCTAATGGACATAATTATAGAATGTGCCAAAGTTTTGCACACTTATTCAGGATATTATTATACACTCACACTTAAAATTGGAACAAATCGATTGACTGTCTCAAACTCGAGAAAAACTTAAGTTCGAATAATTAACATGGGGAGCATTGGAGAGTACCCATTTTAAGCAGTATTTTTAAGAGTTTTTTTATATTTAATACAAAAACGACACTTAAAAATATCTTTTTAAAAAATAGGTATAAATTATTGGATTTGTTCTACGTATTAAAAAAAAAACAGAATTATTGACCGTCTCATTGTTTAGTTATTACAGCGTAAAGTGAAGCGTTTTATAAATAAATATACGTGACGGCATGCTGAACAAATACAACTTGACAATACTGTACGCCACTATACGTTGTACTATTCGAGTACATGTATGTAAACAAACAGTATATCAACTGGCGTAATATAAGCGACGTTACCGGATCGCAACTTAGAAAAATGTTAGATAGTATTTAGATATATGTATAGACAAGTATCGTCTGTGTAATGTGTCTACCGATACAGTCTTAGACTAAAATTACCTTAATGGGGCACAATTCAACCATAGGGTCCATTGTGATGCCTAAGGATGTGAGGATGTGAGTGGAGGACAAGGAATTATGTGTGTGGGCTAGGAATTGGTAGGATGTGCGGCTGCAGCCGACCTTCACAAGCATAGCCAGTTACTTCGTTCTTGTCCATACGCTGACAGTTTAGTCAATTAACCGCCCCCTTTTTTTACTTTTATTTTTTTAAATATTTGACAAACTGCCGATGTCGGGATTCGAACCCATAACCTTCCAGTTCCAAGTACACATAACGCCTTGACAAGCGTGGCTACTTAGCTGATACCTTAATGAGTAACTAAATTACTAAAATTAAAGGTAATACATTCCCTTCAAGATGTTACAAACTCTGTATACTTAAAATATGTAGTTATACAACTAAGGGTGATTAAGTTGGTTGAATAAATTGGTTCAAACAAGCTGTACAACATTTAGTTTTCACATAATAATGTCTGTGTGTGTGAGAGAGACTGACTCTGTGTGTGTTTATCATTTGGTGAAAAGCACAAACATTTACTAAAAAGCAAGTAACTTAATAATTCCTCTATAACGATCTAATATAGCAAGCAGCGTATGCTTTGTTTCTCAGGAAATATATTATACAATATACGATTTTATATTTAAAAAGTGTATTCAAGTTTTATACGAAAACGATAAAAACAATATGTTGAAAAATGAACGACATACCGGTTACATTTCAAATTTTGCCCCAATTCCTAGAACATTTGTTTGTATTTTAAAAATGCGTATTTCAACTACAATGTAGTCATCATCAGTATGAATTAGCTAATCGTAACTATCTCTGGGATATGGATTCAGAGATATGTTTCTTGTTGCTAATTTGGTGTGTGTCTCACAATGATATTAAAAAAGTTCTGTCTTTTATACGATTTGACTGAGGGTATGATCTGACCTGAGGATTATTTGAGTTGACTGACTAACGGATTAGGTATGTGAAGAGCTCCACCTATTGACGGTATCTATTGGTGACTATGCGGCGTTTGTTTTGTCACTAAAGTGAGGGTATCGAAGCTAACCTTGATATTTATGTATTCGATTTTTTTTTTTGAAAATGGTTTAATTTTGATTAAATCAGAATTTTGAATTGGGTCAGTCTAAATTCATTATCTGTTTTCTAATTCTGTGGGGTTTTGTACCGATTGTGGTTGTTCTCAATAACGTGCGCAGCTATACACGATTTTTCGGTTCTCCCAAATTTCACATGAGCCAGATGTTCTTTGATTCGAATTCCGATTTGGCGACGACTTTGTATTGACGTATTTATAAAATACAAACAAATGTTCTTGGAATTGGAGCAAAATTTGAAACGTAATTTCAAAAAACCAAGAGTTGATTTGATTATTTTAATAATCTTTAGGCATACCGGTTATATAATGGTAGATTTTTCCTTTAATTTAATAGAGATTAAGGTACTGTGGTCTAACAATGCCCGGCTCCAAACAAAGCCCAGGCATGAAAAATCGTTATTATAATTGTTGAAGTAACTCGAAATATCCAACATATAAGCAGAAACATCAATAGACAAAAAAGAGCAACACTTTTAGTTGAATGTGTTTTCGTTTGGACAACAAACCCATGTTTATCAGTGATGTAACAATGAGACCCTCCTTTTATAATATTGAACAATCACTTCTATGAAGTTTTTAGTGAAGAAAGGAGTATTTGTTTTTGTTTATACTATTGGATCTTAATATACAAGCGTTCCATCATTGGAAGCAATGGGAATTTTATTGATTTCTTTCATCATTTGTTATACTAAATTTAACTTTTTTAGCGAATTTCCTCCAAAGGAAATGTAGCTATTGTTTTTGTGTCAATGTTGAAATTTCGTAAAAATTTCTTCAAATGTCCATCGATCCTACCTACTAGATGTTAAAAATCACTATCGCTAAAATTTATGAAACACAAAATTTGGCATATCCCTTAATATTCGAAAAATAGAAAATTTTATAAGAAGTAAAGTTGTAGGTACTTAGTTTGACTATCATTTTGTTTCTTATCATTTTTCTGTTACACTAATATTACAGAAATGTATTATGTTACAAACATATTTACAATTAGGCAATGAAAAATTATTAGGCAATGAATTGTAGCAAACATGATTTTCTACAACTTTACTCTTTATATATTTTTCGATTGTTCAAATATTAAGAGAGATATTTTATATTATGTGTTTTCTTCTTTCTCTATGCCATTGTAGCGGTATCGCTTCTTCATTAAATTATTATTATAATTTTGTTCATCATTTTTATCTGTTGCATAACAACTATAACTTCCCTCTATTATCACGGTTGCTTTGAATGTTAACAACCATGGTAATTTACATATTAAAATAATAACATTTCATAAATCAAATCAATAAAGATCAATTATATCTTTTACATTTTGTGATTAAAAATAAAATACCATTTCGATATTTTTGTTTAGACATTTAGAGAACAATAAGTAAACAGTTACAGGGATTTGAGGATATTTTAAAATTAAAATATAATGATAATTTTTAACCCGACTTCAAAAAGGTTATCAATTCGTGTGAATTTTTTTTTAATGTTTGTTATCTCAGAACTCCGTTATTTATTAAGCGATTTGGATTTTTTTTTGTTTTAAAGGGTTGACTTTCAGATTGCTCCCATTGTCATCAAATCGCATTCTGATGAGGGGATCCCATAGATATCGAGGTAAATCTTCATTTTATATGTATGATCACCGATTTCTCCGTCAATTGTTCATCGATTTTGAAATTTTTTTTGGTTTGAAAGGGTATAGTCATTCATAATGGAAAAATAAGAAACTTTTTTTAAAAACCTTCAAATACAAAAATTTCTTACAAAAAAAAACCGACTCTAAAAAAAGTTTTTACGAAAAAAAAACAAAACGCATCTAAAAAAATCTGCTATGGAAAAATGCACTAAAAATTTCACAAAAAAAAAACAGACTCCAAAAATAAAAATATTTGATTTGAAAAAAATGGATATTTATTGGTAAATTGAAGTAAATAATTGACGCAATTATTTTTTACTTTTTAGTGCACTTTTTCATAATTTTTCTGGATCCAACACACATTTTAATTATGAAATAGAAGAATATTAAGTAAGCTGTTGCGAAAAATATTTAAGAAAACTATATTTTTCTCCTTGGAAAAAGAAGGAGTTTTTTTTTTCTCTAAGTACAAATAATTTAGTTCGATTTATTTTTTTCTTTAACTAAGTTTTTTTTTTTAAGTCGAAAACTGAAAAGAAACTAAGAGCTGCTTTTATTTAAAGTTTTTCTTTTTTTTATTCAAAAAATTGGAAAAAATTATTAGATATAATTTAATAAAAAATCAAAAGTCTAAATTGAATGTTTTTATAACATAAATAGCATCACAAATAAATAATTTTGTAAAAACAAGATTAAGTAAACAGAATAAGCAAGTTTATGTATTGTAAAATTGTGTATAGATTTTGAATTCACACTGGCCGTGTTCATTAAGTCGGTAGTTAAATATCAACCAAGCGGGGTGTGATTATGGTTCAAACATTGGAGAGGTATTATAATTTTTAATTAATTTTATAAATAATCTGAACACTCCGATTACGTCCATGGTTGTTGATAAACTAAAATATTCTAGAAGTCTCCATACGAAAATATATTGTCAAAAAAAAAATTTATGCAAAAAAACAACCATGTTCTCGAAAGATCTTTGACGGGTATATAAACCGGTGACCAGTGTTGATTCAAATCAGGTTAAAATCGACTGTTGTTTGATTCGGTTAAAAGTATATAATTAACTATTGTTCGACTCAGATCAAGTTAAAGTTGGCATTTGTACAAGTAATTCAAAGTTTGACATTGTGTTGAAAAATATAAAAAAATTGTTGAAAAAGAAATTGAATTCTAATAATTTTTAAAAGTTTTTTTTACCTTATAGCTCTGTTCCTACATATAAAATATTATACAGGGTTTCCTAAAAGTTTAGACACGACATTATAAATCATTTCAGGTGGTTCTAACTAAAAATTTTCAAACGGAAACTTATAGTAATTTTACAGGATAAATTTTTCAGTTAAATTTTTTAAGGTCAGTGAATAGAGATCTGAAAATATTCAAGGAAAGTAGGATCAATCCTTTCTTACAGTATCACAAGCAAAGTTTCTAAGAGTCTGATTTATCTATAATATAAAGCAAAATAATAAATTACCTTGGAATCCAGTTCCGTGTCATAAAAATTATTAGATAAGAAATTTTTGACCTTGATTAAAATAAAATACAAAGTAGCGAATTTTATTCGCATTTAAAAAGGCAACAAGTAATGTTTTGTGTTAGAAAAAGGGTGTTATCCTTAAAACCCGTACACGAGTATAAATTAGACTAAACTATTTTTAAGTATATATAAGAACTTCAAGATCGCGCTTGCTTTTAATATAGTTTCTAATCTGGATTTTTTGTAATTTATCAATCAATATTTGATAACAACTTTGGTATACGATACTCATGTTCCAACGTTATTCAGGCCCCTAGAAGTTGCTCAAAAAGACTTCTCCCCTCAAAACTTATCACTGTTGTTCATTCCAAATTTAAGCTTCCAAAATTGTTTTTATTGACTTTGAAAAGAAAGTTGCTGAGGCACGCTCCGTAGTCGAAGATATTTTTTTCTCAATGGTTTTTTTTGTCAGAACACAGAAACATATTAGATTGTTGATGATGCAAGATTTTTTATTTATCGGAGTGTATCAATCTATCCTGATTGACAGAGTTATTATACAGGTTCAGCTAATTTTCTGTATATTAGATTCATTTAAGGCAGAGGTGGGCACAGACAGCTCGTCTGAGCCTTACGAGCTCTCCATAAGCTGGGTGAGAGTAAGTAAAGAAGGTATGTTTTGAAGCAAGACGGAACGATGTTTCAATACAGGTTGTCCTACCGATTATTGCCCAATAATTTATTCAATCAATTTAGAAATAGTTTTATAAAATATTTATTGTTTAAATAATATCTTTTACAGTATGGAGAGATACACCAAAAAACATAATAATAATAATAATAACAATAATGATAATAATAACAATAATAATAATCTGAACTTATCCAAGACTGCTTGCGATGTCTTCTCCATTATTAAATTCACTACTTTTATTTTTTTTGAAAAACAAATTATGCGAAAAATAATTTCGACTACTACAAATAAGACTTTTCACTTTTTCAATTCAAAGTAGACTAACTCGAAGAACTCAAATTCCCACTTTATGTAAAATTTAACTTAATTCATCAAATTCCCATGACACTATACTGAGCATACTCCATACGAAGAAAAAATAATTAAATCAGGTAAATAATTCTTTATTAGTTCTCGGATATGAATAGTAAAATATTTAGACAAATCATTTGAAATTTCCAAAACTTTAATTCTATTTAAAATTATCCTTTGCAAAAATTTCCCTCTTTTATTACAATGGTCCAGCGGTAAACTTAAAGGTTCAAAAGATTTATATATATTTTTTATATATTTTTATTTTATTCATACACAAATATGATATATACTAAAAAGGTACATTTAATGACCCTAATTACCAGCCCAAAATTCCAGAGTATGTATTGAATGATTGCTTGTATTATTTACTTTGTATAATAGTGACCATAAAAAAGATTTGGTATTATTATATTTTTTTCAGAAAATGTTTTAATTAAAAAAAGAAAATATTAATAATTGGTAGGTTACCCTGTATTAACTCTATCTCTCTTCCCTACCTCTCACTCAGAGCTTGGCCGAGTCATCTCCTGCTCATCTCTGATTTAAGGTGCCTCCCGATCGCTAAAATTTACGAAGAGTTTAAAAATTGGACTATAAGGAATTAAATGAATTAAGAAGTAAATTTAAAAAACCGACAATAATATGAAACATAATAAGAACTTCCCGTTACCTCCACCAAATTTATATGTAAAATTTTAATGTTAATGATATATACGTCATTTTCGAAAAGAGCTGATAATTTTCAAACGACTTAAATTTACGATTAATGACGGATTTTTATCAAATATTTTTAGCTAAGGGAGCCAGGCTATCTGATAAAAAAAAAATCGCATTCAATTCGGTCACCGTGTTTGAGATCTCAGACCTACTCACAGACAGACATGCTTCTTTTTGCGTCGGTAGGATCCGTACACAATCAAACAGTTTGCGCAACAACCCTGTGCAACATTATGCTTGTGAAAACCTCATTTTATTTTGGCAAACACCCATACACGATTATACCACTTGACAAGCGCAGACATGTTGCGCAACAAACATCGATCCCGGCAGATTTCTTTAAAACCGTTGTGCAACAACTCAACCAATACCATGCACCATAAAATTGTTTGCGCAAATAGGTTGTTGTAAAAATTGTTTGATCGTGTACAACTACCTTAAATCCATTTTTGAAAAAAAGCATTTCTCAGTTAAATATGATGTTGCACACTTGAATGGATTACTGAATGAATCCCTATTTTGATCAATCAACTTTCAACCCTTTTGTATACCGGAAAGTTATAAATGTACAAGGCATTAAATTAACCTTTTCTGAACATTTCATACATGATCTTATTGCCATCGTAATAAAATCTAATTACCATTTCAAATGTTAGTATATTATATATATATATATATATATATATATATATATATATATATATATATATATATATATATATATATACATATATATATAATATATATATATATATATATATATATATATATATATATATATATCAAATATTATATATATATATATAACATTATTTATTGGAAGAAAATATACGGGTACAAAAGTTTCATATTAAATTTTATAATATTGTGTAAAGGTTTTACTACAATTTGAACTTTGCACAGGTGTACCCAAAACCTTACGAATTACAGAGTTTTAATACGACTGTACAATCAACTCGATCAGTGGCATTCCTTTTTCCAAATTTTACAGTTGATTAGTGGCAAATCTATTCATTTTTTGGAACATTGCTTAGAGTTGTTAGTCCCTATGTTTTTATAATAACCTTTAATCGAAACATTTTTTCGCGAATTAAATAGATTCAGCACGAATCGATCGCAAAAATTTAAAAAAAGGAACGCCTTTTATGGAGTTAATAGTAGTTTTTCCAAAAATTATGATGTTATAAAACAATTTTTGTTGAATTATAATTATTAACCTTGATGAATAAATGTTTAAAATTCGATATTTGATGTTTAAGTATCCGATCAAAAACATAAATGTAAAAAAGGGCCGAGTTTTCGGGGAGATACTTCATAAAATAGTTGCGACTTAAAAAGTGATGATAATTTCGGTCCTTTAATGGGATAAAGGACCGAAATTATTTACCAAGTAAATAGCTAGGTAAACTATTTACCAAGAGACTTTATGAGGGATGAATTGATTAAATGTAAAAAAAAATTTGGTTTAAATTTATTTCGTAAGTTTTCCGTTAGTATGTTTTTAAAATTTAATAACTTGGCAAGTTATTCTTTCTTTTGTTTCAAATATTTTAAAACTTTCCGCGTTATAAAATTTTAAAAACATACTAGAGGAAAACTGACGAAATAAATTTAAATCAAATTATAAATTTAATTCAGATATCAGATAGACATATATGGACTTACAATGTTAATTTTATCAAAACAATATATGCAAAAAATTCGTTACGCAGGAGCTGCGTCAACTTAGCGAATTTCCTTAGAATTCATAAATCAGTCTCTAGTGGTCATAATTTAAGTGTGGATAAATGAAATATAATATCTATTATGACTTTAATATTTGCAAAAATTAAATTTATTAATAGCTAAAATAGAACGATATATAACGATTATAGTTTATAGTTACTATGGAAACGAGAATCAAAATTTTTTACAAGAAAATATATTTCGTGTATTCGTGTCAAACAAACACAAAATATTAAATATATCTCTTAATATTAGATAAATCGAAAAATGTACAAAGAGTAAAGTTGTAGAAAATCGAGTTTGCTACAATTCATTACTTGATCATTTTTCTCAAACTCGAATGTGAACAGAGATATTTAGAATTTTAACTTTCAATCTTTAATTGTAAATATTTCTGTAAATATTAGTGTAACAGAAAAATGATTAGAAACAAAATTACAGTAAAACTTAGTACCTACAACTTAACTCTTGATAAATTTTTCGATTTTTCAAATATTAAGGGAGATAGTCAAATTTTGTGTTTCCCCTCCCTCTAAACCCCCTTTCCCCTCGTCCGATTTTACCCATTGACCTTTAGAATACCAAACGCGACTCAAATACCAAATTTCATTCCAATCGGAATAAAACTGTGACCGCTAGAGAGTCCACAGACATTTAAAAAAAGTACATATGTATGTATGTATATATATATATATATAAATATATATATATATATATATATATATGTATGTATATATTTATACATATGTATATATATATATATATATATATATATATATATATATGTATATATTTATACATATATATATATATATATATATATATATATATATATACATACATATATATATAAATATATATATACGCAAATTTTAGTGATAGTGATTTTTAACATCTAATAGGTAGGATCGATGGACATTTGAAGAAATTTTTACGAAATTCCAACATTGGTGCAAAAACAATAGCTGCATTTCCTTTGGAGGAAATTAGCTGAAAACGTTATAAAATTAAGAAATATAAATTTCGTGGTTTCATAATTTTCCTTTCGGTTTAGGCACTACATCTAATTGTATGCCTAATATCAACTTTCAAAGTCTTATGGTATAGGCCCTGGAATTATGATTATGTCTAACAAGAATTATGGGCGTGTCCATGTTTGTTGGGTTTTTGAAGTAAAATAACTTTTTAATTCATTATTTCTTAACGATGAGCGAAAACTTGTTATCTTATAATTCCGTAAATAGTATAATTCCGGGACATAGTGGTTTCGAAGGAAACGAAAAAGCAGATATCTTAGTAAAGAAGGGAGTCGGAATACCATTCATTGGCTCAGAGCGTATTTAAGGAATTCCAAGTAGTGCATGTAAACAGGTGATCAACGAGTGGTCATATGCTAAACACCGTGATCACTGGGAAAAAGTACAGCGGCAGGAGCTCGGGAATGTACTGCTTCAGAGTGCAACCAAGAGGCTATCTCTCGATGCACTGAGGCTGGACAGGATGCAACTGCGGAAGGTTCCCGGATTCATTACCGGGCATTGTCCCCTGCGGAAGCATCTGCACATAATGGGACTCCATAACGGGTCCATTATGTGCAGATTGTGTGGCGAAGAGGAAAAAACATCCAGCCACATTATCTTTGACAGCAAACCTCTAGGTTAGAGTAGATACAGGATATTTGGTGCATCTCACCCCGAATATATGAACCTTCAGGAAAAAGACCTGATTAGCAAGCTCCTGGATATTGCCAACATATGGGAGAAGCGAATCTAGTCGGAATGAAGTAGAAGGGGGAGCACAATGGACCATAAGGTCGAAGTGCTATACTTTTTTGACCTACCTTAAAAGAAATACGTGTTTCATGAGTTCTTAAAACTTCAATAATTTAAAATCACTCTTTATTGAATGAACCCATTAAAAGTATATTTATAAGGCATTTATGTTTCATGATATTTATTAAATTCCATTAAATTCTGATAATTTATAAATAATTACACAGTGAATGTGCATCCTACATTTTATAAGGATGAGTATTAGTAGTATAATGTGCAACAAATAGAGAGAAGCCATGATGCATTAAACAGTAGCAGTTTAAGCTGGTATTTTTCAATCGGCAACTTAACACATTTAATAATATTCTTTCGCTCTTTTGATATCACATAAATAATGAATAAACTACATATGATGTTGATGAGAATTAAAATTTTATAGCATATTTGATAAATAACACATCCACTTAATATATAAAACACTGATCAAGTCAGAGTTTAACATCTACATCGACGGTTTCGTATTGTATACACAAATAATGATGTATTTTTATTTAAGCTTTTATTTAACTTCACTTTCTGTTGGTTTGTGAGATAAAAATCTTGCAATCAACATTTCGATTTGGTCGTATTGAGCGAGAATTGCATAATTGTCGTAAAAATGTAAATTATATTTAAATCGATCTAGATAGATAGATTGTAGAGCCTACCCTGGAAGGGCTACACTTCGACCATAAGGTCCATTGTGTTGCCTAAGGATGTGAGGATGTGAGTGGAGTGGAAGGAATTTTTGTGTATGACTAGGAATTGGTAGGATATGCGGCTGCAGCCGACTATGATAGGAACTATACCGATATTCATCTGAGTTCGTGAAGGAAACTGCAGAAAACCTTCTCAAGCATAGCCGGGTACTTCGTACTTACCATACGCCGACAGTTTAGTCAATTAACTGCCCCCCTTTTTTTTTTCTTAATAATTGACGAACTGCCGATGTCGGGATTCGAACCCATAACCTCCCAGTTTCCAAGTACTGCATACTGCGCAGACATAACGCCTTAAACCGCTCGGCCACTAAGACTGGTCGATCTATATCGATGGAATTTGAAAATACTCCCTGAAATAGAAAAATTTTTCTTATAAGTTTCAAAAATTCCGCGTCGAATGCAAAAAACCGCATCGTTTTAGCATTTCTGGAAGTGGGTTAAATTTAAACACTTAACTTATAATAATAACAATATTATCATCATCCAATAGGATTTCAGATAGATAAAGATAGAACCGTCAGGGAGAGACGGAACGAATATTAGAATTCAAATTTTTGATAAATATTTGAGAGACAGGCGAGAGTACTCTCTTTCCATTGATTTTTAATCTGTAAAAATGTACTAATCACAAAATAGTAAATTATTTTGGGAGCGTAATTATTTAATTTTTTCCATTTCCATTATTGTTTTCAAATTATTATTAAACATATCAAACGACCAGTAATAGTAATTATTTTTACTTTTGAAATTGCGGCTTCTCTAATTATATCGAAAAACTATCGATATATCTATCGTTGCCATCACTAGTATTTGCATATTTCGAATACTAAATGCACTACAAACCTTTAAAAATCATTGTCAGAACATTAATACTCCATTTTTGGACACTCTTTAGATTCTGAACCCTAAAATTTGTATTTATTTAAGTCAAAAAAATTTATTTAGTTTTTGTTAATAATAAATTGCAATATGAAATTAATAAAACTTAAAATAATTTATAAAAAAAAACAAAGAATATTCAGATATTTATATTTATTTTATATTATTTCGATTTATTGAACGATAATCAATAAAAATGACTTTAAATGAATTAAGTCCCTATTATTGTAAATTATTGCTTGAAAACAAGTCTGTCATGTACAACATGTGCTTTTTTATTCTGAGTTAAGGTCTTTCCCAACTATATCAGCTATATGCGTAAAAAAAATATTTTGGTACTCCTGTGCGTTGTTGAAAACAGCTGTCCGTTGTCGTCAGTCTTCCCATTCGTCACATAACATATTATATATATACTAGTCATCATACATATACTAGTATATAATTTCAAACGACTTTCAAACTGCGCGACGGTACTCATGATGCCAACTAAACCATAAAAAATAACCTTCTGCTGCGGACATGAAAAAAATGAACTTTTTTACGCATATTTTATCAAAAAACTTAACAACCCGATGGTCATTCTTCCAAAGTTTTAAAGAGAAATATTTATAAGGAATTGAGTAAAGTATGTATCGATTTCCAGAACAACCGTGGCTATATTGAGAGATTTCGAAGTAAAAACAGTTGGAATCGTGCATTTTATTTCATCATGTTTATGAAGATGTATGTTAAGTTTCTCCATCTTACATAACGATTTTCTCAAAAACGCCATGGTGATAAATTTTCAATATAATTCAGCTGATTTCTGAGGATTCATTTTACTAATATTATGAATTTCGTGAAGTTCTTGACAACCTAATAATAGTTTGGAAATAACTTAAAATGGACTGCCCCGGATGTATAGTATAATATAATTAATTTGTATCATTTTGAATCACATAGTACGGTAGTGCGTAAGAAAAAGTTTAAGCCTAGACGCTTTTACCTTATTATGTTTTACAGGAAGGATTACAGATTGTTTTTAGACCTCTGTATCACAGAAATCAAAAAAGCTACGAAAGCCACCATTTGAGTTACTAAATTTCAACATTACAGTTTTAATAGTTTCCAACATATTTAACCCTACCAATTGACAAGTTCATGGCTCACTGACTCATCATCAAAATAATCATTAATATTTTAGGGGTGTACCAGTTGTCCTAGAAAGTTGATTTATGTTGAGAAGATAGGTCTTTAGGCTGTTACCAAGTTGAAAAATCTGAAAAGCGGAAATTTCTCTCTCCCTCCTAAGGCGGGGGACATTTTCAACCTCGAAAACTGCAAAAATATTGGATGGATGGATGAAAAGTTTTCAGATAAAAAATTTCCCTTTTCTAGCTTTCCTTGTGTAAGGTTTTTAGGTGCAGGTTATTTCATAATTTACTTGGCAAGTGGTTGTATTTTATTAGATTTAAAATATACAAAGAAGAAAACTGGCCAAATAAAATAGGAAATATCCTGAACCTGAGAAACTTACACAATAAAAAATGTAAACCAATCATTTTCTCATTTTTGTTTAACAACTTTCAACGATCACTCATTTTGTTTTTGGTGGCGCAAAAGTACCTTCACGATTTTAAATTAAAAAAAAGAATATGAGTGAAGAAAATTTATATTTTGCAACTCATAATACAAAGTGTGTTTCTTGAAGTTTTTTTCGAACTATTTACGAAAAATGATGTTTAACAAATGATATCCGCTTTCGCGCTGAAAACTATGAGCTCTTTTCAGCACATCTGACCTTTCGTAAAGTTTATCGAGATATCCCCAAAATCTCTCGCCTAATATTCTAAGTTGTTCCCAGTATTTTGGCTTGTTTACATAAACCCTTTCTTTCAGATAACCCCACAGAAAATAATTATTAATATCGTATGGTTAGAAGGAGCATATCTGACATTAAAATATCGTCGATAGTTTCTCTGAGTAGAAATAAAGCTTCTTCCGTTTTCCAAATAAAAAGTTACAAAATTTATCCTTTCTGCAAGCTGGTATCGCTCTATATCGAAACTCCTAAGTATTTACTATAATCTAAAAAAGAGAGACTCAATAAATATTAATTCCAGAAAGAATTATTGAATTTAAAAATCGTGAAGGTATTTTTTCGCCACCCTATATAATAAAAAAATAGGTAATAAATAATTAGTATTAGTCATGAAGAAGTGAATGAAACGAATAATATGATTTTTCACTTCCTTACGAGGCTTCTCTACGGCATAGCTGGGCACCCTTTAACTTCGTTGTGCTCTGAGTGAGAGGTAGGAAGAGAGATAGAGTAAATACAGGCTGTCTACCAATTATTATTATGTTCTTTTTTTAAGTAAAACATTTTCTGAAAAAAATATAATAATGCAATATAAATTTAATTCTTTTTAGAAACTGAAAAGTAATGCCCTTTTATTCATGAATATAATTTAAAATTGTTTTTAAAATTTAAAAATTTATTAGAAACGGTAATTCTTACTATTTAATAATCGATTTAGAGATTTCGAAAATATAAATGTAATGCGTGATATTTTAGTGGCCCCTTTTAATAGAATAAAATTCCCGCTTTAATAAAAATTTTTCTCAAATTATATATAATATACCCAGTAAATATACCCGGTTTATCTACCGGGTATACAAATTTGATAAAGTAAATATTCACAATACCTAATTTAAAAACAAGTAATATAACTACTAACTGAGTTAATTGTTTGAATACCCAGTATATAGTGAGTTGTATACTTCAGTGATTGAATTGTTAACATTTCTGCGTATTCTGTTAACAATACGCTTTCCGAGGAACATTTTAAATCACAAATTAAGAAAAAACTATTGAGTTTATGAAAAAAAATTTTGTTTTTTTTTAAGAAGAAGAATAAATTTTTTGTTGTCACAGTTTTTTTTCAGAGTCACTCTTACGGTTTCAAAGATGTATATTTGACCTTACTTTTTTGCTATAGAATACAAAATTTCAGCTCGTTATCTCTTTTTTTTGAGATATCGTGTTCACGGACAGATAGACAGACAGAAAGACGGGCGGACATGCGGAAATGGTTGAATTAGGCCATTTTATGAATACCTATGTGAAGCGTTTTTGTTAAGGATTAAGATTATCAAGCGTTACAAAGTCGGGACTAAACTTAATATACCTTGTATATTTACTGGGTACAACAATATCCTGTACTATGTGGGCCACAAAAGTAACACTCATTTTTCAAAATTTTTAGTTTATTTGTACCTTACCCATTCGATTTTTGGGAAAATGGTATAAATAAATTTTTTAGTATACGTGTATAGTATACAACTTTTAACCGAAGCATTTTTTTCCGAAAACCGAATGAATAAGGCGCAAATAAATCAATTATATAATATAAAATAAGCTTCTATTAAAAAAACAGTTTTAAAAACAAGCTTTTTATAGTATAACTATAGTATAATATGTAAAAATTCAACTCCGTAGGATAAGAGGAAGTGATTCTAATTCAGCTTACAAAGTTTGACCCGAACGTACGTACATACATACATACATTGCAAGTTAAATAAGAGCTTGTAAAAAATTAGCGCTTTTTTGTGGCCATGTGTACTTTTAATGTATTCGATATTACTCGAATATTATAAATTTCTACAGATATGTGCTATAGATATTTTATATTTAATATTTGAAATTATTATTATTCACTTTATTATGAAAATATTTTGATGTTTAAATAATACCGTAACACATTTCTTTATTTTATTTTTTACACATTTAAGGTTGGCCGGACAGTACAGTGAATTTCAAAATAAACAGAAACACTCTTTTTAACAGAAATTAAAAATTTTAATCTGTAAATTCATTATTTAAATTTAGCATCAATCATCAAGATCTAACATCACTACTCACTAGTAATCGAACATCACTAGTAATCGAGTAATCGAGATCTTTAGTTCTAATATCACTAGTAATCGAATTTATTTATTTATTTAATTACTAAAAATAATAAATAATCGTATTTTGACAATTTGACGAAAATTTTCGTGAATTTTTTATCTTTTTAATTAAGATATTTACAAAGCTCTTCGTCAGACTATTTTTTTTTTTAATTCTGACGTAATGTACGAGATTTAATTTATAAAAGTAGAAGTATTTTACTTTTTAATCTATAGAAGGTGGAACAGCATTATCGGAAATGTATGCGTTCATTCAACATTTGCTATTCACAGCAAGTTAAAATTCCAATTTTTAATGATTAATTACATGAAAACCCTTCGTCAGATTTTTTTCAAAAAATATTTTATACGTATGAGTTAGCAATTAATAACATATCAAAAATTCAGATTTTTATCTATACATTGCCGATTTTACCTATGCATATGTCTGACCAACCTTAATATTGAATGTATTAATAAATTGAGCGAGCGCTTGCTTGTAAGACAAATAATTACAATTTTAAATTATATATATATATATATATATATACATATTATTTATCAATAAATATTATATTTGATATAATATTTTAGTAACCTACATTTCATATAAAAGCAATGCATCTGTTGGTTCATTGATGAAATGGACTTTTTCATGAATAAAACTTTCAATTTAAATTTTATGAAAACTGGTTCGGTAAGTTACTTTGATGAAGTATTGTTACTAAGATAGTATATAAACATTTGTTTTTATTGATTTCAAATTATTATTTGCAGCGTTACGCCTGCATAGTGATAAATACGCGAACTAAATTTATTTAGTAATTTTTAGCGAATTTCCTCCAAACGAAATCAGCTATTGTTTTTGTACCAATTTTGGAATTTAAAAATTTCTTCAAATGTCCATCGATCCTACCTACTAGATGTCAAAAATCACTCTCGTTAAAATTTTTATATATGTTTATATATATCAACATATAAGTTTATGTGGACTCTCTAGTGGTCACAGTTTTGTTCCGATTGGAATGAAATTTGGTATTTGAGGCGATTTTGGTATTCAAAAGGTCAAGTTCGTTAATGGGTAAAATAGGATAAGGGGAAAAGGGGGTTTAAAGGGAGGGGGAAACACAAAATTTCAGATATCTCCCTTAATATTTGAAAAATCGAAAAATTTATCAGGTGTAAAGTTGTAGGTATTTAGCTTTACTATCATTTTGTTTCTTATCATTTTTTATGTTACACTAATATTTACAGCAATATTTACAATTAAAGATTGAAAGTTAAAATTAACACATTAGAGTTTGGAAAAAGTGATCAGATAATGAATTGTAGCAAACTTGATTTTCTACAACTTTACTCCTTATACATTTTTCGATTGTTCTAATATTAAGAAAGATATTTTATATTTTAGGTTTTTTTTTGCTTTCTTTATGCCCCCTTTCCCCTTGACGTATGCCATTTAGTAATAAAATTGGCCTTGCAAATACTAAAATCATATCAGATATGATATTTCATTTTGATCACTTTCCAAGAAAACTGCCCGGAGGTCTCAAAAGACATTAGCAGGTCGACTTGTTGGTGGAATGAGGGCCTAAGGAGTCAGAGGCGAAGGGTTCGCCAGCTATTTAACAGAGCAAGGAGGTTGGGGAACTGGGATAATTACCATGAAGCCCTTATCGAATACAAAAGGTCTCTGAAGAAAGCCAAAGTGGACTCATGGAGGAAGCTCTGTCATGATGTTGAAAACACATCTGAGGGAGCAAGGCTCCATCGTGTCCTGGCGAAGAAACTCGCTGACACCATCGGCTCACTTCGTAAACCCAATGGTGAGTATACTAGCTCCGCGAAGGATACACTCGAGACACTGCTCCGGATTCATTTCCCGGATTCGGTGACAGTGGACGATGAAAACACTTCTCAAGAGCAGTTTAACCAGTGTCTCACGCCGACTGGAGAGGACTGGAGAAGAGCGGCGATTGCCATTAACCGCTCGAAAATCGAATGGGCAATAAACTCATTCGACCCCTACAAAGCACCGGAACCAGATGGGATATACCCAGTTCTTTTACAAAAAGGAGCAGAGCATGTTTTAACTCTGCTTGGTCATATATTCAGGGCAAGCCTGGCTACGGGTTATATCCCAACCGTATGGAAGCCAGTAAGAGTGACCTTTTTGCCAAAACCGGGGAGGCTTAATCACTCCACGGGAAAGGACTTTAGACCAAGTCTGTCATCGTTTCTACTAAAAACAATGTAACGACTAATAGGATTTCATTTGACTCAGGGGGCATTGTCAAGAAATCCGCTTCATGCCAACCAACACGCGTATCAGGTGGGGAAATCCTGTGAATCAGCCCTCCACAACCTAATATACAGGATTGAGGAAGGATTCGCAAGGAATCCACCACCTTGTGCGTTTTTCTTGACATAGAGGGGGCATTTGACAATGCTTCTCACAATTCCATGGTTGATCCTGCAGGTTGGCACGGAGTTGAAGACACCTTTTGCAGGTGGATAAAATCTATGCTGATAGGAAGAAGAATAAAAACTTCTCTTTTTGGAGAGTTTGTCACTGTGAGAGCCACAAAGGGATGTCCACAGGGTGGTGTCTTATCCCCACTCCTGTGGAACCTGACAGTGAACAGCTTACTGACAAACATCAACCAAAATGGATACTACACACAGGGTTACGCGGACGACATTGTAATTTCAATCCAGGGACCCTGTGAAGGCACAATCTCGGAGCTTATGCAAAACGCTCTTAGAATCGCACAGGAATGGTGTATCAATCAGGGATTGAAAATTAACCCTGGTAAGACCGCACTAATTCCATTCACACGTAAAAGGAAGGTGGATAACATAAAACCACCAATCCTCTTCGGTGAAAGATTACAGATCACAAGGGAAGCCAAGTTCTTGGGAGTAATGCTGGACTCCAAACTAACATGGAACCCTCATCTGGAATATATAACAAATAAGAGCAAATCTTCTCTCATGCTTTGCAAGAGAGCATGTGAAAAAGTCTGGGGTCTAAAACCCAAAATGATCCACTGGCTCTACACAACAGTAGTCAGGCCCATTATAACCTATGCTGCTTTAGTGTGGTGGCCAAAAGTTAAGCAGATTACTGCGTGCATAAAGCTGTCCAGGATCCAGAGACTGGCCTGCTTGTGCATCACTGGATCCATGAGCAGTACACCTACAGCTGCCATGGAAGTCATACTGGGGCTGCCTCCGCTAAGCATTGTAGTAACAGCTAAAGTGAGATAAAGCGCCTATAGATTGTCTTGCAATAACAACTGGATTAATAAAAATCAGGTTGGACATGCAAGTATCGTGAGAACATCAATTATCTCAGACCCCGTCTTTGAAATGGGCACAGATATACTTCCCAAGACATACTCCTTCTCAAAACCTTTCACTGTAGTATGTGATAGGGCCATGTGGTCGGAAGGAGAACAATCCTACCTCAGGAAAGGAATCGTCTGGTATACAGACGGATCCAAAACTGAAGAAGGGACCGGGCGGGAATCTACGGTGAGAGACCAAAAGCAAACATAAGCCTCAACTTGGGGAAATATGCTACGGTCTTCCAAGCAGAAGTCTACGCTATACTGGCTTGCGTCCGTGAGAACCTACGTAGAGGCTACATAAACCAGAACGTATGTATTCTGTCGGACAGTCAAGCTGCTTTAAAAGCCTTGTCTGGAACTGAGGTCACCTCAAGGATAGTCAAGGATTGTCTGGAGGAACTTCTGAAACTGGCAAAACGGAACATTGTCAAATTGATCTGGATGCCTGGTCACAGTGGTTTCGAAGGAAACGAAAAAGCAGATACCTTAGCAAAGAAGGGAGTCGGAATGCCATTCATAGGCCCAGAGCCTATTTTAGGAATTCCAAAGACTGCATGTAAACAAGTGATCAACGAGTGGTCAAATGCTAAACACCGTGATCACTGAGAAAAAGTACCGCGGCAAGAGCTCGAGAAGGTACTGCTTCAGAGTGCAACAAAGAGGGTATCTCTCGATGCACTGAGGCTGAACAGGATGCAACTGCGGAGGGTTATCGGGTTCATTACTGGGCATTATCCCATGCGGAAGCATCTGCACACAATAGGGCTCCATAACGGCTCCATTGTGTGCAGATTGTGTGGCGAGGAGGAAGAAACATCCAGCCACATAATCTTTGACTGCGAACCTCTGGGTTACAGCAGATACAGGATATTCGGTGCATCTCACCCCGAATATATGAACCTTCAGGAGGACCTGATAAGCAAGCTCCAGGCTATTGCCAACCCATGGGAGAAGCGAGTCTCGTCAGACTGAGTTAGGAGGGGGAGCACAATGGACCATAGGGTCGAAGTGCAATAATTTTTACCCCGATATCAATCACACAATCAATCATTTTGATCACACTAATATTATGACCGCTAGAGAGTGATTTATGTATTCAAAGGAAATTCGCTAAGTTGAAGCAGCTCTTGCGTAACGAATTTTTTAAGTACAGTGGGCTACAATCTATATCCATCAATATGCGGCTGCCGCAGAACAGGGTAGATTTTCAATTTTAAACTGAAATTATTAACTGGTTTAGAGGGAGGTGAGAAAACAAAATTAGACATATCTCCCTTAATATTGGAAAAATCGAATAATTCATTAAAATAAAGGGGTAGAAAATTAGTTTTACTATAATTTTGTTTCATCGTTTTTTCTGTTACACTAATATTTAGAGAAATATTTACAATTGAAAGCGATTAAATATCTAAATATCTCTGAACACATTATCTGAGTTTGAGAAAAATGATAAGGTAAAAATATAAGGTAATAAAAATGATTAGGTAATAAACATGATTTGCTACTACTACTCATATATTTTTCTATTAAGAGAGATATGATATATTTTGTGCTTTATTATATCTCTTTGCCCCCTCCCCCTTTTCCCCGTGACCAATGCCGATTATTAATAAAATTGGCCTTGCAAATACCAAAATAATACCAGATACGACATTTCATTTTGATTAGACTAAAATTGCCGCTAGCGAAATTCGTTAAGTTGACGAAACTCCTGCGTTACGAATTTCATCTTAAATTGATGCTATTGCCCTAATTTGTCTTGTTATAGGTAAATTCAAGTTGATTTGCTTCTTAAAATAAGACTGAAATTAATAAATAAAACAACTAATTTAAGATTTATAGATGGAATACTAAACAAATATCCACCATGTTGATGCTACAATTTGGTTTGTTTTTACATCCTGTTCGAATGTGTACACAAAAATTGAACGGAAACCAATACGAAGTATTATTTCTCTACATTCAATGTATGGATCATAGAGATTGTAAATTTGGTATAGATTTAATATTTATTAACCCGACTTCAAAAAAGGAGGATGGTTCTCAATTCGTCTGTATTTTTTTTTTTTTTAATGTGTGTCCCCTCAGAACTCCGTTATTTATGAACCGATTTTGAATTTTTTTGTTTTAAAGGGTTTGGTTTCCCATTGGTTCCATTGTCACCAAATCGAATTCTGATGAGGGGATCCCCGGGAAATCGAGGAAAATCCTCATTTTATATGTGATAACCGATTTCTGCGAAATTTTTTTTTCTTTTAAAGGGTATACTCATTCATAATGGGAAAATAAGAAAATTTTTAAAAAAAAATCAGTTATAAAACTTCAAAGTCTCTAAAAAGCGAGAAATAAAACCTATTTTGACAAAATGGAAACCCGACTTCAAAAATCAAATATTCTATAACAAGAAATGCACTAAAAAGTAAAAAAATAATTGCATATTCTTGTGCCAATTTTAGTTCACCTAAGCAAAATTTTTTAAATATATATGTACAATTATTGTTATTTTTGGAGGCGGTGTCAGCATAGAGAAATTCACATAACTTTTGGACACCGCCTCCAAAAATAACAATAATTGTACATATATATTTAAAAATTTTTGCTTAGATGAACTGAAATTGTCACAAGAATATGCAATAATTTTTTTACTTTTTACTTTTTAGTGCATTTTTTGTTTTAGAATATTTGATATTTGAAGTCGGGTCAAAATAGGTTTTATGTTATTTATTTTTAAACTGCTGAAAAACCAACATTGTAATCGTTAGCTACCATTTAAATTAAATTATACTGTTGATTAAAGGTAATCGATGGGTGTTTGCTTGAATATCGACTAGCGTACCAGCATCGAGTTCTGATGATAGAAGTAATCATAACTCGGGCAATGGTATGAGTATAACAAACTTTATATCATAGTGTTTTGGAAAGATGGTATCTTCCTTTAAATGATGATACCAATTTTTTTATTATTTAAAATATTTATTATTTGGCGTAAAGACGTCGTTTAACTCCTTACACTAACAGTCTAAGCGACTGAGCGGTCTAAGGCATTATGTCTGCGCAGTGTGCCTACTTGGAAACTGGGAGGTTACGGGTTTGAATCCCAACATCAGCAGTTTGTCAATTATGAAAAAAGAAAAAAAAGGGCGGTTAATTGATTAAACTGTCGGCTATGCTTGAGAAGGTTTGCTGCAGGATTCTTCTCGAACTGCAGATGGAAATTAGCATAATTCCTGTCATAGTCGGCTGCAGCCGCATATCCTAGAAATTCCTAGTCTATATACAAAAATTCCTTCCACTCCACTCATATCCTCACATACTTAGGCATCACAATGGACCTTATGGTCGAAGTGTAGCCCGTCCAGGGCAGCCTCTACAATACAATCTATCTATCTATCTAACTCCTTACACTGGTGGTCGGTAGAACATTTTTGTGTAAGAAAATACCGTCAGATATCAATCGCTAATAGCTTCGTGACTAATAATGCAATTACAATGGTTGAGCACACAACAGACAGATCATATCTTTACGTATCTGTGACGTCATCATAACAGTGTAGACCCATATGCGTGAATGACTACGAACGAGCTTTGTATAGCTAGGACATTGATTCTAGTATGATTATGAAGAGCTTGTGAAGCACTACTAGGAGGCAAAGTGAGACAATCAAATAATCGCCCGGAATATAAAGTGATATTCCGGTATTAAATGGAAAATTACATAAAATTGAAGATCTCGTCTCATACGATTCGTAAATATGCTCGAAATTACAACAAACACATATCACAAGAAAGCTAGCGTTGAAAAAAATCCAACGAGCGATTGATTTTGAGTCTTGAGTGTGTCGATTAATACTTTGATAGTCTCTACGTGGCATTTTACTCTAGGAAACTTTTAATTACGAGTTTAGTTTACCAGTTTGTTTATATTCTTGGAGAAATATTTTGAGATAGTTCTTTGATGAAGCAGAGGACTCTCCTGGAGACACGTTATGTATAGTAGAGCTATCGAAAATCAATTTTGAGTTGCCTGAGGAAATATTAAATTTTATACTAACATTTTTTACTGATCAGTTTTGCGCCGAAAGCTTAACAGTATAAAATTTGAAACTTGGCACTTTATGCATTATACATAACGTGTCATCTCGTTTTACATATGAACCCTTCCGTTCGTATGTCGCAATATAAATTTCGCTTTAAGTTTGGTCTGTTAAGGTATTTCCAAAGTATATCAGATGATCGGGTACCTGCGCGAAAGAAGTATATAAAAATTATATGTGTAAAAAAATATGTTGATACTCCTGCGCGTTGTTGAAAACATCTATCCGTTGTCGTCAGTGATCCCATTCATCACAAAACATATCATACATATACTAGTCATCATACATATACTAGTATATAATTTTAAACAGCGCGTTTTCAAATAGCGAACCATAAAATATAACCTTCTGCTGCGAACATGAAAAAAATTCCCTTTTTTACGCATATTTTATCAAAAAATTTAACAACCAGCTAGTCATTCTCCCAAAGTTTTAAGGAAAAATATTTCTAAAGAATTGAGGAAAGTATGGGTCGAATTTCAGAACAACCGTGACTATATTGAGAGAGTTCGAAGTAAAAACAGTCGGAATCGTGCATTTTATTTCAACATGTTATGACGATGCATGTTAATTGTCACCAATTTACATAACGATTTTCTCAAAAACGCCATGGTGATAAATCCTCAAAAAAATTCAACTGATTTCTGAGGATTCATTTTACCAATATTGTGAATTTCGTGAAGTTCTGGACAACCTAATAATAGTTTGGAAATACCTTAATATGATGTCTCAAGCACAGCGCATTGTGTATGCCCGTTTTTACACGTGAAAGTTTTGATGAAAGTAGTCAATCGCAATAAATGTATATGATATAACGATACTTACATCTCTTTATACATGCAGAAATAAATCAATCGCTTGTTTTGTTAACAGCTTATAACTCTCGTCTTGCTAAATATTTCTGTATTTGTCAATCACTTCAGTCACATGCTCATTGTATCCAATCACAAAGAAGTATGCCAACCACTCTATTCTTACATTTAAAGTTACATAGAAGATTGTATCGAAATAGACGCCAGGTCTATAGTGTTATAACTGCATAGTTTCATAAAAAAATACTACTACGCTTGCTCACCAAATCATGCGTTATGAATAGTTACATGAAGAGTTACATGTGTAAAATAGCCCTATGATATAACGTATATGTTTTGTTATTTTAATTACTTTTTAAACGACGAAAAGAAGAAGATACTCAATTCAACCTGTATATTTTTTTATTATTATAATTTTTTTTATATATGATCACGCATAACTTTTTACAGAGTAGTCCGACTTTGAAAATTTTTTTTTGTTGGATAGGGAATTATTCAAAATTGGTCCCATATAAATTTGAAAAAAAAATTTTTAAAATAAGACTTCCCAGCGCTTCCATTAAAGAACAAATTTCATAATCACTGTATATTGTCTGTGTGCAAACACTTTGAAAGAACTGAATATCGTTATATATATATATATATATATATATATGCGTGTGTGTATTTTATGTATGACCACGCATAAATTTTTAAAGATTAGTTCGATTTCAATAATTCCTTTTTTATTGGATAGGGTACACTTCGAAGTTAGTACCATAAAATTTGAAAAAAAAATTTCGCACCTAAGGGTAGAAAAATAGGGAAAAATGGATTGTTCATCCACTAAATTGTCATCTGTGAACCGATTCTGTTGAAACTTGGCACACTTATGTAGATCTAATGACACTATAACAAGTACAAAAAAAGAAAGGGACTGAAAAGTGAAAAATAAAAACTTTTTAACAAAAAATAAAACCGCCGAAAGAAGAAAGTAACTGAAAAGCAAAAATAAAAACTTTTATATAAAAAATTAAACCTTCGAAAAAAGAAAGGAACTGAAAAGCAAAAAAAACTTCAATGTAAATATCTAAATAATTTTGAGTCGGCGCCAAAAAATCTCCATCGAAATGGGCGAAGGGTCAATCTGAATTTCGGTTAAACATAAATATTACAAAATATTACATTTTGTAATATTTTCTTTGTTTGGCGCCGACTCAAAGTTATTTACATTGACTAAGTTTTTTTTGCTTTTCAGTTCTTTTCTTTTTTCGAAGGTTTAATTTTTTGTATAAAAGTTTTTATTTTTTGCTTTTCAGTTACTTTCTTCTTTCGTCGGTTCTATTTTTTGTTAAAAAGTTTTTGTTCATATACAATCATTATCATTCCACCTTTTAGAAATAATTTATTAGACGTTTGAGGTCAGGTCGTTTTCAATTTCTTTTAATGTACTATGGACCACACAAGTCTCTGTGATTTTTAAAATTTATTTAATTGATTTATGCCTTATAGATTCGTTTTTCCAAAAATACTTCGGATAAAAGTAGTTCATTATAGATCTAGTAACAAGTTTTATTAGAAATTGTTTTTTGAAAACCGAATAAGGCACAAATCAATTATAAATTATATGAGTCACGTATATCCATATAGTCTTTAATAAAGTATACCAGATATGTTGACGGTATATACACCCATGCAGTTAGTTTTACTGTATATAACATATTACACACTTACATATACGGTTGTAGGAGTAAATTTCTGCAACATTTCAAGGCATTGTTTATTTTATACTACAAAACATAATACACGTTAAATTCACTGTTATATATATATATATCGAACGCATTCTCTTATATGATGCACTGTTGTAAATATAGATGTAGGTGTATTTTCATCAGAATCAGCGGTAAAGATAATGAAATCTGTTAATATTTATTTGTCCTTTATATAAGGGAGTAAAAATATCTGTTACCAGCTGTGATTCTAGCTTTTATTTCTAATGAATTTTCATTGTTTTCATCAACAACAACTCCAAGGTATTTAATCTGGCCCACTCGATGAAATTTATGCTATTGAATTTCGTGCTGGTAGGCATGTTTAAATCTAGTTTTGTTCCTGGTGTTTATTACCTATTTAGTTTTCTATTGATTGACATCTAGTCCGACTTTTTTGAACTCTACCTCCAAAACAATAAATTTCCATATTTTGTTTTTGCAATTTGGTAAATATTTAGTTTTCAAACTAAATATAATTAGACACGTGTTTATAGAAGTTTTCAAGTTCAACTGTTGAAGGTTTAAATTAGTTTAACTTATTATCTTCTACAATCATTAAATTATCATTTTTACCGCTATACAGGGTGTTCAAAAATTCATTAAAGAAAACTATACGACGGTGTAGAGCTACAAGAAACAAACAAAAAAGTTTAATAAAGTTTTTCGATTTGACGCTTATTTTTTAAAATATCAATTAAATACAATCAATTAAACATTGATAAATTCATCCAATCACACAGAGCACATAGCGTAAGGAGGCGTGGCCTCAGCAGTAGAGCGTGGCGTTTTTACTTGACAAATATCAAGGTAAAATTACTTTTTAAATAACTTTAAAAATAAGCGAGATATGAATGATTGAAATTCCCGATTAGACAAAGAGGGTGATAGCCCTCTTGATATGTTATGTGACGTCATAATACACTTTCATCATTTAAAATACACGTAAAACTCCGTTTTTAGTATTTTTGCAAGAAAGAGACAGATAATAATCTTTAAAAGCTTATAGCTTCCTTGATATTTGTCGGATTTTAATTTGGTTTTTAAATATTATTACAGTATTTACAGTATTTTCATATTCTGAAAATAAATGTGAAAAAAAATGTTCATGCATATTCTCTATTCAAGAGACATGTCGTCTCGTCTCGTCTCGCGCCATCACTAATATTCAACATATATTTAAAAAAATTATTAACAATAGGCAATTGAAAAGGTAAAAGATTTTCAGAATCATTGAAAAATATTTATCTTGAAGATCTTGACGTCGGGCAAAACTGCTAACTTGTATTTCGATTTGTTAATATCTTTAGCCACTATACAGATTGGCAGATTTCACTATGTTTGCCAGCATATATCCTATCATATACCTACAACTATTTGTAAATGTATTCCTCGTATTCGTCGTATACATCTAATATCCTCCGAATACACTTAAATATAGTATTGTTTACGATTTGATATGGATACTGCTGCTGTCTGTATATATGTTACAGTCAAAACTCTTAACCGGTCAAAAGGCTAGCGACAATAGTACTTTTGACTGAAATAACAGTCATAAGGACTGTTGCCCAATGAAGCTGATCAAAAGTATCAATCTCATCCACCCTTGAAAGTCGGAGATAATATGACCATACAAATTCCAGATGTAGACAAAGGAAAGGCAGACCTTCGTAACATAATTGGAGTTGTGCTAGAAATAACTTCCGAGCAGTTATACAAGATTGGAACTAAGAATAGTATTTTGGACAAATTATATTGCAGGTAAGGTTTTTTTTTATAGAGGTTCGGAAAATACTTTTACATTCATCAGGGCTAGTTGATTGGCCTGGGTGTGTCAGAGTTCGATGCCGACTAAAAACTTCCTCTTTCTCCTACGTCCGATTCCTCGCGAAAACCACCGTTAGGCCTTACTTCGCGGGGAGAGGATCTAGCTATTGCTCATCTTTCTAGTAGTTGAAGTCATTGCTTCTTTTTCACTAGCTTTTATTATTTTTTGCTCTCTTTCTTTCTGTGGAACGGAGATCTTGGAGAACATGCGTTGCGAAAGTACTGATCGCGTTCTAGGCCATCTTCGATGACATCAACTAATGTCTCCGGTTGGATTGCCTGTTTGAGGACGATCTCGAGGTCATTGCGCAGCGAGTTGAAGCGTGGACACGCAAAGAACACGTGCTCCACGTCTTCAGTTACACCGGGGCAGGACAGGCACACTGGAGAATCATCACGTTTAAAGCGATGAAGATACCCTCGAAAGCATCCATGCCCTGAGAGGTGTCAAATAGTAGTTGACTTCACCATGGTTTCGGTTGAGACAAGCATTCTCTTGCGATATTAGGCGGTGCGTCCACCTGGCCGTTATGGTGGCATCCCACTGCATTTGCCATCGCCGTATGCTGTTTTACCGCTCTTCAGTTTTGAGTTCATCAGGGCTCCATGCAGTTGATCCCCTTCTTCCGTAAATGGCTTGTCTTTCTTCAGATAGTACTCCGATAGGCAGCACTTCAGCGATAACGCACACAGCTTCTTCAGACACTGTGCGGAAGACACTGACTACTCTCGAGGCACTCAGTTTATATATAGATGCGACTTTTCTCCTAGATTCTTGGACTACGAGGGCGTCAGCCCAAATGGAATTTCGCTAGGTCAGGACCGACATGACTACTGACGACAGCAGTGACCTCCTACTCTGTTTCAGGCCTCCAAAATTAGGAATCAGTTGTAATAGGCTTGCCCTCACTACAGACGCTTTGGAACCTATATGCTTCACTTGCTGCGGGCATACGTGCGTGCGTGTGTGTGTATCTGTGTGTGTGTGTGTGTGTGTATGTGTGTCATAATAATGTTAACTTCAAGTGGTCGGAAGAACCACCCTATCTCAAGAAAGGAATCTGGTATACAGACGGATCCAAAACTGAAGAAGGGACGGGGGAGAGAATCATCGGTGAGAGACCTAATGCAAACATAAGCCTCAACTTGGGGAAATATGCCACGGTCATTCAATCAGAAGTCTACGCCATACTGGCTTGCGCCCGTGAGAACCTACGTAGAGACTACATAAACCAGAACGTATACACTCTTTCGGACAGTCAAGCTGCTTTAAAAGCCTTGTCTGGAACTGAGGTCACCTCAAGGGTAGTCAAGGATTGTCTGGAGGAACTTCTGAAACTCGCAAAACGGAACAGTTAAATAGATCTGGGTGCCGGGTCACAGTGGTTTCGAAGGAAACAAAAAAGCAGATACCTTAGCAAAGAAGGGAGTCGGAATACACTTCATTGGCTCAGAGCCTATCTTAGGAATTACAAGGACTGCATGTAAACAGGTGATCAAATGCTAAACACCGTGATCACTGGGAAAAAGTACCGCCGCAAGAGCTCGGGAAGGTACTCCTTCAGAGTGCAACAAAGAGGCTATATCTCGATGCACTGCGGCAGTGATTTTCAGCCAAAACTACAATTGACCAACCTGTGTAGTAAAAAGTAATTTTGCCTGTTTTTTTTTTCAATTACAAGTACTTTTGACCGGTTAAGACTTTTGACTGTAACATATACATACTGCAGCAATCTTCATGTATGTTCAAAATATTATTATTATTATTATTTAGGTAAATCAAACTATACGTACGTATGGAGATGACTAGATGTATCTATCTATGTTATGCCTACAGAAATGCTAGTGATAATATATTGCAGTACACATGATCACAAAAGTTGAGCTTATTTTCAATATTTTATAATTGATTGTTGCCCTATTCATTCGGCTTGCGAAAAAATGCTTCGAATAATGGTTGGTCATTATAAATATGCTTACAATTTTTATTCGAAATACTTCCCCCAACAACCGAATGAATAATGAATGCACAAATTAACTAAAAATATTGAAAAATGAGCGCTATTTTATGGCCCATAGTACCTACGTAAATAGGTATCAGTAGGTAATAATATAGATTGTATGCTTTAATATCATGAACATTATCATCACTTTGTTTGTTAACAGAAGATGCCAACGGTTCTATCATAGCAATTTAATTGTGTAATTAAAATTCTTCGTTGAATGTATGTATGCATACCGTATGTGTTAGAAAGCATTGCTAATAGAGAATTAATGTTAAATATTATTTACTATAATAACTACACACAGAATGCTTAATAAAGAAATAAAAATAGTGGGGGTACTCTTTAGTGTGTCTGTTGTGTATGCTTGCTGGACTGTTTTGTACTGCATTAACATGTAATGAGAATTGGTTAAATATGTTCATTGTTGCCTTCTTAAGCTTAGTATTACTTCTAATCATTGAAAATTATTTTTTAAAACCCCTTATTATTTGTATGTGGAATGTTTGAAAATAAATGATACTATTCTCTTAACGGTATCATAAAGCAACAACCACAATCCAAATTAAAAAATAAATAAAACTAAAAAAAATTATTCCGGCAAAAAAAAAAGAAGTTAAACCAACGGTTCGAATATTCCTCCATTATTTGCTAAACAATATCCGAGTCGATTGTAGAAATCTACCCGGGTATTTTCTAGCACTTGAGGAGAAATAATCGCACAATTGTCAACAATTCTTTACCATAATTGTTGCAAATTTTCAGGCCTATACCGCGAATAGATCTGTGTTTTGAGAAAACCCCACAAAAAAATTCGTTAGGAGATAGATCCAAAACCACTAATAAGACGTTCCTGGAACGTTTGTTCCAGGAACAACGTTACTATCATGGCATTGTGTGCAGGGCAACCATCTTGTTGGAACCATATAGATTCCAGGTCTAGGAAGAGCTCTAACAGTTGGCAAAATATTATTTTGTAACAAACTCAAATATTTTTGAGAATCTAATGATCCGTCAATGAAGAGTGGTCCTATAATATGGTCATCTAATATTCCAGTCCAGGCATTCAGTTTCTATGTGTATGTATGGTTTTATACTAAATTTATTTAACATTGATTCTCTATTAGAAATGCTTTTGAAAACGGTCTGTATATATAGCATATTCTGACACTATAAATTAACTCCATTCACGGTTTCATATGTTTTTTTTTGGAAAAGGTAAGCTCTATGGAGCGAACTTTCGACGAAAATTTAGCTATTGATTTTCAAATGGTCATCGAATTATTGAAATGCATTTTTTGGAGAGAATGGCGTTAATCGAGTTTAAAATTTTGAAATACTGTTTCAAAATAGCATAGATTTAACAATTGATGTATTTGGATTCCCAATTTCTGAGAAAATTAACTTATTTTACGCAGGTCCTGACAAACTTTTAAGTATACGGAGGGCGATTCTATTCAGTTTCTAAAGCATCGTATTTAGTCGATGCAAAATCGTCAAAATCTTCAATATTGCAAGCAAACAAATGACTATATGATTTTAATTTAGTCAAATTACATAAATACATAAACAAGTTGCAATATGCCTTCACTAACAAACAGCTATTATGTTGTACTGTTATGAATTATATATGTTGTAAATTTTGAGCTAGAGAAGTATCTGCTATACCGCGAGCGTACTAAATGAGTATTCTAACAGAGGGGTATCACGACGATACTAAGTTCGTATCCCAGGCGAACCAATATAATTTTTAATAAGTTTTATCAATTATCGGCCCCTCCAAATGCGTCGGTGGATGTTGAGAAACTAATTGGATCTAGAAGAATCTATAAAAATATGTTTTCAAAAACAATATTTTCTATTTGTGTCAACAAGGATTTTTCTAGAACGCTCGCAGTTCGCAGTTCGCTTCCATTCGCCAGTTCAGAATCATTTAAAAATTAACACTTGTTCGATTAACATCAGTTTAAAAGTAAAATTTGTTCAGTCAGTTATAAATTAATCGTTGTATATTGTTGTATTAAAAAGAGAAAGAGGCTCATTTAATTGTTGAAATAAAACAATTAAATTCAAGTTCTTCTTTAATATATATATATATATACATACATATATATATATATATATATATATATATATATATATATATATATATATATATATATATATACCCCGTCCAAGTAGCCAAGCGGTCTAAGGCGTTATGTCTGAGTCGTTACGTCTCCTTGGAACTGGGAGGTCATGGGTTCGAATCCCGACATCGGCAGAATGCCAATTATTAAGAAAAAAAGGAGGCGGTTAATTGACTAAACTGTCGGCGTATGCAAGCAGAAATCATTTTAATTTTTAAAGCTGTTAATGTTACAATTGCTGTACACAATATATATTTCGGGTTGCAAATTAAGAGTATTAAATTGATAGCATTTAGTTTTATTTTCTTCCCCACATTATTCACTTACCGGACATTATTCAAGACCCGACAAACAAGACCAAGACCGAGATAGTCTTGGTATCGGTCTCGATCTTGGTCTTGGTCTTGCTCAAATTCTAGTAGTCTTGGTCTGGGTCTTGCGTATTCAGTCTTGGTCTTGCTTAAATACTTGAAGTCTTGGTAAGAGTCTTGGTCTTGCGTATTCAGTCTTGGTCTTGGTCTTTCTCATTTAGTCTGTTACTTACTACTTACTTCGTTTTGGAAATTTTTCAAGGCTTTTTATAGGTACAAACTATAAATGATCAACAATTAATATCTATAATTAATTAAGCTTTATTTTACAATAATCAAAAAATTCTACCATATTCTATTGGTTTTTTTAGTAAAAATATTATAAAAAATTAGCTTAGCTCTACATCAACCATGTGTTAACCAGGCATCGGAAAAGAATAGTTCCTTCAAGAATATTCTTGTAGATCCTTTTTTTCAGACAATGGTAAAGTTTACCAGTACCCTTCTTTAAATTTATTGAAGTTACGACAAATATTCTCATATATCCTATTTACAACGGAAGCTATAATTTTTAGTTTAATTTTGCATTCTCAGTCTTGGTGTCGGTCTTATTCTTGCTCATTCGGTTTTAGTCTTGGTCTTGCTAGTGTATGTATGATCTTGTTCTTGGTCTTGCAAAATCGCAAGACAAAGACTGCATGACTAAGACAGATTTTGCTCATCACTATAATACATAGAGTATTAATGGATATTATGAACACGGCCTACAAAAACTTGAGCTAACCAAGTTTTTAAGTTAAAATGTATTAATCTTCACACACTGCTAATACATTTTACAAAGCGGAAAGCCTAAAAGATATTTACAAAACATATATTTCTAATATACACAAGGATACCTATATAATTTAATTGACGGTATGTACACATATACAGAAAGGCTTAAATAATTCTTCCACCAGTTTAGACTTAACAAGTAAACGATTTCATTTGTCTACGGTGTCTACGCTTGTATAATCTGTTATTCGTTATATCTTCGATTATTCACAACTGCGTTACAAGTTCCATTCTAAAGTACCATTTCAAAATTACTACATTTAACCGTACATCAATTAAGTGAGATATTTATATCCTGTAATCGCTGTCTGTTATTCGAAACTAATTATGTAGGACAAAGATGACAAACCTTTACTGGTCTACGTGCCATTTTTTCTATAAAAAAAATTAATATGACCATGATGTACCGTCAAAAAATCTCGATTAAGTGAATAATCCAAGATCAAGACCAAGACTACTTGTATTTGAGCAAGACCAAGACTAAGACCGGACAAGCAAGACCGAGACCGATACCAAGACTGCCTTGGTCTTGGTCTTGGTCTTGCTTTGCTCATCACTAATTTTAAACAGTCTAGACTTCACTTTCATTAATAGAACAAAAGAAAAAATTAAATAAACAATTATTAAATACGATTTCCCAACTCTAAAACTGTAAAATTTATTAAATTTTTTGTTTCTTTTAAATTATATTAGTAACGTCACATTACAAGTCATCTATTTATTAGTGGGTTAAACCTAAATAAGGAAAAATTGGCATGGAAAATACTTAAAAAAATAGCAATATCTCCAGATGAGTAGAGATGTCGTACGATTTCCGGTAGATGTGTTCTTTTTTACAAGTTTTTATTTAACTTGCAATGTATGTATGTATGTATGTTCGGGTCAAATCTTGCAAGCTGAATTAGAACCACTTCCTCTTATCCTACGGATTTGAATTTTTACATGTTGGTTCAGTTCCGATGACAATACATTTTTATGGTAAGCATGACAAGAATCGACAAGTGGAAAGCGGCTTTAGAGGCAAGTGAAAACACAAAATTTGGAATATCTCTCTTTATATTGAAAAAATTGAAAAACACATTAGAAGTTGTAGAAAATTAGTTTTCCTATAAAAAGCGTGTTTAAAAAAATGTTTTTATGGAAACTTATTCATATTGAATTAATTTAAAAATATGGCTATTTGGTTAAAGAATGGCTTTAATAAAAATAAATATTTATTGAAATTTAATGTTTACAGAAACAAATGCAAATATTACGTTAAATATTTATTCTGACTTAAATGTCTATATAGTAAACAGATCAAATAAAAGTATTACACCCCGATTCGTATACTTTAATAATTATGTTAAAATGAATGAATTTTGTTTCGAAATGAATAATTATATACGAGCTACATAAATATTCGTACTGTACCAATTCTTTAATTTTTATAAAGTTTTTATAATTTTGTTAAAGTTCGACTGGACATTGTGCATCTATAAAACGACCATAAATTTTAGAAAAAAACTATTCGAAGAATGAGTGTGTATTTAAACAAAAAGACAAATGTTTTTAAGTCCGATTAACAATTTTTTTAATAACACAGATTATATTAACCTCAAAATTATTTCGGATCGTTTGAAGTAAGTCGTTAGACTACTAGGAATCCGAATAGACGCAATTTGGAAGTATTGTTCAAAAAGCTCAAGTTATCATTCGTTATATTTGCGATTTTTTTTAAAAATTCATACAAAGTAACAGACCAGCATTCACTCACTTATAATATCACACATTTTTCATAATATAAATTAAAGAACTAAAAAGAATAATAATTTATTTTCGTAAAAATGACACCTGACAATTAAAATAAACAAATTAATAAACTTCATATATATAATATAAAAATCATTGTTTTCAATGAAAAATAAAACATATAGTCCACTGAAATGTTACATTAACTTTGCTTTCTGGTTTATAGGATGCGATTTTTGGAGGTTTCGGAGACAGACCCCTCTGCTCCTTTCAATACACTGTTAAAAATTTTGGTCTGAATTTACAATAAACAAAGTATAGGGAAGTATTATGCCAAGATGCGTCCGTAATACTACTATATTGGTATACCATTTTTCCTATAATTTTTACAATAGTCATTTAGTAATTCTACCATGCAAGTATAGTAATTTTACACAATATTTGCTTATTTTACTATAGTAATCAATGACCAGTCTAAGTGGCCGAGCGGTCTAAGGCGATATGTCTGCGCAGTGTGCCTACTTGGGAACTGGGAGGTTATGGGTCCGAATCCCGACATCGGCAGTTTGTCAATTATTTAGAAAAAAATGCGGTTAATTGACTAAACTGTCGGCGTATGGACAAGAACGAAGTAACCGGCAATGCTTGAAAAGGTTTTCTGATAAATATCGGCATAGTTCCTATCATAGTCGGCTGCAGCCGCATATCATACCAATTCCTAGTCTATACACCAAAATTCCTTCCACTCCACTCACATCCTTAGGCATCACAATGGACCTTATTGTCGAAGTGTAGCCCGTCCTGGGCAGCCTCTACAATCTATCTATCTATAGTAATAAATGTGATTTTACTATATTAATATGGTAATTTTACAATAAGAATATAGTAATTTTACAAATTACTCTCCGCCAAATAGTTTGAATTTTACTATAGAAATGTTGTAATTTCACAATGCGAATATAGTAATTTTACAAAATACGTTTCATTCATTAGTTTCGGGATTCCATCGAAGTGATATAGTAGTTTTTCAAAATATCTCCTGTCAACTAGATAAGTAAGATAAGAAATTATGTACGTACAATCTGTGTTTTAAGCACTTTAATTCATAATTAATAAATAGATGATAAGTTACTGATTAGTTACTGGAACGATTATACGCTCCGGTGTTTGCCCAGGAAGGTTGATGAATCTTCATCAACCTTGTATTCCTCGTTGAAGATGACAGATCGCTTGGTCAATCATAGCGCTGAGGAGCGACACTTTCTGCCGACAAATGATATGGTTATATACCCTCAATTACAACCGACTGCCTCCGCGAAGAGTATCCACAGTTTGAACATCGTAGAACGGAGCAACAATACTCTAGGTGAGATAGACATATAACTACATATATTGGGGATATTTACCAGCATAAGATTTGTATTTTTACAATAAAATTTATAAAAGTTATCACAAATTTGTTATGTAAAGTTACTATATAGTAAGAATCATTTTTTGACATCAAATGCTTGATATGAAAAATCATACACATCTAGGGATGGGTATGATTTATCAATCTAGGGCCCCGTGCCTAGATGTATATGATTTTTCATATCAAGCATTTGATGTCAAAAAATGGTATCAATTTTCAGACATTTTACTTAAATGTCAAAGTAAGTAAACGTTAGTCGCTTCCGTTGGTATAATATAACCGAAAGGCAACCATACTAACAATGGAAATAAATAGACGCTAGTTTACAAAAAACAATTTAAAACAAGTAATGTAACAACTAACTGAGTTAATTGTTTGAATACCCAGTATATACTGAGTTGTATATCAATCTTTGAATTGTGAATATTTCTGCCTATTCAATGTTTATAAAATATGAATTATTTGTAAATGTTTGTTTTGTGTTAATAATTTTTCTTGAAACAGTAAAAATGTTCTTGCATTTAAAAAAATTAATATTAATGTTCTTGCGATTTTTATATATTTAAATATTGAGTTATATAATTGAGTAAATCAACGCGAAGCGGCTATTAACGCAAAGCGTTGTTTAAAACGAGCCGTTAGGCGACGCGAAATGTTAGTCAACGCGAAGCTTTAGTAAATCAACGGAAAGCGTTGGTAAATGTAAAGCGTTGGTAAACGCAAAGCGCTAACCGCGAAACGTAAGCTTGAGCGATCCGTAAGTGAGTCAACGCGAAGCGTTGGTTAATGAGAAGCGTTAGTTATTCAAAGCGAAGCATCGGTGATTCGCGAAGCTTGACGTCACGCGAAACGTTAATCAACGCAAAGCGTTAACCAACGCAGACCGTCAGATTAATCGAGCCGTAAATCAGCCGACGCGAAGCGTTGGTCAATGAGAAGCGCTAGTCAATAGGTAGCGTTAGGTCAACGCAAAGTGTTAGTTAATCAACGCAAAGCGTTTACAAACGCCAAACGTAAGCTAAAACAAACTGTAAATCTGCCAACGCGAAGCGTTGGTTAATGAGAAGCATTAGTTATTCGAAGCGAAGCTTCCGTGTTTTGCGAAGCGTGATTTAACGCGAATCATTAAACGACGCAAAGCGTTAACCAAGGCGAACTGTAAGCTTAAGCGACCCGTAAATCAGCCAACGCGACGCGTTGGCGCAATGGGAAGCGTTAGTCAATAGGAAGTGTTAGGTCAACGCGAAGCGTTGGTAAACGCAAAGCGTTTACCGACGTGAAACGAAATCTAAAGCGAAACTTAAGTCAGCCAACGCGAAGCGTTGGTCAATGAAAAGCGTTAGTCTATAGAAAGTGTTAGTTTAACTCGAAACGTAAGCTAAAGTGAACCGTAAATCAGGCAACGCCCATGAGAAGCGTTAGTTATCCAAAGCGAAGCGTAAGTGTTCGGAATCGTTAATCAACGAAAAGCTTGAACCAACGCAAGACGTAATCTTAAGCTAGCCAAAAGTTAACCAACGCGAATCGTTAGCATAGCGTTGGTTAACGCAAGGCGCTTACCACAGTGACCCGTAAGATTAAGCGAGCCGTAAATCAGCCAACGCGAAGCGTTGGTCAATGAGAAGCGCTAGTCAATAGGAAGCGTTAGGTCAACGCAAAGTGTAAGTTAATCAACGCAAAGCGTTTACAAACGTCAAACGTAAGCTTAAACAAACTGTAAATCTACCAACGCGAAGCGTTGGTTAATGAGAAGCATTAGTTATTCAAAGCGAAGCGCCCGTGATTTGCGATGCGTGATTTCACGCGAATCATTAAACAACGCAAAGCGTTAATCAAGGCGAACCGTAAGATTAAGCGACCCGTAAATCAGCCAACGCAACGCGTTGGCGCAATGGGAAGCGTTAGTCAATAGGAAGCGAAACGAAAGCTAAAGCGAACCGTAAGTCAGCCAACGCGAAGCTTTGGTTAATGAGAAGCGTAAGTTTTTCAAAGCGAAGCGTTGGTGATTCGCGAAGCGTGAATTCATTCAAATCGTTAAACAACGCAAAGCGTTTACCAACGCGAACCGTAAGCTTAAGCTAGCCGTTTGTCAGATAACGCGAAGCGTTGGTCAATGAAAAGCGTTAGTTATTCAAAGCGAAGCATCGGTGATCCGCGAAGCGTGATTTCACGCGAATCGTTAATCAACGCAAAGCGTTAACCAACGCGAACCGTAAGATTAAGCGAGCCGTAAGTCAGCCAACGCGAAGTGTTGGTCAATGAGAAGCGCTTGTCAATAGGAAGCGTTAGGTCAACACAAAGCTGTGAACTACGTGACAACGAATCGTCGCTAATTCAACGCGAAGCGTGATTTCACGCGAATCGTTAATGATTAAAGTAAGCGTGAAAAGTGAGTCAAATTGTAACGATAATTAACGCGAAGCGAACGCACGCGTGAGTTATACAACGTGAAGAGTTAGCCGACGCGAAACGTAAGCTAAAATAAACCGTTAGTCAGCCAACGCGAAGCGTTGGTTAATGAAAAGCGTTAGTTATTCAAATCCGAAGCGTCCATGATTCGCGAAGCGTGATTTCACGCGAATCATTAAACAACGTAAAGCGTTAACCAACGCAAAGCGTAACCTTAAGCGTGCCTTACGTTAGCCAACGCGAAGCGTTGGTCAATTAGAAGCGTTAGTCAATAGGAAGTGTAAGGTCAACGCGAAGCGTTGTTAAACGCAAAGAGCTAACCAACATGAAACGTAAGCTAAAGTGAACTGTAAGTTAGCCAACGCGAAGCGTTGGTTAATGAGAAGCGTTAGTTGTCAAAGCGAAGCGCCGGTGATTCGCGAAGCGGCTATGTTAATCTATGCAAAGCGTTTACCGATGCGAAACGAAAGCTAAAGCGAACCGTAAGTCAGCCAACGCGAAGCGTTGGTCAATGAAAAGCGTTAGTCTATAGGAAGTGTTAGGTTAACTCGAAACGTAAGCTAAAGTGAACCGTTAGTCAGCCAACGCGAAGCGTTGGCCAATGAGAAGCGTTAGTTATCCAAAGCTAAGCGTCAGTGTTTGGAATCGTTAATCAACGAAAAGCTTGAACCAATGCAAAACGTAATCTTAAACTAGCCAAAAGTTAGCCAACGCGAAGCGTTAGTAAATAGCCAACGCGAAGCGTTAGCATAGCGTTGGTTAACGCAAGGCGTTAACCAATGTGACCCGTAAGATTAAGCGAGGCGTAAGTCAGCCAACGCGAAGCGTTGGTTAATGAGAAGGTAAACGCAAAGCGTTTACAAACACGAGATGTAAGCTAAAACAAACCGTAAGTCAGCCAACGCGAAGCGTTGGTAAATGTGAAGCGTAAGTTAATCAAAGCAAAGTGTCGGTGATTAGCGTCATTTCACGCGAATCGTTAAACAACGCAATGCGTTAATCAACGAGAATCGTGAGCTTGTTAAAGACAAAGCGTTTAACAACGCGAAACGAAAGCTAAAGCGAACCGTAAGTCAGCCAACGCGAAGCGTTGGTTAATGAGAAGCGTTAGTTATTCAAAGCGAAGCGTTGGTGATTCGCGAAGCGTGATTTCACGCGAATCGTTAAACAACGCAAAGCGTAAACCAACGCGAACTGTAAGCTTAAGCGAGCCGTATGTCAGCCAACGCGAAGCGTTGGTCAATGTGAAGCGTTAGTCAATAGGAAGTGTAAGGTCAACGCGAAGCGTTAGTAAACGTAAGGCGTTAACCCACGCGAAACGCAAGCTAAAGCGAACCGTTAGTCAACCGTTAGTGTTAACGTTAGTGTCAACTGTTAGTCAACGGGAAGCGTTTGTAATTAAACGCAAAGTGGTGGTAAACGCTTAGCGTTTACTAATGCGAAACGTAAGCAAAAGCGAACAGATAGTCAGCTAACGCGAAGCGTTGGCCACTGAAAAGTGTTAGTTATGCAAAGCGAAGCGCCAGTGATATCGCGAAGCGTGATTTAACTCGAATCGGTAACCAACGAAAAGCGTGAACCAACTCGAAACGTAAGCTAAAGCGAACTATAAGTCAGCCAACGCAAAGCGTTAGTAAATCAACCCATTGCCTTGGTAATCGCAAAGCGTTAACCGTCGCATCACGCAAGCTAAAGCGAACCGTTAGTCACCCAACGCGAAGCGTTGGTCAATAGGAAGCATTAGGTCAACACGAAGCGTTAGTTAATGAACGCAAAGCGTCAGTGATTCAACGCGAAGCGTGATTTCTCGCGTAGCGTCAATCAACATGAAGCACTAGTTAACGCGAAGAGAAAGTTAACGCGAAGCGTAGGCAACTCAACTCAATGATAAGCGTTGTTAAGCTTAGCGAGTTGTTAAGCTAAGCAACGCTAGTTATTCAACGCTAATATATATATATATATTTATATATATATATATATATATATATATATATATATACATATATATATATATATATATATATATATATATATATATATATATATATATATGTATATATGTATATATATATATATATATATATACATATTTATATATATATATATAGATATATATATATGTATATAAATTTTTTTGATGATTTTTGATAGGATCGATGGACCTTTGAATAAAATTTTTGCAAAATTTTGACATCTGTACGAGACCAACTACTTCTTTGAAAAGGAAAATCACTTAAACCTTGACCTTTTGGTTTAAAAAACTGAAACAAACATAAAAACAATACTATTTGATGTATGTTATGTTATACAAATTATGAGAAAACTATTGAGTTTATGGAAAAATTTTTCCAACAAAAGATGATTATTTTGAAAAGAAGAAGATTTTTTGTCTCAAAATTTTTTTTCTATCTCTTACGGTTTCAAAGACGGATATTTCCCCCCCTCATAGCGGGGGGAAACATGTGCCGATTTTGCCCATTAACGAACTTGACCTTACTTTTTTGCTCTAGAACACACACAAAAATTTTCAACTCGTTATCTCTTTTCGTTCTTGAGTTATCGGCTTCACAGACGGACGGACGGACGGACGGACATGTGAAAATGGCCGAATTAGGCCATTTTATGAATACCTTTTTGAAGCATTTTTGTCAAGGATTAATATTTTCAAGCGTTACAAAGTCGGGACTAAACTTAATATACCTTGTATATTTACAAATATACTGGGTATAAAAATAGTAAGAATCATATTACTACGACTCTTTGTAGATTTAGCATCGATATTGTATTATTACTAGAAAATTGTAAAATTACAAAGTCAGTGTGTACTTATACTACAAAACGATTAATTATACAACGATCAAATGAGAATTTTACTATACATTCTTGTAATCGAAATTATACAAACACGAGATTTGTAATCTCACAAATATACTAGTAAAATGGAACTACAAAAGTATATAGGTAGCTTACTGTGTCTCAGGTATAAATTTACAATACGAAATGGTAAATTTGCCATCTGTATTTGACTAATACAAACATTTAGTAAAAATACAAACTTGTATTGTACTTTTACAATAAAAATATTAATATTACAATTGCATTGATTAAATATCTTACTTCAATATAGTAATTCGTATTTTCGGAACTCAGATTTGTAATTTGACTTATGTACAATTTGACTTGTGTGTGTGTAAATGTTTTGTAAATTCACAATTATTTTTAACAGTGTACTAATTAAAAAGCTTTATAATATTTTGCCATAAACTTTTATTTAAAGTGCTACTATAACTTGTTTTTGGTCAAATTTAACCAAAAAACAGATATAATATTTTTTGCCTTTTATATACCCAATCTTATTGATTTTGGCGATTAAATTGCTGCGCAGAGGCAAAAGGGGCGCATCATCTAAGGAAAAAAAAATTTATCAAAAATATAAAGTTTTTATTTTGGATCATTGAATAGGAATCAATCGGTTTTTGACGTAAAATCGTCAATCGCACGTTGCACTGATAATCGGCCGATGTGTGATGATCCCACAAATTATTGTGTGACAAAATTCTGTAAGATTTCAATCGCTAATAATTTCGACAATAATAATGCGTTTTCAATGATTGAGCCCACAACAGAAAAATCATGTCTTTAGGTATCTGTAGCGCTGTATTTGTTTTGCATGGGACGTCATCGTACCAGGCGTAGGTGCTTACACATGAATGGTTACCAATTAGCTTTGTGTAAAGTTATAAATTGGTGTAGAGTGGAAACGCGTTTAGGACATTGAATAGCTAGGACATTGATTCATGTCACCTTGTTAAGAGCTTACGGAGCACTAGTAGGAGGAAAATTGAGTCAATAAAAATATTTACCGAAATATTAGTCAAAATCAGTATTCAATTGAAAATTACAACAACAACAAAATTTTTTTACAAAAAATAGAACCGATGAAAGAAGAAAGTAACTGAAAAGCAATAAATAATAACTTTGAAATAAAAAATTAAACTTTCGAAAAAAGAAAGAAAAAAATAGTTATAAATAAAGTCCTACACTAATGTAAATATCTAAACAATTTTGAGTCGGCGTCATAAAATCTCCATCCAAATACGCGAAGGGTGAATCTGATTTTCGGTTAAAAGTAAATATTACAAAATATTACATTTTGTTTGTTTGGCGCCGACTAAAAATCATTTAGGTATTTACATTAGTGTAGGACTGTAGACTAAAAAGTTGCTTTTTTACTTTTTCCTTTCTTTTTTCGAAGGTTTAATTTTTTTTACAAAGTTATTATTTTTTGCTATTCAGTTACTTTCTTCTTTCGTTGGTTCTATTTTTTGTTAAAAGTTTTTATTTTTAGTTTTTTGTGGCTTATAGTGTCATTAGAACTAAAAAAGACTAAAAATAACTAAAAAAGAATTATGGAAATCGGACTACTCTGTAAAAAGTTATGCGTGCCATACATTAAAAAATATACGGGTTGACTTGAGAACCTCCTCCGTTTTTTTCGTCGGTTAAAAAAACATTCAAATTGCCCAAAGATATTGAGTGCTTTCAAATAGCGTTTACACACAGAACATATATCATAATTATGATATTTTTCATTAGTGGAAGCGCTGGGAAGTTTTTTTTAATTTTTTTTGTGGCTAAAATTTGAATTTTTTTTCAAATTTATATGGGGCCAACTTTGAAGTATACCCTATCCTACAAAAAAATAAATACTAAAATCCGACTACTCTGTAAAAAGTTATGCGTGATCATACATTATTTTAAAAAAATATACAGGTTGAATTGAGTACCACCTTCTTTCGTCGGTAAAAAATTGAAGATATGACTCGTAAATATGTTCGGAAGAAAAGCCTCTGCCAGCGTCGAAAAATAAATGAAAAAATGGCGCAATGTGATTACGTAATTGGCATCGGGCATACAGAGACAGCAACATGACGTTTTTGTGCATGATGTTTTCACGAAAAATCCAGGTACGGCACTGTCCCGAACTTTCTTATTTTTTTGTTGTTGTTAAAATAAGACGTACTAATTTTAATTAATGTTAAATATTGTTAAAGTTAAATGCATACTTTGTTGTCCTACCCAAAATGCACACAAGGTTGAGCTAAAAAAAATGTAATATTTCAATGGACTAATAAGAAAAGATAAATATAATAATATTAAAATAGAATAAAAGAAGATAGATAGATAGATATATTTATCTAAAACAATTTTGATGATAATAATTTTAAAATAATTACTAAAACACAACGTGTGAGGTTCAACACGTACTCTTCCCTCTAACACAAAAATAAATAAATAATAAATGTCATAAAATTTTCAATTCGTGTGATGGTGTTTATTATTTGTTTTTATTTATATTTTAGTTTATAGAATATGTATGTATATATATTATATATACAACATTAACATTGTATTTTTGTGCGTATATATTTTAATTCGGAATATTTTAATTTATTACCTGCTATTAAAATAATATTAAATTGATACAATATTTGATATTTTTGGTTATGTTATTTTAATAGTGAGAAGTAGGGTTGGAAACGTAAAATTTCAAGAATGGTGTAAGATATCTGTTGGAGTGAGACGATTTAGTAACCTATGACTCATCGATTGGTATATGCGAAACTATTTAAGAATGTAGCGCCGTGTGATCAATCAACAAACTAAATCTAGAGTCAATGTTTATAAATAAGTGTGTTTTTATGTGTGTGTGTTTTTTAAATAAATTATTATTTTGTAACGATTTTAGTAAATTTTGTACTTGATACTTTCAATAATTTTAATTTAGTAAGTATTACTTTCATATATAGTCCAGTCAATGAAGAAATAAAAGGCGGCTTTCGTTACAAAAGGTCAAGGAGAGTTCTAATTTTCTACTAAACTAAACTTAGTGTCCTAGGACACCAAACTGTAACACTCTGCCAAATTAGAACTCCCCTTGACCTTTTGTAAGGCAGAAACTACCCAATGACTGGATTTGTTTGCGATGTTTGAGATTTACTTACAACTTATTATATATATATATATAGATATATATATATATATATATAAGTCAAGATATTTATATTTCAACATGTCAACATATTTATAAGTTTATGTGTCTGTGGACCCTCTAGCGGTCACAGTTTTATTCTGATTGGAATCAAATTTGGTATTTGAGGCTCTTTGGTATTCAAAAGGTCAAGTTCGTTAATGGGTAAAATCGGACAAGGGGAAAGGAGGGTTTAGAGGGAGGGGGAACACAAAATTTGGCATATCTCCCTTGATATTCGAAAAATCGAAAAATCTTTAAGAAATAAAGCTGTCTAGGTACTTTAAGTTTTACTGTAGCTTGGTGCTTATCATTTTTTCTGTTACCCTAATATTTACGGAAATATTGACGGTTTACGATTGAAAATTAAATTCCTTAATATCTCTGTACACATTAGAGTTTGAGCAAAAATGATAAGATGATGAATTGTAGCAAACTTGATTTTCTACAACTTTATGGCCTTTTTAGATTGTTCTAATATTAAGAGAGATATTTTATATTTTGTGCTATCTTCTTTCTTTATGCCCGCCATTCCCCTTGACGTATGCCATTTATTAATAAAATTGGCCTTGCAAATTCTAAAATCATATTAGATATGACATTTCATTTTGATCAGACTAAAATTGTGTCAGCTAGAGAGTGATTTATGTATTCTAAGGAAATTCGCTAAGTTGAAGCAGCTCCTGCGTAACGAATTTTTGTCTAATTTTGGAAAATAATGAAACGAAATTTCTGGGTTTCATCTTTTTTGGATGAACACAAAGGCACTGAACAAGATGGAGACATTATGAAATTTAAAAAAAAAAAAAAAACCTTGCAAAACTAAATTTACAAAAATGTATTTATTTATTTATTATTTTAAGACACTGGCTTTAGATCTAAATCGATGCGAAACTACCCTTAAATACATGAATGTTTGGTGTATACTCATGTTAAAATCGCTTAATTTTGAGCCAAATGATAACATTAATATATACATGTCCGTTTCTAGTCTAAAATTAACGTATACGTACCGTTGTAAGTGTTTTGAAAATAAAATTTATGAAAATATGTTAATTTTGAAATGACGTTTTGACAAAAATATCTCATAAATAGTAAGAATGCGTGTTTTGGGTTAATCATATCACATTCATATCACATTTAATCAACCAAACACCTGATTATGTTCTGTAAGCAGGGCCATACCGACGGCCTTGGAATTCCCGGTGCTAAATATATTGGGAGCCCTTCCTCTTGAAAATTGTCTTCTAAAATAATGTTCGAATTTATTATAGACTACCAAACCACACGTTATATTTCTACCAAAGAAGTGTAAATATTATTCTATACACGCACATATTTATTAAGGATGTTCCAGCATGAAACCACTTTTCGACAGATTTTTTTCATTTTTTTCACAGGCTAAAAATAACGTTTTCAGTTTCAAAGTTTCGGAATTTTTGACCGTTTAGAACGCGAGATAATTAATAGCAAAGTTATCATTCTCTCTCACTCGCTCTCATTAGAAGCATGTAAAACTTCATGCGCGTCCAAATATTATACGTTGTATTTAAAAAAATACTCGACAGAATTAAAAAAAAAACTAGGAGAGTAAAGATAAATATTTATTAAATAAATTTAAAATAAAAAGAGCAATTTAGTGTTTTGTTTTCGAAATATAAAAGTTAAAATTTTTTTTTTTTCAAAATGTAATTATTTTGTATATACAGTGAATTTGTCTATGTGTTGCGTATGTCAAACCGGTAAATCCTACCGGTTTTTTGTCCTGATTATATAACACAGTGCTGGAACGTCCTTAAGTACATATATTTTACTTTTTGCAGCCGAAATTTTTGATATCATAAGTGGTTTCTTTAAATATTTAGTTTTCATTATACCAATTATCGCAAATTATAAACTGAGAAAACTAATATCACAGAAACATCACTATACCCATCTCAGCGTACAGAGTCCAACATTTAAAACCATATCTATGTACTGAACAACTGAACCGTATGTAAAACAGATTGGTTTGGTTTTATCGTTTCGTTTTTTTGTATATATTTCCTATGGTGGGGCGCTTGAGTAGACCAAAATTGCCACTATCTTTAAAAAAAACTATATAGGTACATATGCAAAAAGTTTTTGTCTCGAAATAGTATGTTAATTCTTAAGTTAAGCTTTTTTGTCTTGGACTTGGCGATGCTGGTGCACCGACCACACAAGCCTGCCTGTAAGGTATTCGGGCCTGCCTGTAAGGTATTTTTTAGCCAGTTTGTATAAGTCGAATCGAAGAAAATTTAATATTTTTAAACTTAAGACATTCGAATATTGGATTTTATAATATATTTTTCACCCATTTGTCCGTTTTTTTGTACTTAAGGATGTTCCAGCATAGCATCACTTTTCGACAGATTTTGCTCACAGGCTAAAAATAACGTTTTCAGATAAATCCCGAAGTTTCAGAATTTTTGACCGTTTATAACGCGAGATAAATATCAAAATTATCATTCTCTCTCACTCTCTCTCATTTGAAGCATGTAAAACTTCATGTTCGCCGAACTATTATCTGTTGTATTAGAAAAAATACTCGACAAAATTTAAGAAAAAAAACTAGAAGAGTAAAGCTAAATATTTATTACATAAATTTAAAAAAAAAATCGTGTATTACCGTTTTGTTTTCGAAATATAAAAGTTAAAAATTTTTTTTTCTTCAAAAGTACATTATTTTGTATATATGGAGAGTGAATTTATATGTGTGTTTATGTATTTGTTGTATTTACACAGTGCTGGAGCGAACTGTTTTTCCGTACTTTTTTATTTGCAAAATCGTCAAATCAACTTCCAAGTCGATAATTGAAAACATTGTGAATTTTTTTTTAGATATTCTACGGGGGCCGTATATTGATACATTTGAATGAATGCTTTTTATGCTTTGCCCCGTTGTGGGGTAACAATCCATGCAAGCTGCTATTTTTGAAACAATGTATTACATATTACATTAATGTACACCGTAATGGAAATATTAAGAAATAATAGATTTATTTTTAACCGTCGTAGTTGCTTATTAAGAAGAGGAGCATTGAAATTCGTTGAATTTATTAATTAAGTTTTCTCAGAATTAATATTCAATATTCTTACAGCGAAATAATGATACCATTAATTAAAATATCTCTTTGATATTTGATAAACATTCATAAATGCTTATCGATTTCCTGTAGATTTAAAAAAAAAAAAGCAAACCTATTCATTCGTATAAATGTCTTATTTTTTAAAGTGATTTATAGTCGAGGGAAAATGTCGATTAAATGCCACATAATTAAATTTTGAGGGTTGGAGATGGTGGTGGCCCTGATAGAGCAGATAACCAATAAAAAACTTATACAAAAGAACGTTTTTATCGCTCAATTAAAATGTAACACAAGAGACGATAATATTAATGAGAATCACGTGGCAAAGCCTCCCGTCGCTGTGGCCTGAAAGATTTATTGCAGCATTCTTTTTCTATATTAGGATCCCAGAGCAGACCCAGGTGCAGTTTGATAAAACCTAAGATTTTACCTTGGTTAAATTTCCTCCCTTCACTCTTTTAAGAGGAAAGCGTTAACTAGAAAGTTCAGTCTTTAACTCGCTACTGCAGGTGAATAGTAGATGGTTCTGGACTTGAGATACCTCAGTGTCCAGACAAAAGTTCGGCAGTAAATCTAAATTTCTGGAAATTAGCCTGTGTCTGTCCTGGAGTCGAAAATACAAAATACCGAAGCTCATAATAGAGTTTCAGTTAAAAGACGTAGATCATAAAATTGTGGATAAATAAAGTCTTATACAGTTTTTCCTCAATTATCGATAGTTAAATGAAATAAAATCCAAAGTGAAAACTGGAATTTGACAGCTCCTTGATTTATAATAAATGAATATGTATTCAAATGGAAAACGTTCAATCATTATATTTTTAACTGTTAAATTATCGTATAGGACGACTTTGCCCATAATTTGATAGCCAACAACTTTTATCAAAAACAATTTTCACCTTAAGTTATTATTTAATTGTTAGCTAAAAACGTAATATTTTATTAGTTTTTATTTTTAGCGCCCTTCTCTGAGTCATCTAAAAATTCAATTTTCCACCATTAAATTGACATTTTTCCTCGACTATTAATTTTAATAAACAAGAAATATAACAACTAATTGGGTTAATTGTTTAAATATCCCATATATAGTGTGGATCTATCAGTACGTGTCCTGTTTATTTCACATACAAGGATGTATAAAAACTATTCTCGCCCCATTTTATCTCCCTACAACGCTTTGGTTACATTCTATATACATATACCTACCTACCTATCATAAATTCGTTATTTTTGAATTGAATAAATCCATGCGATGAAATACTGTTTGTTTCTGAATATATTTTTGCGTATCGTACACAACTTAGTGTTACAGACTTACCATTAAAAACTATTCCCAAAAACCACTAAAAGTTAAATACTAAATACATAGAATAACATTTGTGAGCTAAAATGCAAACAACAGCAATAGTTAAATTCACCCTCGTTGTTGGTTTTTGTAGTGTTGAAATACATTCAATATATATATATGAGATAGAGCTCCGCCCTGTCAATATAGTAGGGGGATGGTAAATAATAACAACCCTATTTATATTTCACCCCTTTTTTCACTGTGTGTATATGTTTTATGAGTGCAGTTTATCAATTGGTGCAATTCTAAATAGTTATTTTTTCCAAATATGTTTTATTTAAAGATTTTATAATATAATAACAACAAAAATTCTATTTTTAAGTGGTTTTAATATTGGTTTCTATCAGTTTCAGTTTTAAGGTTTCCTCTTTTAACAATAATTTAATACTGACAACGAAACGGAAAATTCGATCGAAAAACCAACGAAACACCGTTGTGATTCAAACGTTCTGCTCTTGTGAAAAGAAACAATACCTACAGGATACTTCGTATTTGCCAAAAAAATTTTTCAATTAATTATGGTAATAAGGTTTTAGAATCCGATTTACTAGGAAATCTTGGTATATTCCAACACCTTTAATTTTTTAGTAAACCTATTATTTTTGAAGTTATACTTTTTTGGTGCGTTATGAGAATCCACTGATTATTACTCGACTGATGTAACAATCTTACGCTCGATGTAACACAATTTTCTACACTGCTCTATTGTACAGTGTTTGGGAGACATTTCGTTAAAAACGTGTTTCATACAGCAAAAAGGCAATTAAGTCTGTCACATAAGTGACCCCACTCCACAGTGGACAGTAATTTCGTGTGTGCTATGAGTTTTGCATATTGAAATTCAAGACACTATTATATATAATATAGAACGTAGGATGGAATGATGGCTATTATTTTGGTAAATAGCTACACCGTCAGCTCTCACATTAGAACCTATGAATTTGGATATACAGTTGAAATTAGGTACAGGTATGTTTTCATCATTATAACTCTGATGATATTTTTATGGGCTCGTAACTTTGTATATTAAATTATATTGATAAACCTGGCCTGGTTTTGATTCAATCCACTAACTCTGATTCTAATATTCATAATGGATTTAATACCAATCTTTGAAACTCGAATTTTAACGGAAGAACTGTCTCTAATGCAGTTTTTCCATTACTATTTATCATATTATTATACTTTTGTGTCTTAGTAGTTATGTTGACCTAATTTAATAAAGTTTAATATATTATTTAAAAAGAAGTTTAACTTCTTACGTGCGTAAATAAGCACTCACACACACATACATCTTTTTAAATTAATAAAATTCGAAACGATAATCGATAGGCGAATGGCATAAAGTAAAAAAAAAATTTTCAGCAGTTTATTTTTGTACCTTTTTTTTAAAATACATTTTTCACATCTTATTGTCTCAATCAACGGTTCTTAGATCATTTTTTGCATGGTAAACGAAAAACAATGAGCGCTAGAAACTCATATAAGTAGAGTATTTTTCACAACATATTCAATGTACAACTTTTTCATATGAAACTATAATATTATATGAAATTTTAGTTCAGCTTTCTAGGCTTTATAAATAATAATATACTTTAGTTTTACAATCAATAATATTTACATTATCAACATTTCTATTTTAGAACATTAAAATACTGTAATAAAAAAAAATTCGTTACGCAGGAGCTGCGTCAACTCGAATTTCTCCAGAATAAATACACCATTTCTCTTTTAGAAATAGATATCTTAAACAAACTTTTTGACAAAAATGTTATATAGGTCTTTATATGAGAGATAAAAATCCACGATTTTATGTTTCCTCTTCCTTCCTAGCCCCCCTTTTCTTTGGCCTGATTTTGCTCATTAACAAACTGGGCCTTTCAAATTCAAGAAGCATGTCATATAGGTACCAAATTTCATTCTGATCAATCGAAAATTGCGACCTACATTGGCATATATATATATATATATATATATATATATATATAACAATCGAAAAATGTATGAAGAGTAAAGTTAGCTAAATTTAAACCTTATCTGAGACTCTAATGTGTACAGAGATATTTCGAATTTTAACTTTCAATTTTTAATTGCAAATATTTCTGTAAATATTAGTGTACCAGAAAAAATGATAAGAAACAAAATTATAGTAAAACTAAGTTTCTACAACTTTACTATTAATAAATTTTTCGATATTTTGAATATTAAGGGAGGTATGTTAAATTTTGTATTTCGTCCCTCCTGAAAACCACCCTTTCCCCTTGTCCGATTTTACCCATTAACGAACTGAAATAAAAAGCGCCTCAAATAGACGCAAAATAAAAGCGTCTCAAAATATGTATAATATATATATATATTTTCATAGGTATATAAAAATTTTAACGATAGTGATTTTTAACATCTAGTAGGTAGGATCGATGGACATTTGAAGAAATTTTTACGAAATTCCATCATCGGTATAAAAACAATAGCTGCCTTTCCTTTCAGGAAATTCGCTAAAAATGTGTAACATTCACATGGGATGTAACATTCAAATAACAAAAATAAAATAAATAAATAATTTTGTTGTTGTTAACATAAAAACAAAAAAAATACATTTATTTTTTTTGTAAATCAAATTTTTAGATTAATTCCTGGTTAAAAAAATATTTTTAAATTAAGTACTTAAATTTAATTAATCATACATCGAATTTTCGATACCTATATTAAATAGATACCTACATTTAAACGAAACAATTTTTGTAGAAAAAATTACAGTAAAACTTCAATAAATAATACCATATATATTATAAATATTATAAATAGCAATCATCAAAAATGAATACAAAATCATACATGTATTATAATAAACCCCATAACACTGCCCGTAAGGTTTTTGTGGAAAAAAAAGTGTAATCCTTGCGTTTGTGGTATTTTCAAAGCGTTTTTAGTACCAAACTGCAAAAGTTTAGTTGTTTAAACGGCATTATGTGTATATGGAAAAACGATTCTGAATAATTCTGTATAGTTGTGAGCTGCAGTACAGATCATACGGATCGTATTTGGCGTTCAGTCGATCCAGTTTAGTTGAAAACGCGGCTTAATCGACGATATATAGAGTACATTTGAAATTAATTGACAAATATTTTATTTTCGAAACTTTGTTTATGCAGGTATTAAGTAATAGTAGTTTTTTTTTGTACAAGGTTGAAAAATTTTCAAAAAGACACCAACGATGGTATGTTGGTAGTGTGGGATTTTTACCCAATAAAAACAATCCTCATTCCTGAGGGGGGTCAGACCGGAAACCGCTTTTGCATTACTTCAGTCTGGCCCTGGTTGCGCGTTTAGGCGCTCGTTGTCGTTTCTCTCCGGACTTTTTTGCTTTTAGCACGTCTTCTGCAAACCTCATGATTGTCTCCCTCTTTAGCTCATAGTTCATGTGGGGGATTATATTTTCTGGGCTCAATGTGGCCCCAATGTTTCTTTCGGCCAAGTTCCTTTCTGCCGCCCATCTATCGCAGTGGTAGAAGGTGTGACAGGCGTCGTTGACAACTGTTGGGCAGCACATTCGCATTGAACAATCCGTGCCCTGTGAGAAGATGCGTGAGGTAGAAATTAGTTTCTACGTGTTCGCAGTCTACGTGTTCTACGTGTTCACATTTCAAGGGAAAGGATCAGCTTTGCTGTCCATCTCCCTGTACTTCCGCTTCTCTATTTTCTGTTTCCTCTCAAGTGCTCGAGAGCTGCTATCAAGGCTACTCTCTTGTAGTCTCTTGCTAATCTCTACTGATAAAATAAAGATTAAACTATTTTATTAAATTTTTTGTACGTTATATTATCAAGTTGTTAAGTTCATTATCAAGTTATTAATTAATACTATTAGAATATAAAAAACGTTTTATTAAAGTTTTATTTAATAGGGAATATGCATGAAAATTTTTTTTCACTTGAATTGAAGCATGTTTACTTGACAAATATCAAGGTAAAATTACTTTTTAAATAAGTTTAAAAATAAGCGAGATATGAATGATTGAAATTCCCGATTAGACAAAGAGGGTGATAGCCCTCTTGATATGTTATGTGACGTCATATTTCACTTTCACCATTTAAAATACACGTTAAACTCCGTTTTTAATATTTTTGCAAGAAAGAGACAGATAATGATCTTTAAAAGCTTATAGCTTCTTGATATTTGTCGGATTTTAATTTCGTTTTTAAATATTATTACTGTATTAACAGTATTTTTATATTCTGAAAATAAATGTGAAAAAAAATTTTCATGCATATTCCCTATTGCTGATTTATCAATAATCGGAGTACCTTCACAAACTAACAATTAACTCAATAAGTTGTTACATTTCTTGTTAAGAAGTAGTTTTACTGAATAATAAAATTTAAAAAAATTATATAATTAATGCATATGTTGTTACCATATACAACACATACATACATAATAAAGATATATGTATATACATAGGTACATATGTATATATATGTATGTATATGATTGAAATTTTTGATTATATTGCTTGAAGCATATATGTATTTTACGCGTAACACCGTTATATAACGTTTGAACACCAACATTTCATATACATATATACATACATACATATGTGGTATAATGTTACATATTATTATGTTGTATTGTATATTATTATTATTGTTATAGATGATACATCATGTATTGTATCATACATAATATAGGTATATGTTGTTACATTAATGATTTAGCAACGAATTGTGTATTATACACATAACAACAAAATGAAGCCTTCAGCCATTTTACCTCCAAACTCCAAACATATTATCTATCCATGATCATCAAATTATTTTATAATGTATTTCATAAGTAATATCAACATTTTATGTACTATGTTAATCAAAGAATCCGAATTTCTGTTTCAATTTCTATATTAATTAATCGATCACGTTTTACACTGTGATGAGTAATAAGTTTTCAATAAAACCATGGATACGCCCAATCTAATTGGATGGAATAATATAGGGATAATCTCGAAAGGTCAGTAGTAGGGATAATAGTCGAAAGGTTAGCAGCTAAATTTTTGCATGAAATCTTTATTTTAAATCCAAAAGACTGGCAAAACAGGCTCATATGATCTCGTGTCCACGAATCAAGATGTAAAACATCAAAGGTCATGAAAATATCCTTTTTTGTGATTATCCTTTTTCTTGCCTATCATATTAGAAGGTATTTATTATAAAACTTTTTCAGTATTTAAAAGAAGTAAGTTTATACTGAATTTATAAAAAAAAATTTCAATCGAAAATTGTTCATTTTTAAAAAGAGGAACATTTTTTTGTCTTTAAATTTTTGTTCTATCTTTTACGGTTCAAAAATAGACAGTTTAGCCCATTTTGCAAAAACATGGTCCGATTTTGCCAATTCACTAATCTTACCGTTTAGCTGTAAAACGTGTTTGTGTTGACGGAAGGAAGGGCGGAGAGGCAGACAAGCGGAAAAGGACAAATTAGGTCATTTAATGAACACCTATATCAAAATTTCTTTTCTGAGATAAATATTTTGAACCGTTACAAGGTCGGAACGAAACTGAATGTAACCTTGTACATATTATATACCGCGGATAAAAATAAATATGATATTTCCCCATTAAAAAACTTCCAATTCAAACTTCTACAATTGATCAAGGAACACATGTAGTAAGTTTCATGACGATAGCTCAACCTATTAAATTTTGCGATTTTTTTTCACTCAACCTCCTTAGTGGAGATATGACAAACCGTAAAGATTTGAATTATAATTTTTCGCCCACAGAAGCATTTTTTTGTGGACTGCTCAAACAAACAAAATTTAATTTATTTTACTCCTACAAGTTTTTAGCTTTACAAAAAGAAGTGATATCCGATCAAAAAAATATTTTCTTCTTAAGAAGTAGTGATTTGGAAGAGACGGCCTAGCTATTTACCAAATGTAAGAATATGAATATACATTTAGTATGAATTTAATATTTTATCTTGTAAAGCATACATATTTTAAAATATTTGAAACAAAACCACATTTGCAAGATAAAATATTAATTACAGACTCAATTTACATTCATTGTCTTACACTTGGTAAATAACTTGGTCTCTCTTCCATATCATTTTAAGAAGAAAATATTATATTAAGGATTACCCCGATAACTTGGTCCGTTTTTACGTTTATTTTTTTGATCGGATTGCATATACTCGTATAATATTTTTATTTTAACATTTATGATTCAATGTTATAGTTATTCATAATTTTGGCGTCTCAGTTATAAACTGTCACCTTTAAATATTAATGTTTAAAAAATTCGCGTTTAAAAGAAAATTATTTCAGTTTAAGTTTATAAGATATTAGTTTTTGAAAAATCTCTGCCAAAAATGTATATGACTGCGAATATCTTGCTTCACAATCATTGTAATATTTCAGTCTCATCAAATACTTAAGAAAGAATTGAGTTTGCGAAGGATCTATTTTAAAAGTAGATTGGAAAAAAGTTTATATTTTTTAAATAAATATAATAGGTCAGATTGATAATCTGAGTATCTCACAACTAAAACACATATTATCTGTAATGAAATGTACATTATTACCGACTATATAATAAAATAATCTAAATATAATTAATAATGTTTGGCTGTAATTTATTTACAATAAACTAATAAACATACCATGCCTATAAATATAATTACCCACTAATTAGTGGTTGATAATCATAAATAAAATAGATATCAAATAAATTAAATTAATTTTCAATATGCAAATAGTTTAAAACAACACACACATATTTGTTAAATTCAAAAGTGGGAAGTTTTTAAAAAACATTTCTGATCGAATAATAAAAAAAAACATTTTTTATTGAAAAGTTCTTGTACAGATTTTTAAATCGTAGTGGAAATCATTTTAATACATATATGCTAATTTTAAATCCACATATGTGAAAAGATTAATAATTTATAATATAAGAAAGTTTGGATGTAAGCTTTATTTTCTATATATTTTATAGGGTAGTGAACTTGCGTTACTTGCGTTTGCATGGATATAGGAGTATAAAGTTGAATAAAAATACTTCAAGTTATGCATCTTTTATATTTAAATTTATCATATTCAAATAAGATACATTGAAATAAATTTAGTTTGGAAAAAATTTCAAATATACAAAGGAAAATTTTCGATTAGTTTCGTTCAACTTGATAATGTTATTATGATGTTATTAAAAAACAGCGCCGCTTCCGTGGCTTTCAAATCCAAAACCATTAGATGTTTGTATTTATAGAATCTCTTTCTATTTTAGCCTCTTTCCTCATAATAGTAGCCAACATTATTTTGAAAATATTTTCCATACGTACAGAATTTTGTTAACAGTTTAGTTATAATTAGTTCAAGACAACTAGTTACACAAGCATTTGGGGTCGCTAAATCTGAATACTGCCTTAGTTCGACTTGGCCATATCGTATTTCGTTTCTAACCTCACAAAACTGAAGAAGACACGATTGAAATTCGATCTGACTTCCTTAAACCAACCCCGGATTCAGCAACCTTAAAAACATATAGAAATGTTTATTTCGTCTATGGTGGACAATATTTTCATTTTTGCTTGACTGTGATTATTAAGTCAAGACACATTTTCTCGACTTTTCGAGATCAAAATCTTAAGTTTTGTCTCAACTTTAACGAATATTATCACATCTTGCCTTCGAATTCTCGTTTCTCCGAGCAATGCAAGTGACCTGGTCAAATATTTTTTACTATCGTTTTTCTAAAAACATTATGGATAATATTATGGAATATATTCCCCATTTTTATTAAATATTTTATATCGAATATTTATAAGAAAAAAAAAAGACTGTATATAGAATTACTTACTTATATTGAAAGTAGAATTATATTTGAAATAATTCTATAAAATGGTCGATATTGTATATATATATATATAGAAGAGCTTGTTGAGAAACATTGAAGCTCTTAATTAATGTGTTTCTTTGTTTGCTATGAAAATAGTAGTAGTATAGTAACATGTATATGTACTATAATATTATGTTGTGGCCTTAGGCGGGGCGTCCATCCGCACAAGCGCATCAATATACTTCCTCAAATATATTGTAAACTATCATCATGAAACAACCCTCGTTTATTTTATATAACGTACAAATGTGTATGTATGTATGTATATGTATAAAGTAGGGTAACTAACTATGCGATATATAGCATTTGTAAGCAATTAACTTTTAAAGCTTTTAAATTCTTATTTTATCGAGAGAAGAAAAATTTCACTTTTTTTGTGCTCAATAGACACGATTTTATATCTTGTTTCTCCTTTAGAGTAACATTAATTATAACGTTGGATTTGAAATGTTCAGAAAAAAATGATAGTAAGGAATTGAGACTAAAAGATGAAAGAGTTAAGTTTGGATTGATTTTGTCGTCAAAACAGTTTACAAAAGCTAAAACATTTAAGACTCATTCAAAAAATTCATGAGAACAAAATAATGTAATTTGTATTTAGTGTTTCACGAGGCACGAGGCGAGGTTTTGGTATCACCTCGCCTCGCCTCGCTTTTTTAAATATCAACCTCGCCTCGGCCGAGGCAGAATGTTGGCTAGCCTCGCCTCGCCTCGGTTGGGACAGCTATCAACCTCGGGAAACGGGAAAATTTTTACTAACTTTGACTTATTTTGCATGAATGTACATAATATGGTAAAAAAAACGTATATATATATGTATATAAATTTTAGAGACGATGACTTTCGACATCTACTAGGTAGGATCGCTGGACATTTGAAAAATATTTGCCAAATAATATATCTATTGCTTCATGTATCACTATATAATTTTTTTTTTAAATTTACTTTTTGTAAATTTGCCTCGGCCGAGGCAAATTCCTCGCCTCGGCCGAGGTAAGGTTTTTAGGACAATATACCTCGCCTCGCCTCGGTTAGTAACGAGGATTAAAATTTTGAACCTCGCCTCGCCTCGTCTCGTGCCTCGTAACCGAGGACCGAGGCGAGGCGAGGTTATCTCGTGGCCTCGGTGAAACACTATTTGTATTGCAGATTTCTCAAACAAACTCGTGAAACAGTGAATTCATAATAAAATTTTGACACGAAGGAGTTACTTTGAATAAGCGACTTTTCTTAGAGAAAGGAGTTATAATACATATAAAATTTAGTTGTAATATTCATAAATATTAATATTAAATTTAATATTCCTTAAGATTACATTAAAATCATAAATATTATTGCAAATATAAAGATCCGCATACACGATCAACCCATTGGCAACCCATCATTGCGTAAATAATATCCCCATACACAATCAAACATTTGCGTAACAGTGTGGTTTGTACACACATACACAATTTCATGATGTACCATGTTGTACCACCTTTGTTGTACGTTTTTTGACGGAGAAGATGATACTAAAACGGAAAAAGAAAGAGAGTCTGGGTATTAGCAATCGATCAAAGTTTGTGTCAAACACTGCCATACATTTTCAAACCGCTTCAAGCATGGAGGTGTTGAACAATATGTTTCTGCAACATCATTTTGTACAAACCTCATTTCATTTTATCAAACATAGGGGGCAGTGTTCAAACCGCCTATCCAGTTTGGACAAGTTGCGCAACAAAAATAGATTGCTTGATCGTGTATGAAATCTATAAACCAATTTGTTCAGCAACTGCTTCAAACCATTGTGCGACAACTCAATCCCCATTACACGATCAAACAATTTGTGCAACAACGGCTTTTGCGCAAACGATTATTGATCGTGTATGGAGGCCTTTAGAGTTACAGATAAATATAGGCAAAGAGTAGAGTAAAACAACAGTCAAATATATGATTACATCCACACTATTACAACACCTCACATGTGAGAGTTTAAAAAAAATTATATAATATGTAACTAAGGTGATATGTAACTTTGGTGTATTAACTTAAAATTAAATACGTAAGCCATGCAAGTAAATTTATTTCGAAATATTTTATTATTTACACATACGAAAATTTAATTAGGAAGTACTATACATATAAACCTTCCAGAAAAAATCATCTACATGATGGTGAAAACCGTTTCAAAATCCGTTGCATGGTTTAGAAGGAGCTAGCGGATAAACATACAGACAGACGCGGAAGGCGACTTCCTTGTATACTATGTATAGAATATATATATAATATATTTTATTAGTTTCAAGATTTTACGTCTTTTACAAAGGGTTTATTATTTTAAACAATCACTTAGAAAAAACTAAATTTTTTTAACATAAAAATCTATAAACAATGACAAAACCAAGGAATAATTGAGAAACCATGAAGATAATCTTATTTTATTCATTTAAATTAGGAAAGATTTTTCATAAGAATTGTTTGCAAATAATAAAATAGTTTTTAAATGAAATACTTTTACTGTTTAACAACAAAACCAATAGCTACATTTTCTACTTTTCTAGGAAAATTCGCTAAAAGTAGAAGTTTTAAACATTTTTTATAGCATCACCCTCCGTAGTTCTATAGGTTTTCATTTTTGTTACACCTTGTATGTCGAGAGCAAAAATTTATCACACTCTCGACGAGACACACACTTGGTGAAACAAATCTCGTATTGGCTCGTTTCCGCTCGACTCTCAAATACCAAAATATATTTTTGTAAATCATTTACTTCAAAAACGCTCTCACTTCTGGAGATGTATCTCGCAAATTTCGACACGTGTTTCTCGTATCGTCTCGAGTTTATTCGAGACAAATAATTGGCTTTTGGCCTAGCCTCGCTTATTTCATCTTGAATATTATTGAATACTCTTCCACTTCTTGACGAAAACGTTAAAACTGAAATCAGTGGGAAGATCTAGTAGTACCTGTTCATTGTGCCTGTTGATTTAAATCAGGTTGCACATGCAAGAATCGTGGGAACATCAATGCTCACAGGCCTCTTTTTTTAAATGAGTACTTCCAAAAGGCCAAAATAGACTTCTTCTCAAATCTTCTCACTGTAGTCTGTGATATGTGTGAGATATGTGGACGGAAGGAGAACCACCCTATCTCAAGAAAGGAATCGTTTAATATACAGACGGCTCCAAAACTGGGGAAGCGACTGGAGCGGGAATTTACGGTGAAAAATCCAAGGTAAACATTAGCCTCTACTTGGAAAAATATGCCACAGTCTTTCAGGTCTACGGTAGAAGTCTACGGGATGCATACTGGTATGTATCCGTGGAATCTACGTAGAGGCTACATAAACTAGAACGTATATAATATTTCGAACAGTCAAGCTGCTCTAAAAGCCATGCCTGTAACTGAAGGCACCTGAAGAGTAGTCCAGGATTGTCTAGAGGAACTACTGGAGCTGGCTAAACGGAACAATGTTAAATTGATACCAGGTCACAGGAGTTTTGAAGGAAGTGAAAAACAGATACCTGAGGAAAGAAGTAAGTCAAAATACTCTTCATAGGTCCAGAGCCTATTTTAGGAATTCCAAAGAAAATAAATGATCAACGAGTGGATGTATGTTTAACACCGTGATCACTGGGAATACACAATGCAGCAAAAACTCTAACAATGTTTTGAAATGCATCCAAGAGGCTTTCCCTCGATGTACTCAACCTGAACAGAATACAACTTTAAACGGTTACTGGATTCATCACCGGGTACTATCACCTACGAAAGCATCTGCAGACAGTGGAATCTGAAGACTCCATAACGGATCCATTATGTGCAGGCTGTGCGACGAGGAGGAGGAAACATCCAGCCACATCATCTCCTACTGCGCATATTTCGGTTACAGCAGATAACGAAACAGGATATTCGGTCATTGTGCTAATTATACCCAGTATATGTAAATATACAAGATATATTAAGTTTAGTTCCGACTTTGTAACGTTTGAAAATATTGATCGTAGGCATGAGTTTTTGGCATATGTTTTCATAAAATGGCCTAATTCGGCCATTTCCAAATGTCCGCTCGCCTGTCTGTCTGTCCGTGGACATGTTAACTCAAAAACGAAAAGAAATAACCAGCTGAAAATTTGTATGTGTGTTCTATGGTATAAAAGTGAAGTCAAGTTCGTTAATTGGCAAAATTGGACCATGTTTGGGCAAAATAGGCAAAACTGTCTATCTTTGAAACCGTAAGAGATGCAAAAAAAGTTTATAAACAAAAATTCTTCTTCTCTTTAAAATAAACAACATTTTTTTGGAATTTTTTCCATAAACTCAGTATATATTGGGTATTCAAACAATTACCTCAGTTAGTTGTTACATTACTTGATTTATTATACTTTAAATTTGCACTGCAGTCAAGCTTAACAATTATTCAAAAAAAAAGAAAAATTGTTGAAATATTTTATATTTTGTAAACAATAACACAAAAAGCATGTTTACCACTAAATTGAAATGTATATAAATTTACAAAATTGTTTTATTTTTTGGTACACATTCTTGGTGGCAGTGACTTATTTCCTATTGAATTATTTATGATGATACTCTCAAGAGTGCAATAATACATTTCTGTAAAAAGTTTTTTGGTTTGTATACTTTGGCGTAGCGCCGGATTTATTTTATACTATACGCATACATATCATTTTGTATATTATACAGAGTTAAGCTAGCGAGACACAACGAATAAACGTTCATATATACACTGTGTTCTAAAATTATGTTCCATGATAGTAGGATAGAACTCATCAAAAAGAAAAAAAACAGAAATTTGTTACGCAGGACCTGCATCTACTTAGCGAATTTTCTCAGAATAAATATATTACTTCTGAAAATAGATCTTATTAACTTTTATTTAATTTTTTACCAGTCCAAGTGGTCGAGCGTTCTGAGGGCTTATGTCTGCGCAGTATGCCTACTTGGAACGTGGGAGGTTATGAGTTCGAATCCCGACATTGACTATTTGTCAATTATTCAAAAAAGGGCGCTTATTTGACTAAACTGTTGGCGTATGGACAAGAACGAAGTAACCGCCTATGCTTGAGAAGGTTTTCTGCAGTTTCCTTCACGAACTCCAGATGAATATCGGCATAGTTCCTATCATAATCGGCTGCAGCCGCATATCCTACCAATTCCCAGTCTATATACAAAAATGCCTTCCACTACACTTCCTTCGTCACTACAGGCACGTATATAAATAATTAAATTTTCGTATCTTATATTCTTTTGGAATTTCAAAGGCCAAGTTCGTTAATGATTAGAATCGATAAAGGGTATGGGACGTTTAGAGAAAGAAGCAATCATAAAATATGGATTTTGCCTTGACATTATAAAAATTCATTAATAGTATATTACGTCCCTAGGCCAGAAAGTTGGATTTCCTGGCGTATGTGATGTGATGGCCGAGGCGAAGCCGAGGCAATCATATCACATACGTCAGGGCATCCAACTTTTTGGCCGTGGGTCGTATACTATTTTTCTTGCTCCATGTACGCCGAATGTACGCGCTTTCTGGCCGCATTTTACGAATAATTGCTATGTTATAAAAACAATTGCTATGGTAACGGCCAGAAAGTAAAAGCGCACTGCAGCTCGAGAAGGCCATGAAAATCGTTCATTCTGGCGTAAAATGCGGCCAGAAAGCGCGTACATTCGGCGGGTGGAGCAAGAAAAATATATTAAAAACATCAAGTAACCATAGTGATGAATTTTTAATATTCAATATAATGAGTATTGTTTTTAAATTACACAGAAAATATGGTCAGAGAATTGTAGCAAAACTGATTTACTACAACTTTACAACAACTTATGATTATAATTTTTTAATTTTTATATAGAGAGAATTTGAAGATTTTTGGTATGATATTTAAATTGTAAACATTTCTGTAAATAAGTTACAAAAAAATATGTACAGGGAATGAATTCGAGTACAGTTTATTTACTACAACTTTACTTCTTACAAATTTTTCTAATATTAAGAGAAAAAATCAATTTTTTGTTTCCACATTGCCTCTAAACCCCTCTTTCCTGTTGTCCAATTTTGTCAGAAACCAAATTTCGTTGCGATCAACTGAAAATTGTGGCCTACAGAGCGCGTACAGACTCACACATATGTATATATTTTTATATATGTGATTTTCGTCTACTAGGTTGGTTCGATGAACATTTGAAGAATTTTTTCCGAGATTGTTGCATTGGTACAAAAATCATAGCTATATTTTTTTTGAAATTTCGCTAATAAGTTCATGAGTCAGAAAAAAGTGCATTTTCAGAACATTGATACTTTGCATACTTTTCAACCATTATGAAAATTAACAAATTATGAAAATTATGAAAATTAAATTCAACCATTATAATCAACCATGTTTGGCTGCATTTTAGTCAATATGAAGTAGATGTTGACGAACTCCTATCTATTATAATGCCGGGTGTGCACACTCGGCAAAGTAAGGCGAGACATAGCGACACGAGTGTGGACTCACAACGCTCGGCCTGTCCTTTGTCGAGTCGCCTTGCCTCGCCATCGCTCCATTAAAAGTCGGTTCTTTTAACCCAAGTCAAAGAAAGCGAGTGGTGAATACATTTGACAGGAACACGAAGGACACTCTCGTCTACATTCGATTCAACGTTCAACCGCATTTTTCAACAATCATATTCAACAATCAACCGCTTTAATTGTACCCATTAATCTAAATAGTAGACCACGAAAATAAAAAAAAACTGTATAAATTTATGAATACTTTTTTTATTCTTTTAGTGTCCTTCATTACTCATTTGAATAATAATAATTTTTAATAGTTTAATCAAAAAATTATTACTCCGTAATTATTAATATAATAATGTCATTTTTCAGGTATGCCAACCAAACACTCGGCGAGAGTGTACACAGCTCCATTTGTGAGACATTCCGAGAGTGTGTACATCCGGCATAGGAATAGACTATTTTGTCGATACTATATACTCAATAGAGATATAAACAATTTTCACATGATGACGTTTTTTGCTTTTTTGGCGATGTCAGGTCTAAAAATTACGAAACATAGTTTTATAACATTCTGTTAAATGAAGTATTATCTTGTGTACAAAGTCATATTTCTTATATTTAAATCTTTCGATGATACGTCATTATATATATATATATATATATATTATATATATCTATATATCTATATATCTATATATATATATATATATATATATATATATATATATATATATATATATATATATATATATATATATATATATATATACAACTTCCACCACACTAATATATATTTTGTATACCTAATTATAATTTTGTTATTTTTTGAATTATAATGAAATGTTTGGTTATTAAAAATAAAATATAATATAAATGATTTCTGATTTTGGTAAACCATATGTACTCTAATAATCAAATGCTAATCCCACAAACCATAATTTATTGCTGGTTAATAAAAATAACTTTTACTTTAGTAGTTTCTGTATATTTTATTCATGGTTGATGTATAGATTCCGTAGAAAATTCCTTAAATAATTTTAACGAATATTAAACACTAATAGGCTACACAAAAATACAAAATTAGTTCGTGCGGTTATAAAGTCTAGTGGAAACATCGATATATCTTTTTTTCCGCTAAAATTATTTATAGTTCACGTGACCGAATTTGACGCTAGAAACCAGCGTCAAGCGTCAGCATGAAAAAGCACCTTAAGAATCCATCCTAATAGACGCTGGCGAGACGAGCTGGTATACTTTGCGGGTGGTTGCTGGACAAAGACAGCTGTAAATAGACACGAGTGGTGTATTCTGGAGAACGCCAACATATGAGCAATGTACACCAATTTGCAAGATCAAGTGCATGCAAGCGTTTGTAAGACGCTGAACTGGTCCAGGGTTCCCAGGACTTAAGTTCTGGGTCCGCCTGGGGAAAGCCCCCACCAAGGGTTAAATTGGTATAACGGGTTGCTTGGTCCGAGCGCCGCACATCGGCTTGCATTGCTTGTGTGCGTCAAGCAAATGGGATGGACTCGTTGTGGCAGTGGTAAAAGCCTACATCGCGGGCTAGGAGGGGGCGTAACTGGTATTGATGAACTCCTTCAGAGTGATGAGTCACGTCTAAGTGGCTTCTTTTCCGACGTGTGAGTTGCGGCATACAATTCGGGTGTTAGCCTGCAGAGCTAATAGGGGTTTAGATAGTCCCCGGCCAAACCAAGGTGCTGCCTGACTTACATCAGGAAGCAATTGGTAGTCGTGACACATACACAGATCTCAGAACGCGCTGATTGGGTGTATCCCAATCTCGCTCCCATGGGGGATAGAGGAGGTTGAGAAAGGCAGGTACTCCACGATAAAGTCTGTCGTTGTTGTTGTTGTTGTTGCCCAACCTATGGGATGACTAGCTCCTATTATTATTATTATAAGGTAATCAACATCAGGAAAAATAAATCCAGGCTAGCATATGTAGTGTAAAATCAAATAAAGGCTAGAAAATGTAAAGTCTGGAGTGGATAAAAATGTTATAGACATGCACACCGTCAGATAGGCATCTATGATTGAGATTTTTATAAAACCAAGCACTGAAATCCGTCATTAAGTATTCATAAAGCTTCTACACAAGCTTCTCTCAAATCCTATACGGAATAATGGCAGCATTCTAAAGTATTTCTCAAGCTTAAAGTAAACAGTGAGGAATTATACAAGTAGCAGTATACTACTCTCAAGTGATCACAATCCCATGAAACATCTTTGAGATAAAACCATCGAGAAGATTTTTGGCATTCATCATCACCTGGAAGATATTTAATAAGAGCTAATGGTTTAGAACTCTCTAAGTTATTTTCTATGATATAAAATTCGTAATAAGTATAAATTTGCAATCAGCAAATCGACGTTCTACACGGAGAGATGTGTACAGTAAACATTATTATCGCAAAGACAGATCTATAGTAGTAACTGATAGTAACTATTACACTATAGCGCATTGTACTCACTCCACATAAAAGAAGACATTGGAAATATTACTATGCTGTGTGGTGAGATTGCATTTACGTTTGGGAAGGACTCCTGCATAGTCTAAAGATTATCTCCATACAGCATAATAATATTTCGAGTACTATGTGTTATAGTGATAGTATTATAATTATTTTCTTCGTTAAAAAAAATTTTAGTATACCCCATTTCGAGTACCAGTTCGAGTGGTCAGTCTGTCAAAGGCTCTCTGCTTGGAACTGAGAGGCTGGTAATCCGATTCCCAACGATAAAGTGTCTGTAAAGTGTCTATATCTGTAAAGTTTTTCTGTAGTTTCCTTTCACAAACACCAAATGAATTTCGGCACAGTTTCTATCAAAGTTTCTATTTTGTCTACATACAAAATTCCATGTCCTCCACCCACATCCTTAATGCATAGGTTCACAATGAAACTTATGGTCCAAGTGTGTTCCGCCCTGGAGAGCCGCTACAACCTAACCTAACACTGCATTTATTTTTTCCGACGAAAGAAGGAGGTACTCAATTCAACCTGTATATTTTTATGTACTCAATTCAACTTTTTACAGAGTAGTCCGATTTTGAGAATTCTTTTTTTGTAAAGTAGGGCAAAAAATAAAAAATAAGACTTCTCAGCGCTTCCACTAAAGAAAAATATCATAATCGATATATGTTCTGTATATAAACACTATTTGAAAGCACTCAATATCTTTTCACAATTTGAATGTTTTTTAATCGACGAAAAAACGAAGGAGGTTCGCAAGTCAACCCCTATATAATTTTAATGTATGACCAGGCATAACTCTTTACAGGCTAGACCGATTTCGATTAGTCCTTTTTTATCGGATAAGGTATACTTCGAAATTGGTACCATATAAATTTGAAAAAAATATTTCGCCCCTAAGGGTAGAAAAATAAATTTGTATCAGATGAAATCTGAATTTTCATCTGTGAACCGATTCTATTCGAAACTTAACACACATATGTAGTTCTAATGACACTATAAGCCACAACAAATAAAAAATAAAAATTTTTAACAAAAAATAGAACCGACGAAAGAAGAAAGTAACTGAAAAGTAAAACATAATAAGTTTGTAAAAAAAAATTGGAAAAAAAGTTTGTAAAAAAAGAAAGGAAAAAATAAAAAAGTAACTTTTTAGTCTAACTAAGTCCTACACTAATATAAATACCTAAATAATTTCGAGTCGGCGCCAAACAAACAAAATGTAATATTTTCGAACATTTAACTTTTTTTACAAACTTATTATTTTTTACTTTTCAGTTACTTTCTTCTTTCGTCGGTTCTATTTTTTGTTAAAAAGTTTTTATCATTTGAAAAAATCATTCAAATATTACTTTCAGAATAAAAGAATACGTTATTAATTTATCGGTAGATCATATCTTTAAAATCAAATGATCATTAAAAAATTATAAATATGTGTAACAATTCACAAATATTTTTATCATAAATTCAAAAATAGATTAAAAAATAGTTTTATTTACATTAGATACAGGGTGGGTGGTCAAAGTTGTAAAAAAAAAACTCTATATAAAATAGTATTCTTTGTAGGATTATCCGCAAATATAAATATTGTATAACAATCGAATAAATTCTTTCTCCTACAGTATATTTGTGAAATGGGGTGTTAAAACCATCAATTGTTCGCATTTCATTCAAGTTTAACTTTGCTTGAAATGTATTTCACTTCTTTTCTTCTTTTTTTTTTTTCAATAGACAACTAATGTGAATGTTTATTTAAGGACTATATATACATATATGAAATTTTGTTACATATTCAAGCCTTATATTTGTTTTTCAATTTAGCATTTAGGATTACTTCAAATTTTATTAACTCAATTATATTAAACGTTTAGCAAATTTTAATGAAGCTGTGAATGTTTTTACATCTGTCCGTTGTCTTGAATTTTTTATGTCTATATAAAGAATAGAAAAATGAAATATAAATTCAAATAAGAGAAGCAACGAGTAATAATAAAAACTTTTTAACAAAAAATAGAACCGACGAAAGAAGAAAGGAAAAAATAAAAAAGTAACTTTTTAGTCTATCTAAGTCCTACACTAATGTAAATACCTAAATAATTTTGAGTCGGCGCCAAACAAACAAAATGTAATATTTACTTTTACCCATTTCGATGGAGATTTTTTGGCGCCTCCTTCTTTTTTTTCGTTACATTGCGCAAAGATATTGAGTGCTTTCAAATAGTGTTTACACACAGACCACCACGTATATGATATTTTTCTTTAGTGGAAGCGCTGGGAAGTCTTACTTTTTATTTTTGTTTTCGTGGCTAAAAGTTGAAATTTATATGGGATCAACTTTGAAATATACTCTATACAACAAAAAATAATTATCAAAATCGGAATACTCTGTGTAAAAAGTTATGCGTGATCATACATAAAACAGAGAAAAATATACAGGTAGAATTTAGTACCTCCTTCTGTCGTCGGTTAAAAATAACTTTAAAAAACTAAAACCCGATTACAAAAACAAGTACGAAACAAGTTTGAAGAACCTTGTAAATAATTCTCGTAGTCGTAGACCCAACTGCAATGCACAAAGCAAAACTGCGAGAAATATTTACAAGACTCTTCAAACATGTTCTTACTTCGTAGTCGAGTTTTAGTTTTTTAAATTTATTTATTTAAGACTGTTGACTATAAAATTGAGAATCTGTGAATTAAAACCATTAATTTGATACCAAACTCGATACATAAATAACATTTGGTTGGTGTTGTTGGTTAGCGTTTTATGCAAGTCATATCCGCCCTCTGGGTTTTATTATGACTTCACACATAGCCTGCGACACCCGAAACTCTAAGGCGAACCTAACAATGATATATACTTTGAACTACTAGCCACATCGCCCCCCGAACTCTGGTGAAAGTACATGTACAGAGTGGGCCTTGTGTCTTGGTTTGTTGAAAGACCCGCAATCAATAAGATTTTCTTTTAATCTCATGAAATAACGTTTATCAGGTTGTCCTCTTTCTGGATAGCGATTGAAATATATTTCAGATGCAATATCACAATTGTGATTACTTTGTATAAAGCTTTCTAACATATCAAATTTCTCGTAATTTTCATAAGACATTTTTTTTATTTACGATTAAATGAGTTTATAATTTTTGTGGCGGAAACAAAATCGTAAATAATCTTCACCTCCTTGAAATAAATATAAAAACCCAAAATTAAACTAGGAAATTACTATTTTAGCTATTTCAGACTTACGGATGTAAAGCGACCCAATAAATGATACATGGTTAAAAAGAGGGGGAAAAATCCGTTCTAACTAAGCCCTAGCCAACTATACTTCCTATTTAAAAAAACACAACATCAGGTTATATCTCGAAAACCAACCTATTTTCTCAAACTTTCATGATGCTACTGGATGAAACCAAAAAAAAGTGCCTTAGGAATGTAAAAATTATTTTCATCAAGCTTTACAAACAACCAAGATATTCACAATTGTTTAAAATCTTCTGCTTATAACTCGCAAACAAAAGATGCTAGCAAAGTTTTGTTGACACCAATGAATTAGTCTCAAAAAAAGAGATCCAGAATGTGTCCTCCATTTTTTTCTATTTCTTATAGTTAACGAGTTACCCCATAAAACCATCGAAATTGACTCAATCTGTACATCAGATTGTGAGAAGTTAAACACATTATATGCACTATTACGGAAGGCTAGAGGGTTTGATTCGAGCCCCAGCCAAGATGTGTATAATTTTCAAATCACCCATTGATGTCAAAATAATGTTTATTTAACTAACGAATATTTCGTAAATTTGGCTTTGTTTAGAAACAAAAGCTTTTATCCACAGCGTTAAAAGTATAACAAAGATGTTCCATGGTTTCAGATGTCTTTTCAAAAAGACGTCAGGCAAACTATTTTCATCCTCAGTAATTATCATCGGGTGATATCATACTGATTATCTTGATGTGGATTCTTTAGGCCGGCATTATTTCTGTCTTTCAAAAAGAATTATCCTGAAACAATTCTGAGATTCTGTACGGACTCCGGAGGCCATGATTATAGTCCGATCATGGCCATTATCGAAATCTACTCGGTACGATCAAATTTTAGTGAAATCTTTCCATCGATACTACAGCATGCTTAGTTTTCTTAAGAAAAGATTTTAATGAATAAACAACAAAAATTTGATGTCCACATAAAAAAATGTGAAAAAACAAATTTAAATAATTTTTGTAATAAAATATAAAAGTAAAAATAATAATAAATTTAACTCTTTATCTAAGAAAAACAAACATTGTTTTAAAATATAATTGCAAATACGTTTAATAAATTTAATTATAACTAGAAGGCATCACAATTCTATATAACTGTCTTTGTCACTCTACGTATGTTTTATTTTAAATTGTATAGTATATATTGCTTGCCTTCCAATTTACCAGGCGTGAACAGAATAATGGAGCAAACATAAACTCTGCGTATATATCTATATTATTTTGGATGAATTTAATAAGTCCTTTTATAAAATTTGAACCACCCTTGCATGATACGATGCCTAAACAATATAAAAGGAATGATGAGATAATACAAACTCATCTGTTTTACCCCCGAAAACATTATCAAACCACATTTAATTCTTTATAGAATGATTTATCCTACTTAATAAAAATCTACACACTGCCTAACAGACAACGCACAGCCTAAACCGGTGGGTCTAGAAGCATGACTTTTTTTAGCGATCCTTATATGACGTAGTTAAGCACTATGGGAAATGCGTCATTTGAAGTGAGAAATATGGAAATTGGTGTTTAGGATTCTGTTTATAATTAAAAGTCAGATATATAAGTGTTTTTGGAAATTAATCCTCTAAGGGGTAAAATAAGGGACGAAAGTTGGTATGAGAAGTGTGTCGTTTCTGAAGTTAGAAATATGGAAATTTATGTTTAGGATTCTGTTTATAAGTAGAAGTCAGTTGTGTTTGAATTTTTGGAAATTAATTTCCCATGAGGTTAAAACAAGGGATTGAAACGTGGAAGTTAGTATCCGGGCTTCAATTTATGTCAAAAATACTGCTTACTGATCATCTTCTTTGGTGAATTTTAGTATGGTGGAGGAAGAGGTGGGCAAAATAGAGAATTAAAAACTGAAGAACATGAAAACAAAAATATATGGGATATTAAATTGGAGTTAATAGGATTTAGGATCAAATCACAATGTTAATTGAGAAAAAATCTTTATTTTACGCAACGTTTCGTGACAAATTATCACTTCTTCAGGCGATCATATAGAATATTCATTTTCAACACCGTCTCTATCATACTCTTGTCATAGTACATAATTTGTTCAGTTTCGACAATAAAATCTTGATGTTTTAATTAGTAAATACAAATATTCAGTTTTAGCTGCACTTTTTAAAGAATTATGAAAAAACAGCTGGCATGGCGCTCTGATAGTATCTAAAAAATAAAATTAATGAAATCGGTTTGCTAGATTTATCCGTGCATTGAAAGAATATGAAGAGCGAAATATCTATACTAGAAGGTTTAAGTACCAAAATTAATGTACGAGACCGTCATTGCATTAAAATAATACAACGATTCGAATCAAATGCATTAAAATAATCACGAAGGAATATCATTTTGGATTATTCTAAATTTTTTAAACCAATTAATAAAATCACTCAAAAACGAAATGATACAAAATTTAAATACATGAAACAAACCACTGTTTATATGGTGATTTATTCAAATCGATACTTTTTTTAATTCAACCACAGTAAGATGGTTGTCCGTGGTGTAAGGGGAGCTCACTGCGCTGGAAATCCAGAGGTCCAGGGTTCGATGCCTGGTGGATGAGTTAACTTTTTCATTTAAATATTTAATTAAAAATTTAATTTAGTTTGTTTTTATAGCATACGTTAGTTCTTTTACACTATGTCTTCGTAACCTTAATTAAAGTATACACAAATAATTTCCAATCAAGGATAGTCGAGGATGCTTCGAGGAGCTGAACCACCTGGCACTGAGTAACACAGTCAGACTGATCTGGGTACCGGGTTAAGGGGAACGAAGTAGCGGACTCGTTGGCACAAGAGGGGTCATCTCAAAGGTCCCCTTCACCTGAATGAAGGGGTGGCTGCGACAAGCTCATCTCGATTACTGGGACTTTGCGCAGGGAATGCAACAGGCACAGTTGTGCATAAGCACAGCACACATTCGACTGTGCTCGGTTCCAGCTCAATAGAATGCAGTTGAGAAGGGTAGGGGGGGCTCTTGACAGGACACTGTCGATTGAACAACCACCTTCATAACTTGGGGATCTCTGATGATCCCACTTGTAAGGCCTATATGGAGGACGATGAAACCTCCATACATGCTATATGCACCTGCAGGAGCCTGCAGAGTGACAGGTATAGAATATTTGGGTTCGAAACCTTGGATCCATAAATCCTGGGACCAATCCCGGCGGAGAAGTTGTGGGCCTTCTGTGAGGCGTCTGGCCTCAATAGAATCCTATAGCTTCATCTGCTTAAAATAGCACCTCTTACCCGGAGACGTCTCGCCTTCGGGTAACAGGTTGTTCTCAAGGAGGGCACAGAGGACCCCTTGGTCTAGATGCTAGGGACCCATTTGTGGTACCCCTCTTTACCCCTCTTCTGTAATATGTTGAATAATAAAATGATTTAAGAAACCTTACAACTGTACATAAATAGATCACCCGGTGACAATATATTGATGGTTAGAATCTATATGGTATGATTTCATTTCAATTGAGTTAACGTAGAGAGAAGCTCGCGCGTCACCCCTGCAGCATTGAGGGAATCAACCCACATGTGAAATGTATAATATCATCAGCATCATCATAGGCTTTTGTGATGCGGTTGCACAAAACATAGTATTGTTAAATGATTTTTTTATATATTATTTCATTCACTGAACAAATTTGATCACATTAATATTATTTTATTTTAAAATTTATTTACAGTGGCGTATATCAAAATCAAATTTATCTGATCAGATATTTTGAAACTTTGTGAAAGTTTACTATATCTTTACTTGTCGCAAAGCCATTATAATTATTAAATATTTGTTTATATTTGAACTTTTCGTAAGGAATATTTTAATGATATTATTTCTGAAGAAGGTGAACTGTGTTTCCGAAACTATAGTCCAAAATAAAAATATATTTTGTTTTATTTTATGATAATGTTAAAATTATACCAAGGAAACTACCAAATTTAGAATTGTGCTATATATGTACAAGGTGGGTCAAAAGTCATGTCATAATGTGAATAGGCTGCCATTTTGTTAGAAATAAAAGAAAATTTGGATCAGTTTTCAAGAAAAGTTTATTTGAAGGTGTACAATTGATGACATTAAGTTGAAAATCTGGCGCTGTCGAATCTGGCAATCTGGCCGGCCAATTCAAATCGTCAAAACGGGAGATCACGAGTGCAGGAAATTGGTGTTTCAAAACAATGCTCGAGACCCAATTCAGCAAATTGCGGTAAAGAAACTCGTTCAAGATCTGTCTGTGGCGCTCACCAGTTATGGTTATGTTGATGCCGTCGGCGTCCTCAAAAAAGTGCAGGCAAATCAGTTTTTCACTGCCAATTCCACACCAGTCACAAAGGCTCTTCAGGCGCTCATCTAACCGCTTGATTGTTCGCGTACAAGGTGCACGACGACCAGTATAACGATGACGAAATTCACGCTGCGTTAAAACAACAGACTGAAAATTGGTCAAATAAGCAGTAACAATAATTCCGCTAATTCTCTATCTATCTGTAGCATAAAAGTCAAAGCACAGTGGCATTAGATGTCAAATTAAAAAATTATATCCCATTCACATTATGACAATACTTTTGGCCCACCATGTATATGGGCAGAAAAACTATAGAATATTTATAACAGATGAGTGGATTTGGGCGAAATTTGTTAAATTTATGCCAAGTTTTGTTAAAAAAACGAGATTTCTCAGAGCAGTAGTAGTTAGCTTCAAGACCACCAATCACAATCTCTAACCATTGTTCTTCAAACAAGATTTATTGCAATATATAGTCATTAAGACATCTCTTAGCGATCAGAATCACTTTTCACTATATTCCACTGGTAGACGTTGTGACATTAATAGTTTCACTTGTTGTGGCATAATTCACTATTCCATTTCCCATAATAGACCTATTTGAAGGCTTCACAGAAAAGGATGCTATTTATGCTGAGATTCAAACACTATAGGGAATATATTATATTTCCGAAATTGGCGATATTTTATTTTTACAAGCGGTTGAATAAACATTAAATACAAAACACAAGTATTTTAATGGTGGTAAGATGCGAAAATTTAAGAGACTATTAAATAATAGACATGCGAGTCTGGTTAGCAATACCTTGCAGTAGAAATAGGCTCTTTTTTAATAGTCTCTCCTACAATGGTAAACGATTTCCCAGCTTTCTGAGCGGATGTAATATTTGTCTGCCAATATTTTTGCTTGTTTTTGGTTGAATAATAGGGGCGTGGCTTCTAGGTAAAAAAAAACGAAGTGAAAAAAGAAGAAAGTTGTAGTTCGGGTCCGTGCCGTTGATTTTTTCGTAAAAACGTCTGGCATATGAACCGTAGACGTTTGTACCGTCGCTGGCCACTGTATGCCCGATGGGCTAGCCACGTAATCGCTTTGCACCGTTTTTTCATTCCTTTTCGACGCTCCTGTACCTCTCGCATTCATTCAGAAATGAAATTTTTAGACCCATTGCACTCCTTTTGATGTGAAGTTTCCTCCGATATGCGTTTTCTATAATCCCTAACATATTTACGAGTCATTCAATTTTTTTGTAATTTTCAGTTTAATACCGATTTTCATTTATATTCTGGAGAATACTTTTATTTCCTTACTTTGCTGCCTAGTAGTGCTCTGAAAGTTCCTCATATTGACAGTAGAATCAATGTCCTAGCCAAACGCGTTTCCACTCTACATCAATTTATAATTTTACACAAAGCTAATTCGTAACCATCCACGCTCATACGCCTACACAGGTACGATGACGACATAGGCAAAACAAATACAGTGCGTTAGATACGCAAAGACGTCATCTATATGTGGGCTCAAGTTATTAGCGATTGAAATCTTACAGTATTTTCAAGAATGTTCAAGCCACCACCAGTGTAACGAGTGGATTGGCGTTTTCACGACAAAAAAATTAAACCATTTAATTGAACCAAAATGCATAGCTTATAATCGTAATCTTTTAATCGTAATTTATGATCCGATCAAAAATATAAATGTAAAAAAGGGAAAAGTTTCCGGGGAGATATACTTTATATAATGTATAAAGTAGAGGCTGCCCTAGACGGTACGACCATAAGGTCCATTGTGATGCCCAAGGATGTGAGGATGTGAGTGGAGTGGAAGAAATTTTCGTGTACAGACTAGGAATTGGTAGGATATGCGACTGTAGCCGAGTATGATAGGAACTATGCCGATATTCATCTAGAGTTCGTGAAGGAAACTGCAAAAAACCTTCTCAAGCATAGCTGGTTACTTTGTTCTTGTCCATACGCCGACAGTTTAGTCAATTAACCACCCCCTTTTTTCTTAATAATTGAAAAACTGTCGATGTCGGGATTCAAACCCATAACCTCCCAGTTTCCAAGTAAGAATACTGCGCAGACATAACACCTTAGACTACTCGGCCACTAGGACTGGTTACTGCATATAATAGTTGCTCCTTAAATAGTGATGATATTCCATTAAAGGACCGAGCAATTTACCAAGTAAATAGCTCGGTAAACTATTTACTAAGAAAATCAATAAATGGGAAATTGATTAAAGGTTCGAAAAAAACTTGGTTGTAATTTATTTCGCAAGTTTTCCCTTAGTATGCTTTTAAAATTTTATAACTTGGAAATTTATTCTTTCTTTTGTTTCAAATATGTTAAAACTTGCAGCGTTATAAAATTTTAAAAACATACTAAGAGAATACTTGCGAAATAAATTACAACCAAATTTTTTCTTACATTTAATTCCTGATAGAAATTTCTAGTTTTCATAATTTTTCTGTCGGTTTGTTTACTAGATTTAACTGTATGCCAAATATACATTTTACAGGATATTTCGAAGTAGGGTAGAATTATGATAGAATGTACACGGTAAATTATGGGTGTTTCCGCTATTTTACGATGTGTGAATTGAAATAGATTTTTAACTGTTAATTCGTTAACGATGATTGAAAAAACTGTCTTATGATTCCGTAAACTTTCTATATTCGAAAACTCACCACTGTAACTCTTTTCGTTCAAAAGTTATAGTACCTTGAAAAATGGTCTAATATTTCGTGTAGTAATAGCACTGTAAGCACGAAGGCCAAAAACCTCTTAAACTCGGCCTTACGCACTTCCTTGCTCTAGATTTGTTAGTAATTGGTGTACTGACTTACGGCCACTCTCATTTTGCTGTTTGCAACATGTAATCACACCAATCATCTTCATATAAAACTTTTGAATTGAAGACATAGCATCTGATCTGTCAAACTGCTAAAAAGGTCGAATTGCTAAAAAATGTTAATGTCAGAGATACGACACTGCTTTCAATTGACTGTCTTTTATTTTTTACAAACGGTTAAATAAAAAATAAATACAGAACACACGCTTCAAATATTTTAAGTTGCAACATTTTTTTATATAACATTCTTTTCGTTTTCTAAGGCTGTTAAAAAGGCTGACGTTTTTTATTTTGACAGTAGGCGAACAATGAAGACTATATGTGTGTATATAGTTTAAATTTAAACTATCATTACTTAACAAGTATAATATTATGGGTTTGCTATTTAATTATGAATACAATAAAATAATCTACTACTCTACACTAGGTTAGATTATCTGTATGTAAACTGGGCAACAAACTATCTGAACAATCTGATTGATGTAGAGATCGTTTTTATACCCAGAATATTTGTAAATATACAAGGTATACTAAGTTTAGTTTCGACTTTGTAACGCTTCAAAATATTGATCGCAGAAAAAAATTATTGTTATAGGTGTTCATATAATTACCTAATAAGTTCATTTCCGCATGTCCGTCCGTCTGTCTGTCTGTCTGTCTGTCTGTCTGTCTGTCCGTGAACTCGATAACTCAAAAACGAAAAGAGATAATGAGATGCAAATTTTTGTGTGTGTTTTAGAGCAAAAAAGTAAGGTCAAGTTCGTTAATGGGCAACATCGGAACTTGTTCCCCCCTTTAAAAAATTAAATCTCTGAAATCATAAGAGATAGAAAATTTTCAAATTTTATGGTACCAACTTCGAAGTATACCCTATCTAACAAAAAAAGAATTATCAAAATCGGACTACCCTGTAAAAAGTTATGCGTGATCATACATAAAACATTTTAAAAAAATATACAGTTTGAATTGAGTAACTCCTTTTTTCGTCGGTAAATAGTTTAAAACTAAAAAATAGTTATTGAGCGCGCAAAAAGCACCTGCTAAAGCACAAAACAAAACCCAAACAAAACTTACAACGCACAAATCGTGCTTATCCACCACCGTCAAATTTCATTATTGTATCTACGAGAGGAAAATATATACGCCCATAAGGTTACGTGTTACATGTTGATTTTTAAAACCATAATTATTTAAATTTTAACTTCGTAAGAGGTCTTTTTTTCCACCTTTGTCAATTAAAATGTTAAGTAATCAATGCTAAGTATTGATTACCAGAAAATCTATCATCATTTACCCTAAATTTTTCCGTGGCTCTTAAAAACAAAATATAAATTGAAATGTTAAAAATTATGCAAAAAAATAATATTATGAAAATGTTTCAAACTTCATTTTTTTCAGAAATATGTTTTCACATATTTTGTATTCCTTCTCGGGCACAAGAATAAATATAATGCTCATATTGTATCGTTTAGGTACAAACAAAACGTTTTTTTTTTTAAATTCTATTTGCTCCAAATTCTTCTTTACGGTTACTAATCTGGTTTTTATATACTTAGTTTAGTTTTGTATGATTGAATGTAACTATTTTTTGGCAGGTTTTATTGTTCGTGAAGATTTTTGATTTTTTTTTATCTATTGACCATGTGAAAAAACATTGCAATATTTTTTTAAACTTCTTTAATTGAATTGATCTTTTTTTTTTCTTTTCCAATTTGATCGACATTTTTGTAAGAAATTAAAACATTTAAGAGTAATACTTTGTTTCTTATTTATAATTTTATTTGGTTCAGATAAAAATTAGGTGAATTTTATGTCTTTTAGGCATTTACTCTAATCACTCAAGGTATTTATTTGTATGCTGTCTAAATCTTTGTTGAATAGATTTTGATTTAAAAAAATGGATGAATATTAAATTGTTATTCCATTAATTACAGATTATCACACTTTTTAATTATCAGTTAATACCGATCGCTTCTGTATCTTCAACTTGCGTTAGAGTACATTCTATTACAGCCCAAATACCCATAATCTTTGATGACGGGGATCCAACCTTTACAGACCCTAACTGAGGAGTTAATATCACATACAAAGGCCCAAAAACTCACAAACCCAGATCTCGCAGTCTTTGACATAAGCGATACATTTAAATAAATATTAATTCTAAGAAATTCTGTGAAACTGATTGGATCTCGATCATTTTAATCTCCGTTTAACTGAGAATTTTGTGTGTATAAGGTTATGTTCCGACTTTGTAAAGATTGAAATGATTGATCCAAATAATTATTCCATTTTCGTATATCCAAGCTGAAATTTGGCGTGTGTGTTCTATAGATCTAAAGTATGGCCAAGTTCGTGAATAGGCAAAATCGGTCGGTGCCTCACCCTGCTAGTAGGATAAATATACATCTTAGAAACCGCAAGAGATAAAAGAAGAAAAAATTCCTTTAAAAAAAATCTTTTGTTTCAAAATTAATCTAGCAGTCAATTAACCGCCCATTAGTTTTTATTGACAAACTGCAACCATTGGGAATAGTACTTGCAACCATCCAGTTCCAAGCAGAGCGCCTGTAAGAGCGACTAGTAAGTAAGCTATTAGTAAAAAATGCGTCTTAAGGTTGACCGGACAGTACAGTACATTTCATAATAAACAAAAACACTCCTTTTAACAGAAATTAAAAATTTTAATCTGTAAATTAATAATATTTTGACGATTTGATGAAAATTTTCGTGAATTTTTTTTCTTTTTGATTAAGATATTTACAAAACTTTTCGTCAGATTTTTTTATTTTAGATATTAACGTAATGTACGAAATTTAATTTATATTAGTAGAAATTTTTTACTTTTAAATCTATAGAAGGTGGAGCAACATTATCGGAAATGTATGCATTCATTCAATATTTGCTATTCACACCATGTTATGTTTAATTACTTGAAAATCCTTCGTCATATTTTTTTCAAAAACTTATTTTATACGTATGAGTTAGCAATTAATAACATCAAAAATTCAGATTTATATCTATTCATTGCCGATTTTACCTATACATGTATCCGATCAACCTTAATATAAAGTTGATTATCTTATAAAATTTTATAGTAACTATATATATTTATATATAATTACTATAAAATTTTATAAAATAAATTATTCATATATACTCATAAATAAATAAAATTAATTTAAATATATAATAATTAATAACAAAAATTACAAAATTAAAATAATAAATATTAAACTATTATCGACACACGTGCGGACATGGTAAACATTATCTTAGTACAACGGTAGATATAGAGATGGGAATAAATGAATAAATTTTGTAAAACAATAAGAATACTAAAGTTTATTATATGAATACTAAAATATTATATTTAATGTAATTATTCGATATTGTTACTTACTATTTCTGATGAATATTGACTTCTACATCTACAGATATAGTAATGGCGTGATCTAATAGAAATACAAATTGTAGACAATTACTAGTGAGTGATTCTACTAGCTTAGTACTTCAGTGCTCAATTTAGTACTCAATATAGTTATCTTCTTGTTATTGCAGTATACATAGCACTCAAATTTGCATGCTTTTGTTTGTATGTACCGCACTAAAAAGCAAAACATAATTAAATAGTTAACTGTAACGCTAAATTAAACTTTTTGTGTTGAAATTAAACCATCATAATGGTTCTCAAGAATTCAAGATTTTTAACTCAAGAATGAGCCACGCTTTTACAGTTACTTACAGTTAATTATTTTTTACTTTTTAGATTGTTATCTACAAATAAAAGCGTGTCTTTAGTTTAAATACTTTTGACGCTATAAAATCATTTTTTACCACCGCTTTCACCAAATTTGATAAGCCAAGCGAAATTATTAATCTAATTTTTCATATTTGTAATTTCTATTTTGAGGCAAGTTATCGAATTCCATGATGAGTTAATCTAGATTTAATCCGTGGAAGTTAAACAAATAGTAAAGCAGAAAATGACGTTAGTGCTAGAAAAGAACTCTCAAAATTGGATTCTCAAGACGAACATATGACCAGATTTATCAATTTTTGACTGCAGCTATTAGTTAACAATTTTCCAGCTAGACTGGTTAGTTTTAGGTAAAGGTTCTTTTAGGTAAAAATTAAATACAAACTTGATCAAAACGAAATAAATTGAAATGTCAACTATCTTAACACCAAAATTAGGTGACGTAGGGCAAAATATGTCTTACACATTGGTAAGTTTACTATTCAGCACGAATAGCACGAAGTATTCGCCCATATTACTCAAAAATGTATCTGTTTTAATAATATATTATTGCTTAAAATCTATTAATCTTTAATACTTAAAATCTAGTCAGACTTCATTTCAACAATGGCCGGATGGGGTACCTTTTGTAACCCATATTTATTTTTTATTTTATTTTAGTAATTTAGTTAAAACTTGAACCATTGAATTGTCTTCTATGTATGCGTTCTTGGTGGGCCTAGCTACGATTTAGTTAATTATTTTCATTTATCGGGTAGGTATTTATATTATCCCACTTGGCCATTAGCGGAAAGTTCTAATGGTCCATTAATTCATTTTTTCGATTTGACGCTTAGTTTTTGAGATATAATCAATTAAACATTAATAAATTAAACCAATCACAGAGCGCATAGTGCAAGGAGGCTCGCAGACGATAAGAGGCCCCGCCCCATCTCCTTACACTAAGCGCTTTTTGATTGGTTGAATTTATCAATGTTTAATTGATTATATCTTAAAAAATAAGCGTCAAATCGAAAAACTTTATGAAACTTTTTTGTTTGTGTTTTCCAGCTCTACACCGTGGTATAGTTTTCTTTAATGAATTTCAGAACTTACTTGGTAATAAATAATTTTGTGCTGGAAAATACAGTGAACACACTACTGTATTTTTGGTTTTTCGATTATTTTAAAAATATTCAGGGAAAATTTTTGCATAACCTGTTATTTTAATTTCGCCATAAATACTTTTTTATTCGTAAGACGTTGAGCAATATAAGAGATTTATGAAATCGTACAGTGAAGTCGTTATTTCCTCTATTTGAGCATAACCATACACCATAATTATTACTTTTAATTTTGCACAAAATAGGATGAGTTTTATGTGTATTTTATAAACATAACACTATTAACGCATCTGAAACCAGTCCAAGTGGCCGAGCGGTCTAAGGCGTTATGTCTGCGCAGTATGCCTACTTGAAGTCTGGGAGGTTATTGGTTCGAATCCAGACATCGGCTTTTTGTCAATTATCAGGAGAAAAAAAAAGGCCGGATAATTGACTAAACTGTCGGCGTATGGAAAAGAACGAAGTGTAGCCCGCCCAGGGCAGCCTCTAAAATCTATCTATCTAACGTATATGTAACAATAGCTGTTGAGCCTGATTGCTCTGTTTCTAATTCTTGCCAGCAGATGCCATATTCCTAAACAACAAAACCCAATAAAAATGTGTCAAAAAAATCCTGTATAAGTATCAATATTAATACATCTATCGGTAATTAAACATGTATTATATCTTTATTAGTGATTATCTACAATTACTAAAAATCATTAATAAATTCGTATAAACATACACACACCCCCACACAAACATACAAACACACACACACACACCCATTCATATAAAATACGATGAGGTATGTTATTATTTGCTTTGGGAAATGATGTTGAAATGTTTCATTTTCAATGAGAATTTAAACTAGTACTCGTATAATATAGTTAGTCTACTATACTATATGTATAGTAATATCACACATTTTATGAAATTGTTTAACTTGCAATTTACTATATGTTTAGATTGGCATACTGTATGTTTATTATGCAAACAAAGGGGATTCCCTGGATATGATCATTATTATTATTATTATTATATATCAACATTTATTATGCATCTCACTTACGTAGATTGTGTCACCCTTCCTCTATATTTTTTTGTGAATATCATTACCGAGAGATCAGATCATTGTCATCGTATCAAAATAAAACAAGTTTCACAGTTTTTAAATATGGATAGATGAATGACTGTATAACTAGATACTATACGACATACGTCGTACCACATACTTACTCTCTTGGCTAACTTGATAAATGTGTCAGATGTATTAATCTTTTTTCCCCATAATAATTGGTTATGAAATTAAACTTTGTTATTGTAAGTCATATGTTTTTATAATATAAGTAAGGTGTGTGTGTGTGTGTGGTGCTTGTTCCACTACTGTTATATAGTTTTCTATCTTAGTTGATTTGCATGTGACAAGAGACTGGCAATAGATCAAGTTTTTTGAAAAGTACAGTGTCCGATAGTCTTCAGTAAACAACAATTATCTGATTGTACTTCTCTTGGCGTTATATAGTCTGGTTGCCAATACCCCAAAATTTTGTATTCAGTTTTTCTTTATTTCTAAATAAGTACAAGGACATATTGAGCTGCAAGAAAATGGATGATGACATTCTGTCATATTTGGGCAACTCGATATATTCACTATGGCGGCCAATATGGTGGCTATACAGTCCGTTTATTACATCAACGTATACTAGATCTCCTATGAGTATGAGAGAGTACATATGTATACATTAAGCAATGTGTATGAGAAGGAGGTCTTCTAGGTTTAGTTTGTTATTGTTGTGTTATGTGTATTGTGTTACTGTTGTGTTATGTCGGAACAACAGAACAAATCATAACACACATACAAATTAATAGACTTGACAACACACAACAGTTTAACTTTAAGTAAGTAAGTAACAAACCTATAAGACCTCCTTCTCATACACATTGCTTAATGTATACATATGTACTCTCTCATGCTCGTGGGAGATCTACTATACGAAGATGTAAACTAAACGGTCGGTATAGTACTTTCATTTGAAAATGATCTTGTTTGGTATCAAATAATATGTTTTTTAGGATTCTGAGTTCAGAAACACCATTGAAAATAGGAGATTAGTACATAAACAAAAATATATTTCTCAAGCATAATCAATGTAATTTGTGAAATATTGATGACAAGTATAATATGATAATATTCTATTGGGATAAAAGAAAACATTTATGAATCAAGACTTCAAAATGTTGTCTAGGCAGAGATAAGTTTGCAATTGGTTCATCAACAGAGTCTTCATCCTGTTCCCTTTCTACTTCAGTAAACCGTGTCAAATCATTGGAACAGGATCTATTTGTGCATGAACAGAACATGGTGCATAGTAGGTTGGCACTCCTGCAACTACATCGATTGCTGTTCCACGGCAATACACTTTCCCAAGAGCACTTAACCAATTTCAGAATTTCCGGCGGTGCAAGTGGAATATTCTCTGGCATAGTTGTGGGTAGGAGGCATCTTGAGTTTTCATGCTTGTTTAAACCGTAAAGCAGTGGATCTAAATCTGGTGGGTCAGATTCCATTGTATGTTTCCAAATGCAGGTTTGTAGGTGAACTCGCTTAAGGTTTGCTTCAAACGCTGAATTTGTTGGTGGTAGTGAGCACAGTTTCGGTAGTTGTGATGTTACACTTCCAACTTTGCCAGCCCACAGTTTGACACGAGCCTCAGAAGTTGTGTTACACTTGCTTGCTCCATAACATGCAGGCATACACTTCTATGTTTGCAATTTAATATCACAAAGATAAAAATGTAGATCTCCAACCAATGACAAGGAATGTCCACGTTTCTAAACCTTAATGGTTTTATTCTTCCCAATTCCGTAACACATGGCAGTGGTGTCACATCCAGTGATAGCATGAGCTGCTAGCACATCAGGTATTATTTTCGCATTTTGAATAGAAGATGCGCCACTGCAATTCAATTTCCACACTTTTCAACTCCAATTTTTTATATCATGTGGTCGCATCCAAATTTGTTACATAAAAAAAATAACATTTGACATGGTTTTGAACACATCATCCTAAAAAACATGTACTTTGATACCAAACAAGATCATTTTCAAATGAAAGTCCTTTATAGCCGCCATATTGAATACATATCGAGTTGCCTAAAGGTGAGAGAATGCATCATCCATTTTCTTGCAGCTCAATATGTCCTTGTAATTATTCAGAAAAAAAACAACTGAATACAATAATTTTGGGTTCTTCAAAATATACTCTTTGGCAACCGGAATAAGCGGTATATATTTTTCAAAATTTTTGTAGTTGATTTGTGTTGAAATGGGTTTAGCACAAATTGCCTGCTGAAATAGTTTTAAAAAATGGTAGTTGGAACTGGAAAATTTTGGTGCGATTGTTTTTAGTGGCTAACTTTATGTTTTTTGGGGTGCTGAACACGAATCTGAAGTCCGATAAGACTCCTGTTCACCTGAGCCTACCATTCCCATGGCAAAATGCTCCGTAATTTACCGAATCAAGGAGTGGTTGTTAATAGTATCCAGTTAATAGTGACCTTGTTATGTTTACCCATAATTTTCAGTGAGTCGATACAATCCCGGACAATTTTGGTACAATACAATTTTTGGTTTATTTTGTTGTATTGAAAATTATTAAGAATAATTTTTTTTTGACCCAACACATATTTCTAAGTATATAAAAGAAAAAAGTTTTCTCCTTGAAGGAAGGAGTTCATTTTTTAATGATTTCAAAAGAAAAATAATAAGATCTAGTTTTTTATTTATTTATTTTTTTTTTACCTTTAAAACAAAGTTGTTTTTTTTTTTAAATCAAATTAATGAAATGAAAAAAAAAATTTATAATCAGATATAATTTATTTTCAAAAAAAAAGTATTAATAAAAATACAAATATGATTTTATCAAAAAACATGTTTTGAAAGTACTAATTAAATTTTGTAAATAAGTATTTTTACAATGAAATCGGTAAATATGTAATGTCTATTATACACAGCCGGTGGCCAGTGCGTTAAGGCGTCAGACAAGTGGGTTATTGTATTCATTCGTTCGTACCCAGGTCAAACCTATATAATTTTTAATAAATTTTATCAATTAATATGACCATAGCTGATACGTAAATGAATATTCTAGAAGAACCTATAAAAAAATGTGTTTTCAAAAAACCAATATTTTCTATTTGGTACAAACTAGCACACTTCTAGAATAGTCCAGGATACTATATAATCAGAGGAATTTACCTATTTCAAGTCAGTTTAAATTTGATATTTGATCAGTTTAAAATTATTATTTGTTGGATTATTATCATCAGTTAAAAATTTACTATTTGTCGAGTATCAAAGTCATAAATTAAACATTGTTGTATTAAAACGAGAAAGAGATTCCTATTAATTGTGGAAATTTTCAACATTTAATAAAAAGTTTTAACAATAGAGGTCAAGTTCCGGGAGTCAACATTATTTTTTGCAAATTTCCTCCTCTTTTAGAATCGGTTTGTAAAATTCTCTAGCACCAACAGTTTTCGAGTAATTTTCAAAAAAGTAGACCCCCTTTCGTTGGAATCATTAATTGTTTATAACTTTTGCAATTATTTATGTGTGGGTTTGAAATTGTTGCACATTTTTCTAGACGTTATAAGGAGTTCAACGAGCTATCGCACGTATTTTAATTCGCAGTAGCAAGAATTAACATGTTTTTTAACTAGACTATTTATCAAATCGAATAAAGTCAGGTTTGAGTCCAATCACAACATTTTTGATTTAATTTTCTTTCTTTCTTAAAACTAGTGCGTGTTGTTCCGATTGAGATAAATTTAGTAAACTTTTACTAATATTTTGTATTATTTATGTGTGTCGAATATTGGGACCTGCTTTATGTTCTACAGCGTTCCTTTGGAAGTTAAAGAGAGATACCACGACAAAATATTCTTACTTGGTTGATCAAAGTATAATCCCGATCCTATTTCGGTATCGGTTTTGCTCCATCTTCGCTGCCGAAGGGGATCTCAATCTCCCATAACAATATATCTTATATTTTCAAATGGTCTGTAGAATTCCTATGCTGTGAACATATGATCACAAACCATCTCTAAGATCAGATAATTTTAAAACCATCAATATAGGCTTATAGTGACATTTTTTTAAACAATTTGGCTTCTTTCAAGAGATATGCCAGAAAATTGAAATTTTTATCAAATTACTACTTGGCACTTTTCTAGTTTTGTCTAATGGATGAAATTTAAACTTACATGTTTTGACTTTATGACACTGTAGATAAATCATTATTATTATTTAATATTTTACATATTAATTTTAACATTTTTCAATATATCATTCATAATTACTGTGTTTATTTATTTTAATTAGCTTTATGTTATTTAATTTAAAATTATTTGGGCTTTAATTCCTTTTATTGTAATTTTTCATCAACTGTCTCTATATTTATATTTACTGTAATAATGTGATTTTAAAAAAAAGAAGAGAAAATAACAACTTACAGAGTTAATTGTTTAATGCCCGGTATATACTAGTCATTATCAATGAGTGAACTGAAGTTTTGGCATAGCTATTCAGTTTTCAGTTTTTAAAAAATTTTCAAACATAAGTTGTTAATTTTTTAAATGGAAATTTTTTTTGTTATTTACTTCACTTTTTTGCTTTAAAACACAGAATATTTCAGCTCGATATCTCTTATCATTTTTGAGTTATTGTGTTTATGGACAGACGGACGGACAAGCGGAAATGGATTAATTACACATATGCCAAAAAACTTTTTTCTGGGATCATTTTTTTAATCGTTACTAGGTCGGGACTATATATCTTGTATATAATATATACCTTTTATATAATATATACAGTGTGTTCTGAAATTCATTCAAGAAAACTGTACCACTGTGTAGAGCTGCAAGAAACAAACAAAAAAGTTTCAAATACATTTTCGATTTGACGCTTATTTTTTCAGATATAATCAATTAAACCATAATAAATTCAACCAATCACAGAGCGTATAGTGTAAGGAGGCGGAGTAGTATATTTGATATTGTTAATGTAATTCTGACGCACTTAATGAACAACTTAAATAATTTAAACTATCCACATTCAGTTATACCGAAGCGGGGTACCTCCTTACTTTATACGCTCTTTGATTGGTTAAATTTATCCATGTTTAATTGATTATATCTTAAAAAATAAGTGTCAAATCGAAAAACTTTATTTAACTTTTTTGTTTGCTTTTTGCAGCTCTACACCGTCGTATAGTTTTCTTGAATGAATTTCAGAATATATATATATATTAATATATAATATATATAGAATATATATATATATATATATATATATATATATATATTTCCTAAAATTTTCACCTGCATCATCAGCAATAGAATCTGTATGTGGACCGAAAGTAATAAAATAATTCCTGAAGAACAAAATGCTTTTAGAAAGAACAGAGGTACAACTGATAACATTTTTATACTAGATTGTCTAGTAAATTTACAGTTGAGACTGCCAAAACATAAACTTTTTGCTACCTTCGTCGACTTTAAGCAAGCGTTCGATAAAATAAACCATGAAATGCTATGGCACAAACTGTACAAAATAGGTATTAGCTCGAAACTAATACGTATAATAAGAAACATGTACAAACAAGCAGAATTAAGAATCAGACACCACCTGGAATTCACAAACAGCACGAAAGCAAATATAGGAGTAATGCAAGGCGATTGCCTGAGCCCACTGCTGTTTATACTTTTTATATCGGACCTTGATGAATGTCTGACACAGTTTAAATACAAAGGTTTAGATTTGGATGCCTACAACGAAATACAGGATGAGGATATTGAGGATGAAAGGCTTAAAACAGCGAGGTGTGTCGTAGTGATACCAAAAGCTCGCCTCACCTCGTGCCTCATGAAACACTATGACAAAAACTAAAGATTTCTGAGGTTCCCATAAAACTTTGATCGGGAGGTGATGCAGTACAACATTTTTAATTTGTAGTAGTGTTACAGATAGTTCACTATCTGTAGCTTCAAAACCAAAGCCAATTTTCATAAAGATGTTGTCGGGTTCTTTCAATTGCCTTGTTTTTTCTTCTACTTTCTTTATTAGTTTCTTTCTTTTGTTCAAATTCTATAAAATTTCAAATTCGCCCCCTTTACCTACCACTAATTATCATTCGATAATATATTGTTCAAATTCTATATTTTAATCTTTTAATTTCGTTAAAGAACAAAAATAAAAACTGTTATAATTTTCCGGGCGATTCATCTACTTACTTTACTTATGTTATATATTTCATTGTTAACAATTTTGAGATATCAAAAATAAAAAATTCTAAACGAATTTTAATTTCAGTATAGTTGGTTTTGTTGTAATACTTATAAAACTGTGGATACATCGCCAAAATTAAAAAACAAAGCATAGACAATGAAATAATTGTAATCGATAACAAAATAGTATAAATTATTTTATCCAATTTTGCCAACAACATCCTGGAAATAATGTATAATGGAAAAAAACAATATGGTTCATTATCATTTTAATTCAATTTCAATTCAACACAATAAACTGGTTATTAGAAACGGTGGTCGATGTATATGTAATATAGTATAGAATATTCTGGTATGGATGATGATATTATTACATTGTTACGCGTTAATTATATGCAGCGCTATCGCCCGCAACCAGACGTGTTATGCTTTAAACCTCTTTGAATATCGCTTTTCTATTGTATATATATATATATTATATATATATATATATATTATATATATATATATATATATATATATATATATATATATATGTATATATATATATATATATATATATATATATATATATATATATATATATATATATATATATATATACAGGCGAAAATTAAACTCGTATCATTTATTTTAAAATACTTATTCACAATTTTAAACAAAAAAAATTCGTTACGCAGGAGCTGCTTCAACTTAGCGAATTTCCTAAGAATACATAAATCACTTGCATGCGGTCGCAATTTTAGTCTGATCAAAATGAAATGTCGTATATGATTTTAGTATTTGGTATTTTAGTATTTTAGTATTTTTTAGTAATAATAATTAACATACGTCAAAGAGAAAGAGAGCATAAAGAGAGAAGAAAACACAAAATATAAAATATATCTCTTAATATTTGAACGTAACTTACGAAAAATGTGTAAGATATAGAGTTGTAGAAAAGCATGTTTGCTACAATTCATCACCTTATCATTTTTGCTCAAACTCTAATGTGTACAGAGATATTAAGGAATTTAATTTTTAATCTTAAACCGTCAATATTTCTGTAAATGTTAGTGTAACAGAAAAAATGTTAAGAAACAAAATTACAGTAAAACTTGATACCTACAACTTTACTTCTTATAAATTTTTCGATTTTTCGAATATCAAGGGAGATATGTCAAATTTTGTGTTTCCCCCAGTCTTTAAACCACCCTTGTCCGATTTTATCCATTAACGAACTAGACCTTTTGAATACCAAAACCATCTCAAATACCAAATTTAATTCCAATCAAATTAAAATTGTGACCGTGTAAAATTGTGATATATATATATATATATATATATATATATATATATATATATATATATATATATTTATATGTATATATATGTCCATAGTTATATATATATATATAAATTTTACAGATGGTGATTTTCGACATCTACTAAGTAGGATCGATTGACATTTGAAGAAATTTTTGCAAAATTTCGAAGTCGGTACGAGACCATGAATGCTCTACTTCCTTTCAGGAAATTCGCTAAAATGGATATGTTTATTATTGTAAATCGAAGTTACACTTCTTAAGTGTGATTGAAAACTAAAATTTAATGCTTATAATTTTGAGAAGTATAACGAAAAGGAGAGATGAAAAACATAAATATGATAAATATTAGTTGGGCTAAATTAACAAGATGGGAATTGACATTGGGAGCCTATGATTTTGAGATAATTCACGTCCCCGAAAAAGATAAACAAGCCACCTACTCCTTGTTCAGACAACCACAGGATAAGGCTGAAGACAAATAAGTGGAAGACATTCCAGAGTGGGTGATTGAAAAGAGGACGAAAACACCAATAACCCTCAACGTTATTGATGTAGAAATACCCACACTCGACGACAGTCGACGATGGCAGGATGAAGATCGTGATGTGGTTTCCATCCGAAGATATATTGTTGATAGCAACAGTCCACTTAAAAGTAATCTACGTCGAAGACTGGACTGAACAAGAGCTATTACACCGTAGCCGACGGGATCCTCTGGTACGGGATCCATAGTCAACAGATGGTACAAAAAGTGCCAGTGGTCTAGTGGTCAGTGGTCCCAGTCTACTGGTATGGGATGCAAGATGACATACGAAGATACGTCAAATGGTGTGATACTTATGCAAGAGTGAAGCCACTGAACAAGATGCCAAGTCAATCATTGATAACTCGAAGACCTACTTCACCATGGGAGGTAGTCAGCATCGACTTAATGGTTTCATACCCACGCACATCACGTTGATATATTTGTCGCGACTGACCTTTTCAATAGATGGATCGAAGCATTTCTATTGGGGATGCGTTGACCTCGAAAATAGCCCAAGTACTCATGGATGAAATATTTAGCCGTTATAGCTATTCTAGTGCAGTACTGAGTGATAATGGTCCCCAGTTCAGATCAGGAGAATAGAAAACAGTGAATAGAGATTGGAACACAGAAATTTGGACTACTCTAATATACCATACAAGAGCCAACCCCACGGAACGTCAGAACCAAGAATTGAAAAAGTTGTTGCGTTTGCATTTACTGTGTCAAGAACATAAACACTGGGACCAACAACTACACAAGTCATTGTTCGTAATAAGAAACCGAGTAAATAGAACAACTGGATTTTTGCTTGTCCAATTATTACTGGGGACAGAGATGAAAAAGCCTGGGGATTGGCAAATACAAAGCAAAGAAGAACCTGAAGATATTCAAGATTGGTTTAAAGACCGAGGCAAAGAACGTAAAGAAATTGAAGAGACAGCTCGGCAAACAATGTTAGCCCATGTCGAGGAGAACGACCAAGTGGAGACGGGACTCGTTTATCAACCTGGAGAGTCCAGGGCAATAGAACCAGGATACATCTTGCGGCCCAGAGGACCGGCAACTAAGAACAGACGGCGTTGATGAAGAACGAAAAACTTAGTAATGTTTACGTACACTCTAAGCTAGCTAAATGTACTAGTGCAATTTAAAAATAGTTCTAAGTTAGAAATTGGTCGACCAAATATCATAGAAAATTAGAAAATATATGTTGGGGTCTAAATGGGCAGATTTTGTTGTATTGAAAATTATTAAGAATAATTTTTCTTGACCCCACACATATTTCTAAGTTAAAGTTCAAAGTATCAAAGAAAAATATTTAAGATGATAATATTTTTTCCTCAAGACAGGAGTTTTTTGTAGTAAAATTGCAAGAAGAAAATAATAAGATCTTGTTTGATTTATTTTTTTTAATTTTTAAAAGTTTTTTAAAAAAAATCAACTAAGTGCAAGGAAATTAAAAATTGATTCTGAATTTTTTTCCTTTCAAAAGAAGGTTTTTTTTTAAGTCAAAAGTTGAAAAGGAATGATTATAAAATCAGATTTACAAATCAAATAATTATTGAATATTGATTTTAAATTTTTAATAAAATCAAAGAAAAAAATTATTATTTTGAAAAAATGTATATAATTTATTTACACAAATTAAAGTTTGTCAAATAATTTTTATATAAAACAAGTATAATTTTGTCTCAAAACATGTTTTGAAAGTACAAATACAACTAAATAAGTATTGTAACTAAGTATTTTTGTAAGATTGAAATCGGTAGATATTTGATGTATATTATACATAGCCGGTATTGTATTATATTGTATTGAATTGGTTCGAGTCCGAGTCAATCAACTATATCTTTTAATAAAATTTATGAATTGCTGATCTCCTTGAAATACGACCATGACTGAATTTTCTACTAATAGATATATTTTCAAAAATATGTTTTCAATATTTTCTGTTTGGTACAAACAGGCTATGATCTAGAATAGTCCAGGCCCTATATAAATGGAGGAATATACCGATTTCAAATCAGTCTAAAATTGACGTTTAATCGATTATCATGAAAGTTTAAAACAAGTAATTGTTCGACTAATATTCAGTTTAAAGTAAACTATTGTTGGATTGAAATAATCAAAGTTATAAATTAAAAATTGTTGAAAAAAATTAAATTCAAATTGTTTTTTTTTTTTTAAAACCAAATAAAGTCAGAATAAATTCGGTGCAGACCGTCACTAAATTAGCAACAAGTAACATCTCCTCGGAGAATAATTACAATTAGCTAATTCATACTGATGATGACTATTTTGTAGTCGAAATACGTATTTATAAAACACAAAAAATTTTGATCTAGGAAATTGGGGCAAAAAATCGAAATTTATTTCGAAAAATCCTAGAGTTCTCTTTAATATTATTTAAAAAATAAAGTCATGTTTGAATTTCATAAAATTTTTGTTTTATTTAATTTTTTTTCCAAAAAGTGCGTGTTGTCCAAATTGACATACATTTAGTAAAATTTTACTAATATTTGTATTTTCTTTTTGTGACGAGTATCGGAATCTGTTGTAGGTTCGACAGCGCTCTTTTTGAAGGCTAAAGAGAGCCAAGATACCGCGACAATATTTGCTGATAGTGACTGAGGTTACAACATGTAGTTAACTGAATAACAAGAGGCATACGTAATGATTCCGCAAAGCTATCTAAATATGAAAGTATATTGAGATTTGGTGGCGAGTCTACTTCACACTCAACCTGAACAAAATACAACTTCGAAAGGCTACCAGATTCATCACCTACGAAAGCATCTACACACAATAGGACTCCATAACGGATCCATTATGTGCAGACTGTGCGGCGAGGAGGAGAAAACATCCAGCCACATAATCTTGAACTGCGAATCTCTTACATTACAGGTACAAGATATTTGGTGCATCTCATCCCGAGTATATGATCCTTCAGGAAAACCTGATAAGCAAGCACTTGGTTATTGCCAAAATATGGGAGAAGTGAATCTCACCAGACTGAAGTAGAATAGGGAGCACAATGGGCCATAAGGGGAACTGCAATATATTTATATATCCCAAGATATATCTATCTATCTATCTATCTATTACTTGATTGGTGCATAAGTCACCATCGACTTATGGTAAATAAAGCACGACATGAATATTTTCTATCACGCTAATGTAGAAACAATGTGGTGTCTCTGTGTTGTGTCTTGTAGAAATACTAAATAAATACTTTTACGTATAACTGAGATATTTTATGTCATCTGTTATGCCCGGAATACACGAGGCTAGTTTTTCAAGCTAGGGTAGCAAGTTAGATATTCCCAGCTACCTTGTGAGCTTGGTACAAGCTAGAATGGTTTACATGATACTTGGAAATATTAAGCCAGTATCATTTCAATCGCTAAAACAAAACTCTAAAAAACCACTGTACACTAGCTCATGTACTAGCTTTACCGTCCACACGAAGATAGTAAGCAAAGTCAAGATAGTAAATTCAATGGTCGGGGAGCTATTAGCTTGCTGGTAGCTAAAGTAGGTTGCCGTCCAAATCACCTTTCCTTGCTTCTCAAGCTAGCTTACTAGCTTCTTCACTAGCTTGCTAGCTTAAAAACGAGGTTAGTTCTGTCTATACGAACCTAAAATTACTAGCTTACTAGCACTGGCTTGCTATCTTAGCTTGAAAAACTAGCCTGGTGTATTCCGCGCATTAGTGACAATATTAGCCAGTATATTTATGTATACTCACATAGTATACATCTTCTGAAGAAATAATGAACTATAACTGGAGTGACTATTGCGTTGCATGTTTCACACGCATGCTAAAATTACACTATAAAAAAAAATTACAGTATTTCATGTTCAAAAATTTATATTATGTGTCTAGATAGACTTGATTTTCAAAATATAGCTCTTTTAAAACATAATTAAACAATCCTGTTTTTCGTGAGCAAGGATGAATTAACGGTCTTGGATCGGCAGTATTTATCGAAATATGAAAATAACCTCTACGAGCTACGATCTGGCAAGGTAGTCTTTATTTCTGAAATGTTGGATAGGATATGAAAAATTACTTGTAGATAGATAGATAGATACATCTTGGGGTCTAAAAAGTATTGCCCTTCGACCTTATAGTCCATTGTGCTCCCCCTTCTACCTCAGTCTGACGAGACTAGCTTCTCTCATATGATGGCAATAGCCAGGAGCTTGTTTATCAGGTCTTCCTGAAGGTTCATATCTTCGGGGTGAGATGCACCTAATATATTGTATCTGCTGTAACCTAGAGGCTCACAGTCAAATATAAAGTGGCTGGATGTTTCTTCCTCTACGCCACACAATCTGCACATAATGGACCCGTCATGGAGTTCCATTGTGTGCAGATGCTTCCGCAGGGGATAGTGTCCGGTGATGAATTCTATAACCCTCCGCAGTTGCATCCTGTTCAGCTTCAGTGCATCGAGAGATAGCCTCTTGGTTGCACTCTGAAGCAATACCTTCCCGATTTCTTGCCACGGTTGTTTTTCCCCGTGATCACGGTGTTTAGTATTTGACCACTCGTTGATCACCTGTTCACATGCAGTCCTTGGAATTCCTAAGATAGGCTCTGAGCCAAAAAAATTACTTCATAAACAAAGTTTACATGTCTTCCGAGAACAAAGCATTGAAGGAGTTCATACTACCTCATGAATTTTTTTAAATTATTTCAATAAATACTATTGATTCTAGTGAAATTTATAATTTAAATCACTTTCTTTTACGTTTTTTGTAGTAAAATTGCAAGAAGAAAATAATAAGATCTTGTTTGATTTATTTTTTTTAATTTTTAAAAGTTTTTTAAAAAAAATCAACTAAGTGCAAGGAAATTAAAAATTGATTCTGAATTTTTTTCCTTTCAAAAGAAGGTTTTTTTTCAGTGCATCGAGAGATAGCCTCTTGGTTGCACTCTGAAGCAATACCTTCCCGATTTCTTGCCACGGTTGTTTTTCCCCGTGATCACGGTGTTTAGTATTTGACCACTCGTTGATCACCTGTTCACATGCAGTCCTTGGAATTCCTAAGATAGGCTCTGAGCCAAAAAAATTACTTCATAAACAAAGTTTACATGTCTTCCGAGAACAAAGCATTGAAGGAGTTCATACTACCTCATGAATTTTTTTAAATTATTTCAATAAATACTATTGATTCTAGTGAAATTTATAATTTAAATCACTTTCTTTTACGGAAAACAAAATGTTTTCTTGCTCTTATTTCTCGGAGTTGTATTTCGAAAACAAAGTATTTATCTATTCAAATACACTTTTTTGCATGTTTTAACTGACGAAATCCATCTTTGTTGAGTATTTGTAATAAATTTAAATACACTCTTTATATGACAAGTTAATGTATCAGTTAAAGCATCCATATCATAGCCATGATGAAAGTTTCAATTTATACAGTAGTATTTAGAGACACGATTATAGGGTGTCCAAAAATTTGATCACAATATTTTCTATCTGTTTTGTTTTCTCTTTCATCCCCTTTCATTCTCGTACACATTTCTGTAATTTTCTTATAGGCTGTTATCTTTTGCACTTGGTGAAAGTAGTCACACAAAAAAAGTTAAAGAAATTTTTTTGTCAATCCGAGAACGGTATACATATAAAAAAATGTCTAGTCAGATAAGGCAAAACGATTGCGTTCCAGAGCTATTGATCTTAAAATGTTGAAATTATTTAACGTGACACGGAGTCAAAACTAGTGCAACACAAATGAACGTAGCATTTGAGTGGTTACTCTTTACGAATTAAATAAATGATCGTATGGTCCTTTATCAAATAAATCATCAATAAATATATAGAAGACAACTGCATTGATTTTGAACTGAACAAACTGTTTGATATTCTCACCCGCAGAAAATGGTGACAAATCGTATGAATTCCATCCACGGGTCTCATAATAAAAACAAATTATTGTATACATGTAGATTAAAGCTTGTCATTACAGTAACAATTACCTATTTAATCCTTTAACTGCTGAATAATTATTTTTAAAAATAACCACCTAAACTATCATTCTCAACCATGCTCAGATTTCTCGTTCCTATGTTCTTATTGTCCCCACGTGCATCTCCACAAAGCTCGCATTAGAGACACGACAGTGCCATTCATGTTAATGTGGTTGTTCTCTTGGGAGAACGGCTAAGGTAAAACGCATTAATGGGTTTGTAACAGTTGAAGGGTTAAATAATAGAATATGCTGCGTAGTGTTTCACGAGGCACGAGGCGAGGCAACGTTTTGGTATCACCTCGACTCGACTTGCTTATTTTAAATATCACCCTCGCCTTGGTTCGGTTAGCTATCATCCTCGCCTCGGCCTAAAATTTTTACTAACTTTGACTTATTTTGTATGAATGTACATAATATGGTAACAAAAACTTGTTAGACAATAAATGTCTTTAAACATGGAATATAAGTTGCTTAGTCTCTAAATTTTTATGACTCCTCGATTGAAAAAAGATAAATTTGGCCTAAAAAAAATATTATGAAAAGAAGAAATCCCGTAATGTTTTAAGAACTATATAAGAGGTTCTTCAAAATACTTCCACGATACTGTAAGTATAAAGTATAAAGGAAATTAAACTTTCAAATAACTAAATTTTGACTTTGGTACGAGACCAATAGTGCTATTTCCTTTCCGTAAATTCGCTAAAATAAAATAAAAAATACAAATAAGAGAGAGAGAGAGAGAGAGAGAAAGAGAGAGAGAGAGAGTTGAATAAAATAGAGCTGCGCTTTTGGGCGTGACAAAAATACACTAATATAATCAATAGAAATCTACATATTAAATCACGTTTAGAGTTGAAAAAATAACCTCTAAAATAAGAATATGCAGTCGATCAACAAAATAAAAATAATACATTTAGTTTTCTCTATAAAATTTGCAAACCGGGGATGAAAAAATTTATGATTATTATTATAAAAAGTAATCATGGCATAAAATTTATTTTTCTTTTAAAATGCATCTATCGCTTCATGTTTTTTTGTAAAAATACATGTTACTATATTATTTTATTTAAAAAAAATTTACTTTTTGTATATTTGTCTCGGCCAAGGCGAGGTTAGTAATGAGGATTAAACTCTTGAATCTCGCATCACCTCGCCTCGTGCCTGGTAACAGAGGACCGAGGCGAGGTCGGGTTACCTCGTAGCCTCGATGAAACACTATTTCTGCGATCAAACTGATAGAAACTGATTATGAAAACAAAGCTTTATGGTTGGAATCTTGTCATGAAAAAGGAAACATTGTTGACCTTACGTGGTTAGAAAGCAGTCTAATGTCTAAACTGTGAAAAAGGATTGGTCATTGGTAATCGTATCTTTCACTTATCACAATCATCATTGTGAGAAATTATCGTTACACGCTGTATTCACACCCCTAAACGAATTTATTTTTATAACTTACATAATCAATTGATTTTTGAATGGGTTTGTATTGTGTTTTCTATTATGTTCGAGATACATTTAAATTAATTTGGTATTTATGTATTGTGTTTGTGGGTTGTATATTTATTGTGTATTTGCGATATGATATTCGAAAACCGATTTAGGACGAATGTTCGTATGATTTATATAAATATATATTTTATTTGTAGGCATTGTATATATTTTATAAATGTAAAAGGTAAAAACTGAGCCAAACAATGTAATTTCCATCCAATTGGCGATTCTTCAAATTTCATGACATTTTATCCCTCGAATTTTCTAGAAAAATTTTAGTTAGATTCTATTGCAGAGTTTGAAATTTTACATGATTTAATTTTTTTTAACTAATTTGTTTTTCTCTTCTTTTCTTTGATCGTATCATGTACTCTAAATCCGGGGTGGGCAATAAGTCAATCGCGATCGACCGATCGATCGCGATGTCTTGACAAAAAGTAATAGAAGAATTTGAGGTAAGATTTGAAGATTTAGAAAAAATAAATAATTAAATTGTTAAATTTATATCTTTTCCTTTCAAAAATGATTTAAGTGTGAAATACACTCCCGTTCAATAAAATTGAACAGAGCTGAACTGAATCAGATCATAAATTACATAAATTGTTTACATAAATAAAAAATATAAAACTTCCATTTCTTTTTTCACATTTAAAAAATATACTTCTTATCTTTGTTTATAAATAAATAATATACAGAGAGTTGCAAAAGTGAGGAGTTTTATGAAATGTAAGCAAGTTAACATTTCAGGTCTGTTCATTTTTTTTAACGGGAGTGTACGTTAGTGAAAAAATTGCAAACATATTTCATACGGTGTAAAAGGCATTAAAAATGAAAAAATAATTTTACAAACTGATTTACTCTTACAAGCCAGAAATTTTGAAGATGATGTGTGGAAATACATCGACCGAGAAAAGCATCCCAATTTCACCAAATGTAGCGAATATATTTATTCTTGTTTCGGATCTACATTCGGATCTGTGTGAATCGGCACTTTCATAATTAAAGTTAACAAATAACGGTCTGTCCTGTCTAATTCCCAAACTAAAGACTCTTTATTATTATGTTAGTCAGGATATACACCTAGATAGATAGACTGATTATAGAGGCTGTCCTGGATGGGCAATACTCCGACCATAAGGTCCATTGCGATGCCTAAGGATGTGAGTGGAGTGGAAGGAATTTTTGTGTATAGACAAGGATTTGGTAGGATAAGCGGCTGCAGCCGACTACGATAGGAACTATGCCGATATTCATCTGGAGTTCGTGAAGGAAACTGCAGAAAACCTTCTCAAGCATAGGCGGCTACTTCGTTCTTATCCATACGCCGACAGTTTAGTTAATTAACCGCCCCCAATTGTTTTTTCTTAATAATTGACAAACTGCCGATGTCGGGATTCGAACCCATAACCTCCCAGTTTCCAAGTAGGCATACTGCGCAGACATAGCGCCTTAGACCACTTGGACTGGTATATACACCTAACAATGATTCCTTGGTTAGAGACATGCAAACTCAGTCTTCTCATTAATGTTAAGGCAATGAAATAAATTCTAAATCTGTCTTTATCTGTAGCAAATTTGCCCCGTTAAATAATTATGTTGTTATTTACGTAGGTGGATATTACAAGGTACATTCCCTCGACCTATTGGTAGATTAGCAAAAAACAAGTCTAAAAATCTTATATCATTATAAATGATAAATTTTCCTGGTTCAAAAAAAAATCGAGAAAGTGAAATATTAAAATCAAATTATCAGTCATATTGTGCATTTTTATAACAACATTTTTATAATATCTTTCTTCGAACAAATTGTACAAGTCGATCGCGACACATTTTTGAGATAAAAATAAACCATATTTTGACAAAATGGAAACCCAACTTCAAAAATCAAATATTCTAAAACAAAAAATGCACTAAAAAGTAAAAAAATAATTGCTTATTCTTGTGCCAATTTTAGTTCACCTAAGCAAAAATTTTTAAATATATATGTACAATTATTGTTATTTTTGGAGGCGGTGTCAGCATAGAGAAATTCACATAACTTTTGGACACCGCCTCCAAAAATAACAATAATTGACATATATATTTAAAAATTTTTGCTTAGGTGAACTAAAATTGGCACAAGAATATGCAATTATTTTTTTACTTTTTAGTGCATTTTTTGGTTTAGAATATTTGATTTTTGAAGTCGGGTTTCCATTTTGTCAAAATATGGTTTATTTCTCGCTTTTTAGTGACTTTGAAGTTCTATAACTGATTTTATTTGTCTAAATATGGGTAGACCAACTAAACGACCTACTAATTTTTGTAAATTTTTTTATAACACATTTTTTTACCCGTTTTTTTTTTTTTTTTTAATTTTGAGTGCATTTTTTTATAACAGATTTTTATTTTTTTTTTTACATGCATTTTGTTTTTTTTTTTTTTTAATTTTTTTTTTTGGGGTCGGTTTTTTTTTTGTAAAAAATTTTTTTGAAGTCGGTTTTTAAAAAAATTTTCTTATTTTCCCATTATGAATGAGTATACCCTTTCAAAAAAAAAAAGAATATTTCGCAGAAATCGGTGATCACATATAAAATGAGGATTTTCCTCGATTTCCAGGGGATCCCCTCATCAGAATGCGATTTCGTGCCAATGGGACCAATGGGAAAATTCAAAATCGGTTCATAAATGACAGAGTTTTGAGGTGACACACATAAAAAAAAAAATTACAGACGAATTGAGAACCATCGTCCTTTTTGAAGTCGGGTTAAAAAGAAGATCTGAGCACACAATACTTGGCCACCCCTGCTCATCCACGGTAATTAATAATATTTTTAGAAGTAGTATTAGTTAATGTTATCCTCGAATCTCTTGCGTGCACTTTTTCCATTTTTGCAGACCTGGTACAGACCTGATCTGATTTTAAATCAAAGTAAAAAAAATTAACTAAAAAAATCTTAAGCGTACTATACATAACGAATAAATTACACTCCGTTTCCATCGTTCCATTCCAATCGCTAAAAAATACTTTTAAAACTTGATTTTAACCAAAATCGTTGTTCGGTGATAACAGTTTTCACACAAAATAAATTGAGATACAATTGTATATATATTTACATCGTATTTTATGCAAATCGTTTCAATTTTCAGATTATTTCTATGTCTATCTATGTATGTATATATTTAGATATACACACACACACATATATATATATATATATATATATATATATATATATATATATATATATATATATATATATATATATATATATATATATATATATATATATATATATATATAGGTGTCCCATAAGTAGTCGATTTCCAAAAGAGAGTAGATAGAGAGTACGATTTTGGAACGAAAAGTCCTGAGACATTTTTTTATTAGACGCACTGTTAATTGATTATTAATTAATTAAGGAAACTAGGTTGAAACCAAAGAATAGCTAGTATCTATGTAAAGCTAGAATCTATGTGTTCCAAAGCTACTATGAATTTTATCTGTCGCTCGTAACCACAGAAACAGGAAAGTAAAATTTAAGAGGTGGGATCTTTGTTTTATAGAAGTGCATGTCTTGCGATTTTCTAAAAATTGATAATTCCAAAAATTTAATTATTGCATTATTGAAAAAAATTAATCAATAAAATAATTTTATTAATGCACTTTTGAGAAAACTTTATAATTTAACGAATTTAAATTGCGCATTTTTTAGCAAATTTCGTCCAAAGCAAAAATGCAGCTATTGTTTTTTAAAAATTATTATTAAAACAATTTATTAATTACATTTTTCAAAAAATGACAAAAAATTTAATTAATGCACTTTTCAAGGAATTAATTATTTGAAAAATTTAAGCAATACAATTTTCCAAAAATTGATCATTAATTAAATCAAAAATGAATTATCAAAATAAATGTACTTTTTGCATCTCTGGTTTCAACCTAGTTTCCTTAATTAATGAGAAATTAATTACCGGTGCGTCTAATAAAAAAATGTTTTAAAACTTTTCGTTCCAAAATCGTACCCTCTACCTACCCTCTTACGACCCACTACTTACGACCCACGCTGTATATATACTGTATATATATTGTTAACAATTTGAATAAAATTGTTTGTTGTTAGTGAGTACTATCAACTAGATTGCAGTGCATATGTTTATTACAATTCACTATATAACAACTATATATATATATATATAATACTCTCTAGCTAGACTATTCATTTATAATTTAAATTTAAGCTTATAAAAGGAGTAAATGATTATCATTCGTTTTGACAGACTGATACATAATTCATTTATTTCCACACATATAAAGGATGGTGCGTACCTTTTTATTTTTGTATTATTTTATGAAGAAAATTTCACAGGAACCTAAGTGTTTTAGTTTAGAATCATTTTTTATCTTTTTGTTCTATCTCTCTAGGTGGGCAGTGGGTAACTCACAAACTTGACCTTAGACGGATAGATAGATAGATGCATATTGTGGTCTAAAAAAGTATGGCACTTCGACCTAATGATCCACTGTGTTCCCCCTTCTACTTCAGTCGAAATTAGCTTCTCCCATATATTGGCAATAGCCAGGAGCTTGCTTATCAGGTCTTGCTGAAGGTTCATATAATCAGGATGAGATGCACCGAATATCCTGTATCTGCTGTACCCTAGAGGTTCGCAGTCAAAGATAATGTGACTGAATGTTTCTTCCTCCTCGCCACACAATCTGCACATAATGGACCCGTTATGGAGTCCCATTGTGTGCAGATGCTTCCGCAGAGGATAATGCTCGGTAATGAATCCGGTAACCCTCCGCAGTTGCATCCTGTTCTGCCTCCGTGCATTGAGAGATAGTCTCATCGCACTGGGAAGCAGTACCTTTCCAAGCTCCTGCCGCGGTACCTTTTCTCAGTAATCACGGTGTTTAGCATTTGACCACTCGTTGGTTACCTGTTTACATGCAGTCCTTGGAATTCCTAAAATAGGCTCTGAGCCAATTAAGGGAATTCCGTCTCCCTTCTTTGCTAAGGTAACTGCTTTTTCGTTTCCTTAGAAAACCACTGTGATCGGGCATCCAGATCAAATTAACATTGCCCCGTTTTGCACGGTCCAGCAGTTCCTCCAGAAAATCTTTGACTACCCTTGAGGGTGACCTCTTTTCCAGAAAAGCCTTTTAAAGCAGCTTGACTGTCCGAGAGAACACATACGTTCTGGTTTATGTAGCCTCTGCGTAGGCTCTTACGGGCGCAAGCCAGTATGACATAGACTGCTGCTTGAAAGACCTTGGCATATTTCCCAGAGTTGGTACTTACGTTTGCTTTAGGTCTCTCACCGTAGATTCCCGCCCCGACCCCTTCTTAATTTGTGACATTTTGAGAACACCTATGCCAAGCATTGATGTCAGCGATCAAAATTTTCAAGCGTTACAAAGATACACTTAATATACCTAGTATATTTAAATATACCGGGTATAACAATGCTTTATATTCTAGATTTTTGGAATGTACACTGCATTATCATAATGCATGACCAATATGGTCTCTAATGACTACAATATATCACTATACTCGATCAATAAATTAAACAGAATTTATACTGTAGTTACTCTAAACTACAATTGTATATCACTTCAAATTAACCGAGAGTCCTTAAGAACAACCTCTATTTTTGGTAATGATGTATATTGAAACATACGTCATCCTCATCATTGGTAGTGCTTACTATACCCGGTTTAAAATATATACCAGGGTATATTAAGTTTAGTTCCGATTTAGTAACGGTTAAAAATATTGATCGCAGAAAAAAATTTTGGTATAGGTCTTTCTTAAAATGACCTAATTTGTCTATTTCAGCAAAGATGTCCGTCCGTCCGTGAACACGACAACTCAAAAGCGAAAAAAGATAGCGAGCTGTAAAGCTGATAGCAAGCTTTGTGAAAATAAACAACTTTTTTATATAGTTTTTTCATAAATTCAGTATATACCGGGTATTTAAGTAATTAACTCATTTAGTTGTTATTTTCATAGTTTTATTTTGAAAATTATTTAGGGAAAAAAATTTTTATTATTAAAATAATTTATAATTTTATGTCCTCTGTTTTCTATACAAGCAGATAACTGATATTACGGCCTCGATTTTTTCTGGTGCTATTTTGAGCCCCTTCTTGTTTATCTCTGTTGATAGCTAACACAGAGTCTAGAGGACGTTGTTGACTACCTCCGTTTGCGTCTTTGCTTTATCGATTATGGCCGTGTCATCAGCAAAACCTAGTGTGACGGTACCGGCTGGCACGTGAAACTTTAGCATTGAGTTATAAATCATGTTCCATAAAAGAGGTCCCAGAATCAATCCCTGTGATGCACCGCACTCCATTTTCATATTTATCCCTCTACATATTAGAATAGATCTTTTGGATAAATAGTCTGATAATATGCGGCGAAGATAATGGGAAACCCCCATGTTCCTCAATCCCAGCAGAATTTCCTCCCATGGTGACGAGTTGAACGCGTTGCGTATATCTAGCGTAGCCATCACGCAGAGTTCCCGGTTAGTAGGAGGTTTGGTCATGATGCCGTCGACTACTTTTAGAACCTCGTGCATTGCGTCAATTGTGGACCTTCCTTTTCTAAACACATATTGATTGTAGAGCTTATCCTCTACTTCTTCGTATAATCCTTCCGCAATGAGCCGTTCGAATAGTTTCCCGAAGATATCGAGCAGACATATTGGTCTATATTTACAGGATCCATTTTTTTGGATAATTACCAATCGAGCCTTCTTCCATTCTGTAGGAAATTTCCCTTGGTTATGAAGCGCATTATAAACACGTAGAATTGATTCTGGCTCTGATATGGCAGCGGCTTTGACTACTTCCGCGAGAATTTGTTCTGGTCAAGCGGTCCTATTATTCCTAATGTGGAATATTGCGGTTTCCAGTTCTTCAAGTTCCAGTTGTGCGAGCGATAGATCACTCGATATTTCCTCTCTTGTAGACTTCTTTTTTTGCAGATGGAAACTCCAAACTTATTGATGGATACATTTTGGTTTGTTTCATCACTATTCTGTAACTCAAGCCCCAAATACCCTCAAGTAGATTTTTTTGACCTGATAATGCAGGCTATCTTGAGCGACTATTTCTGCAGCTTATAATTATCATTAAATAATTAACATAATGTTTATTATGAATCGCTTTGAATTGTTTCCTTTAAAAGTACATTCCTTTTGTACCTGTAATCATTGAATCATTGAAGTTTTGCGTACTCCGGACATAGCATGCTCTGTATTCTATGACTTAGCCCCTTTCATTTCAAACATTTTGGAGGTTTTTGGCAGTATTTTACAGTGTGATCACATTCCCCACATTTAAAGCATCTCTTTCGTTTCCAAACTCCAGACATTTGAAGCATCTCCTAAGGGATATATTTTCTTCAATTCTACATCTACTCCATCCGACATAGATAGGTAGATAGATTGTAAAGGCTGCCTGGACGGGCTACACTTCAGCCATAAAGTCCATTGTGATGCCAAAGGATCTGAGGATGTGAGTGGAGTGGAAGGAATTTTTGTGTATAGACTAGGAATTGGTAGGATATGCTGCTGCAGCCGACTATGATAGGAATACTATGTCGATATTCAAATAGATACCGACATAGATACGAGTTCGCTGTAGTAGATTTCACATTGCCCCGGCCGTACAGTTACAAAAGCATGCCTCTATCCTATGCTGTTAGGAATTTGTAGTATTAATTATTATAGCGTCAATGTTCTTTGATTCACCGATTTACTTCTTCATTGCGTCTTCTAGTTTGCTTTGCCCCGTGTTTGGATCTGACCACAATTGTTCCAGTCTTCTCCATCAATTTGGTTGATGCCGCCTCTCTTTTTCGATTTGCTACTGCAATTTCGAAAGAGTTAACACTCTTTTCCCTTTGCCCGTGAACTGAATTTTAATTTTACCGTTTTCAGATCCCTGGACTTTGTGAACTTGTAAACCGATCTTTTTCACATCGCTGTGTTTTTTTAGCGACATTACGATCTCAGCATATTCGGTATTTTGGTTATTCGGTGTAATGACCAAAGTTTCTACTTCGATTTTTCTTCGTCGTTGTTCTTCCCAGTTTGTCTGTTCCATGGTTTTAGTATCTTCGGAGATATCTTCATTTTGTTTGCTGCTTTATTTTTTTTCGTTTCGCCTCGCACGTGCCATCGATAAGGAGTAACGTACATCGTAAACCTGATGTTCTCTTTATATCCAAAGTATTCCAGTGCTTTCCTAATTGGGATCTCGAGCTTCTTGCTTGTTGTTCCGAATAAGTAGTAGTACATTCGTTATTTTCCGTGTGGCGTCTCTTGACAATTTCTATCAATTTTTTAATGTTAGTCAAGGTTTGTTCAGTAAGATTTACTTTATCTTGAGATCCATTGATGCCTAGTAGATAAGTACTGACCTCATCCTCTCGTTCCGTATTGTTGCCCGTGAGTAGCGTGGCGGAAGATGTCTCGTGTATTATGTCCTCTAATCTGAGTTTTTTATTTTTAACCAGCGATTGAATTTATGGGGGAAACTGTTGCTGTCGTGTATCTTCTAAGTCCGATTCAGATGGAACTTCCACCGCTAAGATCGCATTTTTTTGAGACACTTCGTCCATGATATTTCCGGTTTTTGTCTCCGTATTGGTATACGCTTCTCCTGACCAGTTTGTTGCCATAACTTGTATCAGCTTATCTTGATTTCTTTCATTTTTTAGGTTATCGTGTTTCCCGATTATTCAAAATACACTAGCATTTTGATTTTTCTCAGTCTGGGTGCTAGTTTCCCGTATTCTGTTTGTACCAGTTTACATCGTTCTTGCTTTTAGCATTATAGAAGCTGCTCCGTTAGATACATCTGACTCCTTGCAGCTAGGGTATTTGTCTTTTTCAGATATGATGCGTGCAACTAGGTTTCTTAATGAGGAGCTTATATCACGAATCGAACAAAATAAAAATTTAAATTTATTAATTGCCAAAATACAAATTTGCATATCTTATATATAACGATTTATAGTGTGATAGTATAGTTTATAGTTTCTATAGAAATGTCATCAACAAAATTTTAATAAGAAATGAAATTTCAAACTGCGAAAATTTAGAAAAAATATTTATTTGACATAAATTCCCATTCGTATATGTTCTTTGGTAAGAATTGGATTCATTCCATTACTTGTGGGAATAATAATGAAGAATTAAACTACAAAAAGAACTAAAACTTTCTTTTATTTCAATAATAACTACAGAATGCAAAATATTATTCACTCCCGTTCATAAAAATTGAACCACCAGTAAGTCACATTCTAAGAAGCTCGTGTATATTACTAAATATATGTATATTACATACAATAATACTTAGAATGTTTCAACAGGTTCAATTTTTATGAACGTGAGTGTACATTAAAATAAAATAGAATATAGAAATTGACCAATTTCTATATTCAAAAATTCTTTTACTAAATATATGTATATTACATACAATAATACTTAGAATGTTTCAACAGGTTCAATTTTTATGAACGGGAGTGTACATTAAAATAGAATAGAATATAGAAATTGCCAATAAAATTAACTTTAATGAAAACAAAAGCATGCGGAGTGCTCTTACGTCTTCATTATGGCTCTACTTTTACAAGAGGAAGTAGAGAGCACCCCATGCTTTCGATTAACATTAAAGTAAATTTTGTTGCCAATCTCTTTATTTTATTTTCTATTTTAAACTATTTTGCATTTTGTAGTTCATATTGCAATAAAAGATGTTTTTTAGTTTTTTAGCGAATTTCCTCCAAAGGAAATGCAGCTATTGTTTTTGCACCAATGTTGGATTTTACAGCAATTTCGGAAAAATTTCTTCAAATGTCCATCGATCGTACCTATTAGATGTTAAAAATCACTATCGCTAAAATTTGTATATATATATATATATATATATATATATATTATATATATATATATATATATATGTACTTTTTTAAATGACTGTGGACTCTCTAGCGGTCACAGTTTTATTCCGATTGGAATGAAATTTGGTATTTGAGTCGCTTTTGGTATTCTAAAGGTCAAGTTTAAGTTAATGGGTAAAATCGGACGAGGGGAAAGGGGTTTAGAGTGAGGGGGAAACACAAAATTTGACTATCTCCCTTAGTATTTGAAAAATCTAAAAATTTATCAGGAGTTGAGCTGTAGGTACTAAGTTTTACTGTAATTTTGTTTCTTATCATTTTTCTGTTACACTAATATTTACAGAAATATTGAAATTAAAGATTGAAAGTTAAAATTCTAAATATCTCTGTTCACATTAGAGTTTGAGAAAAATGATCATGTAATGAATTGTAGCAAACTTGATTTTCTACAACTTTACTCCTTATACATTTTTCGATTATTCAAATATTAAGAGATATTTAATATTTTGTGTTTTTTGACACGAATACATGAAATATATTTATTGTAAAAAGTTTTATTTGTCGTTACCACAGTAACTATAAACTATAATCGTTATACCGTTCTATTTTGGCTATTAATAAATTTAATATTTGCAAATACTAAAGTCATATCAGATATTATATTTCATTGATCACATTAAATTATGACCACTAGAGAGTAATTTATGTATTCTAAGGAAATTCGCTCGACGCAGCTCCTACGTAACGAATTTTATTTAAACTCTAAATTGTTTTTATGTATCAACCAGGCTCTATATACCAATAAATCGAGACTTTAAATTTTTCCAAGACGCATTTCCACAGAGTAGTATAGCACTTAATTTTACCATGGCCCATTACTTAGCCAAGTTTAGTTTGTACTTTCCCTTCTATCATGTTTACATACATGACATATCATAAACTATGTGGGGAAAATCCATATGAATGCGAACACACAATTGGACCATTGTTAACGGGGTTACCGGTGCCTAAACGGCTACAGATTGCGCGACAGAGATAGTAGTTCAGTAAAGTTAAACATGAAAAGGCGGTCGTGCTTGCAAAATGTCCGGTCGTTATAATTTTTTATATGTTGTTAGGACCTAAACCAATATTAAAAAACCAGATTTGCAATTTCCAAAGTGCTGTGCGAGCGGCGATGTACCCAAAAAACCATGAAATTTTTGGACTTTTTTCAGTTTTTGCTCAATATCTCAGTGAAGGAAAGGTTTGACCGGTATAATCATTCTATATACTTTTAAAGTAGACTAAATTTTCAATAATTTGAGATCAAAACAAGCTATCCACATCTATTGGTTCCCAAGATACAGTTCTTAGAAAATAGGCCATTTTTTCCAAAAAGTGATATTTTTTCGAAATGGTCACATATTTCGTAAAATATCTTCTAAAATACGCATCCCACGTCAAATATTATCCCACGTCAAATATTATATATTATATTATATATAATTTACTTGTAGTAAATTTAATTAGCTTTCATTTGAGATCAGATTGGTACCTGTATGCCTAGCGGTTCTCTCAAAAACGGCAGATAACCAAAAACAGTCATAAGTTAACCAGCGCAGATAACCATCGCAGCGCAAATACTTGTACCAGATGTTTGTATCTATATTTTCGGTAAAAGTAGGTACCAATTCCAATCAGAAGGAAGGAAACAAAAGATCGAGGTCGTACAGCAGTTATCAGAACATGAGAAAATGACACACACTTCTTCTTCCATGCTTCAAGGGGCCACGCTTGTTTTTGAGAACAACAGTCTCAAAAAACAGCTGTACTGAGTGTCCCTTTGTTGGAGCCCATCTCCACTATGACCATGTCATCAATAAAACGTTTTTGGAGGTGAGTTTTCGTTGTATATAGAATGTAGAAAAGTATATAGAATGATTATACCGGTCAGACCTCTCCTTCAATGAGATATTGAGCAAAAACTGAAAAAAGTCCGAAAATTTCATGGTTTATTGGGTACACCGCCTCTCGCACAGCACTTTGGAAATTGCAAATCTGGTTTTTTAATATTGGTTTAGGTCCTAACAACATATAAAAAATTCAGAACGACCTGACCTTTTGCAAGCACGGATGTAGATCTTAACTGGACTATAGGTAGATTTCGCGTGTGTGAGCTCCGGCCAAACGGGCAGGAGTGAGCTACGGAGTGACGAAGTTCGAGCTACGTGAGCGATGAGAGGGGCGCGTTTCACTATTCTAATTAACCATTCTAACCTCACAATATACAATACACAACAATATTCGGTATATAGAATTATTCAAAGTACCCATATCATTCGAATCTCGATCGTAGATTGTAGACATAAGTTAGAGTAATACATATTCTTCAGTTTGGATCTGTGAATAACATTATATAACAACAACTGTAACTAACTACCAGTAAAATAAAACAATTTTAAGAAAGAAAAAAAAGAAATGAAGAATGTGTTGTTTGTTAATTAGTGATGTGTTAACTATGAACACGTGTGTTATGTCAGTTCAAAAACAATTAATATTCTTTATAAAATACAATATTATCATTATTAATATATTTTCTATTATATGTATATTTATTATATTTGTTAATGTTGCGTGAACTGTCACTATTAAAAAACTTATATTTTCAAAAATATTAAATTTTTTTTTCTTTATTTGTGGACGTGTGGTCAAAGGCGCTCGACTTGGAACTGGGAGGCTGCGGATTCAATCCCCAACGATAGTAGTATGTGAATTAAAATTTACAAAAAAATTAATAAGGCGGTTAATTGACTAATCTGTCGGATGGACAGGAATAGGGTTTCACCGAGGCTACGAGGTAACCTCGGTAGCTCGAGAGGTAGCCTCGGTCCTCGGTCACGTGCCTCGTGACCGAGGACCGAGGCGAGGCTGAAAATTTTAATCCTCGTTACTAACCGAGGCGAGACGAGGTATATCGTCGCAAAAACCTCGCCTCGGCCGAGGCAAATTAGTATAGTAACATGTATTTTTACAAAAAACATGAAGCAATAGATGTATTTTAAGGAAAAAGAAATTTTATGTCATGATTACTTTTTATAATAATAGTAACTTGTATATGGGTTTCGGATTGGAAATCGTGGAAGCATTTTGAACAACCTCTTATATAGTTCTTAAAACATCACGGGATTTCATCTTTTCATAAAATTTTTTATAGGCCAAATTTTTTTTATATTACTGTTCGTTCGAGGAGTCATAAAAATTTAGAGACTAAGCAACTTATATTCCGTATTTTAAAGACATTTATTTTCTAACAAGTTTTTTTAACCATATTATGTACATTCATGCAAAATAAGTCAAATTTAGTAAAAATTTTACCTCGGGCGAGGCGAGGCGAGGGTGATAGCTAACCCAACCGAGACGAGGCGAGGCTGATCAACAATCTACCTCGGCCGAGGCCGAAGCGAGGCGAGGTTGATATTTAAAAAAGCGAGGCGAGGCGAGGTGATACCAAAGCCTCGCCTAGACAGGAACGAAAGTAACCGGTTTTGCTTGTGAAGGTTTTCTGCAGTTTCTTTTCACAAACTTCAGATGAATATCGTTAAAGTTCCTATCTAAGTCGGCTGCATAAGCACATCCTACCTATTCCTAATCTACATACAAAATTACTTGTCCTTCACCTTATTGTGAACATTCTTAAAGTGTTGGTATCACAATGTATCAAGTGTTGGTTAACCTTATGATCTAAGTGTGTCCCGTCCAAGACAGCGGCCACAATCTAACCTTACCAAGGTAGCGCGATAAAAATCACCAAAACTGGGGTGATTTGGTCACGTTGAAAGAATGAGCGAAAAAAGTTCTGAAAGATAAAATGCACAGAACTACAAAAAATTGTCAAAAACCAAAGACAAGATGGGTAGACAGAATAGAGGATGGGACTGATTATTGAGAAGGCCAAAAATAATGGGTTGTTAATTCAGGTGATGAGGATAATGGACGCACTAAAAAGTAAAAAATAACAAATTTTCAAGCGTGAGGCGATTCGTTTTGAAAATTTATTTGAGAAGACTATGATGGTTTAAATGCTACAAAAAACTCCCCAGTGATTAACATTTTGTTTTTGTTTTTTAGTGCGTTATACCTTCTAATAAAACCGTCTATAATAGTTCTATTTTAAAACTGAATATGTACTAAATACTAAACTAATTTCATATTTTACCAACGCTACCACCAAATCACGTGCCATTCAGGACACGCGACAAAATAATTCAAGCACGGGATTAATCTTGAAATTTACATATCGGATCGAAATAATTTATTTTTTCGCCTATAGTAACAAAGCTCATTGTGAACGTGGTTACCGGTGCCTAAACGGCAACAGATTGTGCGACAGAGATAGGTAAGTTTCGCGTGTGTGAGCTACGGCCAAACGGGCGGGAGTGAGCTACGGAGTGACGAAGTGCCAGTGACGTGAGTGACGACAGAGGCGCGTTCCAGTTGTTTATATTTGTTTACGTTGTCGACTGCATGTCTCTCTTAATATTTTCGTTCTTTTTGATATATTAACAATATTTACATCTTCCAATTCTTGTGAGTCATTATTTTCAGATATGAATAACATTAATGACTCGCTTCGAAACCGTTTCTCAGATGACTGCAGTTTAGCATGCAATCTGCAAAAACTAACAAAGTATAACCCTAACAAAGTATTTTTCTCGGTTGACGTATTTCCCATAATTGTTTTCAAATTTTCTGGCTTGTAAGATAAAATCAGTTTGTAAAATTATATTTTCATTTTTAATACCTTTTGCTCCATATGAAATAATTTTGTGGTTAATGGGTTTCACAAATCTTTTTTAAAAAGAATTTTTTTTCAATCTTGAAATCTCACCTCAAATTTGCCAATTACATTTTGCTATGACATGGCGAGCGATCGACCAAAATTGGCTTCACGATAGACTTGTATAGAGCCAACCCTGGTATAGAGTAATCATATGCCGGAAAATATTCGCTAATACAAGTTATTTGGCATCTAATAAGCAACAGCAGAAATCACAATAATTTTTTTCTTTCGTTTAAATAAACATAAAACTGTTAATTTTACTATTAATTACTGAACCAGTCCAAGTAGCCGAGTGGTTTAAGGCGTTATGTCTGCGCAGTATGCATACTTGGAAACTGGGAGGTTATGGGTTCGAATCTCAACATCGGCAGTTTGTCAATTAAGAAAAAAAAGAAAAAAAGGGGCGGTTAATTGACTAAACTGTCGGCGTATGGACAAGAACGAAGTAACCGGCTATGCTTGAGAAGGTTTTCTGCAGTTTCCTTCACGAACTCCAGATGAATATCGGCATAGTTCCTATCAGCCGCATTTCCTACCAATTCCTAGCCTAATTACAAATTCCTTCCACTCCACTCACATCCTCGCGTCCTTAGACATCATAATGGACCTTATGGTCGAAGTGTAGCCCGTCCAGGGCAGCCTCTACAATCTATCTGTCTAATTACTGAACAGAATGTATATTTAGGGTTGCAAATACAGAGTTTTAAGTTGATAGCATTTAGTTTTATTTTTTCCCTATAAATAACAAAGTCAAGATTCTTTGACTGCACACCATAGCCTTATTAAATATTTAAAAAAAAAAAAAAAATGGCATATAGATCAATAAAAGTTGGCCATCCCTGATCTAGATGGTGTGATATTGTAGTAGTTTTTGTATCCAAAATTCAGAAGAACAGCCATTTTGGTATAGTATGAAGTTGCATCAGAACTGACAGTTCATTATTTCAAAAAGATATTTTTTCAACAAGACTAAAATCATTCGTTAAATTTCATTTAAATAAATGTAAACTAGTTACACTTTTTAAATTCGACTTCTTATTTCAAAATTCCAATCATAAAAGTATTTTCATCAGAATTGCATACAATTGTAAATTTTTAAATCTATACGACAATTAGAAGTGGCTGAAAAATGAGTTGCAAGATTTGCTTACGTATTTGTTTGAGGTCAAGCTAATAAAAGCGTGTTGAAATTATGATTTGACCCAGTACAAATATTTATCAGCTTTCACTATGAATCTGTCTTCTGGACATCATGTATTAAACAATCTATCTAAATAGGAAGGATATAATAAATGCTACTTCTTATACGATTTCAGACGATATCTCGTTAGTGTTTCACCGAGGTTAGGAGGTAACCTCGTGCCTCGTAACCGAGGGCCGAGGCGAGGCGAGGCGAGGTTCAAAATTTTAATCCTCGTTACTAACCGAGGCGAGGTATATTGTCTCAAAAACCTCGCCTCGTAATGTATTTTTACAAAAAAACATGAAGCAATAGATAGATTATTTTGCAAATATTTTTTCAAATGTCCAGCGATCCTACCTAGTAGATGTTGAAAGTCATCGTCTCTAAAATTTATTTACATATATATATATATATATATATAAGTTTTTTTTAACATATTATGTACATTCATGCAAAATAAGTCAAAGTTAGTAAAAATTTTCCCTCGAGGCGAGGTGGATATTTAAAAAAGCGAGGCGAGGCTCACGCCTTGTGCCTCGTGAAACACTATATCTTGTGCACCGTTCACGTCAAAAGAACACGATTTTTGTGTTTTCTGTATTTCTTAATGGTACAAATCGGATTTTATGCAAAGTACACCCCAGGAGAAAAACTGAAAAAAATCATTAAACAAATTTTAGTCATCGATTTGAATGAAAATTATAATTTCAGGTAAATTGAATCCAGAAAACACAAAAATCCAATTGTTTGTTGATTTGGCCAATATTTTCCAGTATATGATTACTCTTTACTAGGGGTGGCTCTACACAAGTCGTTCGTGGAGCCAATTTTGATCGATCGCTCGCCATGTCATGGTAAAATGTTATTGACAAATTTGAGGTAAGATTTCAAGATTTTAAAAAAATTTTCTTTTTTAAAAAAGATGTGTGAAACCGATTAACCAAAAAATTGCAACAAAAATTCAACATATTTCATATGAAGCAAAAGGAATTAAAAAAGAAAATATAAATTTACAAACTGATTTTCTCTTACAAGCCAGAAAATTTGAAAAAAATTATGGGAAATACGTCAACCGAGAAAAATATCTCAGCATTACCAATTAAATATATTGTAGCGAATATATATTTTTTTCTTCGGATCAACATACCTGTGTAAACCCGCATTTTCATACTTTTTTTCATACTTTTTTTCATAAAGTTAACGGAAACTAAACAATGCTCTGTCCTGACTAATTTCCATTCCAAAGACCAAAGATTTTTTTCAGGATACACCTATCTATGATTCCTTGGTTAGAGACATGCAAACTTAGTCTTCCCATTAATGTTAATGAAATAAAAGAAATTCTAAATATGTCTTATCTATAGCTAATTTGAATTAATTATGGCCCCTAAAATGTTTATGTTATTCTTTACGTAGGTGTATATACTGTGTTTCGTAAGTTATTGATATATTAGCAAAAAAACAAGTGTAACAATCTCGTATCATTCTTACGTGATTAATTTTCCTGACCCAAAAAAATCTCAATAGTGAAATATTAAAATCAAATTATCAGCCATACTGTGAATTTTTATAACAACTTTTTAATATGTACCTACGAACAAATAGTACAAGTCGATCGCGACACAATTTTAAGTAGTGATGAGCAAAGCAAGGCCAAGACCAAGACCGAGATAGTCTTGGTATCGGTCTCGGTCTTGCTTGCCCAGTCTTGGCCTTGGTCTTGTTCAAATACTTGTAGTCTTGATCTTGGTCTTGCGTATTCAGTCTTGGTCTTGCTCATTTAGTCTGTTACTTACTACTTACGTCGGTTTGGAAATTTTTCAAGGGTTTTTGTAGGTATAAATTATAAATGATCAACAACTAATATCTATAATTAATTAAGCTTTATTTTACAATAATGACAACATTTTACCGTATTCTATTGGTTCTTATAGTAAAAATATAAAAAAATTAGCTTAGCTCTACATCAAGCATGTGTCAACCAGACATCGGAAAAGAATAGTTACTTCAAGAATATTCTTGTAGATCCTTTTTTCAGACAATGCTAAAGTTTACCAGAACCTTTTTTTATATTTGATGTTTAAATTTAGTGGAGTAAACTGGAATTCTTAAACACACAAAATGTTTTGTTCCAACAAAAACGTATATTGAAGTTACGACAAATATTCTCATATGACATTTACAACGGAAGTTATAATTTTTAATTTAGTCTTGCACTTTGGTCTTGGTCTTGCATTCTCTTGGTACCGATCTTGTTCTTGTTCATTCGGTCTTGGTCTTGGTCTTGCTAGTGTATGTATGATCTTGGTCTTGGTCTTGCAAAATCACAAGACCAAGACCAAGACAGATTTTGTTCATCACTATTTTTAAGATAAAATATAGATTTATACACACAAAAGTTGGCGATCTGCTCTATACGACTTTGATGTTTCTTTATTTCCTGAAAATAATTGAATTCATAAGACGACTTTTCTTAAAAATAATATTATTAAGGCTAATTTTTGAAGTTGTTCTTTGTTGGGGGAGTTATGAGAATCCGATCTGAGTGTAACAAATCGCTGATATAACACTCGACTGATGTAGCACTCGCTCGATCGATGTTACACAATTTTCTACCCTGCTCTTACGCAGTGCTTGGGAGACATTTAGTAAAAAATGGGTGTCATACTGCAGAAGGACTTAATTTATATTAGATGCTTAGCGAAATAGACAACAAGTATACTTCTTTCAAATAAGTGACCCCAATCTTCAGTGGACAATATTTTTGTTTGTTTGTGCAGTTGAAATTAGATACAAGAATGTCTTCATCAAACTTACTCCATGTTTTTGATAAAAGAAGAATATTATAATTACGATCTATTATAATTTAGCTATTATATTTATTATAATTAATCACATTATCATTGATATCATTTTTATAAGCTCGTAACTTTGAATATTAAATGTATAAACTGCTAAACTAATTTCACTAACTCTCATTCTAATGTCAGAATTGGAGTTAATTGGCATTAAGCTTTTCAAACTTTATAATCAGGAAAATGCTAGGTAATTTCAAACTCAATTTCGATATACACGAAGACAAGATATCATTTTTTTAAGCTCGTAACTTTGAATATTAAATGTATAAACTGATAAACTAATTTCACTAACTCTCATTCTAATATCAGAATTGGATTTAATTGGATTTAAACCTATCAAACTTTATAATGAGGAAAATGCTAGGTAATTTCTATATCAATTTACACCATAACAAGTAATTGCAACAATATATTCTTCTTCATTCATAAATGTTTCATGAAATACGATGACATATTTACATGTATATATTTTCAAGTAAACAAATATTACATTAAATAAATAAACAGAAATGTTTTTGACCAAACAATTTATTTTTAAAAGTATTACAATATTAGTAAAATTTATGTGAACAAGTAACGTGATTTTATTATATAAACATTACTACATTATATTGTAATCATAAAAATTGAATATATTATGCGTTAATTATATATACAAATACTTAGAAATCAACCCTTTTGTAATCTATCATATTACCTAAACAACTGTGTACTAGTATATATATATATATATATATATATATAATATTATATTACGCAATATTTATTTGTAACTAAAATGAGTTTGTTTATATTTTGTATGTGGGAGGTTTTTAGGTATTTTTATTTTATAATAATGGTAGTATGTTTTCCGTAAATAAACATTATTTTCTTAGTATTTTATTTTATTTTTTGTTTATGGGGCTTGTTTATTCTGAGAAAAATTTGGGGCTATTATTTCAAATGAGTTTATTAATCTAAACGTCAGTTTATAAGTGTGTCGTAAGCATAATTGTATAAAAAATATTAAGTCAATGTTGTAATCGAATATTGTAAAAAAACAGTTTAGTGATATGTATGTGAGAATGTGCCCAATGCCAGGTTTTCCTTAGTCAGGTTTTAACTGTCAAGTCTATATAAAAATGGAATATCCAAGGAAAATATAAAATACCTACTAATTGTATTAACTTCCAGCCCATCGGCAACATCTCAGGAACCACCCAACTTTACTAAAAATTTTTTATTCATTCGTTTATTTGACATAATAATAATCAATAATTACATTTAAAATAATAGGGAATATGCATGAAAATTTTTTTTCACTTGAATTGAAGCATGTTTACTTGATCAAGGAAAAATTACTTTTTAAATAACTTTAAAAATAAGCGAGATATGAATGATTGAAATTCCCGATTAGACAAAGAGGGTGATAGCCCTCTTGATATGTTATGTGACGTCATATTACACTTTCACCATTTAAAATACACGCAAAACTTCGTTTTTAGTATTTTTGCAAGAAAGAGACAGATAATAATCTTTAATAGCTTATAGCTTCCTTGATATTTGTCGGATTTTAATTTCGTCTTAAATATTATTACAGTATTAACGGTATTTTCATATTCTGAAAATAAATGTGAAAAAAAATTTTCATGCATATTCCCTATTACAAAATATTTATATAAATAATTAATTTGTTAAATTCCGACATTGAAAGCAAAGTTATATTCTTAAATTAAATTGAAAAAAAAAAAAAATACAAAATTTATTCTGGTTCTGCGAACTTTTGACGACGCGGTCAGTTTTATTAATAAGATTGACATTTTTCAATATAAATTTCGATTTTTGCCCCAATTTCCTAGATCAAATTTTTTGTATTTTATAAATACGTATTTCGACTACAAAGTAGTCATCATCAGTATGAATTAGCTAATTGTAATTATTCTCCGAGGAGATGTTACTTGTTGCTAATTTGGTGACTTGAATTTTTTTTAAATCCTAGAGTTCTCTTTAATATTATTTATATTTTTCAATATATATTTTAGGTAATCGACTATGAAGGCCAGAATTTTGTCGTCATACTCATTTAATAGGCATTTAGCTGAAGACAAATTTAAATCGTTGACTTATAATATCCAGCTGTATCCTCGCTGTCTTCTATCAAGTGTTCCACACTTTCCAGTCCACCACATAATACACATACACGCTTACCATTAATTATTTTGCTGCTCCATTTAAAGTCTTACATACAAAAATTGGCAATAACATGTATACCATCCCTTCCCATGTTGCTCAAATCTCTCGCACACCCTTGGTAGTGAGATAAATTGCGATACAGTGTGAGACTGTTCTTTGTATTTCAGTTAATTAAAGCATAAAAGCAGTTCATTAAAGCCATATACCGTCTGTTTTGGACAGCTTTGCCAATAGAGTATCAATGTTAAATATTATTTATTAATAATATTATTTAGTGGGCCCACTCTGTAGTCAGAAGTGTGTGTGTGCATACGTAATGAATAATACTATTATAAATTAAGTGGGCAGCACTAAATGCTAACTCTTAAATGACATCAAACCAATATCATAACACAAGCAGCCAGATGTTTGCAGCCAGACAAGTATGTGTATGGATGCATGGTTTTATAGTAAATATTTTATTTATTTATTTAACATTGATTCCCTATTTGAAATGCTTTTGAAAACAGACTGTATATAGATTCGTTTATTTTTCTTTAAATACATTGTTTATTTACACTATCATGAGTTCCTTGATATAATTCTTGCAATTTAACTGCTCTTGCTCGACCCAACTTCCATTGAGACAAAACTTTGGCAAACACTTTTCATTTTTCGTGAATCATGGCCTTTGGATGCACACATCTCCAACCGATGTCACATCTAGTTCAATATTCACTGCCGACTTATAGGAGTAGATTTTGGGACACATAATATTTCTTTTTAAAATTGTATACTAACGCGTTGACAGTTCTGAATTGTTCTTTGTTGCAGTTGAGAGCCCAGATTTCACTCCCGTAAGTGATTGTGGGTCCAATTAATAATGCATTGGACATAGTTAGAGTTAATTTAAATGGAAATTCATTGTATCTATAAATAAATTTTCGAATACCCAATAATGAATGTACTCTTGGGGAATGTACTTCGATAATGAAGCCATTGCACTTCCACGCCTATTAATATTTTTGTTTTATCCAGAGGATGGTTCATAGCTATAAAAACTTTTGTATGAAACATTTTTTCAGTACGAAGCATGTGATAAGGATAATGTATACAGCCCTTTGTGTAACTGACTAACTGATATATACAAAATCTAATCCACTTCTAAAAATTCTAGAAGGATGCGGCTTTTTGCAATGTCTATTATGCTAACAGAGCAACCTGAGCAGAACAAAACTATAATTGTCTCATAGTTAGAAGCTAATTAAATGCCCTAATTAAAAATTAAATGCTATTTAATTTTAACCGCATGATCTGCTAGCTTAATGTTAAGGTAGTAGTTAGTTAAAAATAATTTAAGCAATGCTTATTTGCAAATATCATGCAAAGATCAGGGCGCGTAGTATCTGTTTTTCAAATCAGTAAAATCTTTGCAGACGCATTTATGAAAGCCACTGTACCTTTAAATACTATTAAAGGATTTGAAAATGGGGAATAGTACCATTTAACCCCGACGTTTTTACCGATGTAGATTATCTTGTAATTTATTATGATTCTCTTATAATTATAAGACTCTAACTGTGAATTTAAATTCTCGAAGAGCTATATCTGAGTTAAAAAAATAAAATTTTATATTTTACTTTAGAATGTGAATTTCAATTGGTCGATTCTGTTATTAAAAAAGATTTAATTTTTAGAATTATAATTTTGTTTATTCAACAAAGTACCTTTGTATTTGTAAGAATACAATTTTTGCCAAAATTAAAATAAACCACATTTACTTACAATTTCATTTTGTAATTTTACCTTTCTTTAACAGCGGGATCAAATGATCCCACGGATCATATTACCCCCATCCCGAGGATCATTTTATACACCCGGGTGTATAAAATGATACTTTGCCATACCTTAACAGAAAGTTTATATAGGTTTACTAAATTATAGATCGACAGACTAGGCTACCAGAAAAATCATCAATCTCACAAAATTCCTTTTTTTATATCTGTTATTCCCTTAGGGGGATCATTTTGTACCACTCTCCCCTACATTGTAATTAATGTAGTTTTACGATTTTCGAGATGATTACATTTGCTTATCTTATTTACAAGAAAGTAAATAAAATGTCAAGATAAAATTCTTAAATAGATTTTTTCTCGCTAGAACGAAGGTAAATGAAAACATTTTTGTTTTTAATACATTTATTATAATTTTGTAAATAATTTTTAGTTGAATAAAGCGCCGAATATATTGGTGCCAACAGGTATCTCATTAGCGACATCCATCACTGTCACATCACTTGCAAGTACCAGATTTAATTTATTAGATATGTACACATAAAATACAGTAAAACTGATGTAATATTATATTCTTGGTATACTTTTATATTTTAATTCAATCATTGGACGTTTTTGTTTGGAAATTATCCAACAACGTGTTTTATTTAATTGAATATCAATTTATACCCTATACTTAATAGATTTATGGAAATGAAAGCCCTTAAAAGATTGTAAATTGAAATTTTCAAATGGAAAACTCTCAGCTGGTAAGTCTCAAATTTATTGAAAGGTCTTCTAAAAAAGTTTTATCACCAATATAAGGTACTCCCTTTAAAGTTTTTTTAATCATTTTTCAAAAATTCTTGATTAAAAAGTCTTAAGATAGGAAACGAATGACCTAGACGAGAGTTCGAAATGTTGATCAACTGTGCCCTTTAATGAGTCGATATTTATAGCAGCTCGAGATCTCGCATTGGTGGTAGAATTTAGCTTTGATACGAATTTTCCAACAATATATACCAAGAAAATTTAGAACAATATATATCCCTAAGGGCAAGGAATTATGTCCATTAAGCTAGCAGAGCAACCTGAGCAGAACACAATTATAATTGTCTCATAATTAGACGCTAATGAAATGCAAATTAAATGCCCTAGTTAAAAACTAAATGCTCTTTATTGTTACCAGCTATTATGCTTTGCTAGCATAATAGCTAAGCTAGCAGAGCAATATTAAAAAAATCAATTAATTATATTGTATTGTATTTAATATCAAATTATTAAGCTAATTAAATGCTCTTAAGAAAAATTAAATGCTCTTTGTTGTACTGTGTAACCGCATGCTCTGCTAGCTTAGCCAGCAGAGCCATATTTAAAAAATCAATTAATTATAATGTATTTAATATCAAATTATTAAGCTAATTAAATGATAATTAAATGCCCAAATTAAAAAATAACTTCTCTTTGTTGAATCGTATAACCGGATGCCCTGCTAGCTTAATGTGAAGCTAGCAAAGCAATATCTAAAAAATAATTAATTATATTGTATTTAATATCAAATTACTAAGCTAATTAAATGCTAATTAAATGCTCTGCTTAAAAATTAAATTGTCTATGTTGTACTGTACAACCGCATGCTTTGCTAACTTAACCAGCAGAGCAATATTTAAAAATCAGTTAATTATATTGTATGTAATATCAAATTATTAAGCAAATTAAATTCTAATTAAATGCTCTAATAAAAAATTAATTGCTCTTTATTGTACTGTGTAACCGCAAGCTCTGCTAGCTGATGGTTGATCTGGCAGAACAATGTTTTAAAATTAAAAAAGGAATTATGCAATGATCGAAATGTGCTTCAGATAATTAAATGCACTAATTAACAATAAATTGTTCTTTGTTTTATAGGGACAAATAAACCCCGTCTTCTAGATAAATCCCATTCAATGCATCGGCATTCAAATAGTGGGTATCGACATATTTAATTTTGACTGGGTAATTGGATATTAAATACAATATAATTAATTGATTTTTTAAATATTGCTCTGCTGCTTAAGCTAGCAGAGCATGCGGTTACACATCGCAACAAAGAGCATTTTATTAATTTGATATTAAATACAATATGAATTTGATTTTTAAATATTGCTCTGCTAGCTTAACATTAAGCTAGCAGAGCACGCGATAACACAATACAACAAAGAGTATTTAATTTTTAATTAGGGCATTTAATTAGCGTCTAATTATGAGACTATTATCATTGTGTTCTGCTCAGGTTGCTCTGCTAGCTTAATGGACATCAAGGAATTTGTATGCAGGCTAGGAATTTTGTAGGTTGTGCAACTTTAGCCGACTTTATATCGGCATAGGAGCTATGCTGATATTCATCTGGAGATCGTAAATGGAAACTGGAGAAAACCATGACAAGCATAGACGACAAACTGCTACTGTTGGTAATTGAACTCGCAACCTCCCAGGTCCAAGCAGAGCGCCTTTGACACTTGGACTGGTAATAAGAAATAAAACTATACAAATTTCTAGAGTAACTTGTTTAGACTTTATTTTAATAATAAAACAGTTTTACTGCACTTTTGCATAATTATATCTACATGTACTTGACAAGTACAACATAATTACATATTGGATATTTCCCATAACAAGATAATTAATGAGACAGGATGAGCTTTTGGTGTGTAAAGATGTCATAAGATTAAAACTGATTACTTATTAAATTTCTCCCTCTTGTCGCCACATATTTAACAAATGTATAATTACTAATCATAAATAATATGATCAACAGGAAACTAATTTAATATGTAATATTTATTAAGTAACCAAAATTTTGCTTATGTGGTATAAACTTTTAGTTAATCAAATTTCTAAAAATTCTATTTGAGAATGTGTTTAGGTGTTACGATGCATGATAAACTATTTTAAAAACAATAAGTTCTATTATAATAGTATACTGTTAATATTTTAAAGTGTTTAAATCGGCAGAATTTTTAAATAAATCAATGAATGAATTTTGTTTTAATTTTGGCTTTGTGGATATATAAGGGGATCATTTCATATTCAATTATTAGAGTAATGGAACCTTAAACGTAATTAACATGAAGTATATAATATGAGATTGTCAATAAATCGTAAAATCTTTGATAAGGTCCGATTATATGTTTAGAATAATCAACGAGTCTAGCAATTCTTGCCCCAGTAGAGAACGGAGCATCCTTTTAATGCGAATCACCTCGTAAAAACATCTCTCACAAGTTACTTGATTATACTGGATTATGAGCGACATATAAGTTAGAGTACATAATAATGTGCTTGTTATATTGGTTTAAAGGTTAACAGACATCCGAATCTCTTTGAGACATACAAATAGCGTTATTTACTGTTTCATCTTGTAGCGAAAAAGTGTGTGTGATAAAGAATATCCTTGAAATGTTTATTTTTGTATTTCACTACTTTTTGGATAACAATTACAACTTTTACTTTTGAATTGTATTAACTTTTTTATTTCAACGGATATTGAATTGTTACTGCCCTAATGTTAGATTGTTACTGAACTATGAGCCGTTGTTGTGGTGCTTTATACATCTGAAATGCATGCGTTCTAAAAAGGTGAGAGAATCGCATCGAATATTCTTTACATTACCAGAACATACCTATAAAGTTGAACCGCTTCCATACGTGCATATATGTAATACTCTTACATATATACGTAAGCATATAAAAAGAGAAAAAGATATGCGTGTATACGTAAATGTATCGTTCTGTACTGTATCGCAGGTTCAATTGCAATGCTCATATTGGTGGGCCAGATATGTGTATCTGCTATATGAGTGTGAATCACTACAATTTAAACCATCTTCACTGATTTCTTCTTGCTCACCTTCCTTCGTACCCCGTGTATGATCTATTTTGCATCTAGATAGTAAACCTCGGGGGCTCAGGTAGGCTAGAGTTCGGGTGGCAAACGCCACCCTGAACCTAGTACCATGACCACAAACTTAGAGCTCATTCTTAAAAATTTTATAATTTATTTGTGCCTTATTCAATTAAAAACCGAATGATTAAGGTACAAATCAACTAAAAAAATCTAAAAAATTAGGCTCTAGTTTTACGATAAGAACCTAAACTATTTCAAAAAGTATGATCCTCTCATCTGGAACGTTCAAACTACCTAGGTATCCTCTACAGTATCATAACTATTCACACTTAACAATAATTTAATGAACAGTTATAAATTATGTAACATATTTTGAAAATAAAATAAATCTGATATATTTCGGGTATGATTTGAAGGTCTTCTACTAACTGAATAAAACTGACTCATCACCATTTCATATAGGATATTTATTATAAATCAATTTTGATTCTATAAATTACGATTATATTTATTTATATACAATATGCGATATCAATTTATTAATAATATTTGGATTTTGATAATATGGTACATAAAATTGTTGATATTTGGGCGCCAACATATATCTCTTATAACACACTTTCAATAGAATATATAGTGTTAATTTTCTAATGTTAAAAAAAAAGAAGAAAGGTGCAGTTCGGGTACATGATCTGTAGACGTTTGTTTGCACTGTCGCTGGCCGCTGTATGTCCGATGAACCAATTTACGCCGTTTCTGCCATTCTTGTATGACGAGATTTCAATCGCTTACAACTTCGAGTCTAATAATGCGTTTACAATGATTGAGCCCACAACATATAGATAATGTCTTTACGTATACATTATCGTGTTTTTTAAACTATACCCAATCTGTAAACAATGCATGTATCTATCGCTGTCCATATACAGCGCACCATGATACGGTGAACTCTGTTACACCCAAACTCACAGACATTTTTAGAGTGCAGTTTCGGTGGAACAAATCAGTCGACATCATGGCTCAATGTGCACAGGCAGTGATGTACATCTCAATGTATACATATCACTGTCTGTGTACAGTGTGCCATGATGTGGACTGCTTTGTTCAACCGAAACTGCACTCTAAAAATGTCGGGTTCTTCTGGGTTTAACAGAGTGCACCGTATCATGGTGTGCTGTATATGGACAACGATAGATGCACTACACAATGTTCCTATTGAATCTATATTAATAGACACAGTGTAGTAAATAATATTTAAGATTGATTCTCTATTAGCAATGCTTTCCAACACGTACGGTTTAGCGTGCTGTATTTGTTTTGCTTGTGACGTAATCGTACGAGCGTAGGTGCATGCGCGTGAATGGTAACGAATTAGCTTATATTGTAAAGTTATAAATTCGTGTAGCCATGGTAACGCGTTTAGCGGACATGGATTCTAGTGTCATTCCAAGACCTTCTGGAGCACTACTAGGAGGCGAAATATACGTAAAAATCAGCATTAAATTGAAAATTACAACAAAATTGAAGATTTCGTCTGATATAACTCGAAATTATAAAAAATACATCAAATTTAGAGCCAAACGAATATGAGAGCAACGGCAGCATCGAAAAGATCTTGTCGAAACTTTAGCCACAAAGCTTTAGACCACATACTTAAAAAAAATTTAACAAATATATAGTATTTTCACAAAATTTCAGAACAATATGTACACAGAATTCTGAAAAAATTATAGTAATAATTAATTAGAGTATTATGAAGTTTTATACCCTGTATATGAATTTGCAACGATTAAAAATGAAGATTTAAAAAAATTAGGCGCAGATGTTCGTATAATATTCTAATTAGTTCATTTCTATATGTCCGTCTATGTGTCTGCCTGTCCATCCATCTGTCCATCTATCTTTCTGCACGTGAACTCGAGAATGAAAAAAATATGGCAAGTTGCAATTTTGTGTGGGTGTGTGTTCTAGCACTAAAAAATGAATTCAAGTTTGTGAATGGGGAAAATTGATGTATCAGTTCGATTCTCCCTTGCTGATTTTCCTTCTAGTTCTGGATATTTAACTTCACCATGGATAACTGAAGTATTAAGCCACCACGTTAATTTAGGATATATAGCTCGTGCATTGAGTGGAGTGATCACGCATGAAATTCAAAACAACAAGAGCCGAAAAATCTTATAAATATTGGCATAAGTTTGCAACCTGAAAAACGCAAAGTTACTCTTTGCCTACGAGTCATAGACTCTACTTAAATTCATGAGATATACTTGTAACCGTTTTTAGCGAGCGGATAATTACGTTGCATACTCTTCAAGTGGATTGTTACAGTACTTGATTTCAGAAAAATTGTGGAGGTAATCTCGCCTTTAAATAACGGTAGCCCGATTCTATACTTTTAAGACTCTGTAGTCTAAAAGTATCTAGACGTCATCTGTATACAGAGAATGTGAGGCAAATACACAACAAATTTACATTTTTAGCGAGATTTCGAAGATAATATAGTGCCCTGGTATTTGCAATTTCGTTAATGGGCAAAACCGACCAAGAGGAAACTGGAGTTTAGAGGGAAGAATGTGTAAAATTGAAAATCTCTCTCTTAATATTGGGAAAATAGAAAATTTTAACATGTGAATTTTGTAGGAAATTAATTTAACCTCAACTAATCTCATGACATGATTTTTTCTGTATTTAGAAAACAATCTACGATTATAATGAAATAACAATGAAATTTAAAATTGTCACTAAATTAACCAATTTCATATGTATTCAGTTCTTTCTCCTGCGAAAATTCGCCGATTCAAGGTATAGATCCTACGTGCCGAATAAATTTGTTTTTCAATTCAGTTGAAAAGTGGACTAAATTATTTTATTATTCACTAATTTTTAAGATAAAATCCCTCAAGTAATATAATGCACAAAACAGTGATTCTGAAAATAACTTTCGTTATACATAATGAATATATTTAAATTTTGATGCGTTGTACGTAAAATGTTATTCAATCAGAATAATGACAGCTGACGACAAAACATACATATATATATATACGTATATATATATATATATATATATATATATATATATATATATATATATATATATATATATATGTATATATATATATATATATATATATATATATATATTTATATATAATATATATGTATGTATATAGATATATATATATATATATATATATATATATATATATATATATATATAGGTGAGTCAAAAGTCTTGGAGTTTTTTGAAAGGATGGGTAGGGGATGAAATTCTAAAATGAAATGTAATTAACATTTTTGCATCTGACCCACGGATAATTAGTTATTAATTAAATAAAGTAACCAATAACCAGCGTCAGCCAGAGATATGTGAGGGGAGCGAGCTGTCCCCATCACTAACGTAGAGCAGGTCAACCTTTTGCGTTTCAAATCCGGTACAGTTTTTATATAGAATTTTAAAAAATTTTCTTTTTTTCCGAAAAATCTAATTAACTGAATTATTCAGTTTTTATTAGATTTCTTACGATAAAATTTTACAGCGGCATTTGACGTTTTTTTTTTTTAAATTAAGAGCTGATTAGATTTTGGAATCGATGGGTACAGTAGTGTAAAAATTTTTTAAAAAAATATTTTTGGGATGATCATAAAGATAGTTTGGATAGTTTTTAGAACCTCAAAAATTCATTGAATTGACAGCTCGCTCCCCTCACGTATCTCAGCTGCCGCTGCGGGTATTCACCGCCATTTCTAATTCCGTTAACGCGCTACTCTAATTGGTTACTTCTTTTAATTAATATCTAATTAACGGTGACTCCATGACTTTTGACTCATACTGTATATATATATATATATATATATATATATATATATACTACATCCAAGAGAATGATTATCGTGAAGAAGAAGAGTTATAGTGTAGTGTAGTTAGTGTTTTGATCAAAATAATTTTAACGACGATGTGACCTTATGGGATCGTAAGAAAAGTTAACCCTTAATTGCGAAAACCACTTAGGGACAACCACCCCTAGTCGCATTTTGGTTACAGGAATAAATATTTTTGTTTCTTTGATACTTTTTAGTTTATTGAAAAAATTGTTCAAAGAAATCAGTAGAAAAAAAAATCCTCACTTTCTTTGTCAATTTGCGCATAGCGTTAATAGTTTCTGCAGAAATATCGATATAGTTTAGTCAGAAATAGAATGGACAAACAATCTCTCGATTTTTCATTATTTCTGCCTAAACTATTGACGCTATGGAAGAATTGTTCAAACATAAAATATGAGGATTTTTATTTTCTACATAAAATTATTCAATAAACTAAACGGTTGGAGAGATATCAAGGAATCGATCATGTAAACCCCCCGTAAAAAATTGCTGGTAGGGAGTGGTTGTCCCAAAGTGGTTTTCGCAGTTGAGGGTGAACTCCTCTAACAAACCCTTAAGGTCTAGTCGGCGTTTAAGCCTGTCAATTTAGTACAACTACTTCCGAGTCGAAAGAAGGCGCATATTTTGTAGTGAATTAGTTTTGTTACAAAAGAATTTGTCGCTCTTCATCCAACGAAGAAATCGTATGTTGTGCTAAGTTTGCAGTCAACTTAGCGAAATAACTTTTCATTTTTCCATAAAATATTTTCTAACTAGGCTCATAATTTGCCGTTATTTTGTCGTGAATTAGTTAAAAAATGTAATCGCTTCATCCAACGGAGAAATCTGCTGTTGTGCTCAGTTGACACTCAATTTAGCGAAGCATTTTTTTAAAATCCAGTCGTAAGTAGGTGCATAATTTGCCACTATTTTGTCATGATTTAGTTGTGTTACAAAAAACTTTGTTGCTCTTCATCCAACGGAAAAATCTTCTGTTGTGTCGACAGTCAACTTAGCGAAGCAACTTTTTATGGCTGCTTTAAAAGTCTTGTCTGGAAGTAAGGTCACCTCAAGGGTAGTCAAGGATTGTCTGGAGGAACTTCTGAAAATGGTAAAACGGAACAATGGTAAATTAATCTGGGTGCCATATCACAGTGGTCTCGAAGGAAACGAAAAAGCAGATATCTTAGCAAAGAAGGGAGTAGGAATACCCTTCATTGGTCCAGAGCCTATCTTAGGAATTCCAAGGACTGCATGTAAACAGGTGATCAACGAGTGGTCAAATGCTAAATACCGTGATCACAGGGAAAAAGTACCGCGGCAAGATCTCGGGAAGATACTACTTCAGAGTGCAACGAAGAGGAGGCTATCTCTCGATGCACTGAGGCTGAACAGTATGCAACTGCGGAGGGTTACCGGATTCATTGCCGGGCATTATCCCCTGCGGAAGCATCTGCACACAAGTATATTCCATAACGGGTCCATTATGGGCAGATTGTATGGCGAGGAGGAAGAAACATTCAGCCACAGTATCTTTGACTGCGAACCTCTAGGTTACAGCAGATACAGGATATTCGGTGCATCTCACCCCGAATATATAAACCTTCAGGAAGACCTGATAAGCAATTTCCTGGCTATTGCCAACATATAGGAGAAGCGAGTCACGTCGGACTAAAATAGAAGGGGGAGCACAATGGACCATAAGGGCGAAGTGCAATACTTTATAGACCCCAACACAAATCACCAATCAATCGAGTTGACAGTCAACTTATCGAAGCAACTAGTTATTTTTCAATAAAAAATTTTTACTATGCTCATAATTTGTTTCTATTTTGTTGTGAAGTCACCCTACAACCCACGGAGAAATGTGTTGTTGTGTTAAGTTGACAGTCAACTTAACGAAGCAACTTTTTCACGACAAAAAGCGATAAATATGCGCCTACTTGGAAACTCGACTTGAAATATTTGTTGTGCTAAGTTGACAGACATCTTAAATTTCATTCTAAGAACTCTGTACTATTAGTTGAATTGGATGAATGATCTCAATATGTATATGGTAGTTTAACTTGACTTTAAAACGGCTATGTCGTCAGTATTTTACAAGCAAACAAGCAAGCATATAGCATAAGAAGAAGGTTTCATCACATATATACATCATCATATACTTACTTACATATACAATTTGAATACCAGTCAGATTGAATGTGAGTGAATCCATTAGATTGGAGTTGTGGTAGAGAGAAATCTCTTTGGTTACGTTCCCGTAAAGATTCTTTCAAGCATAATATATGTATATCTGCATATATTATAGAATATACACCATGTATCATCTCTATCCGACGTATATATACGAAATATCAAAATCATGTAAGGAGAAAATATTAGAATATGAAAAAAAATATAAAATTTTCTAGAAATAATAATTTTAAAACAAAAACAAAAAAAATAATTTTTTTAAACTTGAGTGGAAAAAAATTGTTTTCTCTCGCTAGACGACTATTATTAAACATAAGACAGTTTGTATTTACAGTGTGTTGCAAAATTATATTTTACTTGGACGAGTCGATGAATAGAATTCATCGAAATGGGAAAACAAATTATCTAAACCCATTAAAAATAATTAAATTTTGTAATAATATAGAACATGACTATGTAAATAGAATGTTCTCGATGAAAACACAGCTTGAATTTTCACAGGTAGAATTCATAATATGTATACCTATATGCATATTATGTTAAGTATGGCGCACACGATGCTATTTTTCGTGCTAGTTCGCTTCACCGGAGTCCTGATGGCAGTTTTGTATGCTACGCTGCTGGATAGTGACGTTGTAAAGGTAGATGATTGTTATATTAAATAATTATTATTTAAATAAATAATAAATATATGTTAAAGATATAATTGATCTTTATTGATTTGATTTATGAATTGTTATTCAATATTTATATGTAAATTACCATGGTTGTTAACATTCAAAGTAACCGTGATAATAGAGGGAAGTTATAGTTGTTATGCAACAGATAAAAATGATGAACAAAATTATAATAATAATTTAATGAAGAAGCGATACCGCTACAACGTCACTGATGGCTCTGCTGCGTGCGAGCTTGCATTATTTTGGTGATAGGTTCCGCGCTATTTTTCATGCAGCGCTGCCTGCTAGTTTAAGCGTTGAGCCAATCATCAAGCAGAATTGTGTCAAACATGTCGACATTGTGTAGTGAACATAAAAAGTTTATAGTGAACATCAAAAATTAAATATTAAAAGTAATGTGGAATGATGCAGGATTCTCAGCACTAATTAAATAAATAAAAGAATAATATCTAGATAGGAGAAAGTAACAAAATAATAATAATAAGCTTAGAATAATTTTTTATCGCAATTACCCTAGTTCATTATACAGTATGGTTAGAGCATTGTTACTTTTGTTCCTTCTCATCAACCAATCCCGACTCCACAATTTACGTTTCGCCTTTTATCGTTTCTTTTATTTCTCAATATATCAATCATTAAAAATGTAACAACAGCAATTCGAACAATAACTTCCTTCATAGTAGCCTACATATTTAAATATTTAATGATTTAAATATTATATTACGAACTAACGAGCTTCGTGTGAAGCCAAACTAGCAGCGCTCCCTGCGAACTTGCAAGCAACATACCATGCATAGCAGCCTGCAGAAAGATCCATCCAGCAAGCGTACTAGCACGAAAACTAGCATCGTGTGCGCCATACTTTATAGTCTGTACATAGAGATAAATAAATAGCAACCATCGATTTGCAACTATTTAACATCAAAATTACACACATATTTTGATTATCTATTATTAAATATTGTATGTCTCAGTCGCATTTTCTTCAATACAGGGCCCGATTAATCATAGTGCTGAAAATATATTCCTGGTTCTAGTAGTAGTAGTAGTAGAAAGGAGGCCGAAGCCTGGAAAGTAGGCATTTCTAGGCATTTTTTACCGACCCCTAAGAAACCCATTCCGTCAAACTCTTCTATCCTCTATCACATCTGGATCGTTTCCTCTAGCCCTGTGTTCGTTGCCAGACCTTCGCATCTTATTTACGAATAACAGGACATAGCTCCATTTTAATTGTTTTACCTCAGGTTCCCGGAATCAATTCCTCAGAATGAGGTAAAGAGTAAATTGAAGGAAATTATTTGGCTTCTAATAGATTATATGCATAAGAAAATATTGGTTGGTGTTGTTTATCTGCAACCCCAAAGCTCCAGGTACTCTAATAATAATTTCTTTGAGCTGTTTTCCGAGGAATTGATTGAATTAATGCAACGTTACCCGGATGCTGAATTAATTATAGGAGGTGACACAAATGCTAGGATAGGAATGGAGTGTGATCATATAGACATGGAAGATGATTTAATAATACCAAGGCGTAGTGAAGATGCATGTGTAAATGATTATCGTAAAAGGCTTTTACGTTTGGTTAGACAGAATGAGCTGGTGATTTTAAATGGAAGGGCGATAAGTGACATAAATGGAGAATGGACTTATGTCTCAAAAATGGGTAAAAGTGTAATTGATTACGTTTGTGTGTCAAAGAATGTGTGGAGAAATGGCATAGATATGAAAATAAGTGAGCTTGATGAATCTTCACATTTTCCTCTAGAAGTAGAGTATATTGACAAATGTTGAGCGCAATCGGACCCTTGCGTAAAATTAATAAGATATAGATGGGATTCAAAACGCGAAGTTAATATTATTAGACGAATTGAAAGTACCGAATCTCAACTGTACTTAATTGGCGTGGACAGTATGGTGGAACATGACAGAATAGACGAGGCTGTGGAAATCTTGCAAAGATGGATGCGCTATATAAGTGAAGATATAATAGTCAAAAGCTGTGATAAAAATACAATGATAGGGAAATATCCTTGGTATGACACCGAATGTGTCAAAAAAATGAAAGAAAAAAAGAACAAGTTGAGAAAAATGAGAAGAGTTAAGACGGATAGGGCAACACAACTGTATCTAGAATGTAAAAATGAGTTCAAAGATATGTGCCAACGCAAGAGAATTAGTTATGAAGGTGCGTATGTGGAGAGAGTGAATGAGGCAGTTAAAAATAATGATAATAAAAATTTATGGAAAATATTACGTAATGGCAATAAGACTCGATTAAAAGATTGTATAGATCACAGTCAATGGATAGACCATTACAGACGATTGTATGGTGGCGGGAATGAACTAACAAATGATTATTTTGAGATGGAGGAGGAGAATGCTGCGATTGGTGATGATGGTGACTTCGACTTAATAATAGAAGAATCAGATATTGAGTATGCTGTAAATATTGCTAAGAATGGTAAGGCTTCGGGATTGGACGGAACACTAAATGAAACTATTAAGGTTGCATATAGTCATAGTGGAAATTTTGGAAGTATTTTACGAAAGCTTTTTAATTCCATGTTAAGTAATAAGAAATATCCAAAACTCTGGACAACAGGGGTAATTGTAAATTTATATAAGGGTAAGGGCAGCACCTGTGATCCAAACAATTATCGTGGCTTAACACTTATGCCCAATATTAGCAAGATTTACACTAAACTGTTGTCGGAACGATTGTTGCGGTGGATGGATGATATGAATATACTGAATGAAGGCCAATCAGGATTTCGTAGAGGATATGAAACAGTAGATAATATTTTGGTATTAAAAACTATTATAGACAATACTTTAAAAGTAAAAAGATCCAAGTCTTATATGTGTTTCATTGATTTTGAGAAAGCTTTTGATAAGGTTGACAGAAATCTACTATGGACTAAACTGCGAAATATTGGTTTGCCAATAAAATTAATCGATATTCTAAAGTCTATATATCAATCCACTTCTTGCTGCATTCGGTCTGATACAAGTGTTGTAGGTTTAAGCTTTCAAACTCAGTATGGATTAAGACAGGGTTGTCACCTATCGTCGCTTCTCTTTCTTCTTTATATCAATGATTTATATGATTGGATGGAGACCATTAATACTATATCACCTTGTATTTTAGGAAGGGAAATCAAGGTTTTATTGTATGCAGATGATGTGGTGATAATGTCAAAGACTGTTGGTGGTATGCGAAGATCTCTGTCTGCAATAGAGTCTTATTGTGATAAGTGGAAACTTTTCTTGAATGTTAAGAAAACAAAAATTTTGATCGCGAGCAATGGGTGCAAGACTAGAGCAAATGAAGTATGGTGGTACAAGGATTGTATAATTGAAATCGTTAAAAACTTTCAGTATTTGGGTGTAAATGTGTCAAGTAATGGTAGGTGGAGTGAGCATTTAGAGCTCATAGGTGAAAAAGCCAAACGTGTACTAATGAGCATAAGACGCTATATATATAGACTTGAGAATTTCCCCGTACATGTCATTATAAAAATGGTAAACGCCTTGGTTTTACCTATCTTGTCATATGGTTGTGAAATATGGATAGTTGATGTAAACGAAACCAATGATAAATTTAAATATTTAAGCACAATTGTCCATAACTTTCTCAAGGAAGTATTAGGTGTACCGAAATCCATTCCCAACTCAGCCATAAATATTGAACTTGGGACAAGGAGTGTAGATTACCACTTCTTACAAAAAGCCATCAATTATTATTACAGATTACTGGAATCTACTAAACATGTGCAACTGTTATGTCTGAGGGCGGGTTTTGCGGATAAGCTTCTAACAACTGCTCAGAAAAAGGGATTGGGTGAACTTGGGGATTCTCTTAGTAAATCAACTGTAAAGACTAAAATCGTGGAGTGCGCAATAGCTGCGAACTTAAGAGATATTAATACTAAGTCAAGCCTAAGTTTTTTTGGAAGTCTTGCTCATTTTAGGGATGGTGCCAAATATTTAAGTATATGTAATCGGAGTGAAAGATATTTGATAGCCAATTTTCGAATATATGGGTTTAAATGGGCAAGTAAAAGAGTTGATGGAATCAGAGTTTGTGTGCTATGTGATGGGGCAGAGAGTATAAAGCATTTGTTGGAAGATTGTCCAGGGACTTGCGGACCTCAACGCGATACACTTATACAGTTAAATTTAATGGATTCTGTCGCAATGCTTAGTGTTTATCAACCACATTTTATCAAGCCACTCATTGAATATCTGAGTTTTATTAATAACAGCAGAATGTCTCGTTTAGATTAAGCCAGTTCACGATTCTTCAGTTACTCAATGACTTTGTTCATCTATATTATATGAATTACTAAATTATTATTATTATTTTTTTTTATATCCAGAATTATTATTTTTTATTATGTATCTCGAATGATTGTTTGTATTTTTTTGATTTATGTCAAATAAAAGTTATATATATATATAATTAAATTAAATATAATACTTCAGGTTCCCTCATTTCGGTTGCCCCGAAGGCTAAGTACCTCATTCTGTCTCTGTAAGGGCATTCTGTCAAATGGTGAAAAGGCGTATCATCCGCCCGTAACAGTTCGAACAAATCGCACTGTTCTCCAATAGATGCATCTTGAGCCTGCAGTTACCGATAAGCACCTTGATCAGAAGGTTTATCTCTTTCCGGATTTTGCAAGGGTTGTTCTTAATGTACGTACCTAGCTATCATTTGTTTAGCTTGTCTGCAGCCTGCTATGTATTCATATTTTCTGTTCATGGACTTATTCATCCATTCGTTGAGGGCTGCCTTCAAGTTATTCCCAGATATGCTTCCGGTCCATGGTATGGCAGTTCGACTACTTTACGTTGGAGTTTGTGGACCGTTTCGTTGCCTTCAACTCCACAGTGGCCTGGTACCTACATGAAGGTGACTCCTTTCTTCCTTGCCAGGCTCTCCAAAGTATCCGCGCATTCCAGAACCAAAGGAGATGTTATTTTAGCAGAGCAGATTGCTTTGAGCGCAGCTTGGCTATCTGAGCAGAAATAAATCCCTAGACCTTCAATAATGATAAATAATATAAATATTGTATCAAATTTACGTAAAGACCGCCGCTGGTTTTTGTAAATTATTCTGATAGTCTACAGTACACATTTAGTGCATTCAAGCGGCCCTTTTGTGTGCTGCCAAATTCTTAAATGCCGCCAAATTTTAGAAATGTATATAGTAAAGTATTAACCAACATAAAAACGAAAAAAAGATCGAGATGGTTAAATGTAGAAGACGATATGAGAGTAGCATGGTCATTTTTACGACCAAATATAAATGAAATTATCAAAAAACATCAAGCTCAAATTTCTCATTATAAGTATTCTCATTATTGACTTGTAATAAGCCCTTATATAAACGTACTGTTGTTTTTGTAGTACAAATTATTTTATTTTACATTCAAAATTATTATCATTATTTTACACAGTGAATTAGAGGTAAATAAACAACTTTTAAACTTATCTTTTACTTTGTGTACACTGCTCTAGAATAATCTATTGGGTAGATAAAGAATTCGGACGACTGAGTGACAAAGGTGTTTTCTACACGTGATACGTTGAAGATAACAAGCAATTCGAAGCTGCAATTGTTGTAATTATATTGTGGTGTTATTTACGTGAATATTGTTAAGTGTTTTTGTTATTACAAATATTGATTGTTACCATTACTTGATTGTTATTTTCGTCATTGTTGCAATCAATTAATTATAATTGTTAAAATTAATTATCGTATATTTATTCAACGAACCTAGAGTGTATACAGGTAACGTTTTAACACGGTACTATACATAATAATATACTTGTAATTAGAATATTATATTTATTTAGTGAACAACGGAATCCTAAATTTGAGTATTGAACATTTGTTTATATATATATATATATATATATATATATATATATATATATATATATATATATATATATGTATATATATATATATTGAGGTTTTATATATACAATATAGACAATTTTATAATTGTAATTTCGATGTCTGTGTTCTTTTGCCGCAAACTTTTGCCATTTTCATCTATATATCATATGTGTGATATTATTATGAATATAAAATAACCATTATAAATATATATAAACACAACACTGTTGTATGCTTGGTATATACATATATATATATATATATATATATATATATATATATATATATATATATATATATATATATATATATATATATATATATATATGTATATATCGCATGATGTGTATGATGAACATCTGGTCAAAATGAATAAACAATTTTAATATGTCTTATTATTTATTAATACAGTTAAATATCATTAAGCAATACTTGTCACGTAAGAGCTATGCAGGAACTATGCTTAGTGGGGAACAATTCTATAAATTAAAATACATTCTATACACTAGAATAATACACGGTGCAAGATTATATAAACAAATTCTGCCCGAATTGCAAGCCCTCGCTATTTATCTGTTATATACTTTTACTTTTGTATTGGTATTAGATTATCAAATAATAATTAATGATAAATATAGGTTTTTGAAATAAAATTTTTAACTCGCCCCAATATCTACATCAGTTTTTGTATTATAAATACGTAATTCGAATTTATAATACAAATTAATTTGTCATCAGTATTATAATACAAATAAATTTGCTATCAGTATAAATTAGCTAGTCGTAATTTACTCTTTGACAATTTGAAATAGATAGAAAATCGAAATCAATAGACAAAAATAAAAATAAACAAAAAATTAAACAAAATAATTTTAAATATAATAAATTTTATTGAAATTACTCTTGTTAACATCACTCTTGTTAAAATTACTCTTATATTGTCTCAGGATATGTTATTTGTTGCTAATTTGGTGACAGTTTCACGACGATTCTTGGTTGTGCGTTGCTTATATATGTTTACTTGCTTATATATGTTATTATTGTTATTATTAAAACAAGAAATTCATTGAAATATTTTTATAATAATTAAAAAAATTAAAACAGGAAATTCTTAATTTCTGATGTACACAAAATTACCTAAACAATTCACACGATATCATAGTATTGTGATCTCCAGCACTCAGATATGACATCTTGCGGCGAAATTTTAGAGCTAATGAAATATTGGTTAAACGATGACAGCTGATATATTTCAATCTAAATAATTAAAATAAATAATTGTGAATTATTATTTTAAAATTATTATTGTGATTTGATAAATTAAAAATTGATCTAAGATTATTGTTTTTGCTCAGGGAACTTCCTGCTCGTAAAAGTAAAACTTAAGTGTATTGCTATGTGTTTGGCTGTCATAGCCTGTAAGCTTGTGATGAAAAAATCAATTTTCCACAGTCCAAACTAAATTTTTCTAATAGATTCAATAAATTTGGTGATAAGAAAAGTATTGAAAGACGCGAGTATTGGGAATTCGAAAAACAATTGCGGCTCCTACTAGCTGTAATTAGTAGGATATGAAGTTATTTACAAGATATCTCAAATCGTCAAATTAACAAGGTTGTCATGTTTTTTGGTACAATAAAATGTTTTTATGGACTTTTATCTAAGGGGTGTAATGCACTTTATAATTATATAATATGCTAGCTTATACCCGGCTCCCGTCATTTTAAGAAAATCAAAAGGTAATTTCCCACCGCTTCCACTACTTTAAATATTTACCGTTCCCACCGCTTCCACTATGAAATATTTATAGAAACTTCCACCAAATTTTTATTTCAGCAAATATTTTCGAATTATATCTCTCATGGGGAGATAAAACACCAGTTTTTAAGTCTAATAATAAGCTTTTAAACAAAAAATTTTCATTTAAATCGGTTCAGTAGTTTTTGCGTGATGCCAGAACAAAGAAACATACAAATATACAAATTAACATTTACAATTTTATAATAGTAGACAAGAAGATATTTTTGAAATGTTGTTTGTACCAAATATCTTGAATTTACCATTGCGACAATATAGAGAGAGGCCTAGATAGATAGATACATTGTAGAGCTTGCCCTGGACGGGTTACACTTCGACCACAAGGTCCATTTTGCATGCCTAAGGATGTGAGGATGTGAGTGGAGTGGAAGAAATTTTTGTGCATAGGCTAGGAATTGGTAGGATATGCGGCTGTAGCCGACTATGATGGGACTAGGCCGATATTCCTCTGGAGTTCGTGAAGGAAACTGCAGAAAACCTTCTCAAGCATAGCCAGTTACTTCGTTCTTGTCTATACGCCAACAGTTTAGTCAATTAACCGCCCCCTTTTTTTTTCTTAGTAATTGACAAACTGCCGATTTTGGGATTCGAACCCATAACCACCCAGTTTCCAACCAAGTAGGCATACTGCGCAAATATAACGCCTTAGACCGCTCGGCCACATATAGAGACCTAACTACCATACCATAACGATAATATAGAAGGCGTTTTTCGTAATTTTCACTCCCCCGCCCCCCAATGAAAAAATTGAATGTTGAAAAGTCTCTTGTAGGAAATTTAATGGTCGTTGTCTAAGGGTTTTTGTTGATAACATGTATATTTCTGGAGTTGTAGTGGGAGGGAATGGACGCTTTTGACGTTTTCGCAGAAACGTAAAAAAAGTGTTTTATTTTTTCAGTGTGGTGTAGTGTTTACTTACTTTGTGATATCAACGAAAGACTGAAGAAAGTGTGAAAATTTTGAGCTTTTTTGTGGTATTTTGTCTGAAGCTAAGCTACTGCAAGACTAAAAAATTCGGATGCAGCACCTATAAAAACATATAGAACCGCTGAGAAAAAATTTCCGCAATTTTGGTGAATTTTAGTGGAATATCATATGCATTGCACTACCATAACATCTAAGGTAGCTCAGTTTGTAGAGCATTGGTCTAGAATTCTAGATGTGTATGATTTTTCATACCAAGCATTTGATGTCAAAAAATGTTATCAATGTTCCGGCATATTACTTAAATGCCAAAGTAAGTAAACGTTAGTCTCTTCCATTGGTATATTACAACCAAAAGTCAACCATACTAACAATGAATATAAATAGACGCTAGTTTACAAAAACAATTTAAAAATAGGTAAATAGCAAATAAACAGCAAAAAGATAGTGACAAGTTTAACTGTATCTATTCTAGTTAAAATAAGAGTGTATACTTTTTGTTCACACATCAAATAGACGGAAGTATTTCTATATTCCATTCAAATTTCTCAAAAAAAAATTTCCAATATACGTCTATAAAATTCCAATATTAATATTTTGTTTATTTTAAAGGTGATACGGCGTCCAATGAAGATCTAAATATGAAAATTCTATTTTTGAACAAAATCATGATGCATTTATTTCATTTGCAATTGAACGTTAAATTTTTTTTTTTATTACACACAATCAATTCACATGCTAGCATTACTTTAAATTTGCCTAACATTATACAGAAATTGTCCTTGTGATTCACCCAACTCAATAACCTGAGGTCAGTATACTTTTATTGTTGGTTAAGATTCGTACATCAATTTTCAATTCCGTTTGAACCAACGTTCAAACTACAAATTCAAAAAAACTGCATTGAAATTGGTTAATCTATTTGAGGCTAGTGTTTTACGAGGCACGAGGCGATGCGAGGTTTTGTTATCACCTCGACTCGCCTCGATTTTTTAAATATCACCCTCGCCTCGGCCGATGTAAAATTTTTACTATCTTTGACTTATTTTGCATGAATGTACATAATAAGGTAAAGAAAACTTAATATCTTAAAATTAAAATAAATGTCTTTTTGTGACCAATAGAGCGATTACAGACACACACATCCATACATATCTATATATATATATATATATATATATATATATATATATATATATATATATATATATATAAATATATTTATATATACAGTGTGTCTACTTAAGTTGGCTCCATATGGAAAACTTTTTTATTATAAGGTTTACGAAAAAAAGTTAACCTTTATAAAAATCTCGGCTTTCGAAAATATTAACATGCAGCTATTTACTTTTGACATCGAATGTACAGGGTGTGCAGAAATTGAAACAGTTCGATAGGAATTTTTTTTTGCCACTTCAATTTTAAATTAAATTTTGCAAATCCTACTTATAAAACACGTTATCTGTTATTCTAATTAACCAGTCATCGTACTTCAAATGTTTATTGGCAGATTTGAAATATTTAATGAATGATATGTAACAAAATAATGAATACAGAACATTTATTTTTCATACATTACACTACAAATACAATTATTATTGTTGACGTAAGTAACAACAGTTATCTTCAGTTCGTTTTTGCCTCAACGTATCCACCTTCGCGTTCCATACATGTAATTCTTCTTTTACAAAACTCTTTAAATCCACTCCTACATATCTCGGGAGTGATTTCTTGAACCGTTTCCCGTATAGTTCTATATGATCTACATTTAGAACAAAAATATACAAAATTTAATTTAAAATTGAAGTGGTCAAAACATTCCTATCGAACTTTTTCAATTTTTAGACACCCTATACATTTGATGTCAAAAGTGAATAGCTGAATATTAATATTTTCCAATGCAGAGATTTTTATAAAGAATAACTTTTTTTTTGTAAACCTTATAATAAAAAAGATTTCCGTATGGAGCAAACTTGAGTAGACACTCTGTATATATGTATATATATTTATATATATATATATATATATATATATATATATATATATATATATATATATATATATATAAATATGTATATATCTTAATATATATATATCTTAATATATATAATTCTTCTGTACCCGTGTTTGTCACCTAACTCCTCCTAAACGGATGGACCAATTTGGATGAAATTTTGTGTGTATATTTCAATGGGTTCCTGGATGGTTTGAAAACACAATTGGACCCTACTCACACAACTACTTACTCACACAAAATTTGTCATGTATCTTATCCATAGGATATTCAATCTCCCGGCTCTCAGGTTATCAGGCGGTTCGCTAAGCGTCGTCTCTACGATATTTTTAAATGATCTTACTGGAGTGTACTTGATTATAGTAAAGCGATCAAGGAGTTACTCTTTTGTATTGAGTAGGTGGATACTTGACGAAAATCCATTATAATTAAATTATTAAATAAAAGAAATATATTAAATTTTCATAAAACGACTTTATTTGACTAGTTTCGGAACACAGTTTCTTCTTCAGAAATAAAAAAATGAAATGTATGTATTGTCGAAAAAAAAAATCTTGCTACAGGTGTACATAATGTTGTGATGAAAATTATTTAGAATAATTTTTGTACCTAACACATTTTTCTAAGTTAAAGTTCTAAATATAAAACGAAAGCAAAAGTGAAATATTTAAGATGAGAATATTTTTCTCCTCAGAGTTCTTTAGAGTTATAAATTAAACATTATTGAAAAAAAATTAAATTCAAATTCTTTATTTGAAATCAAATAAACAGTTTTTAAAAAATCAGGTTTGATTTTCATAAAGTGTTAAAGTGTCATTAAAGTGTTTTATTTAATTTTTTTTTTAAAGTGCGTGTTGTCCAATTGACGCTATTTAGTAAAACTTTTAGTAATAAATTTTTTTTTTTGTGTCGAGTTTCGGAATCTGTTGTAGGTTCGACAGCGCTACTTTTTGAAGGTTAAAGAGAGCAGCCAAGATACCGCGACAATAAGATGTTATCCATAGCCATATCATATCCGTAGGGTTTAAAAGTAAAGTCATGTTTTCGAATGGTAAAATCGGCAGCAAAATAGTCAAAGAAAGTGATTTTACGAAAATTTCAAATATTTGTTTTATTTAAGAGCTACTTTTTGACGAAATAAAAAAATTCGCTAATTTAGGTATGTCATAGCGTGTAAGAAACATAAAAGTTAGTATTACGCTAGGGTGTGACTAGACAAGATGATTGTTAAAGGACACAAAACATATTTTTTTTTAAATTTTTTCTAAAACCTCCCCAGACGATCATCATACAATTGTTTTATGTTATTTTCTGTAAATGAAATGTTACATACCACGTGCCTACCGACAGATTACTAAACCTATTTTTTTCCACGGTTGTCTAAAACAAAAAAACATTGTGAGCATCTAAACGCATTTCAACAATTTCGTTGACAATACGAAATGTATGAAAAAAATTCTATGTACAATTTTGTAATTTATTACTGTGGAAGTGGCAAAGGTCGAAACTATTAAAATAAAATGCTTGAATTATTTTTTGTACATACGTAACATTTATACAAAGTTTTAAATTTAATTTTGCATAAATCCTTCACAGACAATACGTATACAAAATCAAAGTGAATTCTTTATGATAAATATAATTTTTTACGAAAAAAAATAGCATTAGTGACGATAATTTAACTATTATGACAGTTGCAGAACCTAATTTGAAATACCATTCATGTCGCCATTACGTTTGCCTTTACTTTTCCTCTAATAGACGCCTTTAACATGTTGTTCCAGACCGCTAGTGTTTCATCGAGGCTAGGAGGTAACTCCGCCTCGCCTCGGTCCTCGGTTATAAGGCACGAGGCGAGGTGAGGTTCAAAATTCTAATCCTCGTCACTAACCGAGGCGAGGCGAGGTTTATTGTCTTAAATACCTCGCCGTGGCCGAGACAAATTTATAAAAAGTAAATTTTGTTTAATAAAATAATCCGACCAAAAACATAAATGTAAGAAAGGGCCGAGTTTTCGGGAAAATCCTTAATGTAATAGTTCCTTCTTAAAAAGTGATAATATGAGAGTAATGACCGAGCTATTTACAAAGTAAATAGCTCTAGACTTCATATAATAGTTGCTTCTTAAAAAGTGATGATATGGAAGAAAGGACCGAGCTATTTACAAAGTAAATAGCTCTAGACTTTATATAATACTTTATATAATAAGGACCGAGCTATTTACAAAGTAAATAGCTCTAGACTTCAGATAATAGTTGCTCTTTGAAAAGTGATGATATCCCATTAAAGAGCCGAGCTATTTACAAAGTAAATAGCTCGGCAAACTATTAACTAAAAAAAATAATGAGGGGTAAATTGAATAAATGTAAGAAAAAATTTGGTTTAAAATTATTTCATAAGTTTTCCCTTAGTATGTTTTTAAAATTTTATAACGCGGCAAGTTTTAAAATATTGGAAATCAGAAAAAATAACTTGCCGCGCTATATAAAATTTTAAAAACATACTAAGGGAAAACTTATGAAATAATTTTAAACCAAATTTTTTCTTACATTTATTCAATTTACCCCTCATTATTTTTTTTAGTTAATAGTTTACCGAGCTGTTTACTTTGTAAATAGCTCGGCTCTTTAATGGGATATCATCACTTTTCAAAGAGCAACTATTATCTGAAGTCTAGAGCTATTTACTTTGTAAATAGCTCGGTCCTTATTATATAAAGTATTATATAAAGTCTAGAGCTATTTACTTTGTAAATAGCTCGGTCCTTTCTTCCATATCATCACTTTTTAAGAAGCAACTATTATATGAAGTCTAGAGCTATTTACTTTGTAAATAGCTCGGTCATTACTCTCATATTATCACTTTTTAAGAAGGAACTATTACATTAAGGATTTTCCCGAAAACTCGGCCCTTTCTTACATTTATGTTTTTGGTCGGATATCAATAATTTTTGAAAGGCTTAAATATACGAAGCCAAAGGCTTCGCACAAAACGCGTAGCGTTTTGTTACTCTTCGCATATGCTTCGCGTATGCTATGCGTTCCTTTCGCTTCGCGATACTTTACTCTTTTTAGCGAATTTCCTGAAAGGAAATAGAGCTATTGGTCCCGTACCGAAGTCAAAATTTCGCAAAAATTTCTTCAAATGTCCATCGATCCTACCTAGTAGATGTCAAAAATCACCATCTGTAAAATTTATATATATATATCTATGGACATATATATATATATATATATATATATATATATATATATATATATATATATATATACAGGTTGTCCCAGAACAACCTGGAACCCTTCGGTGAAGTTGTTCCTTAGGTCAAGACGAACTCATTTTACCATATAACATAGGTCCGGAAATGATTTGTTTATCCGCTAGCCGCCATTTTGTGTTTTTTGCTTTATACTTTATATTTACACAACGCGTTGTTCGATTGAATTGAAAATTGGGACGATTGTTGCTTTAGCATTGACCAATAATAGAAAAAAATTTTAATTTTCAAAAATGTATTTTTACAAAATGGCGGCTTTAAAAAAAATTCAAACTTACGTAAGTCAAAAACAAGCAGATTTATAAATTTTTTGAATTTTTCTAAAAGCAAACAGAAAAATGCACACTTACGTAAGTCAAAAACAAGCAGATTTATGAATTTTTTGAATTTTTCTAAAAGCCGCCATTTTGTGAAAATACATTTTTGAAAATTCAAATTTTTTTCTATTATTGGTCTATGCTAAAGCAACAATCGTCCCAATTTTCAATTCAATCGGACAACGCGTTGTGTAGATATAAATTATAAAGCAAAAAACACAAAATGGCGGCTAGTGGATAAACAAATCATTTCCGGACCCATGTTATATGGTAAAATGAGTTCGTCTTGACCTAAGGCACAACTTCACCGAAGGGTTCCAGGTTGTTCTGGGACAACCTGTATATATATATGTGTCTGTAATCACTCTAGCGGTCACAGTTTTCATTTTATCCGAATGAAATTTTGTATTTGACACGCTTTTGGTATTCAAAAGGTCAAGTTCGTTAATGGGTAAAATCGAACATGTGGAAAGGGGGGTTTAGAGGGAGGGGGAAACACAAAATTTGACATATCTCCCTTAATATTAGAAAAATCGTAAAATTTATAAGAAATAAAGTTGAAAGTATTAAGTTTTACTGTAATTTTGTTTCTTATCATTTTTTCTGTTACACTAATATTTACAGAAATATTGACGGTTTAAGATTGAAAATTAAATTCCTCACTATCTCTGTACACATTAGAGTTTGAGCAAAAATGATAAGGTGATGAATTGTAGTAAACTTGATTTTCTCCAACTTTATTCCTTACGCATTTTTTGATTGTTCTAATATTAAGAGAGATATTTTTATTTTGTGTTTTCTTCTTTCTTTATGCCCCCATTTCCCCTTCACGTATGACATTTATTAATAAAATTGTCCTTGCAAATACTAAAATGAGATACGACATTTCATTTTGATCAGACTAAAATTGTGACCGCTAGAAAGTGATTTATGTATTTTAAGGAAATTCGCAAAGTTGAAGCAGCTCCTGCGTAACGAATTTTTTAGATTCACATTTACAAAGGAGACCGCTTCGCGTTATATTACGTCAACTGGCTCTGGTCGCTTTTTGAAGGGCTAAAACATCAATATAGTATGGTTGTAGTATAATATTGGGGACAATGGGAAATCAAACCCTTTAAAACAAAAATATCAAAATCGATTCATAAATGACGGAGTTCTGAGGTAACACGCATTAAAAATTGTCCTGCAATTTTAATTTTAAAGGAAATAGAGCTATTGGTCCCGTACCGAAGTCAAAATTTCGCAAAAATTTCTTCAAATGTCCATCGATCCTACCTAGTAGATGTCAAAAATCACCATCTGAAAAATTTATATATATATATATATCTATGGACATATATATATATATATATATTCATATATATATATATATATGTGTCTGTCATCACTCTAGCGGTCACAGTTTTCATTTTATCGGGATGAGATTTGGTATTTGAGGCGCTTTTGATATTCAAAAGGTCAAGTTCGTTAATGGGTAAAATCGGACCAGGGGAAAGGGGGGTTTAGAGGGAGGGGGAAACATAAAATTTGAGATATCTCCCTTAAAATTTGAAAAATCGAAAAATTTTTTAAGAAGTAAAGTTGTAGGTACTAAGTTTTACTGTAATTTTGTTTCTTATCATTTTTTCAGTAACAATAATATTTACAGAAATATTGACGGTTTAATATTGAAAATTAAATTCCTTAATATCTCTGTACACATTAGAGTTTGAGCAAAAATGATAAGGTGATGAATTGTAGCAAATTTGATTTTATACAACTTTATTCCTTACGCATTTTTCGATTGTTCTAATATTAAGAGAGATATTTTATATTTTGTGTTTTCTTCTTTTTTGATACCTCCCCCCATTCGCCTCGACGTATGTCATTTATTGAGAAAATTGGACTTGCAAATGCTAAAATCATATATGACATTTCATTTTGATCAGACTAAAATTGTGATCACTAGAGAGTGATTTATTCTAAGGAAATTCGCTAAGTTGAAGCAGCTCCTGCGTAACGAATTTTTATTAATAAAACAATTAAATGTGTAACACTTGTATGTGTAACACTTGTATACCTTACATTAATGAGATTCTGTACAGTATGTTTTTATTAAAATTTTATAACGCGGCAAGTTAATTTTTCTGATGATTTCAAATATTTTTAAACATGCCGCGTTATAAAATTTTAAAAATTCGTTACGCAGGAGCTGCTTCAACTTAGCGAATTTCCTTGGAATAAATAAATTACTCTCTAGCGGTCACAATGTTAGTCTGATCAAAATGAAATGTCGTATCTGATTTTAGTATTTGCATGGCCAATTTTATTAATAAATGACATACGTCAATAGAAAAGGGGTGCATAAAGATAGAAGAAAACACAAAATCTAAAATATCTCTCTTAATATTTGAACAATCGAAAAATGCGTAAGAAACAAAGTTGTAGAAAATCATGTTTGCTACAGTTCATCACCTTATCATTTTTGCTCAAACTCTAATGCGTACAGAGATATTGAGGAATTTAATTTTCAATCTTAAACCGTCAATATTTTTGTAAATATTAGGGTTACAGAAAAAATGATAAGAAACAAAATTACAGTAAAACTTAATGCCTACAACTTTACTTCTTATAAAATTTTCGATTTTTTTAATATTAAGGGAGATATGTCAAATTTTGTGTTTCCCCGTCCCTCTAAAACCCCCTTTCCCCTGGTCCGATTTTACCCATTAACGAACTTGACCTTTTGAATACTAAAAGCGCTTCAAATACCAAATCTCATTCCGATAAAATGAAAACTGTGACCGCTATAGTGATGACAGACACATATATATATATATGTATATATATATATATATATATATATATATATATATATATATATATATATATATATATATATATATATGTCCATAGATATATATATATAAATTTTACAGATGGTGATTTTTGACATCTACTTGGTAGGATCGATGGACATTTGAAAAAATTTTTGCGAAATTTTGACTTCGGTACGGGACCAATAGCTCTATTTCCTTTCAGGAAATTCGCTAAAAACATACTAAGGGAAAACTTACGACATAAATTTCAACCAAATTTTTTCTTATACTTAATTAATTTACCCCTCATTTATTTTTTTAATAAATAGTTTACCGAGCTGGTTAGCTTGTAAATAGCTCGAAACTTTATGGGATATCATCACTTTTTAAGGAACAGCTATTATTTGAAGTCTAGAGCTATTTACTTTGTTAATAGCTCGGTCCTTTCTCGTATATCATCACTTTTTAAGGAGCAACTATTATATGAAGTCTGGATCTATTTACTTTGTAAATAGCTCGGTCCTTTATCGCATATCATCACTTATTAAGAAGCAACTATTTTATTAAGATTTTCTCGAAAACTTACCTTTCTTACAAACGGAAAATTTAACAACTTTAATTGTAATTAAAATAACATATGAAGCATATATCGATCTGATTTGTTGACAAGGTTACCGCCTCCTTTTTGATTAGATAGACATTTAGTATTTAAATAAAAATTTTCTAGTTTAATATATCAGTATGTTTTAATACTCCAAATAGAAAACATTGATTGTTTTATTGTATTGTTACAATGTAATTTTTTTTTAAGTAAACAAGTTGTTTAAAAATAAACAAGCTTATTTTCAATTAGCAATTCGTAATGATGAAAAGAATTAAATAAATTGTTATAATTTGTAAGAATTGCTCAAGGCGGTATATTACCAAATATTCAAGCAGTGTTATTGCCAAAGAAAACTGAAAAGAAAGCATAAATTTTATACATTGTATTATTGATAATAATATTCATCGATCATATATCATAGGCCTTTTATTAAAACGCCACAAATTAATGTGAAATAAGAGTGATATATTTTTTATTAAAATAACTATATAAAATTTAGTATATATAAGATGTTATTTGATTTGTTTCGATTATGACTTCTAAACTAATCGTTTATTACAGATAATTGATTATCAACGTTATAGTCTTTGAAGAAATGACTTGACCCGTTGGCTCCACTTCACAAAAAAAAATTCGTTACGCAGGAGCTGCGTCAACTTAGCGAATTTCCTTAGAATACATAAATCACTCTCTAGCGGTCATATTTTTAGTCTGGTCAAAATGCCTTAAGGCAGTTTAAGGGGTGTTTTTCCCATTTTCGGAGGTTTGCGTTATAAGTAAGGAAAGAGTTCTGTTAACTTGACTTTATTTCGGGTCGATTGGTGAAAATTCCATCATTTCATCATATATAGAAATGAAAAACGTAATTTTGGGGGGTGTTTTTTCGATTTTTCGGGAGTTTGAAAAAATATATTAAGTTTTTCGAAATAACTTCCTAATTTGTAGCTATTAAGCGTCGATTGCAAAAAACTGCATCTTGTTGTATGTATAGAACAAAAAGGTTGGTTTTGGGGGTGTTTTTACCAAGTTCGAAGGGTTGTGATGGAAAAAAACCGATCTTTCTATCATGAATAGAAGTAAAGAGGTAAGTTTTAGGGATGTTTTTCCCATTTTCGGTGTGGTTGCGATGAAGGTAATGAAATTTTTCAAAATATTCTGTTAATTTTGACGTTATTTCGGGTCGATTAGTGAAAATTCAAACTTTATAGCATTTATAGAACAGAAAAACATAATTTTGGAGGATGTTTTTCCAATTTTCCGAGGCTTCCGTTGCATAACTTTTAAAATCAACGCATACTGCTGTATTCAAATTGCAATGTCTATTTCTATATGGTATAAAAATTAATAGGTATATATGATATATCGTTCTCTACATGGTAGTTTGCGTTAAACTAGTCTTAAAAATAAAAAATGTTAAATTTTCCACTTTTCCGATACAAATTTCGAGTTTTCGCAATTTTCCCGTCGGTTTGGGTACTACAGCTATCTACATGCCCAATATCAACTTTACAGCATATCTGGAAGTAGCTCATAATTTTGATATCTAATACTTAAGTTTTTGAGGGCGTTCCCGCGAATTTTGCATTTTTGAAGTGAAATAACTTTTTAACGGTTAATTCGTTAACGTTGGTTGAAAACATTGGTTCTTATAATTCCGTAAAGTATCTATATTCGAAATATCAACCCTGTAGCTCTTTCCGTTCAAAAGATACAGCACCCAAAAAATGAGCCTAAATTAACGATAAGATATACACTGTAGTGAAAAGTCCGAAAGTCTCCCTTAAATCTCGGCCTTGCGCACTACCGTGCTCTAGATATAATATCATATTATTACATAGAGTATTTTTACAAAAAACATAAAGCAATAGATGCATTTTAAGAAATTTTATACCATGATTACCTTTTATAATAATAATTATAAATTTGTTCATCGCCGGTTTGCAAATTTTATAGAGAAAACTAAATGTATTATTTTTATTTTGTTGATCGACTACATTTACATTCTAATTTGAGAGAAGAAAAAAATTGTGCGGTCGGAGGACCTCCTTCAGGAACGAAGTTCTTTACGTTATTTTTCCAACTCTAAACGTGAATTAATATGTTGATTTCTATTTATTAGATTAGTGCATTTTTGTCACGCCAAAAAGCGCAGCCCTCTTTTAATCAACTCTCTTTCTCTCTCCCTAATTTGTATATTTTATTTTATTTTATCGAATTTCCGGAAAGGAAATAGAGGTATTGGTATCGTACCAAAGTCAAAATTTAGTTATTTGTAAGTTTAATTTTCTTTGTACTTTATACTTACAGTAACTTGTATATGCATTTCGCATTGGGAATCGTGGAAGTATTTTGAAGAACCTCTTATATAGTTCTTAAAACATCACGAGATTTCATCTTTTCATAATATTTTTTTTGGCCAAATTTTTTTTGAATTTACTGTTTCCAATCGAGGGGTCATAAAAATTTAGAGACTAAGCAACTTATATTCCGTGTTTTAAAGACATTAATTTTCTAACAAGTTTTGTTACCATATTCATTCAAGCAAAATAAGTCAAAGTTAGTACAAATTTTACCTCGACCGAGGCGAGGATATTAGCTATCCCAACCGAGGCAAGGCGAGGTTAGTCAACATTCTACCGAGGCCAAGGCGAGGCGAGGGTGATATTTAAAAAAGCGAGGCGAGTCGAGGTGATACCAAAACCTCGCCTCGCCTCGTACCTCGTGAAATACTACATAGTGCACATCGCCCTCCAATCTCTGCACTCGATCACATGTGCTTTTCTGTGTCTACTTTTTATTGGTAAAGTTACGGTTTGGTTATTTTATTAACGTAGCTCCGAGTAACGCAGGGAACTCGGTTTTTAACAATAATTTTGAAATTTTGCCCCAATTCTTGTATCAATTATTTGTATTTTATAAATACGTATTTCGACTAAACAATAATCATTCTCAGTATGACTTCATTAATTGTAATTAATCTGCAGAATGTGAACTATAGTGATATACTGTAGTCATGTGTCTGTGTCGCACAACTCTTCAGATTGAAATGAGGTTGGACATTCAAATTTCATAATTAAGTTGTTAACAATTATTAATAACTTAAAATATGTATCATCGAAAAAATATATAAATCTTGCTACAGCTGTACATTAGATGTTATCCATAGCATCTTGTCCACAAAATCGACAGCCACTCACCCCATATCAAAAATCTATCTTGTAAACCGCGATGCAAAAAACGTTTAAATGCAATCAATTTTGTCTTTTTTTAATACAAAAGCACCTTTCATTTTAAACGTTTTTCCATAATCAACAGATTTATCACTATTTTAACTCAAACATCTGTACTTACTTTAGCGTACGTATACATACAATCCCGATCATAAAAATTGAACCACCAGTAAGGCACATTCTAAGCGTATACGTATATTACTAAATATATATGTATATTACGTACAATAAAACTTAGAAAATTTCAACTGATTCAATTTTTATAAATATGAGAAGTTACATAATGTGTCTAACATAATCTATCTTACTTCATATCGTGGTCTGATTGTGAAATTCTTTTTTCACGCAGATACGCTGAAAAATCGGCGTATTGTTTCCATGTGTAAAATTACACGTTCATACTTTGGAAGCCGAAGCCAAATATTTATTTATTGCTCATTATAATGAATTTTATGAAATTTGGTGAAATAATATTTCTTCGATAATTGGATGAATAAAATATTTTTATTTATTCGGCTAATAATAATAATAATTAGAAAGAGGAGTACCGCAAATGGGTCTCTAGCACCTAGACCAAGGTGTCCTCTGTGCCCTCCTTGAGGACAACCTGTTAGCCGAAGGCGAGACGTCTCCGGGTAAGAGTTGCTATTTTAAGCAAATGAAGCTATAGGATTCTGTTGAGGTCAGACGCTACACAGATGGCCCACAACTTCTCCGCCGGTATTTCTCCCATGATTGATGGGAGAAATGATATATGCATCTGCAGGTTTCTGCAGGTGCATATAACATGTATGGAGGTTTCATCGTCCTCCATACAGGCCCTACGAGTGGGATCACCAGAGATCCCAAAGTTATGTAGGTGGTAGTTCAATCGACAATGTTCTGTCAAGAGCTCCACCACCCTTCTCAACTGTATCCTTTTGAGTTTCAATCGAGCACAATCAAATGACCTAACTGTGCTTATGCACAACTTGGTTTGTCGCATGCCCTGTGCAACGTCTCAGTAATCAAGATGAGTTTGTCGCAGCCACCCCTTGATTCGGTAAATTACTGAGCATCATGCATTCTTGGGAATGGCAGGCTCAGGTGAAAGGGTCGTTTAAGATGACCCCTCTCGTGCCAACGAGTCCGCTACTTTATTCCCTTTAACGTCAGAGTGACCCGGTACCCAGATCAGTCTGAGAACATCTTTTAGTGCGGGGGCCCAAAAACACGCAAACCGGACTAACTCAGGATGTGACCAATGAAGTGAAAGATTGTAGTACCCGATTGAAATAGTTATCTTATTTAACTCCTCAGTAGTTATAACCTCCATTGTACACGAATTTTAGGTTAGCAAACCTTTTCTTACGCAAATAACTGGACGAATGAAAATACATTATTCCTCCGCTTTTTAAATATTTATTTATATTTAATTTTTTAATATTGTGGCAGTTTTTTTTAATAAATGAAAAAATATTTTATATTGATATGTAATAATTTTTTTTTTCATACTAATATACAAAATGCCTTCTTTTCTTATACATTTCACGTAGCCATGATGCCTTTTTCCCTTGGACAATTTACGAAGCTTCATCATTTAAACCACGGCCGATTATGTTAGACACAATCTATCGAAATAAGATGAACCTCTAATGAATCGGCACTGCATGTAACTTTCCATGTTTACAAAATACGTCAACGTTTTAAGAAATGTCCGGGTTCTTCGTGGACAGATTTCACAGCAAGACCCCCAGTAAATACACCTACAAATCTTATTTGTATAGGTAAGCCTGTGCGAGTTAAAAGGTAAAATAGGCATTATATGCACATTAATAAAGAAGAGTTAGTCACTTCATACAGGTTGAGATACTCAGTTCATACAGGATATTTAAACTCTTAACTTGTAGCGGTATCGCTTCTTCATTAAATTATTATTATAATTTTGTTCATCATTTTTATTTGTTGCATAACAACTATAACTTCCCTCTATTATCACGGTTGCTTTGAATGTTAACAACCATGGTAATTTACATATTAAAAACATAATATTTCATAAATCAAATCAATAAAGTTCAATTATATCTTTCATATATATTTATTATTTATTTAAATAATAATTATTTAATATAACTATCATCTACCTTTACAAACTCATTACAAATATATCGTTGTTATATTTTTGGTTTAATAATAACAATATTTACCTCTGTTTCTAAGACTCCATGGTCTATAACAGAGGCCACCTGCCCTATTATTATTTGTTTAACCTTTATTAATTTATAACCATACATTATGTAAGTAGAAGACAAGGAGTTTGTTTGCAGACCAGGAATCGGCGGATGCAGCCGAATTTGATAGGAACTATGCCGATATTCGTGAAGAGAAACTGCAGAATTTAGGCAATTATCCGACCTATTAATTATAATTGGCACACTGTCACCGCCGGGATTCTACCTCGCAACCTACTAGTTCCATGGAGAGCACCTTCGACAGCACGCCACCTGACTGTTGTTTATATCTAAATAAAGAACTTCTGCATTAATTTTAGCATCCACAGTTGCATCCACAATAATCAATGCCTTTTACGGAGCTTTTGTGGATCTGGATGCTGCTTGTTTGGTTAGCATTTCTGATTGTAATTAAATCACAACGTGTTTAGACTTGATATTATATGGATGTTTTTTTATTTATTTCAACAATTTATACTGTTTGATTGTTTCGCCTTAACAAATCTATTCGACAAGTGACCAACAATGCCACCTCCGACGCAAAGAGTGATTTAATCTTATTTTAAACTAGATGAGCATGAACCTCTCGCAAGGGCCGTACAACCACTTCTTTGCAGAACCGGAGCAGTGTAGCCTGATTTGATAGATAGATAGATACATCTTGGGGTCTAAAAAGTATAGCACTCCAACCTTATAGCCCCTTGTGCTCCCCCTTCCACTTCAGTCCGACGAGATTTGCTTCTCCCAAATGTTGGCAATAGCCAGGAGCTTGCTTATCAGGTTTTCCTGAAGGTTCATATATTTGGGGTAAGATGCACCAAATATCCTATATCTGCTGTAATCCAGAGGTTCCCAGTCAAAGGTAATGCGGCTGGATGTTTCTTCCTCCTCGCCACACAATCTGCACATAATGGACCCATTATGGAGTCCCATTGTGTGAAGATGCTTCCGCCATCTTCCAGTAACCCTCCGCAGTTGTATCCTGTTCAGCCTCAGTGCATCGAGAGATAGCCTCTTGGTTGCACTCTGAAGCAGTTCCTTCTCGAGCTCCTGTCGCGGTACTTTTTCCCAGTGATCACGGTGTTTAGCATTTGACACTCGTTGATCACCTGTTTACATGCAGTCCTTGGAATTCCTAAAATAGGCTCTGAGCCAATGAATGATATTCCGACTCCCTTCTTTGCTAAGGTATCTGCTTTTTCGTTTCCTTCGAAACCACTGTGACCCGGCAGCCAGATCAATTTAACATTGTTCCGTTTTGCCGGAGCTATGAACATCTGCGAAACAGGATGGAACCTGAAAAGGCAGCAGCATTGCTCTTTATTAAATACTAGTTAAACTCCCCGGCGTTGCCCGTAGAACTCCAAGATTTACTCCGGCACTTTTGGTGCGAAAGCTTCCTACTGAATTATTCAACTTTATTAATTTTTACCGGCACTTCCGCTATCAGAATTAAAATGTTGTTTATCTTCCCAGAACCTCCACCTTTTTACACCTCGGGTTACATTATTGGAGTTTCCCTAATTTTTTTGAAAATATAATATAGCCTATGTCACCCGGGGATAGTGTAGCTTCCCAACGGTGAAATAATTTTTTAAATCGGTACAATAGTTTCGGAGCCTATTCAATGCTAACCCACAAACAATCAAATCTTTGCTCTTTATAATATTAGTATAGATAATGTACCAAATTTTAAATTTGTATACTAAAAATTAGATTATAATATAAAGATTATTAAAAATTATTATCATCTTTTTCCTTTATTCATTTACCTAAATTAAGTATCTCTTTAAAAAAAATTTGACATAAAAATCGGCATCCACATCAAAATTGTAACCATTTAATTGTATCAATGATGTTGTGGATGCGAAATTTTTGACTTCCGCGGACGAGGATATTTTAATGCTCACATCCGCTTCCGTGGAATTCAAACATTTCGCATCCGCAACATCCTTGATACAATTAAATAGTTACAATTTTGACCACAAGCAGATTTTCCACTTCCACCAACTAGTATAATTATTTGTTTTATTTTTTTTAACCGAAAAATTGATCAATTACAATGTAAATATTTTCATAAAGATAAATGCATCTCTGATTATGTATGTGCATATGGTTGGTGATGATAATATTGTTAATAATATATTACATAGAATGAATGTAATGATAATGTTTATATTGAAAAGTGTAGAGTGAATTTTTAGATGGAAACTTTCTTTGATGTGGTCTGGTGTGACCAACACAAACCAAAATACTAACACATTTATTGTGTATAATGAAATGTGTTCTACTAAACTACAAAACTGACTTACTTACTATCATCACTGATTTATTATTTATACAGTGTGGTTTTAGAAAGAAAAAAAAATTATTCATTCAAAAATAAGATGTTAGTTGTTCCAATTTTGAATGTTTGCTCCTTGCAACGATGTTGGTGGACGTATAATTGCATGTAAATAAATGGGAATGCTTTCACACGCGCTGACATGTCGGTATCGTATCGTATCGCACTTCACTCGTTTCGTCGACGGCTGTTTTGTATTTTTATTTTGATCTTATTCACCAGTCCAAGTGGCCGAACGGTCTAAGGCGTAATGTCTGCGCAGTATGCCTATTTGGAAACTGGGAGGTTGTGGGTTCGAATCCCGACATCGGCAGTCAATTATTAAGAAGAAACAAAGGGCGGTTAATTGATTAAACTGTCGGCGTATGGACAAGACTATGCTTGAGAAGGTTTTCTGCAGTTTCCTACACGAACTCCAGATGAATATCGGCATAGTTTCTATCTGAATCGGCTGCAGCCGCAGATCCTACCAATTCCTAGTCTATACACAAAAATTATTTCCACTCCACTCACATCATCACATCCTTAGCCATCATATTGGACCTTAATCAATCAGCCTCTTCAATCTATCAATCTATCTAGATCTTATTAAGTATATTATATAAATAAATAAAAATACAGACGAATTGAGAACCATCCTCCTTTTTGAAGTCGCGTTAAAAAGGGCTTGGATCGTTAGCCAACTTCACAAAGAGAGTATATTAGGTACCCTCTAAATATCTCACTTTTATAATTGGATTTACCTATCCATAACTGCCTTTGCTTATTTCGTTTTTAGCGCCTTAAATATAACAAATAATGCAAATACAGTTTATTAATTCCCGCCATGTAGTTTCCTCGAACGACACATGACAACTACACGTGCCGTGTCCTTGCTAATGTGTAAATATTTTGCCAATATTGTGCCGATAGCGGTGCTGTGCTGATGTCGTTTGTCGGTGTCGGCAAATAGGAAAACGCCCATAAGTTGAGTTTACAAACGCATTGCACAATTTCATGTAGTCATGTAGTTGATTCAACAAAATCGGTTTCAATACTTCAATGTTTACGTCAGTGATTCTTAGACCACTGTGCCGCGGCACTTTTGTGTACCGCCAAATTCTTAAAGAATGCCGCCAAATTTTAGAAATGTATATATAGTAAAGTATTAACCAACATAAAAACAAAAAAAGATCGAGAATGTAGAAGACGATATGAGACTAGCATTGTCATTTTTACGATCAAATATAAATAAAGTTAATAAACATTAACTTTACATTCAAAATTATTATCATAAACTATTTTACACAGTGAATTATAGGTAAGTAAACAACTTTTAAAATTATCTTTTTCTTTGTGTGCCGTCAAATTTTGAAATCGTTAAAATTGTGCCGCAACCAAAAAAAAAGTTGAGAATCACTGGTTTAGGTATTTAGCATAAGTGCTCTTAATTTGCATGTATGTAAGATCGACCATATTTTAGTGAGACTTTTTTCTAACCACAATACGCAAAGCCAGGATATAATAGGTGTGTATTTTTATATCAAAGTTCAGGAAATACTTCACTTATAAAAAATAATTTTAAAGTTATTTCCGTTTTGATTATAAAAAAAAAGAAGATTGTAACTGCGAACATGTATATTTTCAACATATGCTGTCCCCTCGCATATGATGTATGGTAGATAATAGAGATTTCTGCATTAAAATTATAAATTATTACTATTTAGTATTATTATTATTAGGTAAACGATCAAGTATTGATGAAAGGCATGAAAACATATCCAGTTGTTTGGTTTGGGATTGATATTACTCTTTACGTACGCGATGCGGCAACAAAAAAAAAACATCAGACGCAAACAAACTTCGGGAAGTATATTTCTTTCATCAACTGTTTAACACATATTTTATGTGCCAATTAAAGAAAATGGTTGATGAAATTAGTATTAAATGTATTTAAAAAAATGTTTTTAAAAATAATTTCGTTTGATAATTTGAGCTTATGTAAACGTTTTTATTTTTCCGTTTGATATTTGATGTAACTAATTCTTAGAAATATTTACTTTTTTTTTTGTTTTTAATTTCAATAATAACAATTTTTGTGTGTTTGAAATTTTTCTTTTTTTTTTTTAAATTTATACTATGCAATGCACAGGAACGGGAAACTTTATGATTTCTTTATGATTATATATAGGTGAGCCGCGAAGATAAACCAGAATTTATGAGTGTTTATAGAGTACTACCCAACTAGAAATTTTCGTGTATACCCGAATTGGGATAAAACGGATAGAAGTCTTGGGACTCGATCGGGTAATCCCTATCTGATCCTGATACCACTAAAATATAATTATAACCATAACTACTATTACTATTATTATTATTTTACCTAGGGTACGGCGTAAGTGCGTAAGTTCGAGTTTAAGGGGTTATTACTATTATTTATATTATAAATGCGAAAGTGACTTTGATTGTTTATTTATTTTTTTTATATATTACTGTTTATTCAACTACGAGTATATATACTATTACATAGTAACATGTCACTTGCAAGAGTGACAAGTTTTTTATCTGCTGATACGTATTTTATATAAATTCCCACAAAATAGCTCCGCGGAAATAACAAAAAAAAATTGTAAAATTTGTTTTGTTTGTTTTTAATTAACTATTATGTTGGGTTTTCCCAATAATATTCCCAACATATCTCAGTTAGGCAAAACTTATATCAGATTCGTAATTTCCCATTGGTTTTCCCATTCATATCCTAAATAGATCCCAGATGGGCAAAACTTTTATCAGATTCGTAATTTTCCATTAGGTTTTCCCAATCATATCCTAAATAGATCCCAGTTGGGTAAAACTGATACCAAATTGTTAATTTTCAAATTGGGTTTTCCTAATAATTTCCCGAAATAATTCCAGTTAGGCAAAATTAATGTCGGATTACAGATTTTTACATTGGGATATCCAAGTTGGGTTTTTATTGAGTCCCGATTTGGATAGCTTTACTTGGCATGCCCTCTTGATTCCCTATTGGGATCCGGAAATATGTAGTTATTAGCACATTGCATCCAAGTCAAATGGTTGCCAGCTCTAGTTTTTTGACATACCTCAGTTCTATCATAAACCGGCTGGATGATAGCATTTCCGCCATAGCGTTATTATGGCTGTACCTATTTACTGGCCAGGACACAGTGAAAATATAACACATGAAAAATTTGTGCACAACTTCAATGACATGAATCAGAAAACCAATGCTTTGAGAAATATAAGCGACTAGTGTTACACGAGGCACGAGGCGAGGCGAGGTTTTGCTAACACCTCGACTCACCTCGCTTTTTTAAATATTACTTTGACATATTTTGCATGAATGTAAATAATATGGTACCAAAAACTTGTTGGAAAATAAATGTCTTTAAAACACGGAATATAAGTTGCTTAGTCTCTAAATTTTTATGACTCAAAACAGTAAATTCAAAAACAATTTGGCCAAATAAAATATTATAAAAAGATGAAATCCCGTGATGTTTTAAGAACTATATAAGAGGTTCTTCAAAATGCTTCCACGATTCCCAATGCGAAATCCACAAGTTACTGAAAGTATAAAGTATAAAGGAAATTAAACTTTCAAATAAATTTTGACTTTGGTACGAGACCAATAGCTAGCTAGCTATTCCTTTCCGGAAATTCGCTAAAATAAAATAAAATAAAATATACAAATTAAAGACAGAGAGAGAGAGAGAGAGAGAGAGAAAGAGAGTTGAATAAAAGAGGGCTGCGCTTTTTGGGGTGACAAAAATACACTAATATAATCAATAGAATCTACATATTAAATCACGTTTAGAGTTGAAAAAATAACGTAAGGAACTTTGTAACGTAACGTAAAGAAGTTCCTGACGGGGGTCTCCCGACCGCACAATTTTTTTAAAATCTAAAATAAGAGTATGCAGTCGATCAACAAAATAAAAATAACACATGTAGTTTTCTCTATAAATTTAGTAGTTTTCTCTACCAAATCAACAAAGAGAGACTCCATATCTCCCTGACTCCATATCCCAGAGATAGCTACGATTAGCTAATTCATACTGATGATGACTACCTTGTGGTCGAAATACGTATTTATAAAATATAAATAATTATTCTAGGAATTGGGGCAAAATTTGAAATTTAACAACAATTTAAGTCAACGAGTCATTTAGGAAAAGCTCACTTATTTCTTCCATTTTTTCACTACGGGAGCCATAATTGGTGGATGAAAGAATAGTGGCATATCATGTTTTCTCTTTTTAGTAATGTTAAAAAAGAATTATCAAACAGACTAAAATTTACATTAAATTTTAGCGAAACCAGTTGCTTAAGGCTTTCAGTGCTTAAGGCCGGGTTGTTCCAACCTTTAGGTAAAGTGTCGGATAGCCTTCTCCGCGGGTAAAGTTCTTACTTACGGTTTTCCAACTTCTAAGTAACTTTACCTCCCGGATAAATGTCCCTACTCGGAAGTTAAGGAGCAAACATAAGCGTCGAATATAACATAAAAAATTGCACTTTTTTTGCTCCGTAAATGTCGTGTTTGAAAGTAGCCAAACTAATTTTTTACGAAAATGACCATAGAACATTTATACGAGAATCTAAAATTTGGAACATTATTTTTAACATATAAAAGGCATACTTTATATGTTAAAAACTTACTTTAGACATCTAAACCTTACCTGGCTGTTAGCTTCCGGATACTTTAACTGAAGGTTGGAACAACCCGCCCGCAAGGGCGTTAATAACATGTTTTTTAAGCATCTTATGAAGTACACAGTTTTCGAAATAATGCTTCGAATAAAAGTTGTTCATTATAGATATACTAACAACGTTTATTCGAAACATTTTCTCATAAACGAATGAATAAGGAACAAAACAACTATCAAATTTTGTAAAAAGAACACTACTTTTGTATGTAGTCCAAAGTATCTACTAAGACGGACATTGAAATGACAATAAATGTTGTAAATATTATAATTGACCTTAAATTAATAATGATTTAACAATGCTAAATTATAAAATAGGAATAAAAAATTATTATAATTGGATGTAAAATGTACATATAATTAAAATTAATGAAGTAGTATAAAATTAAGGTTACATGAATTGTATACAGAATGATCCAGGCTAAAAATTATCAGTATATTAAGAATTGAAATTCATCAGCAACTATACTCACATCCGATTTTCTAGTTGATGATGAAAACATCACTGCTACGTTTGCAGATAACACCCCAATACTTGCATCCGATGCGGATCCAAAAACAGCATCAGAAAAACTACAATGTAGCTTAAATAAAATTGAACAATGGCTGTGCAAGTGGCGAATTCGTGTCAATGCAAACAAATCAGCCCAAATTACATTTACATTACGAAAAGAAAAATGTCCAACAGTAACTTTAAATGACGTCATATTACCACAAAATAAGGAAATAAAATATTTGGGTATGCATCTGGACAAAAGGCTTACTTGGCGAAAGCATATATGGACGCCATTCTAAATTAGGTCTCGATTACAAACTATTAGTGTAAAAAAGTATTTTAAAGACTTATGGAATACAATTGTGGGGTACGGCTAGTGTTAGTAACATTGAGAACCTACAGCGTTTTCAATCTAAAGTGTTACGTACGATAAGTGATTCACCGTGGAATGTGCGGAACGATGATATACATCGTAGCATAAATGTGTCTACAGTGCGTGAAGAAATTGTGCAGTTTAGTGAAAACTATGTCTACCGGCTAGAAATGCTACCACATGTGCTCACATGTGCTCAACCTTCTAGACAACAGTGATAGTTTAAACAGACTTGATAAACTTAATGTTTTAGAACTTAAATATAGATTTTTATGACATTTTAGTGATTACTTTATTTAATTATGTTAGTATATAATTCCACTTTGTGCCTACCATTGGGTAGTCACAATTCATGAATTTCTCTGGTTATCACTCTATTTATAGTTCTGTTAGAACTGATAATAGAAAAACTTAGGGTGATAAAAAAAAAAATCAGCAACTACTAACATTTTTGAGATGTGAACATGATTTCTTGAGTATTAGGTTGAACGCTGGTTCGTTATGTCCTACCTAATTAACATCGTGTTGGAGAGTATATTATGTTCTCTTAGTGCCGAATTACCGCTCCCATTTGGAGTGCCCAATCGTTTAAAAATCCATACATTCTCAAAAAAGTTGATTTACATATTCTGACACAAATTTCAGATTGATGTATCTACCAACACTCGAAAATATTTCATCTCTTTAAAAATACCTGAAACACAGTTGGAGATTTAAGAAAATTTTTCTTTTCTAAAAATAAACAACTTCAGTTTGAAACTTTTTTCATAAAACTATTAGATTTATTGGGTAACTTAGGTGCAGGGTATTTCATATTTTACTTGGAAAGTGGTCTGATTTTATTACACTTCATATACAACGAAAAAAATTTGCCAAGTAAAATATGAAATACCCTGCACCTGAGAAACTTACTCAATAAATATGTACTAACCATTTTCTCACTTTTCTTGAAAAACTTGGTCCTTTCATAGATTTCACTACTTTTGAGAGTGAAAATTTGATTTTTACTGGGATATCAATACTTTCTGTATGCGATTTTTGTCGGATATTACTTAAATGTCAAATTAACAATAAATGGATAAAAGTTTACAAAAACAGTTAAATATTTAAATAGCTAAGTAACAAGTAATAGAAATACTTGCACATCAGATAGTGAGAAATATACACGTTTTACCATAGTATCTGGATAGCTCAGTTGGCTGATCAATCATCTGGAATGGCAGAAGTCTGGAGTTGAATCCACAGCCAAATGTGTAAGATTTTTTATATCAAAACATTGATGTCAAAATAATAAAATTTTGATATAAATCATGAGAACACCAATTTTATGACTCTGGTGATCCTAACTGGACATTGCAGAGATTTCCTAACTGACCATTGTAGAGTTCACTATCTTGAAACATCTTGTTCAATTAGACAACAGATATTCTACACACATCTCACTTTAATCAATAAAATTCTTAATATACACAACTTTATCTTTAAACATTTTAATTGTATAATCCCGTGAGACTAAATGACTTTTAAAGTTTTTTTTTTTATTTTCATTCAATCAAAATATTTAAAAAAAGAAAACCAAAACCCTAAATATGTGTGTACACTTCTTATATTTTAAATCTATTATAAAGGTGTTAACACAGAAATAAAATAATTATTGTTATATTCAGAGAGAGAGTAAAGAAGAAATTTTACTAAAAATTAACTAACAAATGTTTTTAATCATTTGACTGTACAAAATCCGGTTAATCTTTTAAACATTCACAGCAGGAGAACCACACAGTACCAGAGGATTTATTGAATGATTTGGATGACTTCAGTGATGTGTCTGTCTTATGACTTAATGTATTTAACCATTTTAAATATTTATTTGCCTTTAAATTTCTTTTGTTATATAAATGGGTATAGTAGGTATTCCTTTTACGTTTTTTATGTGTATAATAACTCTATTATTGATCTATTGTTTCATTAAATGGCTAAGGTGTGGTTTGTGCAAATTGTTTAATGGAAATAAAATAAATTTGTTTGAATGAATGTAATTTTACGTATAAATATTTGGGTTATTTTCATTTAATGAAATTATACTTCTTCCGTGTTGTTTATTAATCGAGGTTGTTTGACTGTTCACATTAGTTTTTCCGTATACGTTAGTGATTATTAATGTAAGCCTATGCTCTTCTTAAATATCTCATAAGCAGAAAAGAAGCTTATTTTAATTATTTTTTATTTGCTTCCCTTAAAAAATATAATTCCATATCCATAATTTTTAAAGAACCATTGATTTCATTAGTTTAAGAAGATTTGAAAGATTTTAAAAATCTTTCAGTCAAGTACCGCTTCTAAGGCGTTATCTTACCAGTCCACGTGGGCCAGCGGTCTAAGGCGGTATGTCTACGCTGTATGCTTATTTGGAAACTGGGAGGTTATGGGTTCGAATCCCGACATCGGCAGTCAATTATTAAGAAAAAAAGGGCGGTTAATTGACTAAACTGTCGGCGTATGGACAAGAACGAAGTAACCCGCTTTGCTTGAGAAGGTTTTTTGCGGTTTCCTTTACGAATTCCAGATGGATATCGGCAAAGTTCCTATCATAATCGGCTGCAGCCGCATATCCTACCATTTCCTAGTCTATACACAATAATTCCTTGCACTCCATTCACATCGTCACCTCCGTAGGCATTATAATGGACCTTATGGTCGAAATGTAGCCCGCCCAGGGCAGCCTCTACAATCTATCTATCTATCGCTTCTAAGGCATTCCACTTGAAACAAGGAGGTTGTGAGTTCAATTCCCAACGGTGACAGTTTTTCAACTAAAGAAAAGAAAAGAAAAATGGGACAGTTAATTTACTAAACAGTCGCCATTTGGACAAGAACGAAAGTAACCGGCTATGCTTGTAACCTGTTTTTGCAGTTTCCTTTCACGAACTCCAGATAGGTAAATATCGGCATAGTTCCTATCAAAGTCGGATGCAGTCACACAACTTGCCATATTCCTAGTCTGAATTCAAATTCCTTGTCCTTGCAGTCAGTAAAAAACTCGTAGACAGGTACACTTGCGAGGCTTCGACCGCACTACTACTACAACATCTATTCCAATTAAATGATTTTATCAAAAGGTTGTTTTGAAACCAAAAATGGTGTCGTATTAACGGATATTCAGCAGTTTTGGCAATCAAAACTAAAGTCTCCGATAAATATTCAACTATTATTTTTAACAGCCAAAAATAATGAAACCGACAAATGATCTGGGGAAACTGGTGTAGCGAAAGGGTGCATGTGATAAAGAAAATACTTGAAATGTATATTTTTGTAAACTTTATTTCTCTACTTTTTGTATAACAATTACAACTTTTAGATTATACTTTTGAATTGTATTAACTTTTTGATTTCAACGAATGTTAAATTATTACTGAACTGGTGAGCTGTTGTTGTCCTGCTTTATATATCTGAAATTCACGCGTTCTAAGAAAGTGAGAGTATCGCATCGTATATTCTTTACATTTCAGAACATACTTATAAAGTTAATCTGATTCTATACGTAAGTATATAAAAAGAAACAAAGATATTCGCGTATATGCGAATGTATCGTTATGTCTTGTTGATTGGGTTTTTCTAGAATTGTACAGTGTTAAATACAATGTGTGCTGTATCGCAGGTGTAATTTCAATGTTGATATTGATGGGTTAGATATGTGTACCTGCTATATGAGTGTGAGTCACTACTTATCACCCTCTGGCCAGTGATAATATATCGGCGAAGCGTACAGGTTAACTGCGATGTTTTTATCTAAGCCGCTGATTTTGAAAAAGTAAAATATATCTCGAATCTGTGATCTTTCACAGGTATGTAATTCTTTTGGTACGTAGACTTTGGTTTGAGCGCTGTGTGATTGGTTTTTGACTCGAATACAGCGCATTTGTTCTTGTAACTTTGCTATGAGTTCCGTGGTAGTTGTTTCTTCGCGAGATTGTTCCGCGACGATTTGCCCTGATAGTCAAAATGCTGTTAGGTGTGCTGTTGATAAGTTTAAGGCTTTAATAACTGCCGATCTTACTCCGAGAAGAACCGAAGAAAGAATCTGTCCAGTTTTGTGTGAAGTAAAACTTGAGTGCTGTTTTGAGAGACATGTTTCATCGTTCGATCTTTCCATTGCTCGCTGGGTGATTCGCGAGAGTGTGTTTGAACGAAGTTCCTAGAAGTTTGTCGAGTTCTCTGAACAATGTACATTCAAATTGTTTTCCTTGGTCAGTTTTAATGGCTGTTGGAGCGCCGAAACGTCAGATCCAATTGGGGTATATAGCATCCGCTACGGTCTCACAAGTTATATCCGGAACAGGGGTAGCTTCAAGCCATCTTGACGTTCGGTCAATCATTGTTACGCAAGAACGTTGTCCTCTCGACGATGGAAGTGGTCCGATAATAACGACGTTAATGTGTAAAAATCTCTCGTCAGGAATCTTGAATCCAATGAGTAATGCCTTTGTACTTTTGTTCGTTGGTAATTTATACATGAACGTGTCCATAACTTACAGGCCCCTTTCAGGTTGGACTATACAAAGCGATTTTGTACAAGTTTAGTGTTTGCCGCTATTCCTGGATGTGCATGGTTGTGTAGCGACATGAAAACTTCTCGCATAGCTTTAGGTACGAAAGTGCCTGTTGAAACGTCTCAAATTATCGCCTGATCCGCTAATGGAGTTTTGATATGTTGAAGACGCAACGTAGTGTCTGTTTTGTTCACTAGGTGTTGAAATTCCACGTCTTGTTGTTGTACGTTAGTCATTTTCGTGTAAGAAATGGTACATGAAAATGATATACCGTGTATTCGCGAAAGCGTATCTACTTCTACATTGTCGACTCGACTGATGTGTTGTATATCAGTTGTGAACTGCGCGATATATTCTAGATGACGCAGTCTAGGCGTAAACTCTTTGTTGGGATTTCTGGTGAAGGCATACGAAGCGGGTTGTGTTCCGTGAAAATGTTAGCTTGCGTGGTAGATTGGATTAGCAATCATGAGCTTTTAAGCTCACGGTCATAGGCGCTGTATTTTGTTTGTGCTGGAGTGAGTATATTTGAGAAAAATGCCAGCGGCTGATAGTTGTTTCCTTGTTTCTGTTGAATTGCCGCTCCCATACATGAATCTGAGCAATCGAAGAAAAGTGCTAACGGCGCCAAAGGGTCTGGATGCGCAATAAGTGTGCAGTCTTGTAAGGCTTGCTTGGTTCTATTGAACGCGTCTATGTTTTCTACTGTCCATTCAATTATTCGTTTGTCACATATTCCAGCTCCGGCGGTAAGTTGGTTTTAGGGGTGCTTGTATTTGAGCTGCTTTTGGAATGAGTCGGCGGTAGAAGTTCAGAACATTCAAAAAGTTTAGAACATTCCCAAAAACCAACTTAGGCCGGCAATAGTTTTGGGTAAGGGGAATTCTGTTACTACCGTCGCACGTTCTAGGTACGAAAGGCAGTGGTGTGATACCGGACGCTGTTACTTGAAATCCAAGAAATGGTTCTTCGGTTTAGCTGAATTGACACTTGGCCAAGTTGATAGAAATTTTATTCATTTGTAGCCGTTGAAGTACTTGTGCAGATAGACAAATACGAAGTCTAATTATTAGTGGAACTGTGTTCCCGCGCAAATCAATAAATAAAGCAACTTGGTATTCCCTGACGTTGTTACACGAAATAAAATTGTCAATGTCACTATTTCCCGTAACTGGTGGATATCCTTGCTCAATGTGCAGGCAAAGCGAGGAGCCGATGCCAAAACAGATCACTTTCTTGTTGTGGCTGAAGTTCAGATTAAAATCGCATCTGTAAAGAAAGTTACTAATTCGATCATTAAATACGATACATCTGAATTATCGGAGAAATCAGTAAGAGCCCAATTCAAACTTGAGCTCCATAATAAATTTACAGAGCTGGATGAAGAGAACCTCGGTGTTGACAGTTCTGTAAAATACAAATGGGCACAATTTAAGAAGGGATACAATGAAGTGTGTGCAAATGTTTTGGCACTAAATTAAAACATAAGAAATCCTGGATTAGCAATCAAACCTGGAACTTAATCAATGAGAGAAAAAGATCCGAATAGAACTCACAGGTGTGCATGATGCTGAGCGGAAAGAAATAATAAAGACTGAGTTGAAATACATTAGGACTAAAGCCAAAAAGAATATCAGGCGTGCCAAACGGAAAGTAGGGAAGACTCTTGCAGACACTGCACAAAAAGCAGCGGATATAAACGATTCGCGTACACTATATCGAATCACGAAACTTCTCAGTAAAATATCGCTTCAGCAAAACATACCGATTATTGACGATAAGGAAGAAGTAATAACAGATGCAGAGAAGCAGCTTAACCATTGGAAAAAACACTTCGAAAATATTCTCAGTGTTAATCAAACAGCGGACGATATTGATACGGATATTAATTCCCCTATAAATATTCTGCCTGCAAACAACTCAATCAGTACCCTCCGTAATGGAGATCAAAATCGCTGTTGCAGCCATGAAAAGCAATAATGCTCCGGGAATAGATATGCTACCCAGTGAGGTTTTAAAACTAGACAAAAATTGCTTTCTATTATAATTTACTTCTGGCAGCAAGAATCATTTCTCCAGAATTGGACAACAGCTATCCTTATCAAAATACCTAAGAACGGAAACCTGCAAAAGTGTGGCAACTGGAGAGGAATTGTGTTGTAAAGTGTAGCATGGAAAATAGTTACATTTTCCTAAAAAGAATGGAACTAATCATAACATCACACTTAACAGATGAACAAAGTGGATTTCGACCACATAGGGGCTGTGTGGACAATATAAATTGCCTGCGGATTATGATTGAGCAGTCCATAGAGTTCAAAAGTAGGCTTTATCTTACTTTGGTTGACTTTGCAAAGGCATTTGACTGCATAAGTCGACAAGCCATCTGGAGATCACTCTGAAAATTCCTGCTAAGATAATAAGCCTAATTAGAGCAACATATGGCTACTCCATCTGCTGAATAAGCCACTTGATAAGACTGTCAGATCCCTTCCCCATTGCCAGTGGAGTCCGTCAGGGAAGTATACTGTCGCCTATCTTATTTTTGATATCATTCGACGATATTATGCAGTCGATGAACAGCATTAACTCAAATGCTGGCATACAGTGGAAGATCACCCAGAAACTTTTCGACCTGGACTATGCACATGATATTTGCTTGCTTTCTCACCGTTTCGTTGACACACAGGCACTTTTGTCTTCACTAGAGGTTGAAAGTGGGACTGCAGGATTATATATCAACACCGACAAATCAAAAATTTATTAATTATTACTTTACATTTTTATGGTATGCGGCTGCAGCCGACTTTGATAGAAATTATGCCGATATTCATCTGGAGTTTGTGAAGGGAAACTGCAGAAAACCTTCACAAGCATAGCCGGTTACTTCGTTCTTGTCCATACGCCGACAGTTTAGTCAATCAACCGCCCCATTAATTTTTTTAACTGACAAACTGTCGGTGTCGTGATTCGAACCCATAACCTCCCAGTTATGGAAAAAGAAAAACACAACGCCTTAACAAACACGGCTACTTGGCTGGTCACGAGCACTGATGTATAGTCCATTTATAAAATTCTTCGAAATCTTATATAGTACATTCATAAAAGTTCACAATAATGTTTATTATTTTTTGTCGTAAGTTAAAATTAAAATTGAATTTAGGTCCGCCATACCATATATAGTTTTTTTAGATTTTATTCCAAGTGAAAATTATCAACATATGTCGAAATATGTGTAAAAATATGGGTTTCTCCATAAGAGCAATGCATTAAAACTCGAACTTAAACAATAAATAATTAATTCAAGACCCCCGTAACCCTCCCTGAAACTTTTATAATTGATTTATATGCACTTCAACTACATGTAAATAAAAAATCAAGCCTTAATCTTTTTGAAGCTTCAGTGCAACCTCATACATCCTTAAATAAAATTTTGTTTACAAAACTGCAGTTTAATTTTTTTTAAATACTGCGCAAATACCCACAAATTATAAATCTAAATTCAATATTTGTATTGTATTAAATGCATGAAATTTGAGTTACCCATTCTTACACACATGTGGAAAGGGTCAACAATAATGAATGGATAGATTTTAAATATTTTTTTTTGGAATGTGCAAATCAACCATAATATTATGTTGAAAACGAAGGATATTGTTCATCAGAATACATATTAACAATACTCTCACTTAAAGGAATACGTACGTGTGTGTGTTTAAGTGAATAAATGTCTGTTAACGTATTTTGATGATGGTTCGACTTCTTCAGATTTGTCAAAAAAAAGACGACCTACAATGAATGGATGATGTTTGGACAGCTAACTGCCTGTGTATTCATAATTATTTAATCGTTGATTCATTTAAAATCAATATATATACATATACAGAGTATTCTGAAATTCATTCAGGAAAACTATACCACGGTGTAAAGCTTCAAAAAACAACCAAAAAAGTTTTTCGATTTGACGCTTAGTTTTTGAAATATAATTAATTTAATATTAATTATAAATTCAACCAATCACGTTTGCACTTTTGAATTTTTATGGGTATCGCTACACTTATTGAGAACTCTGATTGGAGATACTCTAACATGATCAACAGTGGCCACCCTACTCCAACAATCACAGAGCGCATAGTGTAAGGAGGTGGGGGATATATAGATAGATAGATTGTAAAAGATGCACTGGACGGGCTATACTTCGACCATAAGATTCTGTAAGATATATAAGTGTAATAATAGTAATAAGTGTAGCGACACCCATAAAATGGTTGAATTTATTACTGTTTAATTTAATATTTCAAAAACTAACCGTCAAATCGAAAAACTTTTTTTTTGTTTTTTACATCTCTACACCGTGGTATAGTCTTCCTGAATGAAAGACAGACACCCTGTATACGTATATATATATATATATATATATATATATATATATATATATATATATATATATATATATTTAAAGCGTCAATGATGTTTTAAACCAACTATGTGTTTCTACCTGTGATCTTTTTTACCCGACTGCCCCAGAAGAAAGAGGTTAATGATTTTCGAATGTATGTATGTATGTATAATATTTATTTCTTTGGCACGTTCTATAGCCTAAACGGTTTGATGGATTTTAAAATTTGTGGTGTCGTTAGATTCATCTTAATTGTGGGAAGAACATGGGGTAATACATAAATATTGTCGGCGAAAAAGTCAGGGACAAGATTGTGTGCTTGTATTTGAGAGAAAAGATCCTAGATAATTTTTCCCAGAAGATTAAAATTCCAAATCGTTCTACAAGTTAAAGCCATTTTCTGACCGTTCCAAATTTACCACCAGCCCAGATGTTTAAAATAGTTTATGGTTTCTGTAGAAATATCTGCATTAAAAAAATTTGGGAAATAAATATTTTTAATTTAAAATATAAAATAAATAAAAACATAATGTTTCGAGCAGTTAAAATTTAGAAAAAAATAATTATTTTTTACGCAGTTGGGTTTTTAAATTTTATATTACTTGTACTTGTTTAAAGATCAGTTTTAGTTATACCTTAGAAGAAAAACTTAGCGGTCCTGATCTTAAGAAATAGCTTCAAAACTCTTCAGTTACTAGTTCAATTTTCTTTAAAATCTACAGTAATAAATTGTTTTATATCTGAAACACGTTTTGTATTTTACGAATTTGAAAAATGAACCGAATCTATTACAAATTTATTAAAGATTATGAGTCGGAATAGAGATTATCGATCGGAAAATACAATATAAATAAATAAAGCGTAATTATCCAACTTGTTGAGTAAAGGCCTTCACCATCAGGTACGACTAGACCGGTTTGGTTGACCATATGGCATTAGAAGGCCTTCAGACACTTTGAATTCCGAAATTCTTGCGATTTTTATTACAAGTACACAATACAATACAGATTAGAGCTAAAATATCATCCGTCGCTCCGCTTTCTCACCATTGACTGATAATTATCCCAGAGTGAACTAAAGAGTCAACAGATCAGGGCTGCTCAGTCCAATTTCACAGTTATTTCTGCTGGCTTTTTGACTCATCAATTTACCCGTTCTATTATTCAGCATTTCGAACCCAGGCCGAATCAATTATTTTAGAAATATTTCAAGTGTCCTGGCCCTCAGATATAGCTAAGAATAATAATGGGGCGCAAAAAACGGTTATCGTTAGTATTCAGATCTTGCACTTGGATAGATAAATTAACCAAAGAGAGTAGATCTTTGTTTCGTACCCCTACGCCCGTAACATACCGTTCGACCAATAATTTTCGTGTTCGCAAACCAGTGAAAAAATTAGAAACTACTGCAAGTATATCTATCAAAATATATACCTCGATCCCATATTGGGATTTCTGGCAGAGATGGAGGTTAAAAGTTCTTGGGGTCATTGAGATCACTGGGATCTCTTTAATATTATAAAAATTACAAATTTTTATATTATTTACTGCTATTTTTTAAGCACTAAGTGTTTTCTCAAATTCAAATAAAACTCCACAAAAAAGTAGTTAATCAATAAGCCATTTTTACCTTTTTCGTTGCGAAAAGTATCCAACCACGTTGGAAGCGAAAAAGCAGATAACTTAGCGAAGAAGGGAGTCGGATTAGACTTTATAGGCCCAAAACCTATTTTATGTATTTGAAAAACAACATGCAACACATTAAACAGCCATCAGACATTAAACACCGTAATCACTGTGAAAATATACTGCAGCAAAAACTCGGGAAAATACTATTTCGGAATGCACCCTAGAGGGTGGCCCTTAATGCACTCAACCTGAACAAAATACAACTTTGAAAGGTTACCGGATTCATCACCGGACATTATCACCTACGACAGCACCTGCACACTATAGGTCTCCACAATGGATTCATTATATGCAGAGCATCTCACCCCGAATATACAAACCTTCAGAAAAACCTAGTGAGCAAGTTCATTGCCAAGATATGGGAGAAGTGAACCTCGTCAGACCGGAATAGAAAAGGGAGCACAATGGGTTATAATGTCGAACTGCAATACTTTTCATACCCCAAAATGCATCTATCTATCTATCCAACCACGATAGCTCTTATACCGTGTGTGTCGTAAAGCTTTTCCAATAGAGAATCAAAGTTAAATATTATTTTTACTGGCTGTCCGTGTGGTTACTGTATGAAGTCAGTTAGTGCACATGTAATGGTTAAATAATAATAATAATGGGGTTTAACAACCCCTTTTTTGAGACACGATGATCTATAACAGAGGCCACCCACATCATTATTTTTTAACCTTTATTAATTTTTACTTTACATTTTTATGATGTGAGTGGAGGATCAGGAATTCGTATGCAGAGAAGGAATCGGTAGGTGTGCGGCTGCAGCCGACTTTGATAGAAACTATGTCGATATTCACCTGGAGTTTGTGAAGGGAAATTGCAGAAAACCTTCACAAGCATAGCCATAACTTCTTTCTAGTCCATACGCCGACAGTTTAGTCAATGACGCGCCCTATTAATTTTTTTAAATTAACAAACTGCCGGTGTCGGGATTTTAACCCATAATGTCCCAGGTCCATGTAGAAACAACGCCATAACAAGCACGGCTATTTGGCTGGTGGTAATGGTTAAATATGTTCATTGAATTCTTAACTTTAGTATGTGCATCACAAATCCCCACTCTTAAATGACAAACAAACAACCATATGCATACATGTATGGTTGATGACTGTACATGTGATGACTCTTATTACATGTGTACCAACTGACTTCATACAATAACCACACGGACAGCCAGTAATAAATAATATTTAACATTGATTCTCGGTTGGAAAAGCTTTCCAACGCACACAATTTACACAATTTAGTAGTAAATTGAAATTGAGAACTCAGCTTGAATTAAAATGATCATACTAAATCGCAAGTTTGTGCAATGAAATTTATTAAAACGATATGCTAAAAATTAACAAAAAAAGGACTGATTTGTTTATATTTACGTGAAAAATGTTGACATATGTCACATCTGTTATAACTTAGAAGGAACATCTCTCAGTTATTCTTCACTAAGACCATTCTATTCAATTATACAGTTTAATCTCATTGATTTTTTAAATACTTACAAATAATGGCCACATATTATCGTCAATAATGGCATTAAAGGTACAAAACTTTAAAATATATGCATACATATTCATATATCTATTGATTGGTATCTGCTTTGACTTCTTGAGGTAGAAGATATATTTATATATATATGTGGAACGTGCTTTCGAATAATAAAAACGTTTTAAATGAATTATGTGTGCATTAAAAATTATTAAAATTAAACAACAGAACAGAAAAAAAAAGAAAGAAAAGTTTCCTTTTAAATGTCAATCGCTTGTCTTCTGTCATATTCATTCCACATTCATTTCTAAAACGATATTGATTTTTTTTTTAATAATCAAATGTGTTTTTAACATAAAACGTATTATTGGCAGACTAAAATATTCATATTCGTTTTCATGATTTTTTTTCATACAAAATAGAATGTTTATATAAGCAAGCAAAGTCTATTTTTTCCTTTCAAATACTTTTGTCATAGATTAATTTCGAGAGAGACAGAAGTCCATAATTTTACTACGCTTATATAGAATTTGTTTGCGCTAAAATGCATTTAAACTCAGTTTTTTTAATTTTACAAAACTCATTAAAAAATACAAGTCATTAAAAAATTCGTTACGCAGGAGCTATATTATTAGTCTGATCAAAACTATCGACGTCGTATCTGATATGATTTTGGTATTTTCAGGGTAAATTTTATTAACAAATGGCATTGGTCAAGGGAAGGAGGCATAGGGAAAGAAGAAAACACAAAATGTAAAATATCTCTCTAAATATTAGAACAATCGAAAAATGTATGACGATTGAAGTTGTAGAAAATCATGTTTGCTACAATTCATTGCCAAATTATTTTTCTCAATATTAAGGAAGATTTTGTGTTTAAACTCCCCACCCCAAACCCATCTTTCCCGTTGTCCGATGTTATCCATTAATGAACTTGACCTCTCCAATACCAAATGCGCCTAAAACGCAAAATTTCATTCAAATTTCATTGTTGACAATTTCACCAAATTAGCGACGAGTAGCATAAGAGTAATTTTAATAAGAGCAAAGTTAACAGGAATAATTGTGAATGAAGGAAATTTTAACAAGAGTAATTTCAATATAATTTATAATTTATTATATTTTAAATCTAGTATATTTTAATTTAGTTAATTTTCTATTTATTTTTTTTTTTGTCTATTGATCTCGACTTTCTATCTATTTCTATTGTCAAAGAGTAAATTACGACTAGCTAATTTATACTGATGATGACAGCATTGTAGTCGAAATACGTATTTATAATACAAAAAAACTGATCTAGGCAAAGGGGGCAAATTTGAAATTTGAGATTCTTTATTATTTAAATCAAACATTGCGTTTCCGTCTTAATTTTAAAAAAAACGCAGGTGAATTTAAAACATTTTTACTTTTGCCATGAAACCTTCACTAGAAAATACCTAAAATATTACATCCGTTAAAAGATAGACCCTTTTCATCTCCAAAGCTACATTTATACACAACCCTGAGAAAAAAAACAATTCAATTATAGTGAAATAACCTAAAAAATAACAAACAAATGACGTTTAGAAAAAAAAACGTCACTGGTCATTAGATAAATTATTTAATTTTGGAAGAAAACGGAAGTGTGTCGGCATTTCTATTAAAAAATACCATTAAGACCTCATGGGACCAGATATAACTATGATTCTATGCTATATCTATCTATGCGAACAAAAATGTATGTGGAATAAAATATAGTGTGGTCCTTTTGAGATGATTATAACTGATGGCTCCAGGATGTCTGGTAAAGACAAAATGAAATTATAGGCAATACCTTGCCACACATTGCGTTAACGACCTTCTAATCTTTCATCTAATAATATAATATAGCATGTGTTTTTCATTTTAACAAATTTAACGCTTATTTAAAAAATAATATCATATATCTTGTGTTTATGTTACGATTATTGTTGAGTCTCATTTACACAATACCATGAATCTAGTAGCTATATAATTACAAATCATGAATTTATAATATTGTAATCAACAATTAAACATTATAATAACAAGCTGTATAATTCTCGATGCAAAATAACATCTTTGTTACTACAATAATTAGATAAACTAAACAAATCAAGAAGATATTCAGGTTTTTTATGTGAAAATCTCATAGTGAAAGTATACAAGTATGATTTTATATGGGGAGTGAAATGAAATTGCACGTTCGACCGTCACATTTTTCATAGTAACGATAGTCTAGGTAAATGTCGGCAATCATCGGCATTCGTGTTTTAAATGGGAATTTAACATTATACAAAAATATTAATTGAATATACATTGCTATAGTAAATAGTATATGTTTTCACATCATGCCTGAGCCCCTGACTCATAACTTTTTTTTTCTTTCCTTTTTGGCCTATTTTTTACGCTGATTTTGGTTCATTTTGCATATGCTATAGAATTTTCTATTACTACAATAGTTTGATAAGTAGATCGATTGTAGAGGCTGCCCTGGACGGGCTACACTTCGGCCATAAGGTCCATTGTGATGCCTAAAGATGTGAGGATGTGAGTGGAGTGGAAGGAATTTTTGTGTATAGACTAGGAATTGGTAGGATAGGCGGCTGCAGCCGACTATGATAGGAACTATGCCCATATTGATCTGGAGTTCGTGGAGGAAACTGCAGAAAACCTTCTCAAGCATAACTGCCGATGTCGGGATTCGAACCCATAACCTCCCAGTTTCCAAGTAGGCATACTGCACAGACACAACGCCTTAGACAGCTCGGCCACTTGGACTGGTACAATGCTTCGAGCATAAAAAAGATGATCAGGTGTTTTACACAAAAGTATGGTTTGATGTTGACAATGATGTATGGTATAATGAATATTTGTTGACTTCGAGTTGATAAACCACAATGCACGAAACAAAATTATGTATTCGAAAATTTAAAAAATACACATACGACTTACACATAAGGATACCTAGATACCGGTATTTCGATTGCAAGGCAATCATCGTCAATAGGCAAATTCATTTAATTGGATTTAATTGGGATTCATCGGTAGTCACATCTTTTTTAATACCCGATAAATGTAAATATACTAGGGTATATTAAGTTTAGTCCTGATTTTATAACCCTTGAAAATATTGATCGCAGGCATAAATGTTTGGAATAGGTTCATAAAATGGTCTATATCAGTCATTTCCACATGTCCGTCCGTCTGTGGACACAATAACTCAAAAACGAAAGAGATAACGAGCAGAAATTTTGCTATGTGTGTAGAGCTTAAAAGTAAGGTCCTTGAAACCATAAGAGATAGAACAAAAATGCAAAAACAGAAAATGTTCCTTTTTTAAAAATAAACAATTTTTAACAAAGTTATAAACTTTTTTACATAAATCTAGGATATACCGGGTATTGAAGCAATTAACTGAGTTGTTAATTTCAATTGTTTAAGTTAAATTACTCATTCCGAAAAAACCAAGAATGGTGATATTACATAAGGATTGAATGGAGAAAATGGAGATGAACATTTTGGTGGTTTTAGCCCAGAAGGTTGTAGTGTAGCGTATAGAAGGTTGTAGCCCAAAAGTTTGAAGAGTATAGAAATCAGTAACAAAAAATTAGAACTATCGACGTCGGTGATATATGATCTATTTTTTAGAGTATAGGAATCACATCAGATACAATCCGCCATAGTTTGTGGTTGAGCATTTTACTTTTTACGAAACGCTAAATTTTTTATAATTCCCAACAGCACTCCTCAGCAGTAATATTTTGCTAAATCATGATTCAATAATATCAATAATTTCATTCAATAACATTAATAATTCGATAACTCATGTGACAACAGCAATGGACTGCATATTCACTAAACAGTTCTAATGCAACAAATGATACTGTATAAATGAGACTTTATAAATTCATACATACTTAAAAATTCATAATTTTCTATAATAAGTATACCTAATGTAAATGACAAACACAATCTATTGTGACAATTTACAACGATCGGCTTCAATGTAAACACATAAAATTTTTTGACAACTAAAACAAATTTTAATGATTTTAATATATTTATGCGTACGTTCATATTATGTATATAATATATTGGTTAATATGTTTATAAAACAAGTTTGTATTCTTTTTTGGGAAAAATATGGTCAATCTTGTATTTTTAGAAAATATTTTTAAGTAAATTTTATTCAAAATATTGTTTTCTAAAAGTGATAAAAAAATAATAATGTTTGAGAATTCAGTTGTTGATTTAATTATTTTGGAGAATTGATTCCATTCACATCATTGCAATTTATTCGTGGGGAAATTGTGTCGTATTTAAGACCAACTGTTTGGTTTATGACAATTTTTTTACTGACACCAGTTATGATCTTTTTTTCCCTGAAATACGATGAGACAAGTTTTTACTGAATCCGCCTCAAACAGTTCCGGTTTTTTTCCGCTCGTTCATACTAAACAACAAGAGTGGCAGTTTCTAATATGTCCTTTGATGTGATTCATTATATATATATATATATATATATATATATATATATATATATATATATATATATATATATATATATATATATATATATATATGTACTAGCTGACCCGACAGACGTTGTCCTGTCTTAACTATGAGTATTGAATTCGAATTGGTATAATTAATAAATAATAATAATTAGTCCAAAAACATATAGTTTATTATTCTATAGCTTTATGATACATAAAATTCTTAGTTTTATTTTCTAGCGACTTCATCAATTGTTGGCGCATTAAATGTCTTGCGTGTTGTCCTACAGGCGTCTTATCGGCTTTGATGACATGCGGTCAAATGCGGTCGTGAATAATGCAGCCAATTCGTTGTGCTGATGGAAAAACATTTGGAATTGTTCAACAATTGGTCTTTTCACCCAAGTGTTTTGTGCACAACGCTGATCCATCGTTCGCAATAAGGAACCTGTTAGATGATATATTTGACCCTGAATCTGCAAAGGTAAACAGATAATAAATAGATGTAATATAGGATATTGTATAGCGAATTGTTTGTACCACCATGTGGGTTTCCCATGTTGCTCTCAAAATACTTTCTCAGCACACCCACTCCACCATCAACTTTTTTAAACACACTCACTTATTTCTGCTTTTGGCAATTTACCGAGCTACAAATATACTTTAAGCCATTTCAATTGATACACCAATTCAATTGAAAGCTGCCAACGTATTTTGCATCAGGCACGTGGTGGTAAAAGTTTATTGTTTTTCAATATACTTACCTTGAAACTTGGCTTAAATTTTTCTCGAATAACTTTTGTTGCTGCAAATGACGTCATTTGAAACCAATTATTTTATTGCTCGATATGAGTCAAAAAATGTTTAGAATCTGGCCCATTTCCCGATGAATGTAGTGGCTCTTCTGGCGGTACCAATCGCGTCAATTTGACTTGACCGCTCGCGCAACACAATCCAGGGGCTTCATTTTTAAACTTAAATGCATTTCAATATCGACACATAACGTTCATTGGTCCAATAGCAACGATTTGCTGTGAACTGTAATCGATTTCCACATTATAATTAAATGCAGCTCGATAGGGGTTACACGCAACATTTCTATGTTGTTGATTTCGATTCCATCGATTCCGTTCAACTTCATTCCGCATTTCGCGTTGCTCGTCAGTTTGGCTTACTTATCACTCTCTAGCGATCATTCTAGTGTGATCAAATTGAAATATAATATCTGATATGATTTTAGTATTTGCAAAAATTAAATTTGTTAATAGCAAAAATAGAACGATTATTGTTTATAATTACTATGGAAACGACAATCAAAATTGACATTTTAAAATTAAAACAAAATTTTAATAAAATAATCTTATAAAATTTCATCCAAATCTGTCCATCCTTTTCGGAGGAGTTAGGTGACAAACACACGTACAGAAGAATTATATATATATATATATATATATATAGATATATATATATATATATATATATATATATATATATATATATATATATATATATATATATATATATATATATGTATATATATATATATATGTATGTATATATATATATATATATATATATATATATATAGTGTGGAATTGCTGATCTTTCTAGGTGGCGGGTAGAGGAATGCCTACCAGATATGGTGGATACCGGAGAAATATAATACTCCAGGTGTACCAAAATCAGCAATTAATAAATGGAATATGAAAGAAGAAGAAAAAATTACCACGGGACAGAAGACTTTTGGAACCGGCACAAGTTACGTCGAAGCGGGTTCACTTGGGTCGTGATCAGTATACGTCTCTACACCTCTGGTAGGCGATCAGGCTAAGGTGTTCTCGAATGTGGCTGGAAGAAAATTGTTCTTCCAATCGGATAGGATGATACTCTTTCCGAACCGTAGATCAGATCCAAATAAGAAGGTTACAACACCTGACCCCTTCAAAAAGAGTACGTTACTGCTTCAAACGGCTGGATAAAGTTTTTGAACCCAAAAAAGAAGTTAGAAGATAATGAGCTACTTAATAGGCACTACAAACAAAAGGTTACAGACCCTACTTAGAAAAGTACTAGTATATAGGAAAGATGTCTATTTTACGATACACACTTCACCGAAAGAGGTTTAAAAGAAAGAGGGAACAGACAAGGGCGTTGGAAACCAACGTAATCCACTGTCGGAAGAAATTAGAGATGGTGAGTGGGTAAGGATGCGTGAGAAGAAAAAAAAAAGATGCAGGTACGATTTTAATTGCTCCACATGAAGGTTCATCATATGCAAAATTCCTAGAAAATATAAAAAAATAAGTAGATCCACAATATGTGGTGTAGAGGTACACAGTTTTTAATACACAGTAGAAAAAAAGCCGAAGTTTGCATCAAGATAACAGAGAGAACAAAGGATGGTATTGAAACACCGCAAAGATAGAACTACAAACAAAACTAAAGACAGTGGTGATAAGAGACAGCGATGAACTCTTAACGAAAGATGATTTGAGAGCCGCAATTGAAGAGCACATGGTTATCAACTCACCTTATAAACTAAATATTATGGAGAGGAAACCCAGCGCAGTTTATACGCATGCATACCTTCTTATGCCAGCCAATTCAGCAGGAAAATCATTACAACGAAGGAGAATACGAACTGCGTGAATAAACTGTAGAATTGAGAAACAAATTAGACCTACACGATGCTTCAACTGCTGTAGATATGGACACAGAGCAAAAGACTGAAAAAACGAAAAAAGAATAAATGCATGCTTGAAATGCGGAAAAGAAGATCACAAAGCAGAACCTGTCCAAATGAGGGGAGATGCTGCGAATGTAATACTAGTGGTCATAGAGCAGATAGTTTAAAATGTCGTCTATCGTAATTTGGTAGAGCGAATCAGTAAGGAAAACATACACTAAAAGATTATGATCTTACAATCCATCATAGACAGGCGGAGGATTGCTATAGCACTTCTAGATGATGCAGTTGTTAGACTTGGAGTAGATCTATTAATTGTCTCCGAAGCCAACAATAACCTGAACAAATCTGATCAATGGTAAAGACAAAAAACAAACCGTTGGTATTAAGATCATATAATCGAAGCCAAAAGTAGTGGGAATCCACGGTGAACATGAGGGGTTCACAATAGTGAAAACACAGAATTTGATCATTTACGACTGCATTTCACCAAAAGCAGCATGCAGGAGTTCACCGACTATCTAGGTAATCTTGAAAAATCCATCCGAGAGTAAGAAAAGGAGTGTCTTATTGGAGGGGACTTCAAACTCAATGGCAGAACTGTGAGGGAACAAATTCACGGATAAGAGAGGGAAAATTTTAATAATTTGGGTTGCTTCCCTAAATCTGATAGTACACAATAAAGGTAGAGATTCTACATTTATCCGCAGCAAGTACGGCTCAATAATTGATATTACTTTGAACACAGACCTGATAGCTAAAAAGATCAAAAATAAGATGGCTGATGAAACGCTGAGTGCACACCAATACATTGTATACAAACTATAGGACGGAGCTGGGCTGAAATCTGTAAACACAAGTAATTTTGTTGGATGGAAAGTGGAAGACCTCACGGAATATATGAAGGCTTTGGAGCGAGAATTTAGTTACTGAGGGAGAAACAACTTTGAGTGGAATGCCGAGTCACTGATAAGAACATGCATAAAATCTTGTAACAAATCTCTCCCTGTAAGGGTTTCAATGGGTAAACGTAAACCAAATTGCTGGTGGAATGCGGAACTAACAGAACTTGTATGAAAAGAATGTCTCTGTAGGAAAAGATCTCTTACTAGAGCCAACAAAGTGTACCACATCATACTGGAGGAGAATTTGAGAGCACAATATGCGGAAGCAAGAAGAGATTTCAAAACAGCCATATTGAAAGCCAAAAAAGAGGCTTGGAAAAAAGTTTTCATGGAAGTGGACAATGATATATGGGGAGCTGGGTACAAAATAGTAATGGGGAAGGTCTGCCTGCCTGAAAAATACTTAGATCAAGACACACCTATATTGCTCTAGAACTGTTCCCCCCTGTCCAAGTCAAGGAAATCAGGTCTTCCAATAACTTTTTGAACTCTCGGATATCTTTTTGGATTTCACAAAAGAGGAACTGACCAGCGCTGTACACAAGATTGGAAGAGTGGAAAGGCACCAGAAGCAGTGAAGGTTACCATGTAAAGTGGTAAATGGTGATTTTTGGCAACCTCATTAGTTTGAAGAAAATCTCCACCAAATGCAAAAAAAACCATCTTTCTACCATGAACAGAAGTTAAAAGGATAGCGAAGGATTGTTTTCCAATTTTTTAGGGGGTAGCTATGAAAAATTTTAAGATTTTCGAATTACTTTCATAATTTATATTTATTTAGCGTCGAATGCAAAAAACCGCATCTTTCTAGCATGTATTGAAGAAAAGCAGTTTTGGTTTTTTTTCCCATTTGCGAAGGGTTGCGATGGAAAAATTTACATATTTGAAATAATCCTGTTATTTTAAATCTGTTCCACGTCGAATGGAAAATCCCGATCTTTCTAACATGAATAGAAGTGAAAAGGGCAGTTTTAGGGATGTTTTTCCCCTTTTGGGGGGGGGGGGTTGCGATGTTAATTATGAAAATTTTTGAATATTCTGTAATTTGTCTTTATTTCGGGTCGATTGGTAATAATCCCATCTTTGTAGCATGAATAGAAGTTAAAAGGGTAGCTGAGGGGGTGATTTTCCCATTTTTTAGGGGATAGCGATGAAAATTTTTAAATTGTTCGAATAATCTTCTTAATTTGTAGCTATTTAGCGTCGAATGCAAAAAACCTCATTTTTCTAGCATGTGTAGAAGAAAAGGGGTAGTTTTAGGGGTGTTTATCCTATTTGGTCAATGTTAATTTTTTTGTAGATGTAGAGTGGTAAATTGAATTTTTCACTGGGTATCATGGATTGAATCAAATGACGTTTTAGCTATAAACTAAAATATTTGTATCTTCGGTCATGAAAAATATGACGTAATTATTTCGAATGACTCTTAGGTTCAATGCAAAAAATGCTTTAGAAGAGTGCAACCGTATGCGTAACGGCGAAGTAAATGGTTTCGGTTCCTATAAATTAGTTAGTTACGAAGCAAAATAATAAACAAAGGTGCAGCTCGGGTCCCTATCGTAGATTTTTCGTGAAAACTTAGTGGCTACCCAATTTCAGAGAAAATAAAATTTTTATTATTAAATAATATACCTGAAATTTGTTGCCGTAGCGGCTGCCGGTTATATCCGAAAAAAATTTTGATTTTGTTGCCATAATGGCTGCCGGTTTTAATTGAATAAAACTGCTTTTATTTTAATTTTAGAAAAGCTGTTTTGATTGTGAAACAATACTGCTCAACTTTGTAGCCGTAGCCGTAGCTCCTTTCCGTTTTTAGTTAAAACAATTTTTTGTAAAACGATACTTATGACTTTTGTTACTTCCCCTTTTTATTTAAAAAAATAACTATTTTTGTTGTAAAAAATTACTTTCGAAATTTTAAGCGTTGTGACTACTCGGGTTTAGTCAATTTGAAATTTTTAGCCATAGCAGCAACAATACTTTTGATACTTGTAGCCATAGCGGCTATCTGCTTTTAGTCTAAAAATGCTATTTTTATTGCTCAAAATTACTTTTGATATTTTTAGCCTTGGCGGCTGCATGTTAAATTAAACTATTTTTACTGTAAAATGCATTTTTTGCATTTGAAATGCATTTTAATTGTTTCTATCCCATAGATCTTAAACGGACACAAATTTTTATGCACTGGAAATTGTAATCCGAAGCTTACAAATATTGATTATTGCGGTATCCGCTAGCTTCGTGTTAAGCTATCGGATACCTTTCTTTTTTTGGCTACAGATTTTTTAGTGGCGTAACAAATTGGCTTCAAATTGGCTACAAATGCCCAACTAGGTCCCATTTTTAGCCTACATTTTTCAGCCTACAGCCTACATCAATTCAGTTAGTTTGTAAATAAAAATAAGTGATTTGTATACATCACTTATTTTTATTTACAAACTAACTGAATTGATTGAATAAAACAGCAACAAAACTTTTTACCTCTTTCGTTTAATTTATTATATTATATAAAAACTTTTTGTTATTGTTTATTATATACTCGTATATATATATATATATATATATATATATATATATATATATAATTTTGTCGAAGAATTCTGTGTAGTATCTTTTATAAAATATGTAATTTTACGAATAATATACAACTAAACTTTTTATAAACTGTTGTATAACAATAACAAGAAATTTTACAGTATTTTCCAGTAAACTAAACTTTTCACTTATAAATTTATTTACAAAATAAAATAACCTGAAATATATGTTTATTAAACATTAATAAAATTTATTGAAGCAAATTATAAATTGTACCTAAACTTTCATTTATATTATTAATTGAAAACTCAGCTCTGTAGCTCTTTTAGTTCAAAAGTTACCAGATAGTCATTTTTGATGTAATATTTCCTGAATAAGGTACTGTCACCTACTAAGGCCCGGGTCCTAATATAGACAAAAATGCAACAACGCATTTAGTCAAATCGTTTTTGGTTAGACAGCAAACCCAGCTATGTGAGTGATGTATCAATAAGACCCTGTTTATAAAATGGGTTAATCACTTGGAAATTTTTGGAGAAGAATGGTATTTTGTTGTGTTTATAGTATTGGATCGTAATATTGAAGCTTTTCATCATTAGTAGCAAGCCGATTTTTATTTTATTTATATTGCATTCAAACAAAAATAGTTTCTTAGTTCATCTAGCCAATTTAGTTCCTTCTGTTACCAGAGTTCGATTTTTTTCCTGAGACACCAAATATGGCCCAGGGTGGATTATAATTAAAAATAAATTTCGAAAACCGATTTCGAAATTTTTTTAATTCATTTAGTAAAATATAATTAAACAATTAAATTAAAATTAAAGTAAATTATAATTGAGTAAATTTGTAAACAGTAGCAGAGCAATGAAAATAATTTAAAATATATTTTTTTGTTTTAATGCAGTTTGAATTTTTAATAGGTCTAATAAGGCCCGGTCTATTTTCGGCTGAATTGTTGTGCGAAATACATAAATATTAAATAAGAAAACATTTATTTCCATGACTGTTTAGTTTTTTGGTTTTTTTAAAACTTTTTTCTAGTTTCTTAGTTCATTTAGTTCATTTCTTAGTTCCTTCTGCTACCAAACTTCGAATGTTTATTCAAACCCTGCAAATAAAGCCCAGATGCGTTTGTAATTAAAAATAAAATGTATTCATCATTATGCACAAGGTAGCCCCTATCTAAGTGAATGTGGAAGAAGTGAAAGGCGAGTGTTAGCCATCTTTAGAATGTATACTTTTAGATGGGGGAGTATGAAAGTCAATGATGAAAAGGTGTATGTGATGTGTAATGAGAAAGAAACGGTAGAGCACTTGCTGGAAGATTGCCCGGGTACTTTTGGAGTACTCAGACTCAAGCTTAGAAACTTAAATATCTATTCCGCAGTGGATATTTTATAGGTTCGTGAACAGGATAGTATTATCCATCTAACGAACTATCTGAGGTATATACTGCAGATTAGAACCCGTCATATGCAGATACTTTCGTATGCATCTAATTCTGTAGAGTTTTGTACCGATTTCAGTAGTTTTAGATTCGATTTGTCAATTTTATGGTTGTTCTCAATAACGTGTGCAGCTATACACGATTTTCGGTTCTCCCAAATTTTACATGAGCCAGATGTTCTTTGATTCGAGTTCCGATTTGGCGACGACTTTGACCAACATAAATTTTCGAACTGTTTTAACAACCGACACTAGTGTCTCTATTAGTGTTTACTTGCCCAGTTAATCAGTTTGCTCTAGGGCAATATTTACTCGACGACTACATCCCTGGCATTCGCATACACCCAGTCAGTAGAGAAACTATCCAAGAACCGATTCGGCGACGACTTTGACAAAACTTGACAAAAAAAAAAATCATGGTTCTCAAACGTAGCTCAAACACGAATAAACTAGCTTGTAAACTTGACAAACAACCTAAATTTTGCAGTTCAACAAAAATAACGTCCGTCCGAAAGTCTAGTAGTAGATATCGAAACAGGTATAAAATGGAAAGTTTTGGTTTTTGACAACAAAAACCCAAATTAGAAAGAATTGCCCGAAAATAATAAAAAATAGTAAGAATGACAATAATCACGACAATAACACCAAAACTGTCAAATCACTAAAACAAAGACAGATACACTATCTAAAAGCGGACAAAGCAACGCAATTGTAATAATGAGTAAACAAGATTACTCGGATAAAGTCAACAAAATGCTCGACGAAGGTTCATATCGAATCCAAAGAACAGATCCAATGTCTAAATTTATAAATGACGTAAAAGATATACCATCAACTGATGCCCAAAGTTAATTTCAAAACAACTGAAATTTCAATTACAATGTTCAAATGCTACAATACCGCGACTATATTCCCTACCAAAAATGCACAAAAAACATAAATTCTCCAACCTATAAAATTTCAAAATGGCTAGTGACCCAATTTCAATCATTAAATCAATTAAATTCCTTCTCAGTCAAAAACAGTATCGAATTAATCGAAAAAATCAAAGATATTAATTTACAACCAGATTCAGTTTTAATGTCATCTGATGTAAAAGCATTATACCCAAGCGTTCCCAATACCAAACGCATTAAAAATACTAGAAAACTGGCTAACAAATAAAGGAATACCCGCAGAGGAAATAATTGAATATCTGAAACTCACACGGCTTTGCATGAGACAGAATGTGTTTACTTTCGAAGGGAAATACTACAAGCAAACATTTGGAACAAGTATGGGTAATACATTGTCTCCGTTTCTAAGTAATATTTTCATGACAGATTTTGAAGAAAAAGCCAAAAAAAGGTTTCAAATATTTTCCAAATGTATGGCACAGATGCGTCGATGATATCTTTACTATTTTTGACACGAACAAAGAAAATCCCCAAACATTTTTAGAGAACTTAAATAAAATGTACCCATCGATAGAATTTACAGCCGAAATAGAACAAGGAGGCTCGATTCCGTTTTTAGATATAAAAATTATGAAAAATAACGACACTAATAAGTTAGAATTCGATATCTACAGAAAATCTACACACACTGAACGATACATTACTGTCGATTCGAACAGCCCACCTCAACTCAAAATGGCTGTTTTCAATTTTTTGGTAAACAGGCTACTGTCCAAAAAAAATTACTTTAAAAAAATAAACCACATGAAACAGAACTAGATTTAAAATTTTACGAAACAATTGGACCGTACTAACACCAGAGACTGACAGCGTTGAACAAACTGAATGGTGCAAACAAACGTACTTTCGCCCATGCACAAATAAAATCACTAGAGAATTAAGGGACCACAACCTAAAAACGGCGCTGGTTAGTAAAAATAAAATCAAACAGTTACTGGGCGACTCTATGGATAACATTAGTAATGAAAAATAATCGGGCAGATATGGTGTCAGTTGTCAAAACTGTCCGAAAATTTATGTTGTTCAAAGTCGTCGCCATATCGGAATTCGAATTAAAGAACATCTGGCTCATGTGAAATTTGGGAGAACCGCAAAATCGTGTATAGCTGCGCACGTTATTGAGAACAACCACAAAATTAACAAATCGAATCTAAAACTACTGAAATCGGTACAAAACCCGACAGAATTATACGAAAGTATCTGCATATGTAAATTGAGAAAACAGATAATGAATTTAGACAATGGCCCAATTCCAAATTCTAATTTAATCAAATTTAACAATTTTCAAAAAAAATTTAATACTTGAATATCAAGGTACTTATATTCAATACTTGAATACAAAACCAACGCCGCCTGGTCACAAAGGAATATCGCCAATAAATAGGTGGAGCTCTTCACACACTTAATCCGTTAGTCAGTCAACTCAAATAATCCTCAGGTCAGTTCATACCCTCCGTCAAATCGTATAAAAGACAGAACTTTTTTAATATCATTGTGAGACACGCATCAAATTAGCAACAAGCAACATATCTCTGAATCCATTTCCCAGAGATAGTTACGATTAGCTAATTCATACTGATGATAACTACATTGTAGTCGAAAAAAAATACAAACAAATGTTCTAAATTGGGGCAAAATTTGAAATGTAATTTCAAAAAACCTAGAGTCCTCTTTGATTATTAATAATATTTAATAGGAACAGGGGAATGACAATATTTTAAAATATAATGAAATTTTTTTGTTTTAATGCAGTCAGTCTAGTTTTCGGTTGAATTTTTGTGCAAAATACATAAATATTAAATAAAAAAAGATTTATTTTAGTGTCAGTTTAGTGAATAATATTGATGTAATAATATTGAATATTGACCTACATTGATTTAGACCTTTAATTTGACAAAGTTGTGTAATAGACCGTATGAAAGACCCGGTTTCTAATAAAGCCCAAAATCGAGGTTTTTAAAAAAATTTCATGGAAACATAACAAAATGTGATGATTTTTCTCAAATATCGAAATCATAAATATAATCATTGTTTACTAAATTTCTATTTATTTTTTAACCCGACTTCAAAAAAGGAGGATGGTTCTCAATTCGTCTGTATTTTTATTTATTTTTTTTATTTTATTTTTTTTTTTATGTTTGTTACCTCAGAACACCGTCATTTATGAACCGATTTTGAATTTTTTTTCAAAAAGAAAACCGACCCCAAAAAAAAAATTTACAAAAAAAAAACAAAATGCTTGTAAAAAAAACTGAAAATCTGTTATAAAAAAATGCACTAAAAATTATAAAAAAAAAAAAAAAACGGATAAAAAAAATTTTTTATAAAAAAATTCACTAAAAATTAGTTCTCTACCCATCGATCGATTAGTAGCTCTACCCATATTTAGACAAATAAAATCAGTTATAGAACCTCAAAGTCACTAAAAAGCGAGAAATAAAACCTATTTTGACAAAATGGAAACCCGACTTCTAAAATCAAATATTCTATAACAAAAGATGCACTAAAAAGTAAAAAAATAATTGCATATTCTTGTGCCAATTTTAGTTCACCAAAGCCAAAATTTTTAAATATATATGTACAATTATTGTTATTTTTGGAGGCGGTGTCCAAAAGTTATGTGAATTTCTCTATGTTGACACCGCCTCCAAAAATAACAATAATTGTACATATATATTTCAAAATTTTTGCTTTGGTGAACTAAAATTGGCACAAGAATATGCAATTATTTTTTTACTTTTTAGTGCATCTTTTGTTATAGAATATTTGATTTTAGAAATCGGCGGTGTCACCATAGAGAAATTCACATAACTTTTGGACACCGCCTCCAAAAATAACAATAATTGTACATATATATTTAAAAATTTTTGCTTTGGTGAACTAAAATTGGCACAAGAACATGCAATTATTTTTTTACTTTTTAGTGCATCTTTTGTTATAGAATATTTGATTTTAGAAGTCGGGTTTCCATTTTGTCTAAATAGGTTTTATGTTTATTTCGCAATGTTACGTTTTTATAGTTATTTTGAAAATAGTTGGCCTTATTAGGCACCACTTTTGTAGCCGAAGAACCTTTTATAGCCGAAAGTGCACATATCCACGCCCTTTTAACTTGGCATATCCACTACCGTAGACAATGATAATTCAACAAAAAATCTGGAAATTCATAGAATTCCATAGAAAATTCGAGCCATATTACATAACAGTTAATACTATAATAATCTAATTAGAAACCATTGCAGCTGAATTTGTACATATTAATCAGAATTGTGCTAAAATTTTTTGACGTGGATTCAGAAATGCAATTAGACTATACTAAGTATTACTACTATAAATAATAAATAATCATCTTTTGACGATTATTTTGATGATTTAACGAAAATTTTCGTGAATTTTTTATCTTTTAAATTAAGATATATACAAAACTCTTCATCAGACTATTTATTTTTTTTAAATTTAACGTTATGTACGAGATTAAATTTATAATAGTAGAATTTTTTTAGTTTTTAATCTATTGAAGGTGGAGCAACATTATCGAAAATGTATGCGTTCATTCAACATTTGCTATTCACAACATGTTAAAATCTCAATTTTTAATGATTAATTACATAAAAATCCTTCGTCAGATTTCTTTTTTATACGTATGAGTTAGCAATTAATAACATATCAAAAATGCAGATTTTTATCTATACATTGCCGATTTTACCTATACATGTGTCCGATCAACCTTAACCAAAATACCAAATACTAAGTATTACCGGCTTAATTATAATTGGTAATTCAAAGTAATAAAATTAATTTCAATCACTATCCTTCGAAACGGATTTCATCTCTCTATTTAATTAAGGCTCATACTAACATAGTGTAGACCAGTGATTCTCAACCACTGTGCCGCGGCACTTTCGTGTGCCGTCAAATTCTTAAAGTGTGCCGCCAAACTTTAGAAATGTATATAGTGAAGTTTTAACCAACATAAAAACGAAAAAAAGATCGAGACTGTTAAATGTAGAAGACGATATGAGAGTAGCATTGTCATTTTTACGACCAAATATAAATGAAATTATCAAAAAACATCAAGCTCAAATTTCTCATTAAAAGTATTCTTATTATTAACTTGTAATTAATCCCTTAATAAACGTACTGTTGTTTTTGTAGTACATATTACTTTATTTTTTACATTCAAAATTATTATCATAAGCTATTTTACACAGTGTATTATAGGTAAGTAAACCACTTTTAAACTTATCTTTTCCTCTGTGTGGCGTCAAATTTTGAAATCGTTAAAAGTGTGCCGCGACAAAAAAAGGTAGAGAATAACTGGCGTAGATATTTTTATTCAGTTTGGAGCAATAATTTCCGAAAACCAAGATGGACAAAACATTGTGAAAATCGGATGAAACGAATTGGATGAAAATTGATACACTGCATAAGTATGAATTCTAGGTTTTACGGTATTTATAATTATATACAAGGATATATTAAGTTTAGTCCCGACTTTGTAACGGTTGAAAACATTATCCACAAAAAAAAAAGTTTTTGGTATAGGTTTCATAAAATGACCTAATTAGTCCATTTCCCCATGCCCATCCGTCCGTGGACATGATAAGTCAAATAAAAGATAACCATCTGAAATTTTGTGTGTGTGTATTCTAATGCTAGAAAGTAACCAGAAGTTCGTGAATGGGCAAAATCACTAGTGCTTTAAAAAAAGACAAAAACTGCTCCTTATAAAAAAATACCTATTGTTTGAAAATTTTTATTTTCATAAACCAAGTATATACCATGTTTTTTTAGCAATTTACTCATTAAGTAGTTATTTTCACTTGAATGTGTGCTCGCATTAGTCTAAAGATATAAAAAATGTAGAATACAGTTTTACATCGGGATGATTAAAGTCATATTTCCGGTGACGTAATTTCAATCAACAGTTTGTTTTTGCATCCTTAAGGACGTTAATTTAGCAGATATAGTACATTCATAAAGTTCTACAAAATACAATAAGTGTATTCATAAAACTTTAGAAAATCAACTCCAAAGTTTATCATTTTTTGTCGTAAATTAATATTAAAATTCATTATTTTAATCAACAGTAGAGTCAAATTAGCCATTTCAGGCAGGTTTCTTGGAACCGCAATTGTTTTTTAAATCTATTCATCTTGACTTCTTGAATATGACCTTAAATTTTGGAACAGGGTCAAAATTGAATTTGTTTATAACAAAAACGCGTGTTTTCTTAATATCTTTTTTAAAACTAAAAATTTTAAAAATGACATAGAATACTATTTAATCTATATAAAATATATAAAAAAAAGAAAACAAAAGAGCCCATAAACATTAAAATCAGTTTATTAAAATTCGAGGAAAAAATTCCAAAAACGTTCGAAAAACGCAAAAATTTTAAATTAAAATAAAAAAATTATTTCATTTTTGTTTTAACAATGGCAAAGTATGCCTTTTATATATTAAAAATAATGTGCCCAATTATAGCCCTTAAAAAAAATTAGGTCCCCGACAATTAATAAAATACCACGTCATCTATTTTTATAAACCAAAAGGGTGCGTTTTATCCGAGACGAATAAATCTTTTTTTAAATGAAAGGTCTTCAGAATATCTATAAAATGAAGAAGAAAATTATTTTTTTAACTGTATTTTTACCTATTATTTTTCATTTTGTTTATAACGCGCTATAAAGCAATTTAAAAAAAAACTGTTAAGAAATTATTTAAATAAACTATATTTTCTTTGAACTTATAGATTTTTTATAGATTTTTAATTAAAAAACAAATATATAACGATACGTTAACTTTTAAGAGAGTTATCATATGTTTTACCTTTTGCTAATTTACTTATAAACAAATTTATATTTTTAGGTTTTATAAGACTTAATCGAAAGCTTAAACACTTACCTAGGTAAGTTTTTAAGCTTTCGTTTAAGCATTAGAAAACCTAAAAAATATTAATGATTAAAAGTTCAATATCCAGTTTTACGCATGGGCGTCCTTACGTGGTAACATTCTTAGTTATTAGATGAAAGGTGGTAATTTGAGAAAGGTATATAATACTAGTCCCCTCAATGTATATGTTAACACAGCACATAATTTAACGAGAGGTAAATTTTAACTACTATTGTAGGAGTTAGGAGTATAAGTAATAGTAGCGGAAGGGAGATCTAACCTTCTAGGCTCTTTTTACCTACCTTTAAAGAAAATAAATTTGTAAACTAGCAATTTGGAAGATTGTGATTGGCAAACTGTGACCGTTGGGAATCAACAGCCCGGTAGCTTGGGCTGGTTCCTGTGTAGGAGTCTCTTTCAACTTGTAAAACTCTCTAGTTCAATAATTGCTGTAGCGTCACAAACGTGTTTTCTCAATTTTAAAAAGTTTTTAAAGTAGATTTTTTGCATGTTAGAAGATCAAATTTATTTTAGTTATTATATTAAACAAACAATATTAACATCTATATTCGGGGCCTATATTAATACTTTTACCTCTAATTAAAAACATCGTAACGTTTTCCGCTCTGAAAAAATGCATGTCCTCAGGCACACATCTACATTAAATAGACCAATGACAAAAAGCGTATTTTTTGAAGACTTAAAGACAAAACGTAAAACTTCAATCAAATCTCAACACCGATGTTATATATTATATTATCAAATGATAATTAATGAGAACTCTAGGTTTTTAAAATAAAATTTCAAATTCCCCCTTTACCTTGATCAGTTTTTTTGTATTATAAATACGTATTTCGACTACAAAGTAGTCATCATCAGTACAAATTAGCTAGTCGTAATTTACTCTTTGACAGTTAGAAATAGATAGAATGTCGAGATCAATAGACAAAAATAAAAATAAATAGGAAATTAACTAAAATAAATTAAAGTTAAAATATAATAAATTTTACATTTTAAAATATAATAAATTTTATTGCAATTACTCTTGTTAAAATTCCTTTCATTTAGATTTATTCCTGTTACCTTACTCTTATTATCCAACGAGTAACATATCCTGAGACTGGCCTGCTTGTGCATCACTGGATCCATGACCAGTACACCTACAGCTGCCATGGAAGTCATACTGGGGCTGCCTCCGCTAAGCATTCTAGTAACAGCTAAAGCGGGATCCAGCGCCTATAGATTGTCTTGCAATAACAACTGGATTATTAAAAATCAGGTTGGACATGCAACTATAGTGGGAACATCAATTATCTCAGACCCCGTCTTTGAAATGGGCACCGATATACTTCCCAAGACATATCCTTCTCAAAACCTTTCACTGTAGTATGTGATAGGGTTATGTGGTCGGAAGGAGAACCACCCTACCTCAGTAAAGGAATCTCTGGTATACAGACGGATCCAAAACTGAAGAAGGGACCGGGGCGGGAATCTACGGTGAGAGACCAAAAGCAACAATAAGCCTCAACTTGGGGAAATATGCCACGGTCTTCCAAGCAGAAGTCTACGCCATACTGGCTTGCGTCCGTGAGAACCTACGTAGAGGCTGCATAAACCAGAACGTATGTATTCTGTCGGACAGGCAAGCTACTTTAAAAGCCTTGTCTGGAACTGAGGTCACCTCAAGGGTAGTCAAGAATTCCCTGGAGGAACTTCTGAAACTGGCAAAATGGAACAATGTTAAATTGATCTGGGTGCCGGGTCACAGTGGTTTCGAAGGAAACGAAAAAGCGGATACCTTAGCAAAGAAGGGAGTCGGAATTCCATTCATGGGTCCAGAGCCTATTTTAGGAATTCCAAAGACTGCATGTAAACAGCTTATCAACGAGTGGTCAAATGCTAAACACCATGATCACAGGGAAAAAGTACCGCGGCACGAGCTAGGGAAGGTACTGCTTCAGAGTGCAACAAAGAGGTTATCTCCCAATGCACTGAGGCTGAACAGGATGCAACTGCGGAGGGTTACCGAGTTCCTTACCGGGAATTATCCCATTATCCCGGGAAGCATCCGCATGCAATGGGACTCCATAACGGCTCCATTATGTGCAGATTGTGTGGCGAGGAGGAAGAAACATCCAGCCACATAATCTTTGACTGCGAACCTCTGGATTACAGCAGATACAGGATATTCGGTGCATCTCACCCCGAATATATGAACCTTCGGGAGGACCTGATAAGCAAGCTCCAGGCTATTGCCAACATATGGGCGAAGCGAGTCACGTCAGACTGAGGTAAAAGGGGGAGCACAATGGACCATAGGGTCCAATCAACATATTCTGAGACAATATAAGAGTAATTTTAATAAGAGTAAGGTATCAGGAATAAATGTGAATGAAAAAAATTTTGACAAGAATAATTTCAATAAAATTTATTATATTTTAAAATGTAAAATTTATTATATTATATTTTAATTTAAATTTATTTTAGTTAATTTTCTATTTATTTTTACTTTTATCTATTGATCTCGACTTTCTATCTATTTCTAATTGTCAAAGAGTAAATTACGACTAGCTAATTTATACTGATGAAGACTACTTTGTAGTCGAAATACGTATTTATAATACAAAAAAACTTATCAAGATAAAGGAGGACTTTGAAACCGATGTTATACATTAAACATACTAGGTTGTTGTTGGTACAAGGTGATCAAAAGTATCCTACACGATAAGGCCTCCATACACGATCAAACCATTTGCGCAACAACTATTTGTGCAACATCATGTTTGCGAAACAAAAGTCCCTATACACAATCAAAAATTTGCACAACAGCGTGTTTGTACAAAATTAATTGTTTGTTCAAATAAGTTATGCATACTTAATTTCCATTTACTCGGTCCATAAACTGTCATTCTCTTTTCATTTTGTGGTTTTTAGTCAATCACTGCCATACACGTTCAAATCGTTTGTCAAGCGCGGAAATGTTGCGTAATAAAATTCTATCCTGACCGGTTACTTTTTCAACTGTTGGTCGTGTATGAGGAAGTCTTCGATTTGCTTCAAACCGTTGTGCGATTCAATTAATGTTATATAGAACATCAAATTATTTGTGCAACAACGGTTGCGCAAATTGCTTGATCGAGTATGAAGGCTTTTAGAAACATGAAATTTGGAACATATTCTTGAGAACACGTTCCTCAGGCAACGTGCAATAAAAACATGTTTAGTGCATAGTCCTTGACGGGTATAAATATTATGTTACTCAGTTATAACTTATTCTCGCGGGCGAAGCCGCAACGGATAATGCTAGTAAATTACATATTCAAATCATAAATTGATAAACATGTTAATATTGAAGCTTTTGGCTACTGATGATGGTCAGTAAATATATTTAATAATAATAATAATAAATGGCCACATAGTTGATTTAAAATTTGCATAAACTATATATCCATATATCCATATACACCTAAAACTTATAACTTAAGGTTGACCGAGCAATACAGTACATTTCATAATAAACAGAAACACTCTTTTTAACAGCAATTAAAAATTTTAATCTGTAAAATATTTATTTAAATTTAGATAGCATCTACTAATCGGATTTATGTAATTATTTTAATTACTAAAAATACTAAATAATCGCCTTTTGACGATTATTTTGACGGTTTAACGAACATTTTCGTGAATTTTTTATAAAGATATATACAAAACTCTTCGTCAAACTATTTTTTTAAAAATTTAACGTAATGTACGAGATTAAATTTATAATAGTAGAATTTTTCTACGTTTTAATCTATAGTAGGTGGAGCAACATTATCGAAAATGTATGCGTTCATTCAACATTTGCTATTCACAACATGTTAAAATCCCAATTTTTAATGATTAATTACATGAAAACCCTTCGTCAGATTTTTTTTATACGTATGAGTTAGCAATTAATAACATATCAAAAATTCAGATTTTTATCTATACATTGCCGATTTTACCTATACATGAGTCCGATCAACCTTAACCAAAATACCAAATATCCATATACACCTAAAACTTATAACTTAACCAAAGTAAACAAATAATAAATATATTCAAAGTTGACCACTAGAATATTTCTCAAACGGTAATCTTTAATGCTCGCATCCCATGCATAATGATAACACTATCGAATAAAGCTTGATTCAGATTTACATAAAATATATTATTATAAAATGTTAGGAATGTATACCTTTTAAGAATATTGGTCTGTAAAATATGATGATTATAAATGCACTGAAACTAGGTAAATTATTAAGTTACCAATAACTACATCATTGTCCAGAATCTCACCGTTGAATTTTAACCGCCTGAAACAATTGTTTGTATACCCTGAAATAACTGTTTATAATTAATTATACATTAATAATAAATTCAACTAACCACATTTGCATTTTTGGGTGTCGCCACACTACTCCACCAATCACAGAGTGCATAGTGTAAGCAAGGTGGGACCACAGTATTGGAGTAGGGCGGCCATGCTAGAGTAGCGACAATCAGAGTTCTCAATAAGTGTAGCGACACACAAAAAGGTTGAATTTATTAATAATTAATTAAAAATATCTCAAAAACTAAGCGTCAAATTGTAAAACTTTATTAAACTTTTTTATTTGTTTTTTTTCAGCTTTACACCGTGGTATAGATTTCTTGAATGAATTTCAGAAAACCTGTATATATATGGGGGAATATATACACTATGTTTAGTTTACATCTTCGTATAGTAGAATGTAGATCTTCCACGAGATAAGCAATGTGATCTTATACAATAAGCAATGTCTATGAGAAGGAGGTCTTATAGGTTTGATAAACAAGCATATTTTTCATAACTGTTCGAGTGGTCACCAACCTATAAGACCTATAAGACCTCCTTCTCATGCACATTGCTTAATGTATACATATGTACTCTCTCATACTCGTTATGAATATTATTAACTATTTTGAAAAATATGCTTGTATATCAAACCTATAAGACCACCTTCTCATACACATTGCTCAATGTATACATATGTACTCTCTCATATTCGTGGGAGATCTGTTATACGAAGATGTAAACTAAACAGACGGTATATGAGATACTGCATGCGCTTCACCTTCGAAATAAAAACTAGAGGTCCTACGACAAACCTAAAAAAAACATGTGAATTATTTCCTAATATTTGCTAACAGACGTGCCATAACAATATAATAAAACAATATAATAACAATATAATAAAACGACGCCGGGTAAGCTGAGAAATAACTTCTATTTCCCCAGCGCCAACACCAAATATCATTATGAAATAGGTGTATATACTAAGTACTTGCTTTCCAGCATCAACATTTGCACCAAGCTTCGTTAACCGTGACATAACTATTTTACTGGTATATATTATTTTCTAAGTTCTACCAATCAACCCAATTCGTATAACTGTGATTTTTGTTTGACTATTCTCTACTGCTAAACAGCAATTGTGCAACTATTCTTTTTTTTTAAAATACGTTACGCAGGAGCTGCTTCAACTTAGCGAATTTCCTTAGAATACATAAATCACACTCTAGCGGTCACAATTTTAGTCTGATCAAAATGGAATATCGTATATGATTTTAGTATTTGCAAGTCCACTTTTATTAATAAATGGCATACATCGAGGGGAATGGGGGGGGTGGTAAAGAAAGAATAAAACAAAATATAAAATATCTCTCTTAATATTAGAACTATCGAAAAATGCGTAAGAAATAAAGTTGTAGAAAATCAAATTTGCTACAATTCATCACCTTATCATTTTTGCTCAAACTCTAATGTGTACAGAGATATTAAGGAATTTAATTTTCAATCTTAAACCGTCAATATTTCTGTAAATATTAGTGTAACAGAAAAAATGATAAGGTACAAAATTAAAACTTAGTACCTTTAACTTTACAGTAAAACTTAGTACTTTTAACTTTACTTCCTATAAATTTTTCGATTTTTCAAATATTAAGGGCGATATGTCAAATTTGTGCTTCTCCCTCCCTTTAAACCCCCCTTTCCCCTTGTCCGATTTTACCCATTAACGAACTTGATCTTTTGAATACCAAAAGAGCCTCAAATGCCATATGTCATACCGATAAAATGAAAACTGATCGCTAGAGTGATTACAGACATATATATATATATATATATATATATATATATATATATATATATATATATATATATATACATATATATATATATATATATATATATATACATATATATATATATATATATATATATATGTAACTTTACTCCTTATATATTTTTCGATTATTCTAATATTAAGAGAGATATTAAATATTTTGTGTTTGTTTGGCACAAATACATGAAATATATTTTATTGTAAAAAATTTTAATTGTCGTTTCCATAGTAACTATAAACTATAATCGTTATACATCGTTCTATTTTGGCTATTAATAAATTTAATTTTTAGCGCATTTCCTTCAAAGGAAATGCAGCTATTGTTGCAAATACTAAAGTCATATCAGATATTATATTTCATTTTGATCACACTAAAACTATTATGACTGCTAGAGTGATTTATGTATTCTAAGGAAATTTGCTAAGTTGACGCAGCTCCTGCGTAACGAATTTTTTTTAATGTTCTCAACTTTAATAAATTAAAATTGTTTTATCTTTAATGTATAATGTTTTGTTTATCAGTAAGGTGAACCCGGGGCAGAACTGGGTACGAAGTTGAAAATGGTTTAAAAGTACAAAAGGGTTTATTAAGAGAGCTGCAAATTTTTTTTATGATCACATTATAATGTTATAATCACATAAATATAATAATATTGGTATTGAAAATAATATTGAAAATAAGAAAATAAAATATCAATATTTTTTTATTAAAAAATAGAAATATATGTTATTTGCCCCGGGCACAGGAGCAGAATGAGTTGGTAAGGATATGTTATTATAAACACACATAAAACTAGTAGAAATGCAGAAAAACTAAGGTTATGCATAAAATTCGTACACTAGGACAGTCTTCCCTATCTATTCCCGCAAGTGAAAAATGAAATGAAGAAACTCTGTTAACAGTTTTTATCCACGAGCAGCCAGGATAGTATAATTAACCTCTTCACTTGAAGGCCTATTAAATCTGATGTCAGTTGTCAGTTAAATCTGCTGAAAGACATTGTAAAACATTGCGGCAGAATGGGGTACCCACTCGTTCCGCCCCAGAGATACAATTTGGGATAAAGGGATAAGATCACTCGAACAAGATACGTAAACAAGCATTTAAGGTTGTTGTGAAAATGGTGAGGGAAAGTAGGGGTGGTGAGTTTGTCCTATACTAAATGCATTGATATCATCCATTGCAAACTCTAAATAATTAAAAAATTTTCCAATTAAATCGTTTCAAATAATTTAATTTTTGTAAAAAACATTTTTTCAAAGAGTTTTAATAATTAAAAATATGTTTTTATGTATTTCAAAAAAGTTGCATGGTGATAAAATTAAATAAAACTAAATAAAACTAGATAAAAATAAATTTAACTAAAAATAAAACTAGATAAAAATAAACAAAACGAAAAATAAAAATAAAACTAGATATAGAACATTTTTCGATCTACAAATTTAATTATCTCAGAAACAAAAAACAAGATTAATTTGAAATTTGGTCCAGGTTCTTATAAGACTTTGATAAATATTATGACAAGTTTTCATAACACTGGCATATCTGGTTGTCGAGATATATATTTTTGCATTCATGTTTTTACCGACGAGTTTATTTAACTTATGTAAAAATATCTTAAAAATCGTAACTTTATAACTTTAACATTTTTTTCCTCAAACACTAAAAACAGGATGAACTTCAAATTTTGACAGGATATTGTTTATTATTGTTACAAACAATTGTTGAAATAATAAGCTGTAAAATTTTGAAGAACCTGCCATTAAATTGAGTTTTCTTCACAACAACCTTAACTACACCAAACTAAAGAAAATTAAACGTATTTCAAACAGTTGTTAGTTCCCAAGAAAATCGGTTTTCTTCAGATTCTTCTGTAATTTTGAATATATGTAGTTAAAAGTATCTTCCACACGTAGAATATTTTTTAATGGTCCTTACGGTACTAAATTTGTAAATATTGAGAGTTAAAATTTGTAAGTTGATCATATAAAACATACCCCGATTGATGTTGTCACACACGATTTATTAAATATCAATAGTAATTTTCTTTAGATGCTTTTCAAAAACTGAGCATAAGTAATTAAAGATATAACAAATATATTTCTAGAAAAATAACATAAGCGGTATTAGTTATCTTATAAATATTGTTTAAATGCTTAAATTTAAAAAAAGTTCCATTATGTAAACTACAATAGATCAAACAGTGTTATATTTTGCCGCTGCTTGCATACGTAGAAATTCAAAAATACGTTCATTACGTCGTTTCTCCGATCCGGCAACATGTCATTCTAACTTAGATTATTTTTATACTGTTGACATGCTGTAAAATTTTTGAAGGTTATTTTTTTATATTGGATAGTGCAAATATAATAAAAATGAGTTCCCGTTTGAAGAATGGTAGATTCGTAAAAAAAAAATAGTGATAATATAAAATTTCAAATTCGCCCCCTTTGCCTCGATCAGTTTTTTTGTATTATAAATACGTATTTCGACTACAATGTAGTCATCATCAGTATAAATTAGCAAGTCATAATTTACTCTTTGGCAATTAGAAATAGATAGAAATTCGAGATCAATAGATAAAAATAAAAATAAATAGAAAATTAACTAAATTAAAATATACTAGATTTAAAATATAATAAATTTTAAATTATATTGAAATTACTCTTGTTGAAATTTCATTCATTCACAATTATTCCTGTTAACTTTACTCTTATTAAAATTACTCTTATATTGTCTCAGGAAATTGTCACGAAATTGTACAGCTAACCTATCGGAGAAACGACGCACTGAACGTATGTTTGAATTTCTGCGCATGCAAGCAGCGGCAAAATGTAACATTGTACTTCAATATATATATGTGTACTATATTTCATTTGATCTATTGTAGTTTACATAATGGAATTTTTTTTAAGTTGAACACGACTGCTCTATGGGAACGTCCTTAAACAAGTATGTATACCTAATCTTGGTTACAAGATCATAATACAATACAGGAGCAAAAAATCACAAAACTAAAGCTTCACGCACCAACGACCAAGAAAAACTTGCATGAATGTCGTAGTTGAACAGACACAGGTTGGTCTAATTCTACGTATTGCCGTTCGCTATTAGCACCCCCTAGACATCGAAAATCGTCAAAATTCATTCCACCCTGGTACCCCGTTGTGCCCTGGGTTCCTCTATAAATTTTTTTAAATATTTCTAAATGGAATAGTCAGTTTTTAAATAATTCATTTTTCCCGACGCATCAATTTTGTATTAAAACCATTTTTAGCGCGAAGTCCGCCCCACTGTAACTACGCCTTGCATACATCCAATAAGTAGTAAGAAACTTATAGAAACATACAACGAAACTTTAATGTTATCAAGGAAGATTTACTATACCATCGACTCTCCAACTATTAGCATAACAAAAAGAAATAATTCTTCTCATCCCTAAATGGGGTTAAAAACATCCCTTAATAGAATTAAATAAATGTTTATATAAAAAATAATAATTTTGAACAAATTAACCAATTTCAACAAACGAAAACAAATAAAAACTGAATTGACAGATAGACGTGCGTGAATAATAATATACAGTTCTTATATGCATACTCCTATACCATAATAACAAACGACATATACGTGAACGATAATAATATTAATAATTATCAAATATTCAATTAAATTCTTATTATTAGCTCAATCAAATAAGATGAAATAAGTTTCTATTAAAAAAACATTTTTAAAAACAAGCTTTTTATAGTAAAAGGTAAAACTAATGTTCTAAACTTTACTTCCTATGTGTTTTTCGATTTTTTCAATATTAAGAGACATACCAAATTTTGTATTTCCCCCTCTCTCCAAACCCTCCTTTCCCCTTGACAATTCTTGTCGTGTTTACCATAAAAATATTTTGCCATCGGAACTGAACCAACATGTAAAAATTCAACTCCGTAGGATAAGAGGAAGTGGTTATAATTCAGTTTGCAAGATTTGACCCGAACATGCATGCATACATACATACATTGCAAGTTGAATAAAAGCTTGTAAAAAGGTTCAACCTCATTATGAAGATAAGCAAACGGAGCTTTTTCTTAACCCTTTGTTTTGGCATTCTCAAGACTTCTTGTTTACGTGACTTAATATCGTGATTAAAGGTCAAAGATGACGAAAGTGGTTTTTGAAGATATCTGGTTTCCTATGCCTCATATCTCAAAAAGTTAAGTATAAAACTTCTAGCTTATAAAATTCTCTACACATTTGATCTCTTGTATGATCAACGGATCCTCTAGCCTCTGTATACAGGTTATCCTAAAAGTTCTTTACAGCGCTTTACCACTATGGCTTAAAACAAGACGATTGAGCAAAATTTGCCTCAGTAAAAGTTGCACCACTTGAGCACTGTACGCTCTTAAAGCTGCAGTTTTTAAATCGTGTTTTTAGAAAAAAATTAAACGGATGGCACGATCTTGATTAAATTGTGGTATGATGATATTGTTTTATCATACAAAACAACCAACATAAATTTTGGTATATCAATTCGTGGGCGTAGAACGTGGGAATTTTGATAATTCAACCACCCTAAATATCTACATTCATAGAAGCAAAGGAATTTAGGTAAGAAATTTAGATGAAATATGTTGTCTACTACAAGAAGGTAGTCTTTATAAAAGTCGATTACTCTTACAGTTTACTCAAAATTTGAAATTTTAATTCCATGATTAAAGAAGCAGACTGCGAAATAATGATAAATGAGAGAAAGTCCAAGGCAAATTTTCCTAACGACTCCAGAAAAACTACCAGAAGCTCAAATTTCCAAACCGTTTCAAAGTTATAGCCGTTTTCTACGGATAGATCTCTAAAATAGTTTAAATTTCTATAGAAAAGCCAGCATTAGCAGAATTTTGAAAACCTCCACCATTGATTATTAGTCATTAAAGAACATAAATCTTATAGAAATAGGATCCCCGTCAAATTGGCTAAAAATTTAATATGATATTCTATAAGTCATTCTGATAAAAGTATTCATGGGTACAATTCTCAGAAACGCATAGCTATTGAGTATTGAGCTGTATTTATATACAGCTTCATTGAATTCATTAAAACAAGACAGAATGTTTGATTAACCAAAGACTATCTATGTTCATCTCATATAGCCATATTCTGAATGAATGTACAAGCCTTACATAGCGTAATATCAACAATTTGTACATTGTTCATTGTTCTGCTTGTAAAATCATTCGGAATATGGCTATATGAGAGGAACATTCATAGCTTTGGTTAAACAAACATTCTGTCTTTTTTTGATGAATTTGATGAAGTTGTATATAAATACAGCGCAATACTCGAAAGCAATGAGCTTTTAGGCATGAGGAATTTTTATCAGAATGACTTATAGAATATCATATGAAATTTTTAGCTAATTTGACCAATTTCCATTAGATTTGTGCGGGGTTCTTTAAAATATAAAAAATCGACGTTTTGAACCGTCAAAATTTGGAAAAAAATAATTATTTGACATTAACTTGCTATGCACTCTCTATAAGAATTTTGATGCCCGCATCTCTCACTTCTCCGCGATATCTCGAGATTGGTTGATGAGACAAAAAAATACAAAAGATTAAATTTGTAGAAAATTTCATGAGCAACAAGTTTCAGATTGTCTTTTATTGACATGTGAGGCATGGGAATCGAGATATTTGCAGAATAGTTATATCGGGATATCTAGACTTTGGGGCACGAGATTAAATGAAACTTGCCAGTATATTGTAGCATAGCAAATTAAATTTTAGCAAAAAATCAGCTTGCTTAGTTTCATTCAAAAGTTGAATCCTTATTTGATTGGGGTATATTGAACTGTTATTACGTTGAAAACATACACACATACACACACACTTAAATATAGGTAACTATAGCCTGTTTTTTTCTTCATAAATGACGAACAATATCCATTGTACATGACAAAGACATTATAGATACTCATAATATAGGATGTTTCTAAAATACTTATTTAGTAATAAATAAGTTTGAAAAACTAAAACCCGATTACGAAAAAAGCACGAAACAAGTTTGAAGAACCTTGTCAATATTTCTCGTAATCGAAGGCCGGGAATTGTTACAATCTTGCTTTGAATATCGCATTTAGGCCATCGACTACATGAAATATTTACAAGGTTCGTCAAACTTATATCGTGCTTTTTGCGTAGTCAGGTTTTAGTTTTTTAGACTTATTTATTTAAAACTTTATATCATTATATTGAGAATCTGTTAATTAAAACTATTCATTTGATACCAAACACGATACATTTGTGAAATTTTTCTTTGTTGCAAGCGTATTATGCAAATCGTTATCCGCCATTTTGATTTAAATATGATTTAAAATCCACGTGTCACATAGCATATGACACGGGGAACACTAAAACGACAAAAAACTTGTCTCCTACAAAATGGATGGGGTGACAGGCAGGTCCCCAGCCCCCAATTAACAGATAAAAATCAGCTTGTTACTAATAACAAGCCTGCCTGTCACACCATCCATTTTGTAGGACACAAGTTTTTTTGAGGTCTTTATTACTTTATCTCTCAATTTAATTAACAAATTAACTGTAACTGATAAAATTTTTGCTATCGTTAAACAAACAAGTTACTCTCTAACGCGCTTCGTAAGTCACTATTATCGAGAATTTTCGCGAGAGAAAAGTTGGGCGTCTCGTCCAAAGGAAGCTACTGTCAACTTAGCAGGCGCTGCGTCAACTTAGCGAATTTCCTTAGAATACATAAATCGCTGTCCAGCGGTCATAATTTTAGTGTGATCAAAATGAAATATAATATCTAATATGACTTTAAACGACAATCAAAATTTTTTACAATAAAATATATTTCATATATTCGTGTCAAACAAACACAAAATATTAAATATCTCTCTTAATATTAGAATAATCGAAAAATGTACAAAGAGTAAAGTTGTAAAAAATCAAGTTTGCTACAATTCATTACTTGATCATTTTTCTCAAACTCTAATGTGAACAGAGATATTTAGAATTTTAACTTTCAATCTTTAATTGTAAATATTTCTGTAAATATTAGTGTAACAGAAAAATGATAAGAAACAAAATTAAAATAAAACTAGCACCTACAACTTAACTCCTGATAAATTTTTCTATTTTTCAAATATTAAGGGAGATAGTCAAATTTTGTGTTTTCCCCTCCCTCTTAACCCCCTTTTACCTCGTCCGATTTTACCCATTAACGATCTTGACCTTTAAAGTACCAAAAGCGACCCAAATACCCAATTGCATTCCAATCGGAATAAAACTATGACCGCTAGAGAGTCCACAGACATTTAAAAAAGTACATATGTTGTATATTACAAATTTTAGCGATAGTGATTTTTAACATCTAATAGGTAGGATCGATGGACATTTAAAGAAATTTTTACGAAATTCCAACATTGGTGCAAAAACAATAGCTGCATTTCCTTTGGAGGAAATTCGCTAAAAACCGTGCTCTACTGGGGACTATATACTATATATAATAATCATATGGTATTGCTGTAGAAGTTAGCAACCAAGATTCACAGTCGATTCTTATATTTTATATCTGATATTTTATTAAGAATACGTTACCCAAGAATATCTAATTGTTACTTCTACAGAAATACATTTATAATGACACAGGCACCAAATTAGCAACAAGCAACATATCTCTGAATCCAATTCCCAGAGATAGTTACGATTAGCTAATTCATACTGATGATGACTACATTGTAGTCGAAATACGTATTTATAAAATACAAACAAATGTTCTAGGAATAGGGACAAAATTTAAAATATAATTTCAAAAAACCTAGAGTTCTCTTTGATTATTTTAATAATCTTTAGAAATACATTTGACTGAATTTCTGAAATACAATTACTTAACGTTAAATAATAGATAAAATCACTATTTTTGGGTAGTTTTAAATATTTTTTCGTATCTATGAATAATTAGTATGGAATCTAATAAGTTTAATGTCATTAAATCAACACATTCCTGTACAATTTGCGAGAACATGTTCTCACTTAACCAAAATAAAACTGGTCTCGCGCGCAAACTTTGCACTTAAAATTGAAAGTAAATGTACGGTACTGATGATTCATCCAGGCAAACCAATTTTTAGAAGATTGTTCATAGATTTCCGTTGTATTATATTATATAGATAAGTAACCGCAGTACCATTCACTAAGTTGTTTTCACTTGTGTCACCGCACGGCACTTCAGTTAGTTCTCTATGATATTTAAAATATTCAATTCAAAAAAAAAACATTTATATGTTAGTTTTATTGCTTTTTGCACACGTATTGCTATCAATTTAGTTGTTTTGGCATGTTCTTAAAATAATAAAACTCAGCAATAATTGAAAAAGAACAACTGGATAAATTATAGATAGATATATCCTTGGTTCTACGGTCAACTTAGAACCTTGACCTTACTTAAAAAGGTCTTCCAGGCCTTTCTGTCCTGGGCTTTGGCTTTCCAGTTTCCATATTCAATTCGGCGTAGATCGAGTATAACATCGTCCAACCATCGTAGTCTTGGTCGTCCTACTTGTCTTGAGCTGAGCCTTCTGGGTTGTTGTTGTAGATCTCTTTCATTTGGCATTCTTTCCAGGTGTCCCAACCAGCGTTGTCTCCTTTTCCTAATTTCAGTGACAATGTCCAGGTCCTTGAACAGGTCCTGCAGTTCGAGGTTTTTTCTTATTCTCCATACTCCATTGTCACACATCGTAAGATTTTTCTTTCCCATACTCTAAATTCTTCCTATTTCTATCCGTCAGACACCAACATTCAGAGCCATTACTACAGACAGGTCTTATTATAGTTATATACATTTTCTATTTGGTTGTTTTTGAGACAGTAGACAACTTGAACATATTTATAAGGGAGTAAAGTGATTCTAGATTTTATTTCGAAGGAATTCTAACTGTTTTTATCAACAAAAACTCCATGGAATTTAATCTGATCCACTCGCTGAAAGTAAATTATAAAAAAGATTAATTATTTAAAATTTTGTTTACAGTCTTATTTCTAATTTGATGTTTCTTAAATCTACATTAACCCAAGTATTTTATCTTGTCATTAGCATGCGTTAAATCTAATCCCCTTAAATATTATTAAAACATAAAACATATATTTCGAACCAAAACCATAATAGCTGAGTAAATAATACAGTGCAATCACCACAATTAGAAACACGAGAAGGTCTAAACTCAATTTTTTAATTTATATGGAATAAATAATTCACACAAAAAATAAATTCGAATATCTCATAACCACAAAAATATAAAATATATTTATTGATCACTAATCTGTAACTTTACATAGGTAGGATAGTGGCCCTGCATCAAATTTGTTTACCCAGTATATGTAAATATACAAGGTATATTAAGTTCAGTCCCGACTTTGTAACGCTTGAAAATATTAATCCTTGACAAAAATGCTTGGAATGGGTATTCATAAAATGACCTAATTCGGCCATTTAGGCATGTCCGTCCGTCTGTGGATACGATAACTCAAGAACGAAAAGAGATAACGAGCTGAAATTTTGTATTAGTATTCTATAGCAAAAAAATGAGGTCAAGTTCGTTAATTGGCAAAATCGGAACGAGTCTTCCCTCGCCAGAGGGGAAAATATACATCTTTTAAACCGTAAGAGATAGAAAAAAATTTATTCACAAAGAATCAACATCTTTTTAAAATAAATAACTTTTGTTTCATAAACTCAATAGTTTTCTCATAATTTGTACTCAAAGAGCAAATGGCATACCTACTATTCATACCAGTCCAAGTAGCCGAGCGGTCTAAGGCGTTATGTCTATGCAGTATGCAGTACTTGGAAACTGGGAGATTATGGGCTCGAATCCCGACATCGGCAGTTTGTCAATTCTAAAAATAAAAAAAAGGGGTGGTTAATTGACTAAACTGTCGGCGTATGGCCAAGAACGAAGTAACCGGTTATGCTTGAGAAGGTTTTCTGCAGTTTCCGTCACGAACTCCAGATGAATATCGGCATAATTCCTATCATAGTCGGCTGCAGCCGCATATCCTACCAATTCTTAGTCTACTCACAAATTCCTTCCACTCCACTCACATCCTCACATCCTAGGCATCACAATGGACCTTATAGTCGAAGTGTAGCCCATCCAGGGCAGCCTTTACAATCTACCTCTACCTCTTTACCTACTATTCATAGTCGAATAAAAGCGAACATATGTAGAGATACAGAGCATCTCATATACCCAGTAAAGGTATTACTAATTCGAACATTGATATACAACTCAGTATATACTGGGTACTCCAACAGTTAACTCAGTTAGTTGTTACATTACTTGTTTAATTTAAATTTAGAAGCAGCCTGTATATATTTTGTATATCGTAAATATTATACTTATTATTTTTATGAATAAAAATGTGTGAGATAACTAAATTTAATAATTAAACGATATACATATATATATATATATATATATATATATATATATATATATATATAGATATATATATAAACGATTTATATATATATATATATATATATATATATATATATATTTATATATATATATATTTATATATATATATATATATATATATAAATATATATATATATGCATATGTATATGTATCTATATAGTATATATATAAAATTAAATAAAGATAGAATGATATATAGTAAAATTTTGAGTATATAACGTTTCTCACCCAACATCATCCCTTAAGAAAACACTTGAGTTAGTTCATTTCATTCATTTATCAGCTGGATTATTTTTACAAGCACCCTCTTTCGTTGTTCGAAAGCCAACACAACAACGCCATAGCCAGCCACTTCATACACACACACACATACACAATGAAATGTTCTTTTTTTTTGTTGAGCTGTATAATATGTTGAATTCATCAGCATTCCACTCAATCCAAATTTATGTATGTATTTGAAACGAGAAACTTACTTGTCTGTCAAATAAACGTGAATCGGTCTTTTTTGTGTGTTTTCATTCTACAGGATGTCTATATGTTTGTCCATGTTGTATCAGGCCCCATTACTCGTATTTATATCTAACTGCGGACTGTTTAGTTATTTCTTAAGATTCTTTTTTTTTTATTAGAAATCAACTTCGAACACCGTTTTTTTCGGAATAGTTGAACTTAACATTCCAAAAGCCAAGAGAAATAAGTGTGCATTTCGAAAAAGTAATCCTGTGCTACTAGACCTGAAAAACTTTCGCCATTTTTCGTATTTTTCCAGAGAATTCATAAGTAATCACCCCGTGGAAGATGTAAATTAATTGAAAATAGGGTTAAAGGTGGAAGAATGCCTCTTTTGTTTATGAATTAGTAGTCCAGAAGCAACATAGTGGATTATATCGTTATTAGTCCGGTGGATGTGAGACAAGCCTGATTTTGTGGTTTGAAGTTTTATTTATACTCGTAATTGATATAAAGAGAAATATTCGATACCTCTTTGGTGCCTAAAGCAACTCATTTTATTCAAGAGGGGTTTTCCATACACTGGAGTTTGTAAGTTTCTAATCAATTTGCCAGAATTTATTTTTATTTTATCTATTTTAGGTGCAGTTTTGAATATTAACGTACGGTACACATCACAATAAACTTACAAGGGGAAATAACAACTAACTGAGTTAATTGCTTAAATACCAAAGTTGTTTACTTGTAAAAAAGGAACATTTCGTGTCTTTAAGTTTTTTTCTACCTCTGACGGTTTTAAAGATGGGTATTTACTCCTCTGGTTGGAGGAGGCACGATCCTTCCCATTATCGTTTTCGTTTTTGAGTTATCGTGTCTACAGACGAACATGCGGAAATGAACTCATCAGGTCATTTTATAAACACCTATACCAAATATTTTTTTCTACGATCATTATTTTCGTTACCGTTACAATGTCAGGAATTAACTTAATATACCCTGGTATATATTACTAGCTGAATTCCCCGACGTTGCCCGTGGAACTCCGAAGATTTGCTCCGGCACTTTTGGTGTCGATAGCGTACTACTGAATTATTCAACTTTATTAATTTTTACCGGCACTTCCACTATCAGAATTAAAATGTTATTTGGCTTCCCAGAACCTCCACCTTTTTACACCTCGGGTTACATTATTAGAGTTTCCCTAGTTTTTTTTAAAATATAATATAGCCTATGTCACCCGGGGATAGTGTAGGTATCCAACGGTGAAAGAATTTTTTAAATCGGTCCAGTAGTTTCGGAGCCTATTCAATGCTAAAAAACAATCAAATCTTTCCTCTTTATAATATTAGTATAGATATATACCGAGTATAAATTCCAAATAATGTTACCCAATTTTTTTTGTTTTCCAGTTATGAAGTCGTTTAACTTTCGTCTGCAAATACTGAAATATTGGACCTTACAGGTTTTTTCTTTCAACGCCATAAATAGAGAATGTTAAAAAATTTGACAAATTTTCGAATAAAAACAGTGCGATAATAAGAAATAAAATGTATCTGAGTAGCTCTGTGTCAACTGAAAAAACACGTTTGAATTCAATATTTGGAAGGCAGGGGATCTACAGGACAAAAAAATTTGGGAAACTGTGATTTAAACTGATCATATACATAACGTATACTACAGCGCATTTTAAACGAACACGAAATTTATACAAACCCTAGCTCACATTTAAAAATAATGACCCTGTATATACAAATATTTTTAACATTTTCAGAGAGAATGAGTTTTAAACGTGGGCAGTTTAAGTACCTTATATTACCGCCCTATTATTTTTGTTTAAATAAATGTAAATGTAGACGATTTTTGAACAAGATGTTTTTAAAAATTTTACTCTAGGGTGGATTAAACATTCAAATGTTCACACTGAAATTTGTAGGTTGTATAGTAAGTAAAATATATGAAACATATTAGTTATTTTTCTACTGGAATAATATTATGAACGGGAACTTCATTAAAAAAGGGTTCTTTAGGGATACTTTAACATTTATACTTTAATTTTTTCAAAAGTTGTGAATTAATTATTTCACCATAAACTAATTTGCATTACAACCAAAATTTATTATTTTGTATTGTATGTTGCTTTTTTTCGTATACATCATTTCTTCTGTAATCTCAATACATTGGGATTTTAGAATTATAATTTTTTTTCTTAGTTTGACCAGAGGAACCTAGTCAAACTAAGGATATCATTCAGAGCTATATCTAAACCACCATACACAATATAATATGATCCGTTAGTTAACCGAATACGAAAAACAATTCTAGACATTTTCGACATTTCATAATTATAAGCATTTTCGAAAACTAAATTTATCCATCTACCACTCAAACTCTACACATTCTACTTCTAGCAAAATTAATGGAACCTTTGTTATACACAATGAGGAATCTACCTGTTCATTTTTCGAACTTTATCGTAGTTTCCTCATTTTCATCAATTTCAGTAGTGCCGAAATGAGCGTACTGGTTTTCTTCATAGATATTGCGCCACTAGGTACATGGTAGGTTTATAAAATATACAATCTTTCGACTTTATCAGCTAAACTACATTTATAGAATTCAGACAGGCTAAAATCAATTTGGCTTGGGTTTGGGTTAATTCTTCCAATCATAAAGTTCAAATAAAATATTTGTTTTCGGACGTATGATTCTAGCCCCTTTGGCAAATTCACACGACAAATCCACTCATTGCGTGAAAGAGTTCTTCAACAGCCTTGTTGACATATAATGATGCAATGATGTTCTTGGATAGTTTCTCTACTGACTGGATGTATGCGAATGCCAGGGATGTAGCCCTCGAGTAAATATTGCGCTAGAGCAAACTGATTACTGAGCAAGTAAACACTAATAGAGACACTAGTGTCGGTTGTCAAAAAGTCGTCGCCAAATCGGAACTCGAATCAAAGAACATCTGGCTCATGTGAAATTTGGGAGAACCGAAAAATCATGTACCTATTGCTGCACACGTTATTGAGAACTACCACAAAATTGACAAATCGAATTTAATACTACTGAAATCGGTACAAAACTCCATAAAATTAAATGCTTACGAAAGTTTCTACATACACAAATTAAGAAAACAGATAATGAATTTAGACAACGGCCCAATTCCAAATTCTGATTTAATAAAATTAAACCATTTTCAAAAATTTAATACCAGAATTTCAAGGTTATTTTCGATCAAAATCCTCACCTTATTGACAATAACAACACCGCATAGTCAGAAAAGGGTATCGCCAATAAATAGGTTGGGCTCGTCACACACTTAATCCCTTAATTGGCCAGTCAACTCAAATAATCCTTCAGGTACTACCTCAGTCAGACCATATAAATTATAAAAGACAAAACTTTTTTTAATATTATTGTGAGACACGCACCTTAATTATTAAGAAAAAAAAGGGGGGTCGGTTAATTGACTAAACTGTCGGCGTATGGACAAGAACGAAGTAAGCGGTTATGCTTGAGAAGGTTTTCTGCAGTTTCCTTCACGAACTCCTTCACGAACGAACACCAATTCCTAGTCTATACACAAAAATTCCTTCCACTCCACTCACATCCTGGACCTTATGGTCGAAGTGTAGCCCGTCCAGGGCAGCCTCTACAATCTATCTATCTATCTCAGACACGCACCAAATTAGCAACGAGCAACATATCTCTGACTCCATTTCTCAGAGATATTTACGATTAGCTAATTCATACTGATGATGACTACCTTGTAGTCGAAATACGTATTTATAAATCATCAATTCTTAAATAGTAGCTCGGTCTATCCACTTTCAGAATTAAGTTAGGAATTATCCTCTCTGACTTTTTTGTCGTATAGCTAGACATTACTAAACCAAAATTTAGTGTTCATCATAGAAGTCATAATGTATGACATGTTGTGAACGAATGATAAGAATGTGAACGACTCCGGCGATGCTTACAAAATACTTGGCCTTGGGCGATTAATTTTTCCATATTATCGCTTCGATGGAAGAAAACTAGATACATGATAAACACCAGGCACAAAACTATATTTAGACATGTTCACAAGCTCGAGATGCAAAGGCATAAATTTCAGCGGGTGAGCCAGATTAAATACCTTAGAGTTGAAGGAGCAGAACCACATCTGGTAACAGATATTTTTACTCACATATAAATATGTTCAAGGCGTCTACTGTCTCAAAAACAACCAAAAAGAAAATATATAAAACTATAATAAGGCCTGTAGTAATGTATGGCTCTCAAAGTTGGTGTCAGATGGCTAGGGATAAGAAAAGCCTCGAAGTATGGGAAAGAAGAATCTTAAGAAAGTCTATGGACCCATAAGTGACCATGTAGTATGGGAAATGTGGAGAACAAACCTGGAATTGCAGGATCGGTTCGTGGACCTGGACATTGTCAATGAAATTAGGAAAAGGAGACTGCGCTAGTTGGGACACCTGGAAATAATGCCAAATTCAAGAGATGCAAAGAAGATCTACAACCACAGCCCAGATGGCTCAAGATAAGTAGGACGACCAAGACGACGATAGTTGGACGATATTATACTGGATCTACACCAAATTTGATCCGGGAAGTGGAAAGCCAAAGCCCAGGACATAAATACCTGGAAGACCCTTTTAAATGAGGCCAAGGTTCTTCATGGACCACAGAACCAAGGATCGACCTATCTATCTATCTATCACTTTGACGGACGTGGGGAAAATATTTCAAAACACAGGAGAGAACCACTTGAGTCAAATTGGCCAACGAATTCGAAAAAATGCGTCGATTCTTCGATTTTCGCTTCCTTTAGCACCTAATTATCGCTTACAAACACAATATTTTGTCGATAAATTTCAGGATTTAAAAAAAAAACAGCAAACAGCAAATGTTAAACTAAAAATATATCTCTCATATTTTGAGTACACCATACTACAAACTTCAATTATAAATAATTTTTTAAATAAACAATCATTATAAATAAAAAGTTGTTGAGAAGGAAAGGACCACACCCATAGAAAGACATAGTCATCATCATCATCAAGCAACATCCATCCTATAAAAACAATGCCTCTAATGTATTTGTTGGCATCAGAAGGTCTAGTTAGTGTAGACTGCATGGCACCACTGACAGGAAGCCTTCTGTCTGCTAACATCCAACATGATGCATAGCTGATCACATCATAATATATATAGAGAACATACAATACAAACAATACCACATTGACGAGAGTATTATAAAAACGTCTTCTCCAGAGAGACGTAGACTCTTCGCCTTCACTATGTATATGTTGTGTTAAAATATACGCTGTGTTTACTCACACGCTAGTGAACTAACGCAGTTTCTCTGCGAAAAGAAGAAGTTTCGATTTGTACATGTATTCCCTTTAAACAATGCGACCGATTTTTTAATCAATTTCACAAAAGAAGAAAATTTGCTTATATCGATTTTACATGTTCCATGAAAAAAAAAACACACTAATGTTTTGTTTGTGTGAGACTACATCTAGCGTTAAAAAAAGAACCATTGGTGAATGTAAACAAATAAAACATATTTACTATTATGTGAGTATATGAAGTTACAAGATATATTATTAATAGACTATTGATTATGTCCTAAAAAACAGGGCAATAAGGAACTAACACGTTCACGGGTTTTTATTGCAGGAATCGGTCAATGGGTCATTTAATAAGAAAAAACCGCGGAGTGCTATTAAATTAGATGGTGGAAATTAGAGATAAGGGTGAAAATGTTACGTACTATATAATTTGAACTCCTGGGCCAATTTGATTAGTTCGACGCAGCTTTTCTGCACTTTTCGAACAAATATTTGAGCCACTAGGATAACCGTCAAAAACTACAGTGCAATCTTGGTAAAAAGTTTGCAAATGATTAGTAAATTCCGTACTTATTTCTGCAAATGTCTCGTTAGCGGTCCATACGATTTTAGGCAACAAGTATCCATCATCAAAACATGATGAATATTATTGATAGAAGTATCTTCAACGGGAGTAAAAAATTCAAATAAGTTTGATTTTTTCAACAAAATGAGAATGAAAACAATATAAGATACTGTATAAGAGGGATAAAAATAAAAAGAAAAGCTATGTTCGACTGGTCATATTTCGGTCAATTTTTAACCAAAAAAATTTTGCAACCTAGCATTTTAAAGGAAATTTTGTCTACTTTTTTCTAATGCAATGCCGATACCTATCTCTGACCCCAAAAAAAGCTAAAAAACAAAAAAATCTAAATTTTGGCTTTTTTTTCTTTTTGTTTCAACATTTTTGGAATAAAAAAAAATGTTTTAAAATATATTAAATATGTCATTTCAATAGTAAATTCAATTTTCTACAAATAGTTTCATATACAATATCGATATTTTGCTTCGTTTGCGAGATATATTGATAAAACGGAAAAGGGTGCATTTTCACCCCTATCTCCAATTTCCACCCTCTAAATTAATAGCACTCCGCGGTTTTTTCTTCTTAAATGAGCCATTGACCGATTCCAGCAATAAAAACCCGTGAACGTCTTAGATCATTTCAATATGACAGAATCAATAGCCTATAAGTTTAGTTCCAACTTTGTAACGGTTGAAAATATTGATTGCAGAATAAAATGTTGGCATTGTTGTCAGAAAATGACCTAATTAGTCCATTTCCGCAAAGTGGCCCGTTCGTCCGTCCGTAAACACGATAACACAATTAGTTCTTGAGCTAAAAAGTAAGGTTAACTTCGAGAATGCGCAAAATCGGACCATGTTTAGATAAAATGGGAAAAACTGCCTATCTTTGAAACCGTAACAGATAGATCGAACATTTGTATTTAAAATAAACAACTTTTGTTTGAAACATTTCCTTATAAATTCAGTATATACCGAGTATTTTAGAAATTAACTCAGTTAGTTGTTCATAATAAAATCGTTTATTTTATTTTATAATTGTCTGCAAATTATTGTATACCGAACTGTAAATCTTCAAAAAGAATAAACTATGATATTAGCTTCCATAAGTTATCAAAATGTTCAGAAAAAGTAAAATTAAAAACATATTTTGGAGGACATATTTTAGTAAACTAATAAAAAAAGATTAATAACTGTTGGAAATTTAAACGGAAAAGTCAAAAAACGTCGTAATTTCTATTACACAGCATGTTAAAATAATATTGTTAATAACTGCTGTGAAGGATTTCTAGTTTTGCCACCGCGGCGCGGCGGTCTTGTACCAATAACTAAGGAATGTGTAATCACTAAATATAATTACTAAGGAATGTGCAACCTTAATAAAATTGATTCAATCTTATTTCTCAATATTTAATGTTTTTTGTTCTAATTTTTCTAATTTTTCTAACGATTCTTTTTCTGATAAGGGTGAAGAATTTAATTGTAATTTTTAAGAATTTCCCCGAAAAATATTTAAAAAATGAATTTAAAAAATATTGTTCAGTACTTCTTCCAGGATTTAAAGAAGGAGAAACATAAAAATCTTCCTTAATACTGAAAAAATAAAAAAATGTATAAGGAGCAAAGTTATATAAAATTAATTTTGCAACAATTTCGTTTTTTTATCATTTTTTAGGTTACTCTAACATTTACAGAAAGATTTACGATTTAAGATTGAAAATTATTAATATCTTAGATAGAATGTTGAGGCTGCCCTGAACGAAGAACTAGGGATGTGAGGATGTGAGTGGAGTGGAAGGAATTTTTGTGTATAGACTAGGGATTGTTAGGATATGCGGCTGCAGCCAACAATGATAGGAACTATGCCGATATTCATATGGAGTTCGTGCAGAAAACCTTCTCAAGCATAGCCGGTTACTTCGTTCTTGTCCATACGCCGACAGTTTAGGCAATTAACCACCCCGTTTTTTTTCTTAATAATTGACAAACTCCTGATGTCGGGATTCGAATCCTTAACCCCGCAGTTTCCAAGTAGGTATACTGCGCAGACATAACGCCTTAGAATGGTTGGCCACATAGACTAGTCATATAAATGTCTTTGTACATTTTAAAGATAGATCAGGTAATGAACTGATGAAGTAAAGTTAATTTTCTACAACTTTAAGAGAGATATTCTATATTACGTGTTTTATTCTTCAATAAAATATCTAGACTTTACAGTGCGCATAAAAAAACTTTGCAAAAAATAACGATATCGGAAAAAACATAAATATGAGAGGGGGCAAGTTTTCCCATACAAACAGTATTGATATTCCAGCAGAAACAAAAATGTTCGCCTTCAGAAGTAGTGAAATCCATGTGTTCTCAGGTGCATTTAGAGATCCTAGGGATCACTTTACCCACACTGTTATGTTTAATTTTTGTGGTTTCATATGCATCATTTTTTAATTCTTTTTGTATTGAATTAGCTAAAAATAATTTAGATAATGTTTATTTGCAAAGATCATGGTTATGTTTCTATATGAAATTAGATAGCTTATATAATAATTTTTTTATTTTAGGAACAACGCCGCGGAATTATGTTAAAACTACGCGCCAAAATTGGAGCGAAATCTCCATGATTATTGCGTTAGATACTGTGAATGGTGTCATGCAGTATCAAACGGCCAGTTAACAGTTCGCCGTGCCGATTATGACTTTAAAAAGACGAGCTAAGGAAAAAAGCGTACACACCATTGGAGTTGTCAAGGACTTGGGGAGCAGGCGGCAAGTATTCAGTCAAGAACAGGAGCTTGAACTTTGCAAACATATTAAAGATATGGAAACCAGGATGTACGGATAACAACTAAAGATATACTTTCACTCGCTTATCAATTAGCCGAAATGTACAACATCAAACATCCATTTTCCGCAGAGATAGGCAGAGCTAGCAAAGACTGGCTAAGGGTGTTCCGACATCACCATGCATGAAGTCGACCGAAGTCGACGTCAGCTGCTCGTGCTTGAGGTTTTAATAAACCAGTTGTTGACAATTTTTGTGGTATTTTACGACGCGTTCAAGAGAATATTCTTCAATAAAATATCTAGACTTTACAGTGCGCATAAAAAAACTTTGCAAAAAATAACGATATCGGAAAAAACATAAATATGAGAGGGGGCAAGTTTTCCCATACAAACAGTATTGATATTCCAGCAGAAACAAAAATGTTCGCCTTCAGAAGTAGTGAAATCCATGTGTTCTCAGGTGCAGCCTATATCATATTTTACTTGGCAAGTTTATTTCTTTGTATATTAAGGACGTTCATGTGCTATATATAGTACACATTCAAAAAATTAGTATTAAGTATATCAGTTTTTGTCGTAAATTAAAATTAAAATTCATTATTTTAATAAAAATGCTTTTTCCAATATATTTGTATAACTATGCTGATTTTTTTTTTCTTCACATCCATTTTTAATATCCGTCCGAAACAAAAACAAATCGTGATTTGAAATGAAAAGGTATTTTCAAAACGATGGAAAGTAGACCTAGATAGAACTATCTTCATGAACTATCTAGTGTTCTAGCTCTTAAACTTCAATATCTAGACGCCTTTAGAGCAATATATAAATTGAATATCCTAATATATTGTCTACAATTATAAACTCATTCCGTGAACTATTAGATCACCAATAATCAATTAAAAATACATTCTATTCAAATATTTTAAATAATAATAAATTTTATTGCCGAAAAGATGTGTAAAAAAGATAACATCATGTAATTATTATATAAATACACTAATAAGGTCGGCAATAATCAATTAGAAAACATTTTTGTTAATTAATTTAAACAGATAATGACATCATTCAAATGGCATATAAGCTTAGAGCAACTCAACGACAAGTATCTATCATTTTGACATACGTTCGCGTAATGTCCTGTTTGCTAACAGTCATGGCTAAATAATTAAGTAACTAAAATAGTTGATTGTTGTAACTTTTAACTTTGAAATATTATTGTACATATAAATTTATTATAACTTAGTTTTCGTTTTAAAAAAAAATCATTTTTTAAAAGTAATCTTTTCCAAAATTATAACTTATATATGCCAATAAGTTACTTCTCGTACTCACAAAGAAACTTGCATTCATTATTAAACTATGAATATAAAAAATTTTGGTTGAAAGTCCAAAAAAAAAAAAATATGCTGATTGAATTAGCTAAAAATTAATTCGAACGTTCGACAACACTATTTTTTCAGTTCAATTAAATAAACTGTATAATTCAAAGAATATTTTAAAATAATACTAATCACTGTGTCTACTTTATTTACATAGTTGTTACAAGTTTAAATATAAAAAATTCTATTATTCCATAAGACGCTATGTTAAAAATTTGATTATTAATGAGAGATGACTTTTTCAAATGATCGATATGACGTTTTGAATTTTTATGGAAACATAGTAACGTGATTAAAATTTCCAAATACCAAAAATTAAAGGCTTCATTTAATATCGAGTCTCATGCATGAACGTCCTTAAGTGTTCTGAAGTCTGATACCACTTGCCAAGTAAAGTATTAAATACCCTGCATCTGGGAAACTTCTCATTAAATATATGTCAATTATTTTCATTTATATTAAAAAACAAGGTCCAAACATAGATTTCACTACTTTTGAAGGCGAGCATTTTTGTTTTTACTGGGATATCAATATTTTTAGTATGCGAAAACTTAGTCTCTCTCACATTTAGGTTTTTGTCAGATTATAGATAGATATTTCAATAAAACCATTCGAATAATGCCCATAGGTATAGTTTGATAAGTTATGAACCCCACAGATCTGTATGTTTTTTTTTTAAATAAAATGATAGGCAAAAATCGTAAAATGATCAAATGCAACTGCTCTCCATCTAATGTTTCACCGAGGCTACGAGGTAACCTCGCCTTGCCTCGGTCCTCGGTTACGAGACACGAAGCGAGGCGATGCGAGGTATATTGTCCCAAAAACCTCACCTCGGCCAAGGCATATTGTCCCAAAAACCTCACCTCGGCCGAGGCAAATTTTAAAAGAAAGATTTTTTAGATTAGATGCATTTTAAAAGAAAAAGAAATTTTATGCCATGATTACTTTTTATAATAATAATCATAAATTTGTTCATCGCCGGTTTACAAATTTTATAGAGAAAAGTAAATGTATTATTTTTATTTTGTTGATGGACTGCATATTTTCGAGAAAAAAAAAATTGTGCGGTCGGGGGACCCCGTCAAGAACGAAGTTCCTTACGTTATTTTTTCAACTCTAAACGTGATTTATTAAGAAGATTTCTATTGATTATATTAGTGTATTTATGTCACGCCAAAAAGTTATCCATCTTTTATTCTACTCTCTCTCTAATTTGTATATTTTATTTTATTTTAGCGAATTTCCGGAAAGGGATATTGGAAATATTGGTCTCGTATCAAAGTCAAAATTTTGCAAATATTCTTTCAAATGTCCATCGATCCTACCTAGTAGATGTCGGAAATCATCGTCTCTAAAATTTATATATATATATATATATATATATATATATATATATATATATATATATATAAAAGTTTTTTTTACCATATTATGTACATTCATGCAAAATAAGTCAAAGTTAGTAAAAATTTTCCCTCGCCTCGTCTCGCATCGACCGAGGCGAGGCGAGGCGAGGATGATAGCTAAACCAATCGAGGCGAGGCGAGGCTAGTCAACATTCTGAGGCGAGGGTGATATTTAAAGAAGCTAGGCGAGGCGAGATGATACCGAAACCTCCCCTCGCCTTGTGCCTCGTGAAACCGTGAAACACTATCTCCATCAAAGTCATTTATATAACATTTAAAAATTTTACACACTTTGAGCATTGTTGGGCATTTATAAAAAAGTCAAGTTAATTTTTCGCAAAACATAAATTATTATTACGCTAACATGTGAAGAGACATGGCTTAAAATATAACACATTTATTTAATTCTTTTCAAATTCAATGCAACCAGGAGTGTGAAGCTGCTGTGTGTTATTTTCAATTTCTTAGTATTTATATTAAATTTGTTTATCTTTACTTTAAATAGATATTACTCAGGTTTTTTTTAACACAAATACATACATAAGTCGGCTAAATTCAATTACTTACTTAAAATATTATATGTTGATTATATATATTAGGGGTGGCCAACAGTTGATCGGTCGCGATATCTTGACAAAAAGTAATAGAAGAATTTGAGATAAGATTTCAAGATTTTCAAAAAATCAAGGAAATGTGGAATTTATATCTCTTTTAAAAAAGACTTGAGTGTGAAACGCATTAGTCAAATAATTGCAAACATATTTCAAATGGAGCAAAAGGCATTCTTCAATCTTGCATGCTAGAAAATTTGAAGTATCTTTTTGGAAATACGTCAACCGACAAAAATATCCCAACATCACCTAATGTAGCGAATATTTTTATTCTTGTTTCAGATCTAAATAGAAAAATATCCCAGCAAATGTAGCGAATCACCAAATATAGCGAATATATTTATTCTTGTTTCAGATCTAAATAGGGATCATTTAGAGATCCCAGGGATCACTTTACCCACACTGTTATGTTTAATTTTTGTGGTTTCATATGCATCATTTTTTAATTCTTTTTGTATTGAATTAGCTAAAAATAATTTAGATAATGTTTATTTGCAAAGATCATGGTTATGTTTCTATATGAAATTAGATAGCTTATATAATAATTTTTTTATTTTAGGAACAACGCCGCGGAATTATGTTAAAACTACGCGCCAAAATTGGAGCGAAATCTCCATGATTATTGCGTTAGATACTGTGAATGGTGTCATGCAGTATCAAACGGCCAGTTAACAGTTCGCCGTGCCGATTATGACTTTAAAAAGACGAGCTAAGGGAAAAAGCGTACACACCATTGGAGTTGTCAAGGACTTGGGGAGCAGGCGGCAAGTATTCAGTCAAGAACAGGAGCTTGAACTTTGCAAACATATTAAAGATATGGAAACCAGGATGTACGGATAACAACTAAAGATATACTTTCACTCGCTTATCAATTAGCCGAAATGTACAACATCAAACATCCATTTTCCGCAGAGATAGGCAGAGCTAGCAAAGACTGGCTAAGGGTGTTCCGACATCACCATGCATGAAGTCGACCGAAGTCGACGTCAGCTGCTCGTGCTTGAGGTTTTAATAAACCAGTTGTTGACAATTTTTGTGGTATTTTACGACGCGTTCAAGAGAAACATCATTTCCTCCCCATCATTTGTAATGTGGATGAAAGAAGATTTTTGGAATTATAATTTTGTTTATTCAAGAAAGTACCTTTGTATTTGTAAGATTACAATTTTTGCTTAAATTAAAATAAACCACATTTAATTACAATTTCATTTTTTAATTTTACCTAACTCTAACAGCGGGGTTAAATGATCCCAGGGATCATATTACCTTCATGCCGGGGTTAATTTTAGACACCCGGGTGTATAAAATGATCCTGGACCATACCTTGACAAAATGTACATATAAAAATCTCTAATTAATATAATTATATATTCTACGCTTACTAAATTACAGACCGACAGACTAGGCTACCAGAAAAATCATCAATCTCTCAAAATTCGTTGCCTAGGTACTTTTTATATATTTTATTCCCTAAAGGGGATCATTTTGTACTACTCTCCCCTACCTGTGTGAAACGGCAGTTTCATACTTAGAATAAGTTAACGAAGATTAAACAACGTTCTGTCCTGACTAATTGTGATTCGTTGGTTAGCGAGAGGCATTCAAACTCACTCTCTTCTTTAGTGTTAAGGGAATAAAATAAATTCTAAATCTGTCTTTATCTATAGCTAATTTGAATTAATTTTAACCCGTTAAATAATTATGTTGTTTTTTACGTAGATGGATATACAGGTGAGTCTAAAGACTACAAATAAGTCTAAAAACCTTATATCATTCTTCCATGATCAATTTTTCCAACAACAAAAAATTGCGAAAGTGAAATCTTAAAATCAGCCGTACCTACTGTGCTTTTTTATAACAATTTGTTCATATGTACTACCCTTCGAACAAATAGTACACGTCAATCCGATACATTTTTAAAATAGTAAGTTTCTAATAAAAAAACATTTTTAAAAACAAGTTTTTTATAGTAAAAGTAATTTTCTACAACTTTACTTCTTATGTGTTTTTTATTTTTTTCAATATTAAGAGAGATATACCAAATTTTGTGTTTCCCCTCCCTCTAAACCCCCTTTCCACTTGCCGATTCTTGTCATATTTACCATAAAAATGTATTGTCATCAGAACTGAAACAACATGTAAAAATTCAATTCCGTAGGATAATAGGAAGTGGTTCTAATTCAGCTTACAAGATTTGACCCGAGCATACAAACATACATACATACATACATACATACATACATACATACATACATACATACATACATACATACATACATACATACATACATACATACATACATACAGTGCAAGTTGAATAAAAGCTTGTAAAAAGTAGATCTTACACAGGCAAAAATTGGCCACCCCTGATATATACATATACTCGTAGATTGTTATATTACGTTATACGTGTATTTATTTTAATACCCCTCACTGTATTGAAATTTTAATTAATGAAAATTGCAAAAGGAAATAGTATATAAATATTCGAAAATTTTTCGGTTATTTTCTTCGGCTTTCAGATTTAATTCTGTGAAATATTATTAAAGTATATCTCTTGTAGTTATGGGAGAATCTTGTCAGACTGAGGTAGAAGGGGGAGCACAATGGACCATAGGGTCGAAGTGCTCCAATCAATCAATCAATCAATCAATCAAAATATCTCTTGTAGCAACTAAAATAACTATAAACAAAATGAGGTATCCATTTCTCGCTAAACGGCTTGAATATTCTTCTGTCAATAAGGCTTCTAACTAATCACATTATTGATAACTGACCACTTTGGTCACGGCGTCCGGTGGCCAAATAAAACCTATTTCGACAAAATGGAAACCCGACTTCAAAAATCAAATATTCTATTACAAAAAATGCATTAAAAAGTAAAAAAATAATTGCATATTCTTGTGCCAATTTTAGTTCACCTAAGCAAAAATTTTTAAATATATATGTACAATTATTGTTATTTTTGGAGGCGGTGTCAACATAGAGAAATTCATGTAACTTTTGGACACCGCCTCCAAAAATAACAATAATTGTACATATATATTTAAAAATTTTTGCTTAGGTGAACTAAAATTGGCACAAGAATATGCAATTATTTTTTTACTTTTTAGTACATTTTTTGTTATAGAATATTTGATTCTTGAAGTCGGGTTTCCATTTTGTCAAAATAGGTTTTATTTCTCGCTTTTTAGTGACTTTGAAGTTATATAACTGATTTTATTTGCCTAAATATGTATAGACCTACTAAATTAATTTTTAGTGCATTTTTTAATAACAATTTTTTTTTTATCCGTTTTTTTTTTTTTTTTCAATTTTAGTGCAATTTTTTGTAACAGATTTTCAGTTTTTTTTTACATGCATTTTGTTTTTTTTTGTAAAAATTTTTATTTTTGGGGTCGGTTTTTTTTTGTAAAAAATTTTTTTGAAGTCGGTTTTTAAAAATATTTTCTTATTTTCCCATTATGAATGAGTATACTCTTTCAAAAAATAAAAATAAAAATTCGCAAAAATCGGTTATCACATATAAAATGGGGATTTTCCTCGATTTCCAGAGGATCTCCTCACCAGAAAGCGATTTGGTGACAATGGGGGCCTACCTGAAATCAAACCCTTTAAAACAAACAAACAAAAAATACAGACGAATTGAGAACCATCCTCCTTCTTGAAGTCGGGTTAAAAAATACCAAGTTTAGTGTGCAGTATAATCTTATATATGCCAACAAATCAATATATGCCAACAAATTTATCAACTCTCAACACGATATATAAATATTATATCCCTGAAAATGATCGCGATTATTTAAAGTTTTCTCTCAAAATAAAGAATATTAGAACCATAGCACTACTGAGGCTAATGGGACGGCAAGAAGTAAGATTTTATATCAATGTTATTCTGTATAAATGGGATCCTCAGCAGCTATGTATCCTATGCAATATGGAAGAAAACGAATCCATTGAACATTTTAAGCAAAAATATCCCATTCTCTACCCAGTTAGAAACGCTTTTCTCCATAGACACCTTCTAAATGGGATTCAAAGTGAGTTCTTGTTACCCAATTTACTATCAAATCTAAGTATCGAAAAAAACAATTAATACACACAACAATTGTGAGAATGCTTTAAAGCTTCGCAGCTTTGCAGTGGGCTACTGAATTGCTTCACCGTACTCTTGAAAATATACTACATAATGTATTTATTACCTTTAATGTTTTTGTTACCTTTGACTCCGAGTAAATTTATCAGGCGCACACATATCAATGGGGACTTTTGGGATTTTGTTTAGAGCTACGGAATTCTGGAATGCTAATGCTAAAATCTAGCTTTCCGGGATGCTTGACCTTTGTTTTGCTTTTATTCTTTGAACTATTAGGCTTTAGGCCTTTTAAGATTTCATTTTATTTTCCAGGCATACTGGTCCCTTTTTACACCCAGGCTATATTTATTTTAGTTCTGACTTTGAAACGGCTGTCTGTCTGTCAACACGATAATTCAAAAACGAGCTGAAATTTTATGTGTGTGTTTTAGACCTAAAATGTAGGGGCAAATTTGTGAATGGGTAAAACTTAACCGTGGTTCCCCCTCTCAGAAACCGTATGAGAGACATATAATGTTTGGTTTTTAGAAACACACGACTGCAGATTAAAAAATTTTTTCATAAAATTAATAGACTTCTCATAATTTGCCGGCTCAAACGTTTCCCGGACAGGGCAGGGGTAGGGTGATATCCATCTTTGAAACCATAAGAGGTAGAACAAAAATTTAAAGACAAAAAATGTTCCTTTTTTTAAATAAACAATTTTTTTTAAACTTTTTTCATAAGCTCAGTAAACACCAGGTATTGAAGCAACTAACTCAGTTGGTTGTTATTTTCACTTGTTAACGTAAAATTTCAAATTCGCCCCAATACCTAGATCAATTTTTGTATGATAAATACGTATTTCGACTACAAAGTGGTCATGAGCAGTATAAATAAGCTAGTCGTAAACATTATATTATCGAATGATAATTAGTGAGAACTCTGACCAAAGTGAAACTGTCATCAAATTAATAACAAGTAAGATATCTTGCTACAATATAAGAGTAATTTTAATAAGAGTAAAATTAACAGGAATAAATGTGAATGAAGGAAATTTTAACAAGAGCAATTTCAATATAATTTAAAATTCATTATATTTTAAATCTAGTATATTTTAATCTAGATAATTTTCTATTTATTTTTGTTTTTGTCTATTGATCTCGACTTTATATCTATTTCTAATTGTCAAAGAGTAAAGTACGACTAGCTAATTTATACTGATGATGACTACATTGTAGTCGAAATACGTATTTATAATACAAAAAACTGATCTAGGTAAAGGGGGCGAATTTGAAATTTTAAGCTAGTCGTAATTTACTCTTTGACAATTTGAAATAGATAGTAAATCGAAATCAATAGACAATAAAAAATATTTTGACAAAATGGAAACCCGACTTCAAAAATAAAATATTCTATAACAAAAAATGCACTAAAAAGTAAAAAAATAATTGCATATTCTTTACCAATTTTAGTTCACCTAAGCAAAAAATTTTAAGTATATATGTACAATTATTGTTATTTTTGGAGTCGGTGTCAGCATTGAGAAATTCACATAAATTTTGGACACCACCTCCAAAAATAAAATGATTAATTATTTTTGTACTTTTTAGTGCATTTTTTGTTATAGAATATTTGATTTTTGAAGTCGGGTTTCCATTTTCCCAAATTTTTTTTTATTTCTCGCTTTTTAGTACTTTGAAGTTCTATAACTTATTTTATTTGTCTAAATATGGGTAGACCAACTAAACGACCTACTAACTTTTAGTGCATTTTTTATAACACATTTTTTTTTATCCGTTTTTTTTTTTTTTTTTTAATTTTTAGTGCATTTTTTCAGATTTTGAGGTTTATTTACATGCATTTTGTTTTTTTTTTGTAAAAAATTTTTTGAAGTCGGTTTTTAAAAAAATTTTCTTATTTTCCCATTATGAATGAGTATATCGTTTCAAAAAAAAAATTTCGCAGAAATCGGTTATCACATATAAAATAAGGATTTTCCTCGATTTCCCTGATATCCCCTGTCAGAATGGTGCCAATGGGACCAATTTGGTGCCAATGCGATTTGGTGCCAATGGGACCAATGAGAAACCACACCCTTTAAAACAAAAAACAAAAATTCAAAATCGGTTCATAAATGACGGACTTCTGAGGTGACACAAATTTAAAAAAAAAAATACAGACGAATTGAAAACCAATACCCTTTTCTGAAGTCGGGTTAAAAATAAAAATAAATAAAAATTAAACAAAATATGACAGTTTCACACGGTAGTGTAACTGTCAAGAGTAAACTGAATGAAAGAAATTTTAACAAAAGTAATTTCACTAAAATTTATCTATATTTTAATTTATTTTGTTTAATTTTTTTTTGTCTATTGATTTCGATTTACTATCTATTTCTAATTGTCAAAGAGTAAATTACGACTAGCTAATTTATACCGATGAAGACTACTTTGTAGTCGAAATACGTATTTATAATACAAAAACTGATCTAGGTATTACGGCGAATTTGAAATTTTATTTCAAAAACCTAGAGTTCTCATTAATTATCATTTTTTAATCTATTACTTGTTAACGTATTAACTTAAACAATGAAAGAGAAAAGGTTGAACTTTTCTCTGTGGTCTCGCATTTGGAAGTTTATTTCTTTTTCGATAAACAGTAAAAGTATGAACAGTGATTTCTCTATGCATATATCTTAATGTTTAAGATAAATTTAAATAGCATTTTATATTATATAAAAATAGAATTTGTATAATCTACCATCTGGTATAGAGTAACATTATTATGATGCATTTTAATATTGTATTATTTATCATAAACACTGCATTATATTATATAGTATTGCGTTTTAGATAGAGTATTATATACAATTGCGTTTACATATACAGGCTGTTCGGGGAGATACGGTACAAACATTTTAACTGATAGGGAATATAACGACTTTTTTTCATACTATAAATTCGGAAAATTAATTAAATCACGAATGTCATTTTAAATACGACAGTAATTACGCCGCACCGGAATGAATTGGGCAATCGGCCGTGCATAGGTAAGAGGCAGTAAAGTGTAAGTGTTTAAAGTGTGACAGAAAAAACTGAAATGTAAGTGTGCGATATTTCTAAACTAAATGTTTCTAAACTAAATAAATAATATTATTTTACAAGCTTTTTAACTTTCAATGAATGTATGTATGTATGTATATATGTACTTATGTATGTATGTATGTGTGTTCGGGTCAAATCTTGCAAACTGAATAAGAACCACTTCCTCTTATCCTACGGAGTTGAATTTTTACATGTAGGTTCAGTTTCGATGACGATGCATTTTTATGGTGAGCATGACAAGCATCGACAAGGAGAAAGGGGGTATAGAGGGAGGGGGAAAAACAAAATTTGGTATATATCTCTCAATTTTGAAAAAAATTCGAAAAACACATAAGAAGTAAAGTTGTAGAAAATTAGTTTTACAATGAAAAGCTTGTTTTAAAAAATGGTTTTTTAATAGCAACTTATTTCATAATAATTATTGAACTACTAATAATATGTTACATCACTTCATGAAAAGTCATTTAATTGTGATGTAAGTCATTTAAGTGTGAATAATTGTCTTCACAATTAATCAAAATGCCTAAAATAAGAGACATATGTCTTTAATTGTTATAAATCGAGAAACAGTAACATGTAATTTACTCCCATTACACTCTGTAAATCTGAATTACTGCTTTTTCCACCGTTTTTATCATTTATATGGTTCCGTATAATATCATAATATTATATGAAGAATTCAAACTTTCTAAATCTTATCTAAATATCTGCGGATATTTTGCCTGTGATAATTTGTCCACGGATATTATTATCCACGGATATTTTATCCTCGGAAGTTGTTCAATGGATATTTTGTCCTCGGATTATTTAGCTCGGTACCATTTATATGTATTATTTTGTCAAAGGTATAAAGAATAACACAGTCAGACTGATCTGGTTACCGGCTCACTCTGGCGATAAAGGGAACAAAGTAGCGAACTCGTTGGCACGAGAGGGGTCATCTCAAACGCCCCTTTCACCTGATCTTGTCATTCCCATAACAAGATGCTCCGTAATTTACTGAATCAAGGGGTGGTTGTGACAAGCTCATCTCGATTACTGGGACTTTGCGCAGAGCATACGACAGGCCAAGTTGTGCGTAAGCCCAACTAGACCATTCGACTGTGCTCGGTTGAAACTCAATAGAATCCAGTTGAGAAGGATGGTGGGGCTATTGATAGGACACTACCTCCTTCAAAAACTTGGGGATCTCTGATGATCTCACTTGTAGGGCCTGTATGGAGGACGATAAATCCTCCATACATGTTATTTGCAGGTGTCAGGTATAGAATATTGGATCCAAAACCTTGGATCCATCAATCCTGAGAGCAATCCCGGCAAAGAAGTTGTAGGCCTTCTGTGTGGCGTCTCGCCTCCACAGAATTTTATAGCTTCATCTGCTTAAAATAGCACCTCTTACCCGGATACGTCTCGCCTTTGGGTGACAGACTGTTCACAAGGAGGGCACAAAAGAGTCCTTGGTCTAGGTGCTAGGGACCCATTTGCAGTACCCCTCTTTCTAATTATTATTATTGCCAAAGGTAAAACACAGTAATGCAGAATAAAAATTTTATTTTATTTTAATATATTTTATTGATATTAAAATCACCATAAGTGTTTGTTGTCTTTGAGTATCCAACGTTGATAAAAATGAAAGAAAAACTATTGATAGAAGAAACCTTTATAAAATTTGCAGATTGGAAAAATAGTGCAATTAGTTGGTAATAAAACTGGAAATTAAAAGACATTGTGGTCGATATATCTCAAAAATAATAATTTTCCGGGCCGATATTTATATGAACCTTTCTTCACTTTGATTAATTCTAGCACTTTGCATTATTTTTTCGAACACCTTATACACAATCGTATAGTTTATACTACAATCGTATACTAGTACAATCGAATGTAAAAAAAATCGCTGCAAATAATCGTATAAAGGTTTATTATTTATGATTATCAAGAGCTTTCTCTTTCTTTATTCTAATCTAGCGGAATTAAACCTGCAGCAAAAAAATCCGATATACTAGAAAACAGGTAGTTCATACTTGAATGTAATTAATAAAAAAAAACAGGAAGTCAAAGTCTAAGTATACGTATTATTCCTATATACAGAGTGTTAAAGGCCCTCGTACACGATCAGGTTTGTGCAACAACTGCTGCTGCACAAATTGTTTGGATGTGTATGGTATTGAGTAGTCGCATAATGGTTTGAAGCAGTTGTTACACAAATCGATTGGAATACACCCATACACGATTAATTAATTTGTGCAACAACCTATTTGCGCAAACAATTGCGATGGTGTATGTTATGGATTGATTTGTTACACAACGGTTTCAAAAAAGTTGGTCGTGATCGTTTTTTGTTGCGCCACATTTCCAGGTATGATAAGATTTGAACGTGTATGGTAGTGTTTGATAAAATGAAGAGAGATTTGCACAAACTTGATGTTGCACAAACAGGGTTGTTGCGCCAACTGTTTGATCGTGTATAGACGCCTATTATTATTATTGCACAACATCTCCATGCTTGACAAGCGGTTTGAACGTGTATGGCACTTTTTGACAAGCTTTGACCGAGTGAGAATACCCAGACCATCTGTACCTTTTCCCGTTTTAATTTCTTCTTTCCCGTCAAAAAACCGTCAACAAATTAATGAAATTATGTGTGCCCAACTTGATGGAATGTGTAGTATAGACCAATGCTTGTGCAAACATGATATTGCACAAACAGCTGTTGCACAAATGTTTAATTGTTTATGGGGATCTTGTTTACGCAACCATGGTGTTGCACAAATGACTATTGCGCAAATGGTTTGATCGTGTATGGAGGCCTTTACATAATTAAAATTTTTAGAAAATGTTTTGGGCCTTTTACTTTATCTCCGTTTCTGAGACACACAGTTTAAAACACAAAGGCCACCCATATAATTTTTGTTTTCTAAACCTTTATTAAATTTAAATTGGTTACATTAATGATATGGGTGGAGAACAAGGGATTATATGCAGACTAAGAATTAGTAGATTGTGCTACTGCAGTCGATTTTGATAGGAACTATACTGATGTCCATCTGGAGATCGTGAAGGGAAACTGCAGCCTTCACAATCGTAGCCGGTCACTTCGTTCTTGTTCATTCGCCTTAGACAGCTTAGTCAATTAATTTTTTTTGTATGACAACTCATTTTTCTTTAAAGTTGTTTATAACCCGACTTCAAAAAGGAGGATGGTTCTCAATTCGACTGTATTTTTTTTTAATGTGTGTCACCTCAGTACTCTCTCATTTATGAACCGATTTTTAATTTTTTTGTTTTAAAGGATTTGATTTCCCATTGGTCCTATTGTCACCAAATCGCATTCTGATTAGGGGATCCACTGGAAATCGAGGAAAATCCTCATTTTATATGTGATCACCGATTTCTGCGAAAATTTCTGTTTTGTTTCAAAGGGTATACTCATTCATAATGGAAAAAAAAAGAAACTTTTTTTAAAAACCGACTTCAAATTAAAAAATTTTTTAAAAAAAAAACCGACCCCAAAAAAAAAATTTTTACAAAAAAAAAAACAAAATGCATGTAAAAAAACTTAAAATCTGTTATGAAAAAATGCACTAAAAATTAAAAAAAAAAAAGGATTAAAAAAATTGTGTTATAAAAAAATGCATTAAAAATTAGTAGGTCGTTTAGTAGGTCTACCCATATTCAAACAAATAAAATCAGTTATAGAACTTCAAAGTCACTAAAAAGCGAGAAATAAAAAAAATTTTTACAAAATGAAAACCCGACTTCAAAAATCACATATTCTAAAACAAAAAATGCACTAAACAGTAAAAAAATAATTGCATATTCTTGTGTCAATTATAGTCCTAAGCAAAAAATGTTAAATATATATGTACAATTATTGTTATTTTTGGAGGCGGTGTCCAAATTTTATGTGAATTTCTCTATGCTGACACCGAAAATAACAATAATTGTGCATATATATTTAAAAAATTTTTGCTTAGGTGAACTAAATTTGACACAAGAATATGCAATTTTTTTAGTGCATTTTTTGTTTTAGAATATTTGGTTTTTGAAGTCGGGTTTCCATTTTGTCAAAATTTTTTTAATCTTCAAAGTTGTTTTTGTTTTCTTCAGTTTTCAAAATGAACTAATATTTGAATTTGTATATTAGAACCAAAAATGTATACCTAAAATAGCGAAATACTCATACCACGCAAGTTTAAACTATTTTGGATAATTTTTCAGATAATAAACGAAAGATATCATTATCACTAAATTGTTCAATGCAGATAAGTTCACTTTTATATTAATTCGAGTGTACACTATTCCTATTCCCTATATATAAGAGTATATAAAATTATATCGTTTAGATTATTCAAATGGTGCATTTAAATCGAAACAATTGTATAATATATATATACTGTAAAATATATATATATATATATATATATATACTATACATTTTATATGTATATATATATATATATACATATATATATATATATATATATATATATATATATATTTATAAAATAATAAAATAATAATAATACTTATATGTATAATATGTATTATATTATATGTATAAGCGACAACAGAGGTTTACGGTAATTGTTATGTAAATTATTTTTTGGTTAATAAAACACCCGCATTTAGATGATCGAAATCAAAACATATTTATTTATTTCATATGAGTATTGATTATATTATACAAAGTGTCACAATAGTGTTTTATATTTGAAGGCACCAAGTATTATATAATCAACTGCGAAAAATTTGATGCGAATATACTGAGTGGCCAAGTTAAAGCTATATAAATTGATCATGTTTCTCAATTTACTAAACCGGAATATATTATATAGCCCTAAGTGAAGCTGACTCACTCACTCACTCATGTATATAAATTCTAAGGCATTTCTAGACATACTAGAAAGATGCGGTTTTTTGCATTCGTAGTGAAATTGCTGTTTGACGTGAATTCTGACGCGAAATTAATTGAAACCGACGGGAAAAATCGGAAAACTTCAATTTTTTCATTGCAACCCCCCGGAAAATCGGAGAAACATCCCCCAAAAACTTTTTTTACAATTCATGCAATGTTATTTTCTGTGACGCGGAGCCAAGGCTGCAGGCCGCCTCGGGAGTCAAGGGGGAACTGCCTTGATAGCAGAGCGAGTTCGAAAGATACTATTAATGTATTTACTCCGATAAAACTTTCTATGCATACGGAAATCTTCTCTGCTATCCAATCTGGAGTTGTTTTAATAGATTCCAAGTTAGACTCAAAATCGACATTTTGAGGACCGACTGACTCACACTCCATCAATATTCTACAGTACTTCCAGTTGCCCTAGGAAGTTTATTTATGGTAGGAAATTAGGTCTAAGGCTGAAACCACACCGAAAACTCTGATATTTTTACTTGAAAAATGAGATCTACCTAAAATTAAAATATAATTTTAGGAAGGATAATTTTTTTTTTTCCTTTTTGTTAGTATTAAGTCTATATTTATAATATGAAACGTTTTTATACCCGGAGTATAGAATGTATACAAGGATATTATAAGTTTAGTCCTCACGCAACGGTTGAAAATATTAATCGCAGACATTTTTTGTACAGGTATTCAAAAAATGACCTAATTAACATCCTGAAGTTGCCAATTCCCCTTATGTAGGAATGAATCCAATATTCCTTATTGCTGCGTTGTATTGATAATAGTGAATGATTTCTTCCCGATCTGGATCCCTCCGAATTCACTACTCGTATAGATAACGCCAACATATTTGCAACCAGTCTTGCCCGTATACGGATAGAAGTTTTATTCGGCTTGCAAACTGATTGTAGAGTGTGCGCTCAGCCTTAGGGTGTAGGTAAATCGGTCAGTTTATTCTTTTATATATGTCAGCGGCAAGGTGCATAAATTGACATTATATACAATGCTGAGGCATTCTATAGAATGCGAAATTTGTAAGGCAATGTACATAATGTTGTCTTATTTCATAGATTGAGTAGAAATTTTGTACAACACCGATTCCGCCAATGGCAAAGTATAAATCGTATTTATCTGTGATAAAGGAATTTGACGTCGTAACACAACCTCACACATTTTAAAATACTTTCTTTTTTGTTGCCGCAGCACACCGCGTTTAAGTAGGATACTAGATTCAAAAAAGGTAAGTAATTTAATATAATGATAATTGTTCTATAAAAATTATTGAAATTAAATAAGGTAACTATTACAACCGAGTACACTACAATCTTTCACTTCATCGGTCATACCCCGAGTTGGTCGGCTTTGCGTGTTTTTGGGCCCCGCACTAAAAGGTGTTCTATATATTTTAGATATAGTGTCAAAAACTAATGAAATGAAATAAAGTAACTTATACTACAATCTTCTGATTTTAATTACACTTTTACGATTTCAACATATAAATAGGCAGGTTTCGTAATGTATAAGTATTATTTTGCACTTTGCCAAAGATGATTTCGGTAATATACACAATGTCTAGGCATTATATACATTGACTAGAAATTGTATAAATAGGCAGATTTACAAACTTTGCCGCTAACATATTCACAGATACATAAATATTGGTATAATATAACCGCAAAAAGGCAGCCTTACTAACAATGGATAAATAGCCGCTAGTTTACCAACAAACAAAAAACCAAGTACAGAAAATAATAACTAACTGAGTTAATTGCTTAAATACCCGGTATATCCTGAATTTATGTAAAAAGTTTATAACAAAAGTTGCTCATTTAAAAAAAAACTTTTTTTGTCTTTAACATTTTTGTTTATCTCTTACGGTTTCATAGATAAACAGTTTTACCCATTCTGTCCAAAAATGTTCCGATTTGACCTATTCACAAACATGACCCTACTTCTTAGCTCTAGAAATCACCCACACAAAATTTCAGAGCGTTAACTCTTTCTGTTCTTGAATTATCGCGTCCACAGACGAACTGACATGCGGAAATGGCCGAATTTGGCCATTTTATGAACACCTATTCCAAACATTTATGTCTGCGATCAAGCATTACAAAGTCGGAAATAAACTTAATATACGAGTACCCATGTATATTTACATATACCGGATATAAAAATGCACTACCACAATATATCAGGTAGCTCAGAGTCCCATCCTAGATGTGTATGATTTTTCATTTCCAAGCATTTGATGTCAAATAATGTTATATAAATATATATTTTTTCGCTCCCGTTTTCATTTTGAAAAATATTTTTTTCATATTGTAAAGTCTTCTATATACGTTTACACAAATCTCTTAAACTAACAATACTTTAACAATGCCAGTATATGTTAAATTTAGCAAACAAACGTTTAACAATAAAGATTAAAACCTTTTTGTGTGGTTTTTTATATTTCAAAATTTTCAAAATCAAAGATTCGACTTACTGTCTGTATGTTGATTATACAGGTGTCGTCCTTTTAATATTTCAACAATAACCTTAAAATTGGTGTTGTTATTTCAACTGATTCCAAAATTTTTATTTAATTTAGTTCACTGTATAACTGACTGCTTGCTACCATATATATTGAGCAAATTTAACAAAAACTCAACAAAAGATCAAATTTAAAAATAATATTGGCTAATACATTTAACTTTTATGTTGGTAATAATGTAGCAAATTTTGATACAGAGTATGGAGTACTTCTTTCTTTTTATTGTAAAAGATGTCACACAAAAAGAGAACCTTTTTACATTCAATTGGTGTTGAATTATAGAGTACATTAATAAAAGGAATTGACGTAAGTACTATTTTATTTGTTTGGAAGTAGGTTAATTTTATCATCATCTTTATACACAGACATCAATGATGTCCAAAATCATTTTTAAGGATGTTTGGCTCGTTCAATTGGAGGCAAAATTACTGAAAATTAGAAATTCGTGAATATCTAGGTTTTGTAGCATAATAAATAGTGTCAATGCTAAAAGAAATATATATTGAATTTTTACTAAAATAGGAAATTTTGCCAGTAATGTTGAATTAAATAAGAAATAGCAAATAATATAAAAAAATTTAACTAAATTTTAGCAGTGAATATACCTTTAATTTAAAACAACAAAAACATATAGCCTTTTTCTTTCCATACCATATACGTATAAGTGACAAAGGCAGATTTTTATTTCTATTTATTAAGTTTTTTCTCAACAACCGTTTGGTGAATGGTGTGTAAAATTGTTTCTATACAGGGTCAAAAGTCAAAAGTCATGGAGTTTTTTGAAAGAGTGGATAGGGGATGAAATTCTAAGATGAAAAGTCCTTGGACATTTTTTCGCCTGACCTACCGTTAATTAGATACTAATTAAATAAAGTTTCCAATTAGAGAAGCGCGTTAACGGAATAAAAAATGTTAGGGAATGAACCCAGTGGCAGCAGAGATACATGAGGGGAGCGAGCTCTGTCCACCACTAACGTAGAGCGGGGCGGCCTTATGCGTTTCAAATCCGGTGCAGTTTTTATAGTAGAATTTTAAAAAATTTTGGAAAAAAAATTTACCTTTTTTTTCCGAAAAATCTAATTAACTGAATTATTCAGTTTTTATTAGATTTCTTGCGATGAAATTTTACGGCGGCTTTTGACGTTTTTTTAAATATTTTTTTGAAAATTTCATTTTTGGAATTATCATAAAGATAATCAGGATAGTTTTTTAGGACCTCAAAAATTCAAAATCTTGTAAAAACTCAGTTTTCAATAATCGGACTGAAATCAAAAACTTAACGAAACATTTAAAATTAGTGCAATTGATTTGATCAGTGCAACAAACATTAATAAATTCTTAATTATAATTTTTTTCAATATTTTAGTGATCTAAATTATTGGTGATTCATTGCTTAACATTTTTAACGAAAAATGTAGTTTTTAGATATAATGAATCATTCAATTTTCATTGAATTGAGAGTTTGCGCCCCTCAGGTATCTCTGCTGCCGCTGCGTTAATTCCCCACAATTCCCCATATTCCGTTAACGCGCTTCTTTAATTGATTACTTTTTTAAGTAATATCTAATTAACGGTGGGTCAGGTGCAAAAATATCCAATGACTTTTCATCTTAGAATTTCATCTCCTATCCACCCTTTCAAAAAAGTCCATGACTTTTGACTCACCTGTGGAGTTTTGGGCAATGGCAATTGAAACGAATTTAATCTATTGAGTGAACAAATCTCCGTAAGAACACATGTAAAATTACATTTTTATACCCTGGTATATACGGGTATAATGTATACCAGGGTATATTAGTTTTGTTCCGACTTTGTAACGGTTGAAAATATTGATCGAAGAAAAAAAGTTTTGGTATAAGTGTTCATAAAATGATCTAATTAGTCCATTTTCACAAAGTTGTCTGTTCGTTCGTCTGTAAATACGATTACTGAAAAACGAAAAGAGATGTGTGTTTGGGAAAAAGAGACTATGTTTAGGAAAATGGGCAAAATCTTCGAAACCGTAAGAGATAGAACAAAAATGTAAAGACAAAATATGTTTCTTTTTTTAAAATAAAACACTGTTGTATGGGACTTTTTTTCATAAATTCAGTATATATCAGGTATTGAAGCAATTAATTCAACTACAGTTGTTTTTTTCACTCGTTTTAAAATGCAATAACTTGTAAACGGCTTAGTAAATAGTTTGGAAATTCCCTCTTTTAATTTTATAGGTTTAATACCATTAGAGAATGCAAAAATAAAGGTATTAGTTAAAATCGTACCACCTATGTGACTTATCTCAGTGGCCGTCCATAAAATAGGTACGGAAAAAGGTAGGAGGGAAAAAACGTCCCTTACGTGATGATATGTGACGAGGACTGGGGACGAGGTCAGGCCAACCTGACGTGATTTTTGAAATCCCTACATCAATTTTTATAATAGATAGGCAGAGAGTTGACAAAAATTTGATGCAACGTAATGAAGGAGGGAGGGGTCAAAAATTCGCAAATTTTGCGTGACGTATTTTATAGATACCTACTTTCATGTGATTTTTTGATTTTACAGATTTTCTCAAAAATTGTTCGAAACATTGGTATTTTTAGTACAAATACGATAAATTAATTTTTTAGTCTAAAAAAAATTGCATTTTCCAAAAAACTAAAATACACGGTTTTATTAGTAGGTAACTGATTAGAAAGCAAAAACTAGCATAGTAAAGCGGAGCCCTTTGTTTTGAGAATTTCTTTGTGAAAACTATATTGTTTAATTTCAATACCTACGCTTTTACTCATAGTAATAAAAGCGTATACTTAAGTTTTCTTAAAACTATTAATTTATTATCGCTTAATGAGTACTTTTTATTCTGTATGCTAATTTGTTAGCACAAACCCAGGATTTCACTCTTACTATCATATCATCTGACCATTTTTCTGTAACTTCAATAATTTTTTATAGTTTTAATATTTTAAAACTTTAATTAATACTAGCTGAAAAATCCGGGGTTGTCCGGGCTTAAAAAAAGTGCATAGGAAAATTATATTTTCTATTTGTTTTAAATTTATTGACAAAATGTTGTCAATGCAGGTATTTCTATAAAAGCTATAAATTATATTTGAGATAAAGGCGTCAGAAAAGGGCTAACACTTGGGAATGGTTTAGAATTTGGAAACTATCTCTTCTAAAACTATTCTTAACATTACTTTAAAATAAAATTTCCAATTCGCCCCAATACCTAGATCAGTTTTTGTATTATAAATACGTATTTCGACCACACAGTAGTCATCATCGGTATAAATTAGCTAGTTGTAATTTACTTTTTGACAATTAGAAATAGATAGAAAATCGAAATCAATAGACAAAAATAAAACTAAATAAAAATTAAACAAAATAAATTAAAATATAATAAATTTAACGAAATTACTCTTGTTAAAATTACTTTCATTCAATTTACTCTTGTTAACATCATTCTAATTGAAATTACTCTTATATTGTCTCAGGATATGTTATTCGTTGCTAATTTGGTGACAGTTTCACGACGTTTCTTGGTTGTGCCTTGTTTATATGTTTGACCGACGTTTAACTCTATTCTAACGTCGCTCTTAATTGGTGCTAAGTTATGCGTTGCGCAGTAAACGGGTTTTTATATTTTTACTTTTTTAGAAAGAGAAAGACGGATATACTGACGATTAATTTTTCCGTAAAATTTTGATTAAATCTGAATTTGGAATCGGTCCATTATCTTAATTCATAATATTTCTTTTGAATTTCTGAATGTAAATTCTTTCGTATGCATCCAGCTCTGAAGGATTTTATACTGCCTTTACAAGTCTTAAATTGGATTTATCGATTTTATGGTCATTCCCTATAATATGAGCCGATACACAGGATTTTTATAAACTGCTGTATTTCATATCAGCCATATGTTCTTTGAATCGGGTTAAAAATTGTCTACGGCTTTGGCCAATGTTTGTTTGTAAACACGATGGGCACTCTATGCTAAAGATTTTTGTTGTAATGTTTGTTAACATTACTTCGCTATCTTCTAAACTTTTCTCCAAACAATTCAGACAAACACACACAACATTTTGTCCTTTTATACACTGCACAGCAAAAAAAGTGGCGCACTTTAAAAAATTCATAAAAATTATTTTCATTGGAATTTTTTTGCATATCAAGTACATTTTTATAAATTTGTATCTGTTTTTGTTGATATAATACTATGTAATTTTCGGAAAAAAACAAATTATTTAAAAAATGACAAATTTAAATGAAGGGTTAATTCATCTTTTTATATGCCGGAAAAGTTTATCCCAGAGATGTTCAATTGGATTTCGCTCTGGGCTTCGTAGTGGCCATCGAAATTTTGAACTTCGATCATTTTATTTTTATGTACATCTTTCGGAATCGTATTTCTACTGCTTCTGAGACTGCGAGAACAACTTTTCAGACTAATAAGAAGTCAAATTAACCCTCCTGAAAGCTCACAGGAGCTCAAAAGAATAGCTTTAGTACAGGAATGGGAGATAATCACCCAAGATATCTTAACGAACTGAATTAACAGTATGCTTAGAATGCTTGAGGAAGTCGTTAGAGCAAGAGAAAGTAATATCCATTGCAAAAAAGTTGATTTCATCCTAAAAACCTCTAATAGGATTTCTTTTTTAAAATTACAAAACTAATGCAAACTTAACCGAAAATTATTACAATTTTACCACCATTTTAACAAAACCATATAAAAATGTAAAAAAACCATATGCAAAAAAATTCCAATGAAAATAATTTAAATGAATTTTTCGTGCGACACTTTTTTTCCTATGCAGGTATATACAGCTTGTTTCTTAAAAAAAACCCAATCTGGAATACTGTATAGTGAATCTATCGCTGATTGTATGTAATGTACTATGATATGATGTACTTTGTCACACTTAAACAATCAATATTGTACTATAACATAAATAACTATTATATTATACTCATCACTCTCTAACCACAATCATTTATGTAAAGTTGCATCTTACTCGTGCTTGTATACATCAACGTTATGGTCCGTCGCCCGTAGTATGATTGTAACACCATATCATAGTGTGGGTGTAACAAAGAAAATTATATCATGGCATACTGTACATAGACAGTGATACATGCACTACACAATGTTGCTATTGGGTCTATTTTAATTTACGTAGTGTATAAAAATTAAGTATCCGTATAGTAACTTAATTTTATTTTGATTAATTTTTCTGCGAAAATGCATTTAGTCTACGTAGCTCCAACGTAACGAATTATTTTAGATAAAAACCACTTTTTTTCTTACTTTATAAGACTTTACTGAATGGTCACGTAATTTGTGAAATATTATTAGATTCATGATTTTGAAAAATTGAATCAGTAAGTTTGAAATATATTTGAATGTAAACAGAACATAAATAAATGAAATTGGAGCATAATTATTATGAGTAAACCGTTATATTTCAAGAGTTTAAAAACTGTATTGCGTAAAATACAAAAGAGATAAATAGTTTTACTATTTCAATATATATATATATATATATATATATATATATATATATATATATATATATATATATATATATATATATATATATGTATATATTACACTGATTGTGAACTAAAATGTAATTTATGTTCTTGAAATTATTTTTTACGTTTAAAAATATTAAAAAATGAAATATCATATCATTATAATAGATGTATGTTATAATCATAGTCCGAAACCAACACGTACCTTACATCGATTAGACATAACACAAAATATTTAATTTTAAGAAGAATAGTCGATTGAAAGAATTAGGGGTCAGATGGCTAATTAGTAATTTATAGCTTTTAATCGAAGGTCTTTGATATTAATAAATAAGTGTAGGAGTGAACGTGTATTTGTTTAACCGATATTTGTTTAACCTCGGCCCTCGGTTACGAGGCACGAGGCGAGGCGAGTCGAGGTTCAAAATTTTAATCCTCGTTACTAACCGAGGCGAGGCGAGGTATATTGTCCCAAAAACGGGCAACTCGGCCGAGGCAAATTTACAAAAAGTAAATTAAAAAAATAATAATAATATAGTGATACATGAAGCAATAGATAGATTATTTGGCGAATATTTTTCAAATGTCCAGCGATCCTACCTAGTAGATGTCGAAAGTCATCTTCTCTAAAATTTATATACATATATATATAAGTTTTTTTTACCATATTATGTACATTCATGCAAAATAAGTCAAAGTTAGTAAAAATTTTCCCTCGCCTCGCCTCGGGAGGTTGATTACTGACCCAACCGAGGCGAGGCGAGGCTAGCCAACATTCTGCGAGGCGAGGTTGATATTTAAAAAAGCGAGGCGAGGCGAGGTGATACCTCGCCTCGCCTCGTGCCTCGTGAAACACTAGTTACGTGCCTGGGCTATTAGTTTAAAAGATGAAGCTCCGGAAATTGCCCAAAGGAAAAAGGTATATTGTGTTACGTGAAATGTCAAAGAATAGAAAACACATTGTATAATAGTTTGAAATAAAAAATTATATTCAAAATTAAATTTAAAACAACTCAATACATTTTGATTATATTATACATCATTTAAAAAAAACACTGCCACTCCAGTAAATTAAATATAAATAAAAAAACTGGAGGAATAATATATTTTTATTCGTACGACTATTTGTATAAAAAAGGGTTTGCGAACCTAAAATTCTTATATTAAGTTGTAAAAAAGTTAATAAGGATTAATAAATTAATATTAAATTATTTATTTTTTTTCTTATTATTAAAAATTAAAATTAATTTTTTTAAATTAATTAATTTTATTATTATTATTAATTATTTTCTAAGTATTTCAGAACAATGGAGGAAATTAGAATTACTGAGGAATTAAATAAGGTAAAATTCCAACCGAGTACTACAATTTTTCAATTTATCGGTCATACCCAGAGATGAGCGAAAAAAGTTGTTTGAAGTTATAATTAAACTAAATGAATATTTGGGAAAATTTAGAAATTTTTATCATTTTGATTAGATAGGCAACTTGTTATACATTTAAGCAAAATAAATAAATATATAATTATATATATATATATATATATATATATATATATATATATATATATATATATATATAGGATGAGTCGAACCAAGTGGATAATAGCATACACCACCAATTCCTACCACGATTCTCCCTTTCTTCAACAACATCCAATAGAAATCGATATACTGAAACAAAATGAAGACCACTCGTGATTGACTCACATACATGAAAAACATCAAAGCAGTTAAAACAATGTGCGCATAAATAATCAAATCCGGGAACCAGGGCACCGATGGAAAACAAATATATGGTGTGGAGTACTAGGGCAATATGTATTAAGCAACAAAAATTCATTATTATTCTTGCATAGTCTTCAAATTTATCTATAGTTTTAATATTTATTATTATCTTATAGTCCAGTCATCATATACATGTGAACTGAGAAAGCTGATTTTTTGATATTGTGTATGGGGGGAGGGGGGCTTAGAAAAGCTTTACTTCCTATGTGCATTCTCCGCCATCTTGAGAAAAGGGTTAAATTTTGTTTTTTTGCAATAACTAGGCTCTCCGTCACGATACGAAAATTGCGGTGGGATACTTTTTTATTACTATTTTTACGCTCTACAATTTAGATCGTATATATTTTTCACCTACCGTTCATCGTTGTTGAGATATCGAACGAGAAAGTAAAAAATTAGGGAAGTGATACTAGTTTTTTGCTGCTTTTTTCTTTCTCGTGATAGATATCGAAAAAATGTCTATTCTCAAACTTGTAGAGCATTCTTCAAAAAGATCTAGGTTTTATTCCGAACACAGCAAATAAAATAGATCTTATATTTTAAGTCACAGTGATATCAGTGGTTACAGGCTTGGTACACGTTAAGTACCTAAATCTAAACATCTGAATGGCATCTTGTTTCTAATCTGCAGCTCATGTTTCGAACTAATTTCGGTTATCAACCATATATATATATATATATATATATATATATATATATATAAATAGATATATATATATACATATATGTATATACAGGTGTTCCAGACGTAGTCGATTTCCATAAGAGGGTAGGTAGAGGGTACGATTTTGGAACGAAAAGTCCTGAGACATTTTTTTATTAGACGCACCATTAAAAGGAAACTAGGTTGAAACCAGAGTTGCAAAAAGTGCACTATTTTGATAATTCATTTTTGATTTAATTATAAATTATTACTTCCTCGAAAAGAGTATTAATTAAATTTTTTTATTTTCTGAAAAGTGTAATAAATAAATAATAAAAAATTTTAATAAAAAATTTTAAATTAGATTCGTTAAATTATTAAAAATTTTTCTCAAAGGGCATTAATATAATTATTTTATTAATTTATTTTTTTAATAAAGCCATAATTAAATTTTTCAATAAAATAATTTTATTAATGCACATTTGAGAAAACTTTATAATTTAACGAATTAAATTTGCGCATTTTTTTTAAATTTATTATTAAGCCAATTTATTTATTACATTTTTCAAGAATTAAAAAAATTTAATTAATGCACTTTTCAAGGAATTAATAATTTGAAAAATTTAAGCATTACATTTTTCCAAAAATTGATAATTAAATCAAAAATGAATTATCAAAAAAATGCACTTTTTGTAACTCTGGTTTCAACCTAGTTTCATTCATTAATTAATAATTAATTAACGGTGCGTTTAATAAAAAAATGTCTCAGGAATTTTCGTTCCAAAATCGTACCCCCTACCTACCTACCCTCTTATGGAACTCGACTTCTTCTGGGCCACCCTGTATATACATAATACATAATACATACATATATTATATTTTAAAATTAATAATTTGACAGCTTACATCAGTTCGTTAGGCGTTGATTGATATCTTGTCACTACTTAGCTACTGGTCGACAACCAAATGTTTTTATATAAACCATATTATAATGATGACATGACAAAAAATTTTCATCATAATCATAATATAATTCTATATAAAAATTTTTGTATTTTTTATTTTAAATATTTAGTTTGTTATATAAAATTATATTTCGTATTTGAATATAATAATATAACCATTATATATACAATGAAACTCTTATATTCATATTAATATAATACAAAAAATTTTTATTTCTATTTTATTCATAATATTAGATTCGAAATGTTTTGTTGTGTAATTCTGTATAATATAATGTTTAATAAATTTAAATTGATATGTTTAAATTATTTATTCAATATACGGGATAATATTCAATATTTATTCCATACTTAATTACTCTGTATGGAAATTTAATAAGTGGATCTTGTCATTACTTGAAAAAATATGGATCTTCTCATTACTATTTATATTATATTTTGAAAATCAATAAACTAATAATCGTCAGTACAAATTTTAATGTGAAACTTTCATTATCAATATCAACGATATAGTTTTTGCTGTATTCACTTGTATAAATATGTATATGACAATTCTCATGCGGGCTATTTTTATTATTTTCTATTGGGTTTTTATATTAAGATCGAATCGCCGCTTTACGACGTTTTTAGACTTTACAGTATTATTAGCTTCAAAAAGGCGGTTTCAGGCAGGTTGCTCGGAACCGCAATTTTTTGTGCATTTGATCCGAGACGAATCAATCTTTTTTTTAAATGAAAGGTCTTCAAAATATCTATAAAATGAAAAAGAAAATTATTGTTTTAACTGTATTTTTACCCATTATTTTTCAATTTGTTTATAACGCACTATAAACAAATTTAAAAAAAAAAAAAAAAACAGTTAAGAAATTATATAAATAAACTTTATTTTCTTTTAACTTATAGATTTTTGATAGATCTTTATTTTTTTTTTAAATATTCTGATACGTTAACTTTTTAGATAGTTATCATATGTTTTACCTTTTGCTAATTTACTTATAAACTAATTAATATTTTTTATGTTTTATTAGGCTTAATCGAAAGCTTAAACAGTTACCTATCTGACTATAAACTAAAAAAAATTTCCGACCAATATGGTTTATTTCTTAAAAAAAGCAGGATAAAATCCGTCGGTATTTAATTAGAAAATAATATTTTTATAATTAAAATACAGCTTGGTTAAATTTAAAAAGAGAGACATTGCTTCTGTGACTATATAGTCTGCATATTTATCTCATACATCCAATGTTTGAATGATTGGACAAGCATTACCTATTAAACAAGCATCTACCAATTGTATATATTATGTCAAAGGGACCAATCTAAAATCAAACCCTTTAAAATAAATAAAAAAATTCCAAATCGGTCAATAAATGACGAGGTTCTGAGTTAACAAACATTAAAAAAAAAATTCACACGAATTGATAACTTTATCCTTTTTTGAAGTCGGGTTAAAAATAAACGATTTTTATGATAAACAAATGAAAATATCAACTAACTGAGTTTATTGCTTAAATACCCGGTGTATCCTGAATTTATACAAAAGTGTTTTATTTTAAAAAACATAAAATTTTGTGTAATTACAGTTTTGTTCTATCTCTTGCGGTTTCAAAAATGGCAGCTTTTCCCATTTTGCCCAAACATGGTCTGATTTTTTTCATTCACGAACTTGACCTTAGTTTTAGCTCTAGAACACACGTATAAAATTTCAGCTCGTTATCTCTTTTCGTTTTTGAGTTATCGTGTTTACGGACAGACGGATGGAAATGCGGAAAAGGCTGAATTAGGCTATTTTATGAACACCTACGCCAACATTCATGCCTATTTACATATACCGACACCGAGTATAAAAATTCATATACAAGTACGTTTTATGAGTTTGTTTACATTCACCAATTGTACTTTTTTAAACGCTAGATAGAGTCTCTCTTAACTGGAATTTGTAATACTACATCAATTATTACATAGGTGTGTACTCGCTCTGCTCGCAAGGGTGTCTCCCCTTGACCCCCGGTGCGGCTTTCCGCCTTGGCTCTGCGTCACAGAAAATAACATAGCATGAATTGTAAAAAAAGTTTTTGGGGGGTATTTTTCCGATTTTCATCACCTAGCAACTTTGTTTTTTTTCCGATCCCTAAGAAACCCAAACCTCAACCTCTTCTATCCTCTACCATGCCTTATTCATTTCCTCTAGCCTTGAGTTCGTTGTCGAACCTAACCGTCTTCTTATCGAGAGACAGGACAGAGCTCCACTTTAGTTCTTTTACCTCAGATTCCCCCATTTCGGTCAGCCCGAAGGCAAGGTGCATTCTGGCTCTGTAGGGATATTCTGCCAGGAAGTGTAAGGGCGGTCTTACCTGTTACAGTGGGTAGACGCGCTGTCCTCCAAACTCATGAGGGCTAGATACCTTTTTAAGTGTGCACTTCCCGGTAAGCATCCGAGCCAGAATATTTATCTCTTTCCAATAAGTCAGGTTAACGTTGCGGCATTGTACCCAGCTTTCATTTGTTCGGCTTGTCTACAATCTACTGTGGCTCTCCATTTCCTTTTCATAGACTTATCCACCCATTCTTCAAGGGCAGAGGTAATCTGTCTCCTAGTTATTCCTAGATAGTACATGTCTAACATTCTTTGACATCAAATGCTTGATATGAACACATCTTCTTTGGTAATCGAATCCATGATGGCTTACATGATCTGTGCTCTACCTCTAAGCCACCAGATGCAATTGTGGAATGCATATAATTCTTCACTATCTTGATGTTGATGTATAATTACTTTTTTATTTGACTATTAATAGTTCACAAAAACAATTAACTTTTTGTATCTAATGGGTATCTTGGTATTATTTTTGTATCTTGACGAAAATCCATTATTAAATAAAACAAATAGTATATAATTAAATAAAACAAATAGTTAAGATTTTCGAAAGAATTTTATATTGATTACTGTTTCCAAACACAGTTTCTTCATCAGAATTCTTATCTTATATTTTTAGATGCAAAACCTGTGTTTCGAAACTAATGTCAGTATGATTACCTGTTCAGTTATGTTATACTAACCGATGTGGCTGGCTTTCACTAGGATGCGTGATCCGTGGGTCGATTCTCGTCCAAGATATGTACAAGCGCGGATCCACCGCTGTGGGCACTTAGGTACTTAGTCGTCATAGACGATATGCTGACACGTTATGCCACATTTTTGACAACATATTATCTGTTTCTTTTTGGCACATTAATACTTGTATTGGAAAAAATAGATGACTATTCACTGGGTGCGCATAGTAATCTACTAATTTAAAAGTACATAGTCGTCTACTAAATTAAAAAAGCGTGTGTTGTACGCACATATACAAAGGCACAGGAAAGATTATCCGGGCTAGCTTTCCTAAATATACACAAAGATGTGAACCTGGATATCGATGAAATTATCAACATTTTTGCGAAAAAGAAACGTAAGCTTGAATTTGTAATTTAAGTAAGCACCTAAATAAAATTATTTAATGTAAAATGTATACTAGCGTTTATTTTAATTTGATATCCTTTGAAGTTGTAAAAATTTCATCAAAATCGGCTCAGTAGTTTAAAGTCTAAATGTGACACATTGATGTGCAAACAATCACACATTTACTTTTATACTTTTCGTGAGCGAACAAACTTTTTACAGGTTTATTAATTTACTAGTAATCGCCCCATGGCTTTGCCCACGTGGAACTATACACTGAACAAAATCTTGGTCAGGGCGTCATACATTTAGTAAACATCTCCTTTTGTAGGAATGCACTATATCGATCATGAGCGAGTTCATACTCCGACTCGCACTTAGCCGATTTTCGGGTGGTTGTGATCACAACCTTTTTTGAGGGCTGGATCCACGCCTGGATGTGTATGATAATAGATTGCAAATTTTTGGGATTTTTATTACCTCACAAATTATACCTTTATAAATTTGAACCTAGCATATGAATTATTATATGTCCATGCGTGTTTTAAATTCCTCAATTTGATTTATTTTTTCCAACAAATATACACGAAAAAAAGAGAAACACATGTGAGATATTGTTCATTATTATCTTTAAAAGTTTTTGAAAACATTCAGTTCAATTTGTCTACAATGCTTTAAAACACAAATGATAATTAATCATTGTTATGTCAAAAGTGGTTTAAATCTTTACGTATTTGAAAACACGTGTCTCAATCATTTATATATATATATATATATATATATATATATATATATATATATATATATATATATATATATATATATATATATATATATATATATATATATATATATATATATATATATATATATATATATATATATATATATATATATATATATATATATATATTCTGAAATGCATGTGTAATAAATTATACTTTTAACGTTTTAACACTAGACCTGCCTAAGTCCAATGAGATATTATTTTTAACTTGTACTGTTTAGTTAATCACTTGATCTGTGTGCAATAGTCTACTACATTAATGTGAATTAGTTAATCATGTTAAAACGAATAGTTCTAATTAGAAATCACAAATTCACGAATGAATGAATTATCATAGTTCACGGTAGTGGTCAAGTTTAATTATCATAGTCAAGTTTAAGGGGTGTGGCAATGAACACTTCATGAGCACAACTATATATATAGGAAATATATTACTTCAAAACAGACTCCCTTGTAACTTTTGAACTAAAAGATCTACAGAGCTGAGTTCTCGAATATAAAAAGATTAATGATAATTTTAAAACACCGTTTTAAATCTCATCGTCAAGGAATCAATAGTTTTGAAGATAAATTTTTCGATTTTTTGCCCCAATTTCCTAGATCAAAATTTTTGTATTTTATAAATACGTATTTCGACTACAAAGTAGTCATCATCAAGGTGCAGACCGTCACCAAATTAGCAACAAGTAACATCTCCTCGGAGGATAATTACAATTAGCTAATTCATACTGATGATAACTACTTTGTAGTCAAAATACGTATTTAAAAATACAAAAATTTTGATCTAGGAAATTGGGGCAAAAAATCGAAATTTATTTCGAAAAATCCTAGAGTTCTCTTTAATATTATTTATAGTTTTAAAGATATTTAATTAACAAATCGAAAAAACACAATCTCGTCCCTAAATCGTCGAGACTGAGGATAAAAACATAGGTGGTATTTCCCGATATTCTTTAAAGTTGATATTTGGCATATAGTTAGGTGCTGTGTCCAAACCAAAGAGAAAAGTATGAAAACCCGAAATTTCTATCCCGAAATAAAAAATTTCGGCATATATTTTTTACATACAATTTATAGTAATACATATAACATATATACTGACCTGTCATTGACTGATACGTAATTACTATTGGTCATGCTAAGAATATTTTTCTCACCTTGATTTGATAATCATTTGATTTCAGTCTTTCAAAGAAGAAAAACTATCTTAAAACTTAATGTTAAAAAAATTTTGGTTTATATTTAACTGTGACGAAGATGTGGAAAAAAATGTGTTTGGGGGCTTAAAAAAATATTTTGCAATTTTTTAGCTTTACAAAAAGAAGCGTTATCCAATAAAAAACATAAATGTAAAAAAAGGAATGTTCTCGGGGTGACCCTTAATATAATATTTTCTCCAAAGAAGTGATATAGAAGAGATGGACAATTGTTATTTATCTAGTATAAAAAAATAAATATATATTTTATCTTGGCAAGCTTAAAGATTTTAAAATATTAGATAAAAACTGCTCTTAGCTAAAAAATATATTAAATATATACTAAATTTATATTCATTTTTTTACACTTAATAAATAACTTGATCCTCTCTTCCATATCACTACTTTTCAAGGAGAAAATAGTATCCTAAAGATCACCCCAAAAACTTAAAATTAAATTTCAAATTTAGCCCCAATTCCTAGAAGAATTATTTGTATTTTATAAATTTTAATATTATTGTAAGACACGCACCAAATTAGCAACGAGTAACATACCATTGGCTCCATATCCCAGAGATACTTATGATTAGCTAATTTATGCTGATGATGACTACTTTGTAGTCAAAATACGTATTTATAAAATACAAATAATTGTTCTAGGAGTTGGGGTAAAATTTGAAATTTTATTTCAAAAAACCTAGAGTTCTCTTTGATTATCTTAATAATCTTTATATAAATTTACATTATAGTTACATTTCTTGTTGATCAGTTTTAGCCACCAAGTTCAATAGTTTGTGTTTGAAAATTATGATTTTTGTTTCAATACTTAAAAAACCACATTCAAGTATATAAGATAAATTACACATGAAATAAACTCAATATTATTTTTATCAATTCATATTTGTTTGTATTGAATGTATCGTTACTTGATGAAAGTAGCCGAGCGGTCTAAGGCGTCATGTCTGCGCAGTATGCAGTACATGGAAACTGGGAGGTTATGGGTTCGAAGCCCAACATCGGCAGTTTGTCAATTATAAAAAAAAAAGGGTCGGTTGATTGACTAAACTGTCGGCGTTTGGAAAAGAACGAAGTAACCGGCTATGCAGTTTCTTTCACGAACTCCAGATGAATATCGGCATAGTTCCTATCATAGTCGGCTGCAGCCCCATATCCTGCCAATTCCTAGTCTACTCACAAATTCCTTCCACTCCACTCACATCCTCACATCCTAAGGCATTACAATGGGCCTTATGGTCGAAGTGTAGCCCGTCCAGGGCAGCCTTTACAATCTACCTCTCTACCTCTACTTGATGAAAATTAGTTATAGTTAAACAATAAAATTTAACAATAAAAAAGTTCGAAATTTTCATAAAAAGTAATAATTAATTCGTAGAAAATAGGATTAGAAGAATAAATGAGACAATAATTTGTCACTTCGAATTAAATTACAGCAATTATTTTAAACTACTAAAATAATGATAAGTCAGATAATATGGTAATAAAATTAATATACAAGGTCTTTCTCCGTAGTTTCTTTATGTTAGACATTTGAATTATAAAAATAAGTTGCTGAGGAAGTTATAAATAAATGACGAAACGTTCAATTTATTTAAATTAATTCATTTATTCATCTAATCCTATTTCCTACCAATTAATTATTATTATATATTATGGATACGAATATTGAAACATTTCATAAAAAGATTTGGTATTCTGGACTACAGTTTCGGAAACGATGCTCCTTCATCAGAGTAAAAATGATCAAAAACTGAACAAACTCATTATTATTGCCACAACGACAACCGGAATTGAACGAATATATATACTTTTTTAATTGAACCGGAACGAACACCGAAACGAAAGAAAAAAGGACACTGAATTAATAATTTATGTAGGCATATCATTATTATCCTGTATAGTATATATATATATATATATATATATATATATATATATATATATATATATATATATATATATATATATATTATTATCCTATATATATATATATATATATATATATATATATATATATATTGTATTATTATCCTATATATATATATGCAAACATCTTATAGTTTATTTATTAAAATAATGATAGGGCGGAGTTTAAATAAACAATATGAACCACATAGAAAGGTGTTGCTTGATAAACATAGGTAGTATAGGCGGTTCTCCATCAAACGTTTCACCTATTCATAATAAATATTATTTAGGTGTATAATTGTAGGCAAAAGTTTTATTTTATTCACACCAGGGTATAAAAAAACTGGGTAAGAAATTATAAAACAAGTGAAAGTATAGCTACACAAACGGAATTAGTTGCTCGGTTTATACTCGAGTTCATTATCAATATAGAAACTATTTATTTTACTTTTACATACGCATATGTATAGAATTACCTACATAAATACTCACTTTCGTACTGACAAGATTAATTGATGTTTAAGCTAAAATTGTGGCAAAATATCCAGTAAATGAAAAAAGGTGTCAAACAAAACTGTTTATTTTTAATAAAGGAATATTTTTTTGTTTTTAATGTCTTACGGTTTCACAGATAGATATCCCACCCACGTCTAGTGAGAGAAATTCATTGACCGATTTTGCACATACTTCATCGACCATAATATAATTTGAAAATATATAATAAAATAGTATGGTAAAAATGGTTTTAAGGATATTGTAAAGATGGATGTCCTTTTTCCATTCTGAAAATCATTTTTATCGTCAGTCTACCGATTTTACAAAAAATTAAAAAAAAAATTGCGTATTAATAAATACGTTTAGTACAGTAAAAATTGGCTTTAAGGATATTATATGGATGCGGGTGTCCTTTTTCCATCCTGAAAAAAATTTAATAATCATAATGGATGATTTCTCCTGTAACAGGAAGGGATTTTCATGGCGGGGAGTTCCGAAAAATGTCCTCATTCTGATTATTTCCTGAGAAAAACGTCCATTAAATGTCCAAATTAAATTTCACAAACAATAATGAATTATTTTACTTTCCCCATAAGCACTACAGCTTTGACCATCATTAGTAAGAATAGGTACAAATGGCGTCAATAGTTAATGTTATTTTTTAAATTTCATAGTTGATTTGTGACTCATTCATTTTGTATTCGAATAAAAGTTGTTACTTTATTTCTAATATACCACTTTAAGCTGATGCATTTTTTCGAAAATCGAATCAATAAGGAGCAAATCAATTCTAAAATTTTAAAAACTAACATCAACTTTTGATGTTCATAGTACCTACCTATATACAATATTTGAAATATTAAGGTTGACCGGACAGTACAGTATATTTCATAATAAACAGAAACACTCTTTTTAACAGAAATTAAAAATTGTAATTTGTAAATTAATTATTTAAATTTAGATAGCATCTAACATCACTAGTAATCGGATTTATGTAATTATTTAATTACTAAAAATAATAAATAATCGTCTTTTGACGATTATTTTGACGATTTTATGAAAATTTTCGTGAATTTTTTATCTATTTAATTAAGATATTTACAAAACTCTTCTTCAGACTATTTTTTTTTTATATTTTAACTCAATATTAGAGATTTAATTTATAAAAGTAGAAGTTTTTGACTTTTTAATCTATAAAAGGTGGAGCAACATTATCGAAAATGTATACGTTCATTCAACATTTGCTATTCATAACATGTTAAATTTCCAATTTTTAATGATTAATTACATAAAAACCTTTCGTCAAATTTTTTTCAAAAAATTATTTTATACGTATGAGTTAGCAATTAATAACATATCAAAAATACATATTTTTATCTATATACATTACCGATTTTACCTATACATGTGTCCGATCCACCTTAACAACAAAAATCCGCTACAATAAGTATAATTTAAGTTTGTTTTGTCTCTATTCGAAAGTCTGAAAATGTATTTTCAGACTTTGTGTAAAATAAAATGCAGCATCATATGTATTATAGATGAGATCAGTGGGACATCCTTGAATAACTCTATACGTTTGTTATGATTGGCAACATCCCACAACAAACATTAAAATGAAGATGATCTATTACAGTGGCACTGAATCAGTGGTTATTGTTATATTTATTTAATACTCATTTTTTAATAAATTCGTATTTAATTCTTCTTAGCTGTCGTGAGAATCTGAAATTGTTTTAACAAATTGTTTTATTATTTGTGTATACTTAAGCGCAGGGGCGTCGCGAGGGTGGTGCAGGTGGTGCATTGCACCAGGCCTCCTGGTATGGGGGAAGGGGCTCCCAAAGCACGGTTTTATACCAAAGATCTATAATAACAAACAAAAAATTCAATATTTATTTATAGTTAAGTCTAGTACGAATTAGCGTATGAATACCGGCAACTATTCTGTCAAAATTTGTTTGTCTAATTGGGATGTTGACTGAAAATTTTTTTTCACTTGAATTGAAGCATGTTTACTTGACAAATATCAAGGTAAAATTACTTTTTAAATAACTATAAAAATAAGTGAGATATGAATGATTGAATTTCCCGATTAAACAAAGAGAGTGATAGCCCTCTTGATAGGCATTGTGACGTCATAATGTAGTATCACCATTTAAAATACACGTAAAACTCCGTTTTGCAAGAAAGAGACAGATAATAATCTTTAAAAGCTTATAGCTTCCTTGTTATTTGTCGGATTTTAATTTCGTTTTTAAATATTATTACAGTATTAACAGTATTTTCATATTCTGGAAATAAATATGATATTTTGGTATCAGTCAACTATCTAATTATCTCAATATGTAGTACTGATTAAAAGCAAGTTGTCAGTGGGTAAATTAGTGCCATACTTTTATAAATTAAATTTTTGAACCAATTACAACAAACATACGGAATTTTTGAGCGGAATAATTTATTTTTATAATGGTCGATTCAATACAATTATAAAATATCTTTTGAGATTTTGCAGGGATAAATTCAATAATTTTTGAGATATGATTTTTTTAAGTTTGAGAAATCATGATTTTAATTATAAAACCTCCAGTCAATTGGTTCGCAAATTGATCGATAATTTCGTTTAAGAAATAATATGGAAGCACAAATTTGACCCCTGGGAACATCCAATCTTATAATCAGTGTTACATATACTAAAAACTGGATGATTATTTGTGATAGTAATAATGAGAAAGAGGGTGCCGCAAATGGTTTCTAACACCTAGACCAAGGGGTCCTCTGAGCCCTCCTTGAGAACAACCTGTCACCCGAAGGCGATACGTCTCCGGGTAAGAGGTGCTATTGTAAGCAAATGAAGCTATAGGATTCTGTTGAGGCTAGACGCTGCACAGAAAGCCCACAACTTCTCCGCCGGAATTGCTCCCAGGATTAATGGATCCAAGGTTTCGGTCCCAAACATTCTACAAGCCCATCTCGATTACTGGGACTTTGCACAGGGCAAGCCATAGGCCAAGTTGTGCATAAGCACAGCTAGGCCTTTCGATTGTTAAGTTTTTTGATAAAATATGCGTAAAAAAGTGGTTAATTTTTATGGTTCAGTTGGCATCCTGAGTACCGACGCACTGTTTGAAAGTCGAAATTATATACTAGTATATGTATGATGACGAATGGGAATATTGTGTGACGAATGGGAACACTGACGACAACGGAAAGCTGTTTTCAACAACGCGTTAGAGTATCAACATATTTTTTTTACGCATATAATTTTCTATATAGTTATTTTCGCGCGGGTACCCGATCAGCTGATATAGTTTGGAAATACCTGAATTTGAATTTGTTTATATTTATCAGAGCCTTAAAAATCAAGTTTGTGAACTGCAGTAAGATTACAAATTGCATATCTGCCGTTATTCAATGCATTCTGTCATCATTTTTAATTCGTATTTTGTTATAATAGGGAATATGCATGAAAATTTTTTTTCAATTGAATTGAAGCATGTTTTTTTTTTTTTTTTTTGAATGCTTACTTGACAAATATCAAGGTAAAATTACTTTTTAAATAACTTTAAAAATAAGCGAGATATGAATGATTGAAATTCCCGATTAGACAAAGAGGGTGATACCCCTCTTGATATGTTATGTGACGTCATATTACACTTTCACCATTTAAAATACACGTAGAACTCCGTTTTTAGTATTTTTGCAAGAAAGAGACAGATAATAATCTTTAAAAGCTTATAGCATCCTTGATATTTGTCGGATTTTAATTTCGTTTTTAAATATTATTACAGTATTAACAGTATTTTCATATTGTGAAAATAAATGTGAAAAAAAATTTTCATGCATATTCCCTATTGGTTAATTTTAATACCAAACATAATTTAATAAAAATTCGTAACGAGTTGCGTCAACTTGCGCGAATTTCCTTTAGAATAAATACAGAATTAATTCGATTCCGATGGACAAAAAGAGTGGCCACTAGAATGGCTACAGACAAATATACATAAATCAATAAATTTCCCATGTATTTGTGTACTCTCTAGCCGTTATTATTTTAGTCCAATTTAAATAACATATCGTATTTTATCTGTCTGCGTTTGGTATTTCAAGGACCAAATTCGTTAATTAGTAGAATCGGCTAAGAGGAAACCGGGGCTTAAAGAAAGAAGAAAATATAAAATATATAGAATATCTCTTTGAAATATTAGAAAAATCGAAAAATTAATAAGTAGCAAAGATGTAGAAAATCACCTTTACTGCATTTCATTCAATTCCTGATCATTTTCTCTTAAACTCGAATATTGGTGTTTGTTCCTTTTAGGACTATGATATCTGGTGGCAGTAATTAGAAACAGACTAGTCAGGCTCAACTGTGAGAGTTACGTATTCGATACTAGGGCTATATAATATAAACAAACAATTATTATTTTGTTAATGAAAGTCATGATTATGTATACAGGGATATTTCGAATTTTAATTTTCAATCGTAAATGCTTCTGTCCCTACAATTATTGTCCCTACAATTAATATTCAATAATATTATTTCTTAGACATTTTTCGATTTTTCCAATATTGAGAGAGATAAAGCAAATTTTGTTTTTAAATACCTACATGCCAAATTTCATAAAAATTTTAATGATGGTCATTTTCGACATTTTCTTGGTAGGATCAATAGATATCTGAAGAAATTTTAGCGAAATTGTGATATCGGTACAACTAAAATATATTTCTATTTTCTTGTAGAGGAAATTCACACATGTGTTCTGTATATATACGCTTAGAATGTGACTTACTGGTGGTTTCAATTTTTATGAACGGGAGTGCACATGTTATAGGTACGTATCTGCAGAACTAAGATGCTAGGCCAAGTTTTTTTAACTTACTATACCTCTCTCACACATATATCCACATATATTGTCTAATATCTGCTGTATTATAATTATACCCTCTCCATTAAAAATAGTGCTCTTCATAAGTTATTTATGTTAATTTTTTATTAAAACTAAGGGGTCTTTCACAACGAAGATGCAAGACGCAAGAAATAAGATCCTGGATTTTATTTCAGTTGTAGTTTCGGTTCTTACGTGTTTGTGTTCTTCTTATCGGTTTCAAGTGTTTTTCTCGAGAAAAAGAAATGAAATATACAAGAAAGAAAATAAATGTATGTAAATATGTAAAATTAATTTACAGGACAGATGCATCTTGCGTCTTGCATCTTCGGTGTAAAAGACCCCTAAGAGGTGAATAATTTTTTTTTTTTTTAATTGTTCAGAATATATTATTCTTCAATATACTAGTTTTTCATCAAAACGGTAACATTCTTTCAAGGAAAAAAATTAAAAATCTGTCATTTCCCTATGCTACGTGTACAAAAAATGTGATTTTTAATTGCAATTATCTCAGGTTAGAAGAGGTCAATTGTCTTCGAATTTCAAGAGCGTGTGCATCAAGCATTTAATGACGTATATTTTAAGTTTGGAAAATTTCTTAACATTTTGCTTGCATAACCGAACTACCTTAATTAAATAAAGAAGTCGATATTCTAAATATTATTTTGTTTTGAAATAATAATATACATAAACAATTATAAGCTATAAAACCTATAAGCTCTTATTATTTGTAAAAACATAAAAATATTTATTTAATAGTTATTGTGCTATTAAAACAATGATCGTATTCGATCGAGTAAAGATGACGCAAATACTTGCAATTGATCTTATGTTTTTTTTTTAATTTTCTTTAAATGTTGATACCTATACCAATGTTTAATGTTTTTGATATATCTTTTCGATATAAAATAAAATTAATCAGTCTAATTGGACTAAAGTTTGTATATGGATCGGTTAATCAAGATTTGGTATATTTTAAAGCTGTTATAATGATTCCAGTGTTACATTTTAATCGTAAATAGTGACGCCATTGTTATCCATAGGTTTCTATTCCCAACAAACTCTACTCGTTAGTGCTATTCGTATGGTATTTTGATTCAGATATTTTTATAAAATTAAAAAATTCGCCCCCTTTACCTAGATCAGTTTTTTGTATTATAAATACGTATTTCGACTACAATGTAGTCATCATCAGTATAAATTAGCTAGTCGTACTTTACTCTTTGACAATTAGAGATAGATATAAAGTCGAGATCAACAGACAGAAATAAAAATAAATAGAAAATTAACTAGATTAAAATATACTAGATTTAAAATATAATTAGTTTTAAATTATATTGAAATTGCTCTTGTTAAAATTTCCTTCATTCACATTTATTCCTGTTAATTTTACTTTTATTAAAATTACTCTTATATTGTCGCAGGATATGTTACTTGTTGCTAATTTGGTGACAGTTTGGCGTTGCTAATTTGGTAAAGTAGATTGATGTGGGGCCATTTATGTTTAGACGGCAGTCAAAACAATGGGTAGAAGCTGATTCACCGTTCAAGTGCTTCAAAGAAAGCAATAGTTGTTGACCACTGTCTTTTTGAATGCACAAGGGGTTCGTAAAGTAAAATAATGCCAGACCGTTTGGGTTTTTCCCATGTTCGAAACATACGGAGTGCCGAAGTTTTGGAGTAGTTACCTGGTGCGGCAATTTGTATGTGAGAAGTGAAAACAGCTATCGAAATCTCGGTGGCCATATATAAAAGTTTTGGTAAGGTTGTGCAATTGTTGCCTGATGATGCGGGATGTTAAGTTTAATATACGCTCTAATTTTTGAGTTCTTCATTAGACTTTTTGTTAAAAAAAAGTGCTAAAATATGTATATATTTTTTTGAATTCTTATATTCGTCTGTATAATGTGATACCTCTATTGTTAGTAAACGGAACTAACACACATTTATCGAGGTTTGTTTCTGTGCTATATATCTATAAAAGAATAAAAAAATTATATAAATATTCGCTAGAGTGAAATTGATAATGAAATTTATTTTTAATCTATATTTCCATTTATTAAGTATAATCGGGTACAATAACGATTATAAATGTAGAAAATATGTATTATCTAAAATTTAAAATAAATAGAAACTTATAAATATCATTCCTAGATGCCACTTTTATATTTTACTTGCGACACCAATTCGTAAAAGATCGTATTTAATCAGGCCAAGTAAAATACAGGGTGGCGAGCAACTTTGAAAAACTCTTGAAAAACTCGAAGCATTTGGAAAATTTGAGATTCTGGTCTTTCGTTTATTATTATATTATTAACCGATTTTTTCTAAATACTTAATGAGTAAGAATTCTTAACTTATTGTACTGCTTACAAAGCAATGTACACTTAGCCCCAAAATTTCATGTCATTTTTCAAATTTTATATATTTATTTGGGTTTTGAAAAAAAATTTCAAATAAGAGCCCAGATCAACTATAAAATTTCAAAAAATTAAATCAACTTTTGTGGTTTATAGTACAAAATTAGACCATTTTAGTCGGAAATTTGAAATTGAAAGTGACTCACTGGTGTGTTTTGTTTGTACAACATCCATACTCGTACATATGTAGAGACTATGGGTGTATTCGTTTTGGGCGCTTACACGTTTTCAACGCTCACGCTTAAAAGTGCAATTTATTGGCGTTCGTTTTGGCTTACGGATGCTCTACTGTTGAAAATGCCCTTTGTTTTGGAATTAAAAGTACATGTAAGCGTCAATTACCATCAATATTCAATGTGACGGATGAAAACAGTTCAGTTTGAGCAGAGACTGTTTGAATGACTCTAAAGTCCCTAAACACAAACCAAAACATCCTAAGTTGACAATTGAAAGAATATGTTGGTAAAGTAGGTTTTTTTCTAATAAGATTTTGTATGTTGTGTGGATTTTCTATATATTCAGAAAAAAAAAAGATTTAAAACATTCAAAAAATTAAACAATGCAATGGAATACACTAAAAACCCTCTGGTGCACGTGACAGACAAATAAACAAACGTATATACAGTGTTCATTTTGGAAGTTAGTACAATTTAGCGCTGGTACTTTAGCTGCCTTACCTCGATAGATGAAGCGTCTATGAACGTGGTGTCTATCGTGGACTCAACCATTAGCGCGCTTTGTCAGCATGCACAGCACCAAGACTGACACAAAAAACAACGCTTGATAGCGCTGAAAGCATGTAAGCGTCCAAAAAAAAACTTATGCGGGACCGTTTGGATTTTTCCCATCTTCGAAACATACGGAGTTTTGAAGTGATGGAGTATTTTCCTCATGCGACAATTTCAATGTGAGAAATCAAAACAGCTAGCAACATCACGGTGGCGATAACACATCACGGTGGCGATGACAAAAGGAATACACCCAATGCATTTAGGATTGATAAGACTGAAACTTAAATTGATATCGTCAAATGTTTTTGTTTTTGATTTTTAATTGATTTTCCATGTAACTTAATAAAATAAAATGACTAGTAATTTATTTGTTAGATAACATTATACAAGTAATTAAAATCTTGGCTTAATGTAACGTTTTTTATAATTTTATAATTTACATGAATGTAAGACTAATAATCTTAGAGTTTCCCAAACTCTGGTCCGTGGAATGCCAGTATATTCCGTGGAAAGTTATTAAGTCCTCCACAAATTTTATGACGAAAAATTTAATTACCCTTTTGAAATTGTACTAATACAACGATTTTAATGGCATACATCTTAGATATTAAGCAGTTTAGCGGGAAAATAATATTTTTTAATGGAATCCAGATATTAATACAATTTATTTGTCATCATTGAGGTTCAAAAATTTGAAGGACTAAGGCCATATTCGTTTTAGCCTTATGATTAATCCGGTCCTGCATATTTACTGATGAAAATCCGATATTCGAGAAAAATCATCACAATGTATTATGTTACCATGAAAAACTATAACCACGTCTCTCAATAAGGCCCACTACAAAACTTTATCAAATAAGATATAAAATCAAAGCCGAAAATAGACTGGCCCAGTGAAAATATTTAAAAATATTTCCATTTCTCTGTAACTGTTACTTGTCAATAATTAAATAAAAAAAAAGGGGGCAGTTAATTGACTAAACTGTCGGCGTATTTACAAGAACGAAGTAACCGGCTATGCTTGTAATGGTTTTCTACAGTTTCCTTCACGAACTCCAGATTAATATCGGCATAGTTCCTACCAATGTCGGCTGCAGCCGCGCATCTTACCAATTCCTAGTCTCACACAAAATTCCTTTTCCTCCACTCCCATCCTCACATCCTTAGGTATCACAATGGACCTTATGGTCGAAGTGTGTCCCGTCCAGGACAGCCTCAACAATCTATCTATCTATTATCTACTGTTTACTTATAATTTACTAAATGTTGATAAAAAAATTTCGAAATCGGTATTTTATTTTTAATTACGGTATTTTATTTGGTGTCTTAGGGAAAAAATCGAACTTTGGTAACAGAAAGGACTAAATTGGCTAAATGAACTAAGAAATTGTTTTTGTTTGCATGTGATATACAGGGTTTCCCGTAAGTCATGGACACAACTTAAGGTATGGATAGAAAATTGAATTCTGAGACGAAAAGTCCTTTACCATTTTTTAATCAGACGTATAGGTAATTAATTATTAATTAAAATAAGTAACCAATCAGAGGCGCGCACTGGATTACGACAGACATACGTACATGCATTCCAAACTAACATACTTACAAACACTCACTCACACACGCTATTGAGCGCCGCTGATTAGTTATTTATTTTAATTAATAACTAATTACCTGTACGTCAGGTTAAAAAATCGTCATCGCTCTAGCGGTCACAATTTTAATCCGATTGGAATAAAATTGGGCATGTGAGGTGCTTTTGGTATTTGAACTGTCGAGTTCGTTAATGAGCAAAATTGGACAAGGGAAACCCCCTCTTGCCTGTAAACCCCCCTTTTACAGGCAAGAGGAAACACAAAATTTGGTATATCTGTCTTAATGTTGGAAAAACCAAAAATTTTGAAAAATTAAAATTATAGATAATCAAATTTACTATAATTTTTGTTCTTATCATATTTTCTGTCACCCTAACATTGACAGAAATATTTACGAATTAAAATTTAAAGTTAAATTTCGAAATATCTCTGTTCACATTAGATTGTAGCAAACTTAATTTTCTACAACTTTATTCCTTATACTTTTTTCGATTTTTTTAATATTAGGAGAGATATTTTATATTTTGTGTTTTCTTCTTGAAGCAGCTCCTGCGTAACGAATTTTTTTATTATTTCATGACCATGATATAACGCTGTTATTGTCTGATATTTGTTTACAGATATTTGTTTTTCTCCAAGTAATAGTTAATTTTTAAATATAGTTAAAATAAGTTGCCTTTCTACTTTGAAATATGTTCCCCTTACGCACATATAAGGTTCATTACATTTGAATTTTATTCTATATCAATAACAGAACTGGTTGGTACACCATTAAAGCTTCGTTTGGTTACAGTATCCTTAAAAAACCGAATTAATAGACAACACATTGCTCATACACATATATTTTCAATGGTATTCGTGAATACCAAATATTATTTGATTCACATTATAATAAAAAAACATTTTGACCTTACGTATGGATACATACACACATTACAACGCATACAGTATAATAATTTGAACTTTCCAAATATCAAATTTTTACCTCCATATATAGACTAGAACAAATATGTAGCATTGACGTTATTCATTCAATGCCAAAAATTGACGTTAAACATTCACTGGATCTTTATATTTTGAGGTTCCCTAATGCCACAAATACCATTTTTGATTGTCTGAGTAGATGTTGTTGTATTGAAAATTAGTGAAATAATTTTTAAGGCCTCAACACACAATTCTAATTACAAAAAGTTAAAATATTTAAAAATACAAAATTAAAGTTTTAAATATTACAAAAAAAAAATATTACGAAAAATATTTAAGAGAGATTTAAATATTTTGTTCTTCTCCTCGAGAAAGGAAGATTTTTTTGAATCGCAAAAAGAAAATGATCTAGCTTCGATTTATTTTTTTTTCTTTAGACGAAGAGTCGAAAGTTGAAAAGGAAAAATTATAAAATCAGATATAATTTATTTTATTAAGAAAAGTAATGAGATAAAAAATGAAAAAATCTTAATTTAATTTAAAATCAAAAGTCTAGTAAATACAAGTTGAATTTTTTTAATAACATAAATACGTAAACAATTCAAAAACAAGCTTGTTATATTGTATGTAAATTTTGAATTGGCATTGGCCGTGTCTGATAAGTGGATAGTTAAAATATCAAACAAGAGGGAAGTCATGCTGGTTCGATCCTTGGCGGATCATTATATTTTTTAATTAAGTTTTATAAATAATCAGAACCTCCGAATGCGCCCATGGTTGTTGAGAAATTGTTCGATAAACATTCATACAAAAATCTATTTTCAAAAATATTTTCAGAAACATCAACAACCATGTTCTAGAAAGGTCTATGACGGGTATAATAGCCGCGGCCAATGCTTATTAAAAGTCAGTTAAAAATTCACATTTATTCTGTAAAATTCAGTTAAAAATTGATATTGTTCAGTTAAAAAGTAATATTGTTCGAGTATAATCTCAGTTTGAAAGTACCATTGTTGAATTAAATAGTCAGTAGTACAATTTAAAAATCAGTATTGTTTGAATATAATAAAAGTTATAAATTAAAAATTGTTGAAGAAAATTAAATTAAAATTCTTCTTTTTTTTTAAATCAAATAAAGTCAGTTCAGTTCATAAAAATTTTGTTCTATTTAATTTTTTTTGAAAAAAGTGCGTGTTATCCATTTGACGATACTTAGTCAAACTAAAACTTTTACGTTTTTTTTTTGTGTTGAGTATCGGAATCTGTTGTAGGTTCGACAGCGCTCCTTTTTGAAGGTTAAAGACAGCCAAGATACCGCGACAATGTGTGTGTGTCTGCATGTACTCTGAATTCCAGATTACTGAAAGAGTGTAATTGTGAGGTGGCTAAGTGTAAAGTGATGGAGATGGTTCTTCGGTGATTTATAGTGAGCTCTGATGCTACGGCAGACCTTCTGGGTCGTAAGTTCATTTCAACAAATCTTCTTCTAACAGTTTTACCACTAGTATCAACACTCGGATCCATACGGATCTCTTGGGCATTCTCTCAGAGGCAGTGGAAAAATGATTCCGAAGTCGTGACATTAAAATAATTCCGATGACTACCACGTATTTAAGAGTGAAATCCAACAGAACATCTCTGGTAAGAGCTTGTTCGACGTATAATAAGATGAATTAACCCTCCTGGTGAAGGAATGAGACTTAAGAACGTTCCAGCGCTGTGTACACATACTTACACATGTAATTGGCACATAGATACTTACATACACTAACTGGCAACGTTGCTCTGTGCACATACCTATATATTATTGCTTATGTCAACACTAACAATTCCCACTCTTTACTTGATGCAACTTGAAAGAGATTGGCGTACAACGTTGTTAGACCACTATTTACCATAAACGGATTGTGTTATAATTGGACAAAAATAATGTTTTAAATTATTATATTTCGAAAACAAAACGGTAAGACACGATGTTTTATTTTTTATTTATATAAAAAATATTAAGAATTAATCTCCTAATTTTTTTTAAATTCTGTCGAGTATTTTTTCTAATACAACAGATAATAGCTGGGTGGGCCTGAAGTTTTACATTTATTAAGAGTAAAGTTAACAGGAATAAATGTGAATGAAGGAAATTTTAACAAGAGTAATTTCAATATAATTTAAAATTTATTATATTTTAAATCTAGTATATTTTAATTTAGTTAATTTGCTATTTATTTTTATTTTTGTCTATTGATCTCGACTTTCTATCTATTTCTAATTGTCAAAGAGTAAATTACGACTAGCAAATTTATACTGATGATGACTACATTGTAGTCGAAATACGTATTTATAATACAAAAAAACTGATCTAGGCAAAGGGGGCGAATTTTAAATTTTACATTTTTATAAAAATGTAGTTGGTGTGCAAAAAACTTCCAAAGAAAATAATTTGAGTTTTTCGTCACTTTTTTGCTGTGCAGTGTTTTTGATTCAAATTTCATACCTCAATGGGTAATCTTGGCGATCGATGACAGCCTGTGTAAGTATAATTTTTAATAACTCCTGTGTCAACAGCCACACAGCCTATATACAAACTCTACCAGTGTATGGAGGTTGATTAAATTTCATATTATTAACTTTAATAAAAGTAATTTTTTGTGTGAATATTCTTATTGGGATTATAATATAAGTAATTATTATTTTATATCCAACGGCAAAAAATGCGTTAATTATTTATAAATAAAACAAATATTTTGTTTATTCAATTTTTTTCAATCGCTTGAGGTATATATGTGTATAGTCTTCCATAAAGTCGCTTTACATTTCGGCTAGCCACTTTTTTATCCGATTACCATACTGTTAATGGTTTATTGAATTTTGTAATATTTAAGTGCTTAAGTGCCTTATGTTATGCTATGAAATAGATTTTTTGTTTTATCTTAAAATAACACTAAAACTGATCTGAGGGCGGGGCTTAGTAAACATGGCTAACTAATGTGTGCAACGAAAGAGTAATCATTCATTTGTTTACATTCAATAATCATATTTATTTTAATTAATTTATGTCAAAGAACTAGATAAGCTCTGTAACAGCCAAGATATAGTACGATTCTCGAAGGCAAGGCGTATCGCTAATCACAACGAAAGAATGGAAACAGAAATACAACCAAAAAAAATTCTGCATGGCACAATGGATGGGTTGAGACGAAGAGGTCGTCCAAAAACTAGATGGCTCCAGAACGTGGAAAAAGATTTAAAAGCTATGAATGTAGATGGATGGAGCAGTAAAGCTAAAAATAGAAGCTTGTGAAGAAGTATTGTGAAGGAAGCCAAGGCCAACCCTGTTGCGCTGCGAATATAGATGTTAAATAAGTATTATACCGGGAATGTAACATATACCAGGGTGTATTAATCGCAGAAAAAACGAAGTCAATTTTGTTAATGCTGGTATTTCTATAGAAATTAATAACTATATTAGAGATCTGGATTGGCTATAACTTTGGAACTTTTGAAAACAGCTATAATTTTGAACTTCGTTAGGAATTTTGAACTTCTGATAGTTTTTCCGAAGTCGTAAAGATAATTTTCTTAGGGTCTTCTTTACATTATTTCACTATTTCCTATAGTTTTCTCCAAACAGTTCGGGTGAACACACAATATATTTTTCTTTTATATATAGAAAATTTTACTGCACAGTTGGTTTCTTTTTTAGCACCAGACATCGCGACCAAATTGGTGAGTTATCAATACGTAAAACTTGACCATTCTGTTTTAAAAGGACGTAATATTTCAGGCTGATTTAAGATATCATTGACAGATTTACAAAATTATCTTTATATTTTTTAACTTTAAATTCTTATTGTTATAAAAAGTTCGCCTTTATAGTCCTTTTTCCAAAAAATTTAAACCAGAATATATATTCATACTCTTGTAACGACAATACTAATTTGCAGTTACTTCCTGGCGTACTTGGGGGCCCCGGTGTAAAACATTCTCGGGAGCCTCTGCTGTAGAAAAGTGACTTAAAAAATACCTTCCCAGGGGGCAAATTAATGCGGCCACATTATTTCTCAAACAAACTTACTGAACCATTTGCAACAAACAAATAGAATTTATTTACGGGACAAACTTCTTTCATATTCTTTGACTCAATACAAACATAAAATCTCTTGAGGTTTTATAATTAGAAGCGCAAATCATGATTTCACGAACTTAAAAAAAATATCTCCAAAAATATTGAAATATTTTACGTTTGTATTGAATCTACCAATATTTAGATAGATAGATAGATACATCTTGAGGTCTAAAAAGTATAGCACTTCGACCTGATGGTGCATTGTGCTCTCCCTTCTACGTCAGTCCGACGAGATTCGCTTCTCTCATATGTTGGCAAATGCCAGGAGATTGCTTATCAGGTCTTCCTGAAGGTTCATATATTCGGGGTGAGATTCACCAAATATCTTGTATCTGCTGTAACCTAGAGGTTCGCATTCAAATATAATGTGGCTCGATGTTTCTTCCTCCTCGCTACACAATCTGCACATAATGGATCTCGTTATGGAGTCCCATTGAGTGTAGATGCTTCCGCAGGGGATAATGCCCGGTAATGAATCCAGTAACCCTCCGCAGTTGCATCCTGTTCTACCTCAGTGCATCGAGAGATAGCTTCTTGGTTGCACTCTGAAGCAGTACCTTCCCAAGCTCCTGCCGCGTTACTTTTTCTCAGTGATCACGGTGTTTAGCATTTGACCACTCTTTGATCACCTGTTTACATGAAATTCCTTGGAATTGTCCTTGGAATTCCTAAAATAGGCTCTGGGACAATGCTAAGGGCTTCTTTGTTAAGGTATCTGCTTTTTCGTTTCCTTCGAAACCACTGTGACCCGGCATCCAAATCCATTTAACATTGTTCTGTTTTGCCAGCTCCAGCAGATCCTCCAGACAATCCATGACTACCACTGAGGTGACCTCAGTTCCAGGCAAGGCTTTTAGAGCAGTTTGACTGTCCGAGAGAATACATACGTTCTGGTTTATGTAGCGTCACGGACGCAAGCCAGTATGGCGTAGACGTCTTCTTGAAAAACTGTGGCATATTTCCCCAAGTTGAGGCTTATATTTGCTTTAGGTCTCTCACCGTAGACTCCCACCTCGGCCCCTTCTTCAGTTTTGGATCCGTCTATATACCAGACGATTACTTCCTTGAGATAAGGTGATTCTCCTTCCATCCACATGGCCCTATCACAGAGTACAGTGAAAGGTTTTGAGAAGGAGTTTATTTTGGGAATCATATCTGTGCCCATTTCAAAAATGGGGTCTGAGATAATTGATGTTCCCACGATCCTTGCATGTCCAACCTGATTTTTTTTAAAATCTAGTTATGATTACAAGACAGCCTATAGACGCTGGATCTCACTTTAGGTATTATTACAATGCTTAGCGGAAGTAGCCCCAGTATAACTTCAATAGCAGCTGTGGGTGTACTTACCAAAATTTACCAATCTACCAAAAATTGTCCCGTTCAAAAATTCCATTTATTTGTTGTAATTTCCGGTTCTCATGGGCAGATTCATACTATACTTAACTATAAATAATAATAAATGAGTTTTTTCTTTTTTTGGTTATAGACCCTTGGTTCCATGCTGGTATAAAATCGTCCTGCACTTATTATGTTTATCATAAGCGTCCAAAATCGCCACTCTCTTCTATAATAAGCTATTTTATCTCAAATTAGTATCTTAATTTTTAAGTGAAGCTTTTTGGTCTTGATACCCGAGGGTCCTGGTGTACCGCTCTGCCAGCACCACCCTCAAGACGCCCCTGCTAATTTGAGATCCTATAAGATCTCAGAAAGATATCTTGATATTTATTTATTTTTTTAAATGTCTTATTTTTTGGTAGACTACCGGTATATAATTTTGAAATGACTATGCAACTGTCTTACTATAATCTTACTAGTAGCATTATCATACGGTTAGATTTAAAATCTGTGATTCCATTTGAAATTAAAATATAACTCCGTAGTCAAATAACCTTTAAAATTTTATTATTTATTATTATGTAGTTTTACGCGGTATTGTAACAGTACGACCGTTATTGTAGAAAAGAAACATTTGATGATATAATATTTTTATCTTCCTGTGATAAGAAGGTCCACAATCTATGCATAATCCACAATTTTTTGTATATAAAAGGTGTTCACCAAGACTTCATTGTTTAAGTAATAAAATTTTACGAAACTCCAAATACCTATACAAACAAGTGAAAATAACAACTAACTGAGTTAATTACTTAAATACTCGGTATACAGAGTGTTCTGAAAATCATTCAGGAAAACTATACCACGGTGTAAAGCTGCAAAAAAACAAACATAAAGTTTAATAAAGTTTTTCGATTTGACGCTTAGTTTTTGAGATATAATTCGTATTTTTTTATTTTTGCGGGTGTCGCTACACTTATTGAGAACTCATATTGTCACTACTCTAGCATGATCTACTGTGGCCGCCCTACACCACCAACCACAGAGCGTATAGTGAAAGGAGGTGGAGCCACTGTAGTGGAGTAGGGCGCCCACAGGAGAGCATGCTAGAGTAGCGATAATCAGAGTTCTCAACAAGTGTAGCGACACTCGCAAAAATTCAAAAATGCAAATGTGATTGGTTGAATTTATTAATGTTTAATTAATCATATCTCAAAAACTAAGCCTCAAATCGAAAAACTTCAATAAACTTTTTTGTTTGTTTTTACAGCTTTACACCGTGGTATAGTTTTCCTGAATGAATTTCAGATAATCCTGTATACTGAGCTCATTATCAATGCGTGAACTGTTTATTTTACTTTTTACTTACGCACAAATGTATAAAAATACACAGTAGTGCATAAAGATACTGTACACTGTAAGTGTAATTGCAGATGTTTGAGCTCATATTGTGGCAAAAGTATGCTGTTTATTAAAACAAAACTTTCAATCAAGAATTGTTTATTTTTAAAAGGAACATTTGTCTTAGATTTGTCTTCTATCTCATACAGTTTTAAAAATTGGTATTTTCACGGTTTCGAGTTTGTACCTTCCCAAAGTTTTTTCCACTTTATAGCTCTGGAACACACACACAAAATTTCAACTCGTTATCACCAGAGGAAATGCGGAAATGGACTAATTAGATCATTTTATGAACGCCTATATTAAAATTTTTTATTGTGATTAATATTCTCAATCATTACAAAGTCGGGACTAAACTTAACATAATAATCTTTTGTATATATTATATATACCGGGTTTAAAAAGAGAGCCTTTTCAATAGAAAGCTATATTTAAATTGAATGTATACGGAACCTTTTATGCGTATATTTTATGTTGTGTATTTCAACACTGCCAGATTATTTTTTTAAATTAAAATTCATCATTCGTGTTTGTATAGTTTTTGTAATTAAAAAAATTAACTGATAATTCACAACTAAAATAAAGAATAAAATCATAAAAATATTGACTTTGACTATTGAAATGCTATTATTTACTTTGACGTATTAAAACTTCTTGATGTATAGAATAACCAATTGTTTCAAAAGGTAGTTGATTTAATTTTGCTTCTATTTTGATTTTAATTTGTAAAAAAATCTTTAAAAAATTAAGTGGATAATGCATATAAAATTTAAAAAAATACATTTCGTTGTATTTTTGTTTAAAAACAATTCAAATACGAACTTCCACAGTAATGCTCGAACCGATCATTAATTCCTCACGTTGCTCTATTGCATTAACCATCTGAACAATAACAATTCAATATATTAATTTTTGTTTAGCAAAATACAGTGTCTAATTAGCACGCTATAACGTGCGAATAAATTCAATAATTTCTTATCCAAATAATTCCAATAATTATTTACATTAATAAAGATCCCATACACGATCAAACCATTTTCGCAACAGGCATTTGTGCAACACCATGTTTGCTTAATAAAAGTGCCTATACTCGATCAAAAATTTGCGCAGCATCGTGTTTGTGTATACTTAATTGTATGTTCCAACAAGTTGTGCAAATTATTTCAAGGTCACTCGGTCAAAAACTGTCAAACATGTTGAAACCTCTTGTCAAGCGTGTCGCGCAATAATAATAGGCCTCCATACACGATCAAACAATTTGCGCAACATCAAATCGCTTGTCAAGTGTGGAAATGTTGCGCAATAAAAATAGATTCCGATAGATTTGCTTCAAACCATCGTGCAACAACCCAATCAATATGCCATGCCATAAATACACCATCAAATTGTTTGTGCAACAATGCTTGTTGCACAAATTGTTTGATCGTGTATGAAGGCCTTTACTCTTAAAGTTAGTGTTTTATACATATAGCATGTCTAGCATAAAACCTATTTTGACAAAATGGAAACCCGACTTCTAAAATCAAATATTCTATATCAAAAGATGCACTAAAAAGTAAAAAAATAATTGCATATTCTTGTGCCCATTTTAGTTCACCAAAGCAAAAATTTTTAAATATATATGTACAATTATTGTTATTTTTGGAGACGGTGTCAGCATAGAGAAATTCACATAACTTTTGGACACCGCCTCCAAAAATAACAATAATTGTACATATATATTTAAAAATTTTTGCTTTGGTGAACTAAAATTGGCACAAGAATATGCAATTATTTTTTTACTTTTTAGTGCATCTTTTGATATAGAATATTTGATTGTAGAAGTCGGGTTTCCATGTTGTCAAAATAGGTTTTATTTCTCGCTTTTTAGTGACTTTGAAGTTCTATAACTGATTTTATTTGTCTAAATATGGGTAGACCTATTAAACGATCAACTAATTTTTAGTGAATTTTTTTTTACCCGTTTTTTTTTTTTTTTTTTTGTAATTTTTAGTGCAATTTTTTATAACAGATTTTCAATTTTTTTTACAAGCATTTTGTTTTTTTTTTGTAAAAATTTCTTTATTTGGGGTCGGTTTTTTTTGTAAAAAATTTTTTTGAAAGCGGTTTTTAAAAAAAATTTTTTATTATCCCTTTATGAATGAGTATACCCTTAAACAAAAAAAAAATCGGAAAAATCGGTTATTACATATAAAATGAGGGTTTTCCTCGATTTCCAGGGGATCCCTTCATCAGAATGCGATTTGGTGACAATGGGACCAATCGGAAGTCAAACTCTTTAAAACAAAACAAAAAATTCAAAATCGGTTAATAAATGACGGAGTTCTGAGGTAACAAACATAAAAAAAAAAAAAAAATACAGACGAATTGAGAACCATCCTCCTTTTTGAAGTCGGGTTAAAAATAGGGTAAAACATTTTACAGGTGGTAGGATTTATTTATCCTGTTTCACTTCTTTTGATCAATTTTCATATTTTAAACTATTTTAACATGCCTTTATTAGCTTGACCTGCATGTATGTATCTATGTATGAATGTAATGGAATTTTGTAAGTGAGTCACCCACTTCCGGACGTATGAACAATCTGAAATTTTGCAGACGTATTAAGACCAGTGACAATAAAATAATGTACAAAAAAAAATTAAAAAAAGATAAAATAAAAATTTAAATTTAATAATAGCCAAAATACAAGTTTGCATATCTCTAACATATATGTATAACGATTTATAGAGTGATAGTATTTTATAGTTTCTATGGAAATAATAATAAAAAAAGACATTAACTGTTAAAATTTAGAATGAACGAATTATTTGACATAAATTTCTTATGCTGTATTCGATTTATACTTTCTTTCATAATGAAAAATAAAACTACAACACAAAAAATAATTTTATTTAAGACTAAAAAACAAAAATTTAGAGTTTAAAAAAATTCTTTACGCGGGAGCTGCGTCAACTTAGCGAATTTTCTTAGAATACATAAATCACTCTCTAACGGTCATAATTTTAGTGTGATCAAAATGAAATATAATATCTGATATGACTTTAGTATTTGCAAAAATTAAATTTATTAATAGCCAAAAAAATACGGTACAACGATTATAGTTTATAGTTACTATGGAAACGACAATCAAAATTTTTTACAATAAAATATATTTTATGTATTCGTGTCAAAAGTTACTTTTGATGCCAATCTCCTTATTATATTTATATTCTATTTGAAATTATTTTGCATTTTTTAGTTCATATTCCAATAAAAGCATGTTTTTTTAGTTTTTTTTTAAATCTAAATTTTATTTCTGATCACTTCTGATCACACATTTATTTCTGAGTAAATTTAATTGTCTATAACAACCTACGAAAACTCGATTATTTTCTTATTGTGTTATTTCTCACATAATTTAATTTATACAGCACCGCTTATCTGAACAAACGAATAATCCAGACAAAAGTTGTACTGTACATTTGTTAGTTAAGGACGTTCCAGCACTGTGCTCTATAATCAGGACAAAAAACCGGTTTGTTTTTATTATAGACCAAATACATAAACACACATACGCAACACATAGACAAATCTACAGTTCATATATACAAAATAATGTTATTTTGAAAAAAAAAATTCTAAACTTTTATATTTCGAAAACAAAACGGTAAAATTTGATTTTTTTTTTAAATTTATTTCATAAATATTTATCTTTACTCACCTAGTTTTTATTTTTTAAATTCTGTCGAGTATTTTTTTAATACAACATATAACAGTTTGCCGGGCATGAAAAGTTTTACATGATTCTATTGAGAGAGAGAGATAGAATGATAACTTTACTATTAATTATCTCGTGTTCTAAACGGTCAAAAATTCTGAAACTGGGATTTATTAGAAAACGTTATTCTTAGCCTGTGAAAAAAAGATCTAAATCTATCGAAAAGTGGTGGTATGCTGGAACATCCTTAAAAACTTCTACGTATACACTTACAATACTAGCGTATTAATAATTTATGATATGTGGACGTTAGCGTGCAAATAAATACAAAAATGTTCGCCTTCAAAATGTGCAGGATATTACAAATACCAAAAGCACATACCAAATTTCATTCTGATCGGATTAAAATTGACCAGAGTGGCTACAAATGCATCGCTAATGATATTTGACAACAGAAATTATGGCCAATAAATTTTATAAAAAAAGAGTCTCACAAAAGATATTTTTTTAGAAAAGAAAAATTATTTGTCTTAAGACTTTTCTACTATCTCTTACCATTTTCGAGGTATAAATTTTCGAGGGAAATTTTTTATTTTCTCACCTTTCTGGAAGGTTTCAGCCTTCTTCCTTCTAAATATCCACTTTCTAGGACAACTGGAAGTACTCTAGAATATTGATAATGAGTGACTCCCCAAAATGTACATATTTGGGGTTAAATAACTTTGAAACTATTAAAGCTGTAATGTTAAATCTTAGTACGTACCTGCGGATGGTGGGTCTCACGCTACGTTTTAATTTGAGCTCCATATTTTTTTTGGTTCCTTTACAGAGTCCTAAAAACCGTCTCTAACCCGTTACTGACAGTCCGATGTTGCGGATGCGAAATTTTTTGTTAGGGATGCACATTCGCGGATGCGGATTTATATATCACGATTTTTTAAAGAGATACTTAATTTAGTCTTATTTTAATCTAGTTTAAAATAAGACTAAATCACACTTTGCGTCGATTGTGGCATTGTTGATTCGGTTTGCAAATAGATTATTCAAGGCGAATCACTCATAGTAAAAAGTTAGTTTTTTTAGTTAGTTTTTTCTCGTACTATCGATAATGTAATAAAAGTAGCGTTCTAATTTCAAAATTTTATAATTGGTGTGTGTCTTATTAATTCGTTTTTCGAAAAAAATACTTCGTATAAAAGTTGTTCATTATAAATATACTAACAACTTTTATTCGAAACATTTTCCCTTGACATAGAAAAATAGACAACTCATAAATACTGTTGTTTCAAATTTAATTTACCTTAATATTGTCATTCAGTATCATAATTTTTAACAATGGCAACATGCGGTGTTAAATAGCTAACGGTGATTTTATTAAATTCAAAAAAATAAAAATGTGAGAAATATTATTATTTTCACGCACTTAATAGTAGTCTATCACCTTTATAATAAATCTTATCTTATTATTTAGGATTCCGTTCATTCTATATTTACGCATAATAGTTTATCCAATAGGGAATATGTATGAAAATTTTTTTCACATTTATTTTCAGAATATGAAAATACTGTTAATACTGTAATAATATTTAAAAATGAAATTAAAATCCGACAAATATCAAGGATGCTATAAGCTTTTAAAGATTATTATCTGTCTCGTTCTTGCAAAAATACTAAAAACGGAGTTTTACGTGTATTTTAAATAGTGAAAGTGTAATATGACGTCACATAACATATCAAAAGGGCTGTCACCCTCTTTGTCTAATCGGGAATTTCAATCATTCATATCTCGCTTATTTTTAAAGTTATTTAAAAAGTAATTTTACCTTGATATTTGTCAAGTAAGCATTCTTCAATTCAAGTGAAAAAAAATTTTCATGCATATTCCCTATTAGCAATCAAAATGTACTATGAGCCACAAACATAGTGTCCTTTTAGCGAATTTCCTTCTAAGGAAATACACCTCTTGCTTTTGTTTCGATGATAGAATTTCGTAAAAATTGCTGGAAACATTTATCGATCCTATCTAATAGAAGTTAATAATAATAATTAGAAAGAGGGGTACCGCAAATGGGTCCCTAGCACCTAGACCAAGGGGTCCTCTGTGCCCTCCTTGAGAACAACCTATCACCCAAAGGTGAGACGTCTTCGAGTAAGAGGTGCTATTTTAAGCAGATGAAGCTATAGGATTCTGTCGAGGCCAGACGGCGCACAGAAGGCCCACAACTTCTCCGCCGGAATTGATCCCAGGATTGATGTATCCAAGGTTTCGGACCCAAACATTCTATACCTGACACCCTGCAGGTTTCTGCAGGTACAAATAACATGTATGGAGGTTTCATCTTCCTCCATACAGGCCCTACAAGTGGGATCCTCAGAAATCCCCAAGTTATGAAGGTGGTAGTTCAATCAGCAGTGTCCTGTCAAGAGCCCCACCATCCTTCTCAACTGCATTCTATTGAGTTTCAACTGAGCACAGTCGAATGGCCCAGCTGTGCTTAGGCACAACTTTGCCTGTTGCATGTCCTGCGTCCTGAGCCTATCATTCCCATAGCAAGATGCTCCGTAATTTACCGAATCAAGGGGTGGCTGCGCAGGACATGCAACAGACAAAGTTGTGCATAAGCACAGCTAGGCCATTCGACTGTGCTCAGTTGAAACTCAATAGAATGCAGTTGAGAAGGATGGTGGGGCGCTATAAACAAATTGAAAGATAATGAGTAAAAATACAGTTTAAAAAAATTTTCTTTTTCATTTCATTAAAAAAAAAATTTATTCTTCTAAAATGGTATGCACCTTTTTTATTTATAAAAATCGGTGACTCGGTATTTAATTAATTGTCGGGGGCCTAATTTTTTTAAGGGCTAAAATTGGGCACATTATTTTTAACATATAAAAAGCATACTTTGCCATAGTTAAAAAAATATAAATTAAGTAGTTTTTAGATTGATTGTTGAGAGCTTCAATTTGTGGAAGTCCATAATGATCGATTTTGTTGAAGGTAAAATTAATTACTTTTACAACATTTATTTTTTGCAAATCCACGTTTTATTTAATAAGATTGCTGACATGTTTCGGGTTTTATCCCATTGTCGAAACTGTGAGAATACCGTTATAGGTGGCTCTTATTTATACAAAAAAATTTTTTTTTTAATTTTGAAAAACAATCATAAAACACGTGATATAAGATAAAAACCAAAAACAATTAGATAACACCTAGCAAGTTATAACAATAAAAATATTCAATAAAAGTGTATTTTGACGATGCATAATACACCTCCATTAAATAAGTCTAAAATAAAAAATAAAAACACAAATATTAATAAAGAAATATTGATAAAGAATTCCTAGAATTTTATAAAAATAAATACCAATTTAAAAATATTTTGGTAAACATAGAATTAAAACAATGGAATTTAAATTAAGGAGAATAGCTTTGATGGGAAACAATCGATTTGTTCATTCAATAGGGTGCCGGGTCCCTTTTTGTGTTTATGGATCTCAAGTCCTTCTAACACATCTAGTCTATGTCCTTTCTTCGCTATGTGGAGTACTTCTAGTTTGGTGTTTGGCTTGTGATCGTTCTCTATCAAGTGGTTGGCAAAAGTCGAATCCGTTCGATTCAACCTGAAAGAACGTAGATGTTCAGATAACTTTGAAATTTTCTTTGGTTACGTGTTTGGATTCTGGAACTACCGTATTTAAAGTTATTGTTCGCCTTCTTTTACATAACAAGTGATTCACCATGTCCGGGTCATAACCATTATAAGTAGGTATGGTTTTTATTGTGCTAATTTCATTCGCAAAATTCGATTCAGATAAAGGTATTTTTAAGGCCCTGTTTACCATCGACTGGTAAGCGGCCAATTTATGGTTAATCGGATGGATCGAACTTGCATGGACCGTTGTGTCTGTAAAAGTAGGCTTACGAAAGACGTTATATTCCAGTTTGTTATTAGTTTTTTTGATATTCAAATCCAGAAAATTTAATTGGTTATCACATTCAATTTTCAAGGTGAATTGGATTTTCTTATTGAACATGTTTGTAGTATCCAAGAAAGTCTCCAATTGTTAATTATTAACCAAATTATACTTCTCATTTTTTATGTTTTTTTTAGCTAAGCGATTCTATCAAAAAAAATAAAAAACCTAGAAGTCCAAGGTCATAATGAAAATTACTAAATAAAACAAATATTTGAAATTTTCCTAAAATCACTTTATTTGATTAGTTTCGGAACATTAAAATAAAGAAAAAAATTTCAAATATATGTTTTATTTAATAATTATAATGAATTCTCGTCAAGTAACAATACAAAAAGGTCAAGATGAAAATTAAAATTACCAGAACATACCCCCTTCCGAAGAAAACAACTTTTGTTCCGGTCATTTTTTCCAAAAACACTTCCTTTAAGAAATTTTTATGTACATTATTTGAAACGAGTACCTATATAATTCGTTTAAAATATAACTTAAATGCTTAAAGTTCACTTTTAAATCAATCCTACGAAACCATGAATAAATGCGTATCTATATACACACTTGATTAAATTTTAATATAATTTTTATATTTCGTCTTACAATTGCTTACAAGTTACAACTCTTTTCAAACTTCAAAATAAACATAAAGCCGGTCAACCGTGTATCCATGTAATGAAGAACAAGTAACAATCATCATAGTACATGGGAAGAAACACATCATTTCAAATGACTACAACCCATTGTCTGGAACCGGCTATATACAAAGAAAATATGTACGAAAAATATATATACGATTTACAATACCATTTGAATTACATAGAAAAATATATACATACTACCTCTATGTACATAGTAATATAGCAAGTGCGGATCCACCGTTGTGGGCACGATGGGCATGCCCACAACCCTAATAGACTTGTGACGTCACACTTTCACGGTCTATTGAGGTCGATAGGCTGATGATATTATATCCAATGTCTTAATAAAATTTAAATAAAAAAAATTTTGACAAAATGGAAACCCGACTTCAAAAATCAAATATTCTAAAACCAAAAATGCACTATAAAGTAAAAAATAATTGCGTAATCTTGGGTCAAATTTAGTTCACCTAAGCAAAAATTTTTAAATATATATGTACAATTATTGTTATTTTTGGAGTCGGTGTCAGCATAGAGAAATTGAAAAAATATTGTCGTTCTTATTTCGAAAAAATATTCTATTTATTTAAATTTTAATGTTTCACATAAAATTTATCCTTCACATAAAATTTGGACACCGTCTCCAAAAATAACAATAATTGTACATATATATTTAAAAATTTTTGCTTAGGTGAACTAAAATTTTTACAAGAATACGCAATTATTTTTTTACTTTTTAGTGCATTTTTGGATTTAGAATATTTGATTTTTGAAGTCGGGTTTCCATTTTGTCAAAATTTTTTTTATTTAACGCTTTTTAGTGACTTTGAAGTTCTATAACTGATTTTATTTGTCTGAATATGGGTAGACCTACTAAACGACCTATTAACTTTTAGTGCATTTTTGTATAACACATTTTTTTTTATCCATTTTTTTTTTTTTTTAATATTTAGTGCATTTTTTCATAATAGATTTTCTGTTTTTTTACATGCATTTTGTTATTTTGGTAAACATTTTTTTTTTGAGGTCGGTTTTTTATTGTAAAAAATTTTTTTATTTGAAGTCGATTTTTAAAAAAGTTTCTTATTTTTCCATTATGAATGAGTATACCCTTTCAAACAAAACAAAAATTTTCACGGAAATCGGTGATCACATATAAAATGAGGATTTTCCTCGATTTCCAGGGGATCTCCTCTTCAAAATGCGATTTGGTGACAATGAGACCAATGGGAAATCAAACCCTTTAAAACAAAAAATTCAAAATCGGTTCTTGAATGACGGAGTTCTGAGGTATCACACATTTTTAAAAAAATACAGACAAATTGAGAACCATCCTCCTTTTTGAAGTCGGGTTAAAAAACAATGAATTGTACATGATTCGGAACGCAGCGAAGTACTTAGTCATCATAGACGATATGCTGACAAGTTATGTCACATTTTTGACACAATATTATCTGTTTTTTTTTTTTTGGCACATGGGTGCGCATTGCCATCTACTAATTTAAAAGTAAGCGTGTGTTGTATGCACATATACATTGCCGCCAAAACTTCTGAGCCGCCTTCTTTTTGGTGGCGTGAAGTGCGACCAAGATTTGTACCCTAACATAAAAATTTTCTTACAAACACTGGCAACTCTCCCGGTCAGCGTAGTTACCGCAGAGAGGTCGTTTTCTACTCTTCGCAGAGTAAAATCTTGGTTGCATGCCTCTATGGCACAGGAAAGATTATCCGGGCTAGCTCTCCTAAATATACACAAAGATGTGAACCTGAATATCGATGAAATTATCAACGTTTTCGCGAAAAAGAAACGTAAGGTTAAATTTGTAATTTAAGTAAGCACCTAAATAAAATTATTTAATGTAAAATGTATACTAGCGTTTAATTTAATTTGATATCCTTTGAAGTTGTAAAAATTTCATCAAAATCGGTTCAATAGTTTAGAGCCTAAATGTGACACTGTGATGTGCAAACAAACACACAATTACATTTGTAATTTTCGTAAGCGAACAAACTAACATTTTACAGGTTTGTTAATTTACTAGTGTTCGCCCCACGGCTTTGCCCACGTAGATACACTGTACAAAATCTTGGTCAGGGCGTCCTATACTTTGTAAGCATCTTCTTTGTAGGAATGCACCATATCGATCATGAGCGAGTTCATATTCCGACTCGCACTTGACCGATTTTCGGGTGGCTGTGACCACAACCTTTTTTGAGAGCTGGATCCGTGCCTGTAATATAGAGGTATTGTTTTCGATGTTGAATATCGATATTGAGATTTTACCGAATCTTTACGTTTTGAGATCCCTTTTTACCAAAAAAGATCCAATTTTGGCTATTGTTGGGTCTGCCTGTATGAATGTATGTATGTATGTACACTTGGCCACTAAAGTTGATCCATTGGATCTTCGAAAAAAAATTTCGAATAAAAGTAATTAGTATATTTCTAATGAACATCTTTTATCCGAAGCATTTTCCGCAAACCAAATCAATAAGGCACAATTAAATTATAAATTTTTTTTAAATGACATGAATTTGTGGTGTTGTCTTTAAATAGGGTGAACTAACAAGTCGATCGCGAAGGCGATTTTAGTCGATCGCTCGCGATGTCTTGACGTAATGTGTTACACTTGTAGCGAACGCAATGCGGTGAACGTAACTATTCCTTTGGAGTAAAATGTATTAAAAAATGTAATTATAATTTTACAAACTGATTTAATCATCTTTCAAGTCAGGAAATTTGAATAAGATTTTTGGAAATACGTCAACCGAGAAAAATATCCCAATATCAACAAGTGTAGCGAATATATTTATTCTTGTTTCGGATCTACATACCTGTGTGAATCGGCATTTGATAGATTAGCAAACGAAAGTCTCAAGAACGGAGAAAGCTATAGGTATGACAATTCAAAGTTTTAAATTTTTGGTTTGGCGGAAATTGCTCAACCGGAAATGATCCTTTCCCCGCGGTGTTTTTGAGTTTTTCGAGATTTTCTCAAAAATGGATCCGACGATTTTTTTTTAAAACTTAACTTGCGTCTCATGATTATACTTCCAAAGACCAAGATATTTTGTTTGAAAAAAAATTCCCAAATTTTGTTATGAAGAATAGTTTACTGGTGGGGTATAAATATTTATTTTTTACAAAAATAAATATTATTGTAAAGAAAAATTATTTTTTGAACAAAATTGATTATTTCCAATTTGTGTCAAAGTAACTCTTTTAATCCCGCGAGTAGAGTTTGTTTCTGAGGTCTCCGTCCGAAGGAACAACCACATGACAACTTTACTCCCTCAAAATAGGTACTAAAGTAGTAGTTTTTCTCCCTTTGGAGATAAAGTAAATTTAATACGTATCCAAGCAACAAAATCAAAATGGTATTTTTTTTAACAAATTTTTACTTTTTCTCCCATGGAAAAAAAAAATCTACTTTGAAAATGTACTACTTTAGTACCTATTTGGAGGGATTAAAGTTGTCATTTTAGTCTCGAAAGTGCAAAAATAGTTTAAATAAACGTATATAAAATTTGTAAAAAAAATAATTGAAAAAATTTCGATATAACGACCTTTTTTTTTAAAAATAGGTCGTTATCTCAAAAGCTTTTAGGATTTCGAAAAAGTAATTCAATTAAAAATTGTTTGCTAGGTAATTATTAACAAATTTTATTGGTTTAATAATTTTATTTAAATATTTTTTTTTAAATTCAATTGATATATACGTGTATAGAGGTCTTGTGTGTGTTTCACACCAGATTTAAGTAATGGTGGGGATATAATTATTATTTTTTTATTTAGTGTTTTAGTTCAGTTTCAGTGTTCAATAATATAACTTAAGTTTTGAAATAATGTTTTCCTTACTGATAAGCAATAAAGAAATTATTGTATTGTGAGATATTTTTATCACTACATTATGAATTGTTACAAGGTTAGTATTTTTTTTTAAATTAGTTTTTAATAATATTACGCTCAACGTGAACTTCATGTTTTTTCGTTTTAATACACTTATTCATACTTCGTTCTATTTTTGGCAAACCGCAACATGACGCATACAGAAAATATTAGTGTAGTTTTGTAATCATTATCGTTAAACCGGATATTCGTGTAAATAGTTTTTAGTTAAATTCGATTTTATATTCAAAATGAGGTTGTAAAACTATCTTCATTTTGCGGTCAAAGGGCAAAATTGCGTGTAAGAATGGCTGACTAAAGTTTGTGTTAAGAAAATATACTGCGAAAAAACGGGTGAATAAGACTAATTACTAGTTTGTTTATGTTTGTTGATTAGCTAATGCATATAGCGCCTTGTTTTCTATCCTTATCTTTTAATAATAATGACATTATCAGTAGCGTAATAACACAGTGAGGGGCATATTGACAATTCGTTTGATGAAATATAATATCGAAGTTAATAATCGTCACAGATCAAGATTTTTGTGACCTTCTATGGTTAAATATCATTTTTGTCATCTTGTTGAATGTTATTGAAATAATTTTATCGTTTTGACAATTCAAAAAAATATAATTCGAAATAAATCCCAGTACTATTTTCATATGACGCGTGCTGTAAAATGAATAAAATCGACTAATAAATAACTGAATTTTATTTATAAACTGTCGTGGTCTCATTTGCAATCTGTTATTTCACAAAGATTCTAGAGATTTCATGAAACGTCGGCGAATTGTGTGAACATGAAAAAGTTACGTGTAGTGTCTAGACGTTTCGTGAAAAGCCCATCATACTTCATCGGATAGTGTCTAACATAATCCACATTATTTATTTATATTGTAGTCTCATTGTGAAATCTTTCTGACACGTGAGCCTAGGCACCTCATGAAAAATTGCCGTATTGTTTCCATGTATAAAATTACACGTTCTTACTATGGAAGCCGAAACAGAGACTTATTTATTGCTCATTATAATTAAAGTATGGATATTAGGCCAAATAATATTCCTGCGGTAACCGAATGAAAAGTATATTTTTGTACTTTCGGGACTGTAATGCCAACTTTACTCCCTCCAAATAGGTATTAAAATCTACATTTCTCCCATGGGAGAAAAAGTACTATTTTAATACCTATTTGGAGGGAGTAAAGTTGTCATTTTAGTCCCGAAAGTGCAAAAAAAAGTATATTTACCGTGGGACTAAAGTGCCTTTATTCCCTTTAGTGGTTGTTCCTTCGGGCGGATCCCTCAGGAACAAACTTCACTCGCGGGATTAAAAGAATCACTTTAGTCCCATGGTTAATAATATACTATTTTATTTATCCGGCTAACTTATTTTCAATTCTGTATAAATGCAGTATACCCTCAAAGGTTTTCGTAAACCTGACCAACTCAGGATAATGCCGATGAAGTGGTAGATTGTAGTACTCGGTTGAAATAGTTACCTTATTTAATTCTCCAGTCGTTATAATCTCCATTGTTTTGAAATGCTTAGACATTACAACCTAATATAAGAACTTAAGGTTACAAATCTTTTCTTATGTATAAAACCGGACGAATAAAAATATATAATTCCTCTAGTTTTTTTTTATATTTATTTATATTTAATTTTTGAATATTTACTGAAGTGAGTTCAATCTAATGTTCCTTTGTTTCGTTGTAATTTCACGTAACTCAAAATGCGTATTTCCCTTGGGCGCTTTACATCAGCGGACGACTGTGCATCAACCAAAGGCATTTTATACTTATAGTCACTTTTTATTCGTATTGTAATATGAAGAATTCATTCGCAATTTAATTTTGGAATTGTTTTTTATAATCGATTGTCAAATTTAGAAATACTATTGCATACGGAGTTTATATTAATAGAATTTCCAATTATTCAAAGAGTCCAGTTATTACAATTAAATTACAAATTTTTGCCCCAATTCCTAGAACAATTATTTGTATTTTATAAATACGTATTTCGACTACAAAATAGTCATCATCAGTATGAATTATCGGGTCTTATTCGTTTTATACCCCCCCCCCTCCAGTAAAAATTCTTGAAAATGGGTGGAAATATTTGGGAAAGACCACAGAAAGTGATTCTAAGGAGGAAAAAGTCATTTTCGTTCTTGAAATCCTTAACCCAACCCAACACAACCTAAACCAACCCCCCGACAATTAATTATTGAAAAAAAAATTTTTTAATGTAATTTTTACTTAAAATGGGAAAAAAATTTTTGAATTTTAAGAATTCAAGGACGAAAAGGGTTGGGTTGGGTTGTGGTAGTTAATCGGGGAGGGGGAGAGTTATTTTATTAGAGGGTATTGGGTTGGGGTAGTTTAGCGGGGGGTTGGTTTTCAATTTAATATTGAAAAAATTAGTTTTTCGTAAAAACTCCTTTTTCCTCCTTGGAATCACTTCCTATGGTCCTAACAAACCATTTTCACCCATTTTCAATCATTTTTATTGGGAGGGAGGGTGTAAAACGAGTAAGATCCGAATTATCTAATCGTAAATATCTCCGGGATGTAAAGTCAAAGATATGTTACTCGTTGCTAATTTGGTGCGTGAGACACGCACTTTGCAAATAATTATTCTAGGATTTGGGACAAAAAATTTGAAATATAATGTCAAAAAACCTAGAGTTCTCTTTGGTTATCTTAATAATCTGTATAAAAATATAAATAAATAAAAAGAGTTATTGAAAGTCAGAAAAACCACCTTTTCAAAAATAATTTTTGAACTTCATAAAAAGTTTTAAGTGGATTTCGAAAGTTTTTAATTTAAAAACAACACGATTCCGTTCCATCATTTTCAATTTTCTATGACGTAGTTAAGAACACCTAAAATGTAATTAACTTTAAAATGCACGCAATGCAATTTAAAATATTAGACGACGCAGAAATCTTTATTTTCTGGATGCTACCTTGTTCTTTAATTTTTTTCACATCATATACATTTTTAACGGAGAGATTTTCCCCGGTAAATCGCATTTGGTTTCAATAGCCCTGATCGGGCTATTCTTTATATGTCCTACAGGAGAATGGAAAAGGTTTCAAACGAATTGATTTTTTTTCTAGTTTATTTATTAAATTTAAAATTCAGTTTTAAAATGGAAATAATATGTATTTTGGTATGAGAGGCGGTTTAAGCAGAAACTTTCTTCCAAAAGGTAGCGTTCTGTTTACGTGATGCGGCACTGTTTTTTATAGTCCTTAAATTACTATCGTTTTCAATGGTATTTAGAGTATTTAAATTTAGATAATTCTTAAGAATTTGAAAAGATTCATTTATTGTATTCGATTTTTTAAAATATTAATTTCGATTTTGTCAACTTATTTATAACCTACATTCTTAGAAATCACCTCTAGTATCTTATACTTTCAGTTTTAAGGTACAGAATTAAAATTATATAGTTTCAAGAAAATTGAAATTAAAATTTTCCAAAACATTCATAAAACGCAAATTTTTCATGAACAGTCATCATTGAATTCATATCGATCCGTGTTTTTCGTTATACCTGTGGAAAATTGAAATTATATGGACTCTAATTAGTACTGGTTTTGTAAATAGGCCGCGGCCTAGGATCGGCAGATTTTCGAGGCCGCTCGATCGCTCTGGTAAACCGTCCAGTTCGTGCGCAATAGGGAATATGCATGAATATTTTTTTTTTTTTGAATTGAAGCATGTTTACTTGACAAATATCAAGGTAAAATTACTTTTTAAATAACTTTAAAAATAAGCGAGATATGAATGATTGAAATTCCCGATTAGACAAAGAGGATGATAGCCCTCTTGATATGTTATGTGACGTCATATTACACTTTCACCATTTAAAATACACGTAAAACTCCGTTTTTAGTATTTTTGCAAGAAAGAGACAGATAATAATCTTTAAAAGCTTAAAGCTTCCTTGATATTTGTCGGATTTTAATTTCGTTTTTAAATATTATTACAGTATTCGCAGTATTTTCATATTCTGAAAATAAATGTGAAAAAAAATTTTCATGCATATTCCCTATTATGAACGTTATACTCAAGTAAGTCACTTGTGGATAGCTATAGTTTTCTATCTATTAAATGTTAATTCATTGCGCTAAATTCAGGCGTTTGCATATTAGATCATTTTGTTTGCAACTCTCTTGAAAAACTTAGCCAATGTCGTTCCCATAAGGTAGCTTTGTCTAGATGGTCCTATTAGCTACTATTGTATTTCCATCTAGTCGTCACTAGTAGAACTCTTCATGTACAGGGTGCTCATAACTAGTCGAGTTCCATACGAGGGTAGGTAGAGGTACGATTTTGGAATGAAAAGTCCTGAGACATTTTTTTACTAGACGCACTGTTATTTAATTATTAATTAATTAAGGAAACTAGGTTGAAACCAGAGTTGCAAAAAGTGCATTTTTTTGATAATTCATTTTTGATTTCATTATCAATTTTTGGAAAAATATTGCTTAAATTTTTCAAATTATTAATTCCTTGAAAAGTGCATTAATTAAATTTTTTATTTCTTGTAAAATGTAATTAATAAATTGTTTTAATAATAAATTTAAGAAAAAAATGCGCAAATTAAATTCGTTAAATTATAAAGTTTTCTCAAAAATGCATTAATTAAATTCTTTTATTCATTATTTTTTTAATAATGCAATAATTAAATTTTTGGAATTATCAATTTTTAGAAAATTGCAAGACATGAACCCCCATAAAGCAAACATCCCACCCCTTAAATTTTACTTTTCTGTTTCTATGGATACGAGTGACAGTTAGCTTTGGGACACATAAATACTGGCTTTACATAGATACTAGCTATTCTTTGATTTCAACCTAATAAAAAAGTGTCTCAGGACTTTTCGTTCCAAAATCGTACCCCGTACCTACCCTCTTATGGAACTCGACTACTTACAACCACCCTGTATAGTTGACATATAAATAATGTATGCTATTATGGTACTTGTTGTTAGTTGACATGTTTGAATATGTGAAGAAGTAAATGTTGTGAAAATGTCATAAAAAACTTTTCAGTTCTCTGTGATAAAACTTAGTCGAGATATCACTGAAAGAAGTTAGCATTTGAATCTATCGAACACGTTCCTCAAGCCCTTTAAACTTAAAAATTTTCAAAACTTAGAGCTTAAAAACATGAACTTCACAGGATAGCTCTCGAAATTACCTATAAAATGGTTTTTGAATCGATTAAATAACTTAAAAATTATTAAGAAAGGGTTAGAAAATTGTTAGAAATCATAAATTTTATTATCAATAGGGAATATGCATGAAAATTTTTTTTCACTTGAATTGAAGCATGTTTACTTGAAAAATACCAAGGTAAAATTACTTTTTAAATAACTTTAAAAATAAGCGAGATATGAATGATTGAAAATCCCGATTAGACAAAGAGGGTGATAGCCCTCTTGATATGTTATGTGACGTCATATTACACTTTCACCATTTAAAATACACGTAAAACTCCGTTTTTAGTATTTTTGCAAGAAAGAGACAGATAATAATCTTTAAAAGCTTAAAGCTTCCTTGATATTTGTCGGATTTTAATTTCGTTTTTAAATATTATTACAGTATTAACAGTATTTTCATATTCTGAAAATAAATGTGAAAAAAAATTTTCATGCATATTCCCTATTGTAATAGTATCTTGTGCAACAAGTGCGGTAAGTTGTCGATTGCCGAAGAGAGCGATATTGCCCACTCGAGTGGCCTCTATTTTAGCGCCCGTTCTTTTGGGCGTTAAATGACTGTTTGGCTATTCAATTATTTGAGTGCGCAAAGTTTACTTCCCGCCCTAGTGCGGAATGTAAACTTTCCGCATGCAAATTTATATTTGCAATACATCTAAGTAGTCTGGTACTAACTGAATAGCCAAACAGCCATTTAACGCCCGAAAGAACGGGCAGTAAGATAGAACTATTCCCGCATTAGTAAAAAAAATAGTATCTGCAATTCGTGCGATATTATCGTTTGCCCACTCGAATCAACGAGTGGATAATATCGCGCTCATGGGCAATCGACAACTTACCGCAGTAGTTGTACAAGGTTCTATTAACTTACCCATTAAAATAATTTCCAATCGTTGAAACCAATTTTTTTTCAATTTCACGCCCGAAAGAACGGGCAGTAAGATAGAACTATTCCCGCATTAGTAAAAAAAATAGTATCTGCAATTCGTGCGATATTATCGTTTGCCCACTCGAATCAACGAGTGGATAATATCGCGCTCATGGGCAATCGACAACTTACCGCAGTAGTTGTACAAGGTTCTATTAACTTACCCATTAAAATAATTTCCAATCGTTGAAACCAATTTTTTTTCAATTTAACGCCCGAAAGAACGGGCAGTAAGATAGAACTATTCCCGCATTAGTAAAAAAAATAGTATCTGCAATTCGTGCGATATTATCGTTTGCCCACTCGAATCAACGAGTGGATAATATCGCGCTCATGGGCAATCGACAACTTACCGCAGTAGTTGTACAAGGTTCTATTAACTTACCCATTAAAATAATTTCCAATCGTTGAAACCAATTCTCAGCTTTAGGGTTGATTTTTAAAGGTTTAAATTTTGTAATTTATTACGAATTATGAAATATACGATAATTATTTTTTCTTTCATTATAAATGCAACATTAAAACGTTGCAAAACGTTTAAAACTACTTTTTTTATTTATTTTTGTCATAAGGGGTGGCTTTTAAGGATTGAAACATGGCAAGATAACATAAATTACATTTTATAACATTAAACAATATTTATTTTATATATTTTAATATGAATTTTACCAATAAAAGGATGATATAGGTACATACTTACTTAATTTTTAACAAAAGAGGTAGTTTTCACCCCCTTAAATCAAAAAGCACATATCAGACGAATATCACTTTTCATCTAGGTAATAGGAACTGAAATACCAAGTTTCATTCAAATCGATCTTTTACGTCAAAATTGGGAGGTGTATCCTATTTTCAGTTTGAATGACTGTACTAATCCTGATTTTCGTATAAACAAGTTTCTTTTAAAAAAGTATTTTTAAAAACAAGCTTTTTATAGTAAAACTAATTTTCTACAACTTTACTTCTTATGTGTTTTTCGATTTTTTCAATATTAAAAGAGATATCCTCCCCCTCCCTCTAAATCCCCCTTTCCCCTTGTCGATTCTTGTCATGCTTACCATAAAAATGCATTGTCATCGGAACTGAACCAACATGTAAAAATAAAACTCCGTAAGATAAGAGGAAGTGATTCTAATTCAGCTTGCAAGATTTGACACGAACATACATATATACATCTAGAGCACAGAAGTGCGCAAGGCCGACTTACATACATTCAAGTAAAATAAAAGCTAGTAAAAAAGGAAAGTAATCAGCAAACATGTATATTTTATTTTAAGAATACCGGAAAATATGTAATGTTTGCATTACAAATTCTTTATATAGAGACGATTTAAGTTTAAAATAAAATAAACGAAATAATAAAACAAATTTTTAAATTCTAATATAAAAGTTATCATTATAAAAAAGGGGGGTGCCAAATCGGAGCCTAGATTGGCAACTAGCCTAAATCCAACACCGGCTATAATTTGTGCAGCCGTACATGTGATTTATAGCGTAATATCCTTATCCTTACATATTATAAAATAAAGTCCCCCAGCCGCGTCTGCCTGTCTGTTTGCGATTTACTCAAAAACTACTGCACCGATTTTCATGCTGTTTTCACCAATGGATAGAGTGATTCTCGAGGAAGGTTTTAGTATATAATTTGTCAAGTTTTTGTATACATTGGCTAAACTATAATGATATTTGTTGGAGGTGACATATTATAAAACAAAGTCCTCCGCCTTTCGATAGATGGAAGTAAGCAACCAATGTGTTAAATATACTATGTATAGTGCATACATCAAATACGTTTTAAAAATTTGCCTATAGATGGGAGTATACACAACATGAGTACTTCAAATATTTTGCAAATAGGTGGCAGTGCATACAACAAATGTATTTCAAAAATTAAACGCAATTTATCAGTCCTTGATCTTATGTTACTTTGTTATAAGGGCGTTACAAAATTTTTGCGGGCGAAGCCGCGACGGGTAATGCTAGTTATTTATAAAAATTCAAAATCTATCGTAATGAAATACAAAATTTTTTATGCATCTCTATCGCTCGTCATACCTCAACACATTTAATCTTGATACTGAATACGAAACTTAAACATGAGAACATGGTTATCCAAAAATAGCTGAATTTTCTTATGGAAGAAAATTCACTGATAGGAACAGAGAATTACTGTTTTCAAATAAAATTTTTCAGACTTTTAGAAAAGTATTTACTCAAAATTGTAATATATATATTTAACAGCTCAACAGGCCTAGTAGGCCCTTGGCTAAAATTGTAATGGGTCTTTTAATTATTTCTATTAATGTATTCGATGCTCAAAATCAAAGTTGAATTTTCTTCGTATCTTCACGGTTTAAACTTCTCTGAGGCCAAAAATTCCATTGGTCAGTAATCTGTTTGAGTGGTTTTTGAGAATGAAAACCATTCAAATTTCATGTTTTGTATCACTAGAGTTTACAAGACTCTGCTTTTTGCCAAAATCGATCTACCAAATTCTATTTTTTTCGAATTAGCTCAAATATTAAGGTTCATAGAAAACTTTTTTTTTTAGTGGATGATAAGATCCAAAAGAAACTGAAAAACATTCAAAAAAATGCCTTTACCTGTTTGATAATATCGACTAAAAGCTTAGTTTTGTATCCTTCAAGTTTTATATCAAATTTTGGTGTAATAGCTCTTTCCATTAAGGCAATTAACAGACTACTTTGGTCGCGACGGGATCTTATGGTCGAAGTGTTTCTTGGTCACGACGGCTGGTGGCCGAAACAGAAAATAAGTTTAGTATACAGTTAAATCTTCTATATATAAAAGAAAAAAAATGCTGTGTGTTTGTCCGAATTATTTGGAGAAAACTATAGAAGATAGCGAAGTAATGATGAGGGAATACCGTAGGTAAATTTTCCTTACGACTCATAAAACTATCAGAAGTTCAAAATTCCAATTACCGTTCTAAAATTATAGCTGTTTTCAGACCGTTCCAAAGCTATTACCGACCCAGATCTCCAACACAGTTTATAGTTTCTATAGAGATACCTGTATTGACAAAATTTTTGAAATAAATTATTTAGTAATAAATTTAAAATATAAAAAAATTGTCAAAATTTCGGAAAAATAATTGTTTCATTTATTTAATATAAATTAATGTAAACAAGTAATGTAACAAATAACTGAGTTAATTGTTTGAATACCCAGTGTACCTTATGTGTTGGAAAGCATTCATTGCTAATAGAGAATCTATGTTAAATATTATTTACTATAATAAAGACAATATGCTTAATAAAGAAATAAAATTAGTGGGGGTACTCTTTAGTGTGCCTGTTGTGTATGCTTGCTGGACTGTTTTGTACTCAGTGCTGCATTAACATGTAATGAGAGTGGGTTAAATATGTTGATTCTTGTCTTCTTAAGCTTAGCATTACTTCTAACAATTGAAAATCCTTTTTTGAATATCCCTTATTATTTGTGTCTGGAATGTTTGAAAATAAATGAAAGTATTCTATTAACGGTATAACATAAAACAACAATCCACACACACAATCCAATTAAAAGAAAAATAAAACTAAAAAAATAGAATTCCGACAAAAAGAAAGTTAAACCAACGGTTCGAATATTTCTCCATTATTTGTTAAACAATATCCGAGTCGATTGTAGAAATCTACCCGGGGTTGTCAACAATTCTGTGCCTTAATTGTTGCAAATTTTCAGGCCTATTCCGCGAATAGATCTGTGTTTTGAGAAAACCCCCCAAAAAAAAGTCGTTAGGAGATAGATCTGGAAAGTTTGTTCGTGGGGGCAACCATCTTGTTGGAACCATACAGATTCCAGGTCTAAATTAGGAAGAGCTGTAACAGTTGGTAAAATATTATTTCCTACAAACTCAAATATTTTTAAGAATCTAAAGATTCAGTTTCAATATGTATGTGTATGTATGGTTTTATAGTAAATATTTTATTTATTTATTTAACATTGATTCTCTATTAGAAATGCTTTTGAAAACGGTCTGTATACTGAGTTTATATATGAGTGTGTTATATCTCTTACGGTTTCAAAGATAGGCCGTTTGGCCCATTTTGCCCAAACATGGTCCGATTTTAGCTCATTATCTCTTTTCGTTCTTGAGTTATCGCATCCACAGACAGACAGACAGTCATTTTAAGATATGCCAAATATTCATGCCTACGATCAATATTTTTAAGGGATACAAAGTCATGATCAAACTTAATATTCCTTGTATATTTACTTAATATACTGGGTATAATAAATATGATTACTGAATGTAAGCAAATAGATTACCCTTTCGTTGCACACAATAGTTAGCCATGTTTTGTAAGCCTCGCTTCAGGTCATTTCTCAAATATTTGGTTCAACAAATAAGAACAGTGATTCAATGAGAAGTTCGTAGGGTCGAATCCCACTTGCGTCTAATCAGTTTTTTTTAATATATCATAATCAACTGAAAAAGAAAATCTGGTTTGAAAACTACGTTTAGAGTTTACGTGGATATTAACCATAGATAATAGATTGTGGTGTTAACATACATATATGTTAACATACGATTTTTGTGTGTGTAAAATCGTCTCATAAATTCGAAATTGCATTTTTCTTCCAAAAACTATGATTATTCAAAAATTTCAAAATTATTTTGGTATTGATTATAATAAATTCCAGAGATTTGTTATTTATTCATAATTGCCGCGTATAAATGTATAACGTAAATAAAATCAATAAGGCATAATGTAATAAACAAAAGGGTAGTTTCGAGGGTAGATTTACATAAGTGAAATATGTTTTAAAACGTTTATTTGTATTTTAGGTTAAATAATGAGTTGCATTCCACAATGTTCAAGTGAATTAGATGGTATATCCAAATCGGATTTAGATCGTTTTACTGATTCAATTGAAAATTTACTATCAAATGAAGCTGGACGACGTTTATTTCGACATTTTTTAACAAAATGTAAGTTTAAAAATGGCAAACGAGTTTTGGATACATATGAAAAAATTATTGCACAATTAAATAATGATAATGTTGTTATCACAAATGAAATAGTTAGTGATATTCTGGATGATATTGATAGAATAGATGCATTTGATTTCGCTGTTGCTGAAAAAATGGGCTTAGCTGTTGAATCAAATGCGAATAATGAAGATTTAAAAACAGTTGTGGCCTTGGCACGAAATGAATGTGTAAAAATTTTACGTCACGAATATGAGATATTTCGTAAACATTATTCTAAGAATAAACGTTAATTTTTTTAAATTTTGTAATTTATATATTTAAAAAATATATTAAAATGATATTATAAAACTTAATTTTTAATTATTTTATCTATGCATATTTATAATTCCCACCAATGTAGAATATGTACTATAGTAATTTCATTTGTTAACAGATGGAGTTAGTGAAGTATAATATAGACATACATTTAAGTAAAAGACGCAAAGTATAGACAGACAGTATTAAAAGTTTAATAGATGTTATGTTGTAGCTGTCAATAAAAATAAAATTCTAAAAATTGTGTAGTGATTGTGTAAAATTGCGTTTTACTCAACCATGGCTACATCAGAACAAGTGGGTTTAAATAAAACTTGGGAACTATCATTATACGAATTGCATAGGACCCCCCAAGATCCAATTGTCGACAATACAGAAATAGCTGTATCGCCTCGAAGTTTACACAGTGAATTAATGTGTCCAATATGTTTGGATATGCTCAAGAAAACTATGACTACTAAAGAATGTTTACATCGATTCTGTTCGGATTGTATAATTACAGCTTTGCGATCAGGTAATAAAGAGTGTCCTACTTGTCGAAAGAAATTAGTCTCGAAACGTTCACTGCGTGCTGATCCGAATTTTGATTTACTTATATCAAAAATATACCCAAGTCGTGATGAATACGAAGCACATCAAGAACGAGTTCTTGCTAAATTAAACAAAAGTCAATCACAAGCTGCATTAGTTAATTCAATTACTGAAGGTATTAAATTACAGTCACAAAATCGTCCACAACGAAATCGGAAAGCAAATGAAGAAGCTACTACCAGTGCAAATAATACCACACCGACGACTAATGGTAATAATGAAAATGGTACATCTGAAAATAATAAGAATGGTCCACCTGCTGCTCCTGGAACCCCTGCACCTCCTACACCAATGTCGCAAGCACCTCCAGTAGTTAACACAACTACAAAAAATGATACAGAACCTATGCCACAACAACCTCTTGTATCAAGACCGTTATCTACTCCATCACCGGCTCCATCGAATCAAAGCACAACAAGTAAAGCTACAGCTACACGAGCTCCTTCGTCACGATCAATTGTTACATCAGAATCCGATTCAAGTGGTGAAGGTCGATCTGAAGTTGATACAACAGATGCTGAAGGCAATGAACCGATCACTTTAAGGGAAATTGAATTAGTGTTTAAACCACATCCAGTTGAAATGGCAAATGATATTCAAGTTATTAAAGCATTGAAGGAGAATCCAATTAGATATTTAAAAACTACAGCAAATGCTACAGGTAAACTATAAATATTATGAATATTGTTAAATATTGAAATTTTATCGAATAATAGGCTGGGTCCTGGTATCAAGTTTCTCTTATTCACGCTTCAAATTACAAAAAATATTTATCTGACTTCTTTGTATCTTTCATTTACTTCAATGAAAAGTAAGAAAACGTAGTGACATATTTGTTTCTTCAAAATTGACTTTATTATGGGGGGTAAAAATCAATTATAATAAAACTTTTTTTTTTCATTTTCCGACTTTCAAAACTCATTTCGGAATGAAATAGGTTTTATTCATGTTTTAAAATGAAGCTTTGTAATTGAAAGTTTTCTCCTATATCTAAAAAATGGAGTGAATTTTGGAGGGAAAAATTTATTATATATTTTAAAATTAAATGTAATATAATTTTGGACGAAGAACATGCGTTTGTTATAAGTTCCAAGTATATAATTCACTGACCTCCACCATTTCATTTAGCATGAAGGTCCTAGTCATGTAGTCGGCCTACTATTTTTACGTAAAACAAAATTTACTTTCATGGCAGGTTTTTTATATTATGGTGATTAAAAAATTTTTTTTTTAAATCTTAAAGTTACTTCTAATAATAAAAAATTATCATAAACAATCAGCTCTAAATCTCATTCTTACTAAGAGCTCTACGAAAATTCATTTTCCCATTTGAATTACATATAAATAATTTTTGTTTGTGCTTTTTAAATAAATATAGGAAATTTATCGGAAATTAAATTTAAAGCTTCATAACTTATTTCCTGGTAGATTTACGAAGAAATCATTTAAGATATTTTTTTAGAGAATTTAAGTCCCGTAAGACTGTTACATCGATTTAAAAAATGATTTTTTTAAATACTTTTATTTAAAAAAAATTTGTTTATGTCATTCAAATGGGAAAATAAATATTCGTAGAGCTCTTAGTAGGATTGAGATTTAGAGCTGATGTTTTAGGAGAATTTATTTTTATACTTAAATAATAGATTTTAAACACTAAACTATTAGACGTTATAAACTATATTTTGACAAAATGGAAACCCGACTTCAAAAATAAAATATTCTATAACAAAAAATGCACTAAAAAGTAAAAAAATAATTGCATATTCTTGTGCCAATTTTAGTTCACCTAAGCAAAAATTTTTAAATATATATGTACAATTATTGTTATTTTTGGAGGCGGTGTCAGCATAAAGAAATTCACATAATTTTTGGACACCGCCTCCAAAAATAACAATAATTGTACATATATATTTAAAAATTTTTGCTTAGGTGAACTAAAATTGGCACAAGAATATGCAATTATTTTTTTACTTTTTAGTGCATTTTTTGTTATAGAATATTTTATTTTTGAAGTCGGGTTTCCATTTTGTCAAAATATAGTTTATTTCTCGCTTTTTAGTGACTCTAAAGTTCTATAACTAGTTTTATTTATCTAAATATGGGTAGACCTACTTAAACGACTAATTTTTAGTGAATTTTTTTATAACACATTTTTTTTTTACCCGGTTTTTTTTTTTTTTAATTTTAAGAGCATTTTTTTATAACAGATTTTCAATTTTATTTACATGCATTTTGTTTTTTTTTTGTAAAAATTTTTTTTTTTGGGGTCGGTTTTTGTTTTGTAAAACTTTTTTTTTTTACCCGTTTTTTTTTTTTTTTTTAATTTAAAGAGCATTTTTTTATAACAGATTTTCAATTTTATTTACATGCATTTTGTTTTTTTTTTGTAAAAATTTTTTTTTTTGGGGTCGGTTTTTTTTTTGTAAAAAAATTTCTTGAAGTCGGTTTTTAAAAAAATTTTCTTATTTTCCCATTATGAATGAGTATACCCTTTCAAAAAAAAAAAAAAATTCGCAAAAATCGGTTATCACATATAAAATGAGTATTTTCCTCGATTTTCCGGGGATCCCCTCATCAGAATGCGATTTGGTGACAATGGGACCAATCGGGAATCAAACCCTTTAAAACAAAAAAAAAAAATTCAAAATCGGTTCATAAATGACGGAGTTCTGAGGTAACAAACATAAAAAAAAAAAAAAAAAAAAAAAAAAAAAAAAAAAATACAGACGAATTGAGAACCATCCTCCTTTTTTGCAGTCGGGTTAAAAAAACAAAAAATGTTCTTTTAAAACAGGGTGTTTTAAAAAAAATTTTTTTTTTTTAAGGTCTAATAGTTCAGTGATTTATTAATAGTTTAGTGATATTGAATGATTCTTCTGAAGCCATATTTAGATTAGGGTAATCTAAATATGGCTTAAATGTAACATTTAATGAAAATTGACAAAAAATAGTTTCTTTTCAAATTTGTAAAATTTATAATTATTTTCTTTTTTTAGTGGACCATCTAAGCAAATATTTGGCAATGAGACTTACACTGGATTTGGATTCAGAATTACCAGAAACGTATCGTTTATTAAATTTCTGTATATACATTGCACCAACGCCAGATCAATTTGTTGTTTTAAGTGGGAATCAAACATTACGGCAGGTAAATGATAAATTTTGGAAAGCCAACAAACCATTAGAAATGTATTATTCATGGAAGAAAACATAGGGTTAAATTAAAGTTAGGTTATAAAGTATTACAGATTGTTTTTATTGAAATTGATTCTTACTTTGAATTGATTCTTACTTTGAATTGTTTTATTTTCGTCAACGAAACTTTTTATAAAAATATTGATTTAATTTGGAATCGCACTAGAAAGACGTAAAATTAACATTTTGTTTATTAAGCAATGCAATTTTTAAATTTGAATGAAATATCTGATATCTGAACGGAGTTTTAAATACATTATTTTTTATTCTGAGTCAGGTTTACAAACAATTTTATTTGCTAATTTCAATACCATTGAATATTTAATCACAGCTTTAATGGTACTTTAGCTGTGTGAGTTATATGAAGTTCTAAAATACAAACACATTTATGAAAAGGGTGGTGAGCGACTTGGAAAACTTTAGGAATGTCAGAGAATTTAAGTATAGCAGGGAAAATGATAAAAATACCCTCCGAACCCAGATGTTTGTAATTTGATGTTGTAACTCTTTAATTTCTGAAAATGTCATTTCTTGTTATCCCCTTTTATACGAGTTCTAGAGAACGGTATTTTGTTTGGATTTAAAAAACATTCAATTGTTTTGATGATTTGACGGATTGTTTTCGAGATGCCCCCATTATACATACCAGATGATAATCACTAAATAAAGTACATGGATCCAAAAAACGTGAAATTAAAGTGTATTTCGTGAGCGGTTTACCTAATTTTTTGAGTACAAAATAGTTATATAGCGAATTTTATCCTAATCATGGACAGAAATTATTTTTCGATTTTCTGCAATTTTTTCAAGATTCAGCCACACCTCTTGAAAAAATAAAAAAAATCTCAAAATTATTAGTTATCGATTTTAATGAAAATTTGTTTATAAATAAAATAGTTTCTGAGGAATATCATCTTTATTCGACATTTATGTAACTCTTTATTTCTTAAAAATAATTGAATTCATAATTGTCCGGGAATTTTTTCCGCAGCCAGTTCATTATCAGGGAAACACCATTTCGATCGCCACCCTGGATGAATGTATACAACTGTGGAATAAAGTAATGAATATTTTTATTGATTGCGTAGTACCTTTGATCTCCATAGTTGAATACATCATAAATTTAATTTAACCTTTCGGTGTATAAATTAATTTACTAACGCCAAGGTATAAAGTCTTTTGGACTATCACGTAAAATTTATGCGTTTCTAAACGTTATTTATTGTATATTGTATGTTTTCATAATACATGAGTGGAACATCAATAAATAATATCTGCCACAAAGTGAAGAATGAACACAATTTTTACTTACGCAATTTTTGAAAAATTTATTTATTATAGAAGAGTGTTTATTGTAAATATTTTTTGTATGTAGTACAAGTTTGTTTTTTCATTCTTCCCTTTTTACGGGAAACATAAAACAACGTTACTACTTGGGCAGAAATATTAGTGAGTCTCTTAGATACATTTTATACATCTATGATAATATATTAAATGATCGGTCTTTCTTTTTTGGGCATAAATCTCAAAATTCGTTACTTCAATATTTTTACAAAAAAGGCCTATTAACAGAGTTGTAGAACGATTTTGTTAAAATAAAATTGGTATTGAAAATATACAACATGAAACTTTGATAAGTATGCAAAAATTTATACTCCAAAGGGGTTTTGGTATTTTCTTTCTAATCAAAACTGAGACCTCTTTTTATAAGTTTAATATAATAAATAATATATAGTTATCATTAAATGTGTTCAAAAAATTAATAGTTCCTTCGATTACTTATTTATAAAAAATTAATAGAGCCAATGAACGCTAAGAATTACTTTATAGTATTGTATATATATGAAACTCAACTTACAGAGTCCATCGACAATAACATTCACTGAACATATGCCTAAACAGACCGGCTTCGTTCTATCGTTTTCGGTTTTTAAGGTACTTTTATTAGCTTAACTTGTATGTATGTATGAATGTAATGGAATATTGCAATTCAGTATTCATCCATTTCCGGGCGTCTGAATAATCTGAAATTTTGCAGACGTATTAAGGACCGATAACAATACAATAAACAAAACAATAAAGAAATTTTTTTTTTCATATTGCAATAAAAGTATGTTTTAGTTTTGTAAACTTTAATTTGATTATCATCCGGGGTAGAAACACAAAACCGCACCCATCTAGTCAAAAGAGAACTAAAAAAGGTTATTTTTGGGGATTTTTCCCATTTCCGGTAGGGTTGCGTTATTTCCCATAAGTTTGAAGTGATTCCGCGTCGTATACAAAAAACCGTAATCTTCTAGTATGTTTAGAAGTGGGTTAGAATTTGTATACGTGAGTCAGTTACAGTGAGTCAGTCAGTTACAGAAAGGGCTGTATATATTATTGGATAAATATGAATATAACGAATGGAAACAGTACAAATAATAACAAGAACAAATATATAACAATTAAAACTAAAAATAAATATTTAAAAAATTGTATTAAGGTAGTTCCTTTACTGTCTTCCTTTATATAAAAAGGACAAAAAACCGGTTTGCTTTTATTTCGAAAACAAAACGGTAAAACGCGATTTAAAAAAAAATTTAATTAATAAATATTTATCTTTACTCTCCTAGTTTTTTTTTTAATTCTGTCGAGTATTTTTTTTAATATAACAGATAATAGTTGGGCGGGCCCGCATGAAATTTTACATGCTTCTAATGAGAGTGAGTGAGAGGGAATGATAACTTTGCTATTAATTATCTCGCGTTCTAAACGGTCAAAAATTCTGAAACCTCGGGTTTTATTAGAAAACGTTATTTTTAGCTTGTGAAAAAATTTAGCAAAATTCTTAATTCAGATTGAAGGGTCCAAATTATCAAACGAACCAATCATTGGCATCACCTGTTTATATGGATGGACTCTGTAGGTTGATTTCACTGTAGGCATTTATAAAACATGTTCAAAGGTCGGGAGTTTCGATAATTAAATAGGATTTTGAAATAGAACTGCGCAATGTACCGGGAAACAGTACTCTAAGTAATAAGTAGCAAGTATAAGTACTATAAAGGTACTAAAGTAAGAAATATTTTACACATGTAACTTTTGAAGAAACTATTCATGCCGCATGACTTGGTGAGCAAGCGCAGTAGTATTTTTTGATGAAACTATGCAGTTATAACACTACAGACCTGGCGTCTATTTCGATGCAATCTTATATGTAACTTTAGATGTAAGAATAAGGTGATTGGTTTACTTCCTTGTAATTGGTTTACTATGATCATGTGACTGAAGTGGTTGACAAAGAAATAAATATTTAGCAAGACGAGAGTTATAGCTATTAACAAAACATTCGATTGATATATTTCTGCATGTACAAAAAGATGTAAGTATCATTATATCACATACATTTATTGCGATTGAAAACTTTCATAATTATAATAATATAAATAAATAACATGTAAAAGCTAAATTAACTGTAATTTTTGGTTAAACGCCTATGGTTTTTATACACTGTCATTGGCCACGAAGTTGTTTTTTGTGACCACGCATGGCGCTGAGTACGGTTGAGCTCGGAGCGAATAGACTAAACAAACAAAATTCTAGATTTCAGGAAACTACTTTCAAAGCAAATAAATGATGGGGAAATATTAAAAAATGTAAAATCATCTATAGAATACTTTTTTAATGCACATTTTCTTTTCGTGCCACATTATTGACTTGACGAATCTCTTCGAATTTTTTGAATGCATTTAACCATATTTCTCTATATATAAAAACTATAACCTATGGTTGTGAAGTTTTCTTTTTAATTTTTTTGTATATATGATAAAATGAAAATATTTGAATAAAATATTGTGTAAGCTTTTTGTAAATGGGTTCAGAAATTACATATTTCAAATAATGTGATTAGTTTTAAAGAAAGGTATTTATTACAAAGTAAGATTATTATTCTTAATAATGGAATATTTATAATTATTAATGTAAGTAAAAAGTGAATTATTAATTATATAATATAAGATGTACTGTCAAGTATGTTTAGTGTACCTACTTTATTAAAAATCATGTATTGAAAAATGCTTTAGGTTGTTTTATTTCTATCGAACCACCATGGGAGGTTTATTTTTCCTTTGAGCTTAAAAACCGCACAAATTTTAAATTAAAATAAAAAATTTACAAATTACTTTTTAAATTAAAAATTTTTGTGTGCCAAATGTGCCAAATTATAGCCCTTAAAAAAATTAGATCCCCGACAATTAGCGAATTTCCTCTACAAGTAAATAAAGCTTATTGCGAAGTGACAGTCATTTATTTCGAAGCGACAGTCACTTATTGCGAAGCGATAGTCACTTAAGGCGAAGCGATAGCCAAGTTTTCGCGAAGTGTCAGTCAATAATTGCGAAACGACAATCAAAAATCGCAAAGCGACAGTCACATGTCGATAGTCAGTTATCACAAAGTCATCGTCACTTATCGCGAAGCGTCTGCCACTTGAATATTCCCCTGTAATACTAGTCCTTGAATATGAATAAAGATTTTGTAAATTTTTTTTTTTGCACAACCCGAATCAACGAATTTTTTGAGCTGAATGAAAGGTGCTTTGAGTCATTTTAAACAAAAAAGTATCTTATCATTTTTTCGTAAATTTGACCGTTTCTGAGTTTGTACCAATTATATATTTGACAAAACTCCGCAATAAGAAGTAAAGTTGTAGAAAATTAATTTAACTATAATTTTGTTTGTAAACATTTTTTCTATTATTAACATTTACAGAAATATTTACAATTTAAGATTGAAAGTTAAAATCCTAAATATGTCTAAAATTTTAAATTAAAATAAAAAATCTAAAAACTACTTAATTTTTTGTTACTATGGCAAAGTATGCCTTTTATAAGTTTTACTGTAATTTTGTTTCTTACCATTTTTTTGTTACTTTAATATTTACAGAAATGTTTACAATTAAAGATTGAAAGTTAAAATTCTAAATATCTCTGTTCACATTAGAGTTTGAGTATACTCCTTATATATTTTTCGATTATTCTAATATTAAGAGAGATATTAAATATTTTGTGTTTGACACGAATACATAAAATATATTTTATTGTAAAAAATTTTGATTGTCGTTTCCGTAGTAATTATAAACTATAATCGTTATACCGTTTTTTTGGGCTATTAATAAATTTAATTTTTGCAAATACTAAAGTCATATCAGATATTATATTTCATTTTGATCACACTAAAATTATGACCACTAGAGAGTGATTTATATTCTAAGGACATTCGCTAAGTTGACGCAGCCCTTGCGTAATTAATTTTTTTTGATATTCTAAACACAGGTTCAAAAGTCTCATATAATCACGTGTCCGCGTAGTAAGATATTCAAGGGGAAAAACTTCTTCTTTTTTTTTTAAATATCACGTTTTCTATGCGTCAAATCATGTTTAAAGTTATTATGAAACTTGTAGAACATAAAATTCACTATAATTTGTCCTCACCATTTTTGTTAATCACTAACCGTTTTTGAGATATCGTACAGATAATGTGATTTTATTGAATATGCTTATGGAGGTCACGCCATCAATGAATGCGACACATGTGCACCGACAAGTGATTATATGAGACTTTTGAGCTAGTGTTTAAAACAGGGGTGGCCAACCCAAATGATCTTGCGGGCCACTTAGGAAATGCATCATAGCTCTGCGGACCGCATATAAAATTAGATATCTCCATATTAAATTTAGACCCACTATAGACATTTTTTTGGAGTGAAAAATTGAAACATAATGAGTTGTTATTATTGTGTTTACTATTATTCTTACATGTAAACGAAAAGTGTGATGTATCTTGTGGGCCGGAAAAATGTTCAAGGCGGGCCGCGGGTTGGCCACTCCTGGTTTAGAATGTTAGAAAAAAACTCTATGCTGGTTAAATCCTTATTTGTATTTGATTGGGTTAATATAAGAGCTGGAGCCTGGGGCGGAAAATTTGGGGGCCAACATTTTGTTTTGTCTTACAGAAACTACAAAGGTTCATATTTATATACCTAAATATTATTAGGTCTACACAAACAATTCAACATGTAATATGTTTCACCACTTAGATAAATTTTTCTACAATTTTCGTAGTCGCGTTTGGTTGCGGAGTGGGAACGAGTGACATGGCCAGGCTTCTACCGTAGATTTGATCACTGTTGCTGATCTTTATGAATCTCTTTGCAAGTTTTTCGTAGCTGAATGAGAAAATTTTAAGTATTTCGGAGAAAAGGCGATGGAATTAAGCGTGTCAAAGTAGTATACAAAAGACATGAGAGAAAGACAACCGAAAAGGAAAATTTTTTATGATGAAACACCCGATGAAAAAATGAGAATGACTGCGAGTGATACTTCCAGGGTTAGCACATTTATCGTCTTCAGTGATAGACTCGTATCCGAATTAGAAAAACGGCAAGAGGCCTACAACAAGTTCAATGAAAAGTTTTCATTTCTGATCAAAATGAGAGAATTTTCATCATCAACCCTTATGGAAAAAGCCCTTTTCTTGGAAGAAATGTATCCTAATGATTTAGAGACTGGCTTAGATCAAGAATGCATACATTTGCAATGCCACTTTTCTTCTAAAAGAATTTTGGTAAAACCAGATTCTGGATCATTGGAAAGTCTATCTTCGTGCCTGCGAAAACAGAATTTTCAAAACGTTTATGCAAACTTGGATATAGTTCGCATGGCTCTATGTACACTAGCGACAAATTGTTCGGGTGAGAGAAGCTTTTCTTGAAATTAAATTTCAAATTTTGCCCCTATTCCTAGAACATTTGTTTGTATTTTATAAATACGTATTCCGACTACAATGTAGTCATCATCAGTATGAATTAGCTAATCGTAACTATCTCTGAGATATGGATTAAGAGATATGTTGCTTGTTGCTAATTTGGTGCGTGTCTCACAATAATATAAAAAAAATTTTGTCATTTATATGGTCTGACTGAGGTAGTACCTGAAGAATTATTTGAGTTGGCTGACCAGTTAAGGGACTATGTGTGTGCTGAACCAACCCTTAATATCATTGTGAGACACGCACCAAATTAGCAACAAGCAACATATCTCTGAATCCATATCCCAGAGATAGTTACGATTAGCTAATTCATACTGATGATGACTACATTATAGTCGAAATACGTATTTATGAAATACAAACAAATGTTTTAGGAATAGGGGCAAAATTTGAAATTTAATTTCAAAAAACCTAGAGTTCTCTTTGATTATTTTAATAATCTTTATTATAAGCTTTTCTTGCTTAAAACGAGTGAAAAATTATCTAAGATCTACCTTAAGCCAAGAAAAGTTAAACGCCTTAGCTCTTTTGTGCATAGAGTCAGAACTAATGAACAAGATTTCATACGACGATATAATTGATGATTTTGCGAATAGAAAATGGTGCAAAAAGGCATTGCAAAACTTTCATAACTTAATTGAATTTCATCAGCTGTATTGTTACCAAATAATTGAATATATTGTTTTAAACTGCAAGTAAGTGCAATAAAAATGATTTAATTACGTTTACCGAATGTACATAATTGTGTAAGTTATAGTCATGACGAATAGATAAATAGGAGATAGAACGACATAGGCAATTCGTCTGTTTTTTCGTCCTCAAAAACGTGTAGAGATCATAGTTATTATTTTCGCCACTAGCGGCAGTGCGAATATACCCGTACGAAATTATTATTATTATTACATATTAAAATCAACGGTTATCGCATCTTACAAATAAAAAATATAAAAATTGTTTAATTTTATAAATATGAAAAAATGGGACGATGTTGTACAGGGAAAGCATAGATATACTGTTATATATCTATGAGTGGAAGGTTGTTTAAGGTTACGAATGCGTGTCTGCATTTACAATTTATCTTTCAATTTATTGCAGATTATTAAGAATTCTCTATTATTAATATTTATTTAATTATTACTTGATAATCGAAAACAATTTTTTATTATCTATAAAACTAAGACTTCTTATTAACTGAATGAAAGTGATTTCTTGGCGCCTACATTTAAACATTTAAATTCCGTACGGCACTGAGACCAGTGACCCCTACTGATAAAAGATAGTTACACCAATTCTTGACCGTTTTTTTAACATTACGTTCGCTCTCCTAATATATCTATTCTTCATGGTTATAGTCATGGAGGCTATATAAAGGAGATATAACTCATACGGGAAAATTGACAAAATATGGCAACGAAATGGGAGAAGTTATATTTACTTTTTATGCCGCTAGGGTCGCTAGTTTTTGATAGATACTCATCCATACCAAAGTGAATATAGTATAATAAATAGAAGTGAAGTAAGCCAAGTAACTATTTTTATTTTGAAGTGATCATTTTGAACTACACAATTTGGTAAAAAAAAAATTTATTAAATAAAAAACTGTTAAATTTAATTAAATAATTTAATAAATAAAAAACATTTAAAATGGGAAAAGTATGTGCAGTAGACAATTGTAAAAGTGGTAGTGCTTGTGACAATAAGCAACGGGATTAATTGTGTTTAAAAAACCAAAAGCTAGTATAAATATTCCAAAATTAATTAAATTGTATGACATTATATTAAATATTAATTTTCAGCATTATTATTAATAAATAAAAGTTTAATTTAATATCTGATTCAATAATTTCTTTCATTTTTACAATTCCAACATTACAGGTTACTATTAAATTATTTGATGTTTTTTTTTAAATATTTTTATGTAATTATTTTGCGAATTTTAACTATCACTTCAACTTCAACTAAATCCTTATTGAAAAATTGAAATTACTTATCATTTATTTAAAAAAAATATTTTATTGAAAAAATACTTTGACTGGAAATAATTTTTATAATACTATAAATACGTAATGTTATTCAATTAAAACTCGCGCTTTATACTCTCTGTTTTGTTTCCGGTGCCGAAGGAACGCTACTGACATCTTATTTTTGCCAATTATTTGTTTACATGGAGTTATGTGTCCTTGTTTAGGGTCTATGGTTATAGTATTAAGGCATACCTAACCCCGCTTTATTAGTAGTACATGATCGAGCTTTTATTAGCTCAGAAATATACCCAAAAACTATTTCTTGTTCAATCTTAACTAAATCGTTGGACTGTAAAAACAATCTAGCAACTGACACATTGTAGAGGTCAATAGGGGCGGCAAAATTTGAATAGCCTACTGGCGGCAAATCTGTAAATCCACCTCCGGTGTCAAACAAACTTAAACATAACTTTGTTATGTAAAAAAGTAGCGAATTTTTTGCGTTTAGCTCAATTTCTGTGTTATTTGGCCCCAATTTATCTTAATTAGAGAATTCCATCCAAATAGCTAATAAAAACGGTTTGTTTTTAGATTTTCCGTGATTTATTTACGATTTCATCGTTCAGAAAAAATTAGGACAAACTTTTAGTCATCGATATGAATGAGAATTAGTTTATAAAGTAAGTTAAAACGAAAAATCCAGTTTGTTTAATTATTTAGAGATTATTTGTTTTTTCTTAGAAAAAGCCAGGGAATATTTTCCGTAGTTAGACTCAGAGAATAATCATGGAAAAGTTATTATAAATTTCACTACTGACTCAGCTCGGTGTTTGGGCAGGAAGTAGTACCACATTGAGGTACTTATTTTATTAGTTGCTCACATCTTATGTGTATTCAGAGCCGTACCTGAGAGTACGGGCTTCTACGTACCAGTACCCGACTCCACAGTGGCATCGCGAGCTCTAATTATTCCGGTGGGCTAGTATTGGGCTTGATGAATTTAAGGTGGGCCAACTTTTTTTTCATCAGTAAAAATTTGCACTAATTTTTTAAGAGCACTTGGTAGTATTTTTAATTCTGATTTTAGTAACATTTTGACCCAGTCAAATAGTACTTTTACCTTTTAATAAATACAAGTTGAGATTTTCCAACGCAATTATCTGTCGCGCTTGCAAAAAAGGTATTGAAGACCAAAGGCCGTGAAAATCAGTTTTTCTCGAATAGAGGTCATTTATGTTAATAGAGGTCACAAAAAAGGTCCCTTAGAAAGTTTACTCAGGACCAACATTTTTCGAGATATACGGTCGAGGAAAGTGGCATTAAACGAGCGTGACGATGCATTAAACTGTTTTTATAAGGGATTTTTTAAACGCACTGTTTAGCATTCTATTGCAATCTTACGAGTCGACATAAATTAACATATTGGGTAAGACATTTACCCCTTTCAAAACTCAGTTTAACAATTGAATGCATCGCCGCGCCTAACTTTTCTCAACCGTATATCTCGAAAACTATTGGTCCTACGTAAAAGTAAATTTTGTAAAGGACCTTTTTGTGTAAAATTAGCTAAGAAATAAATTTAATGACCTTTGTTAACGTAAAACCAATATTTTATGAGAGATTTGCGAGAAACCGATTTTAGCGACCCTTGACCTTCAATAACTTTTTTGTAAGCACGTTTTGGTTATAAACTTTTTGCTATGTTTTCCTAGTGCCATAATGAAGAGAATTTCGTTGGAAAATTTCCACTTTTATTTTTAAGAGGCAACGTAATTTTTTAGTAGGTAGGTACTATTTTACTATTTGTAGTGTTTGGCGAAGGTAAAAAATCACAATTACGAATCAGAGACTCAGTGGGCCAAACGTTGGGCCAGTCTAGTTTTATGCCTTAATAATAATATCATAAATAAAAAATAAAGGAATTTTTAATTAGAAAAAAAATTTGTGCATCAAGAAGATATAAATATAATGCAGATACAAATATAGGGACAAAAATTAAAAATATCAAAAAAGAAGGAAAAAGAAAGAGTTAGCGCATATTTCACCAGTCCATAAATTTTATTTTTATATAAAATGACCCCACAGAACCCTTATGAATATGAAAATTCGATCTCGATCAAATTGGCTGCAATTTAAGTATGTTGCAGTACACGAAGGAAGTTCTGGAAGTTCTTGGTCTCGTAAGTTTTCTGGGTCAAATTGGCTGAAATTCAAGAATGTTGTAGTACATGACCTACCGATCAAAAGTTATCATGGGCACAAATCCCAGAAATATAGTTTGTGAGATACAATGCTCTGGAATAGGCAAATCATTTTTCAGTTAACGCCACGCCCAGAACCTGTAGCTCAAAAATTAAATATTTCTGGGACGTGTGCTTATGACAACTTTTGATCAGGATCGATTTCCACATAACGCTATTTCCTGAACCTGTAGCTCAACAACCAAAGATTTATGGGATATACGGGCTTGTACTACAATACACCTACTTGAATTTATTCAATTTGACCGAGAGCCAAGGATTCTGCCGGGTCCTCTTTTTTCGGTTGGTTTTTTCTTCTTCTTTCTTTGTTAATTTTTGTTTATAAAATCCATATTTTAATCTTTTTATCTAATTAAAAACCAAGAAACAAAAAATTATAATAATTTCTTTGGTAATTTGGCTGTCTTCGTACGGCGCACGCAATGAACGCTGCACAGGCACGGCCCAGCCCTACGTGTGTACTTGTTTTGAACGTAAAATAAATAAGAGATTTTATTATGTAGTATTTTACAAATATACAAATTATTTTCATACAAATCTTTTCTGAAAACCAATTTCAATACAAACGAAAATTCAATTAAAATTGTTAATGAGTACAGTTTTTATGATACTCTTTACAGTTCTCATGGCGGTCCCTTATATGCTTCTGAGAAATTTGTTGTTTAGATTTTTTATCCATTGTAGCTATTTTAAAAGCAAAGCTCTCGTTAATTTTTTTAAACCAGATTTTCGTTTTCCTTTGCTTAAAACCTCTTATTTAGACCGAATACAGATTTTTTTAATTCTAAATAAACGCATAGGCTTTAATTGATTACATTCCAACGTCGGTACCGGCTTCTTTTCCCGATGCGTGGTCAAAGCGCACCTAGAACTAAACTATAAGCTTCACTTTTATTAAAATATATGTAACTGTTATTACATTCTTGGTATAAAACTTGCCATAGATTGTAACATATACAAATAAAATTATAAAGCAAAACTTGTTCACTAAATGGCCACCAACTTCCACAAAGTAGTAACTAAATTTAGTTCATTTCGCTATATTTCATCGTTTGTCGATAAATAATAATCACAACGTTTTGAAAAAAAATTTATTAATTATTTTGCTAATTCCGCTTTTATAAAAGCGTTAAAATGTATGTAACTGTTATTATATTCATGGTATAGAATGTCTATACATATAAAATTATAAATCAATACTTGTTCACTAGATGGCCACCAGCTTCCATAAAGCAGTAACTAAATTTTGTTCATTTCCGTATTATATATGTCACCGTGTTTCGATAAATAATAAACACCGGGTTTTGAAGAAAACTTTAAAATGGAATTCCACATAGTAAAAGTTCTCTACAATAAACTAATAATCACAAATTTATAATTTTATAAATTAAAATATGATATATTTCAATTCAAAATTTGAAATTTAATTGGTCGTTTTAAATTTTCAAATTTATATACAAACCAAAACAAAGCTATAGGTCCCTAAAATTTTTATACACGTATATATGATATATACAAGTGTATATTTATTTCCGAAAATTTTTGGTAAAGGTGTTCATAAAATGACTTAATTAGTCCATTTCCGCATATCTGACTGTCAGTCCGTCCATCTGTCAACACGATAAATAAAAAACGAAGGGAGTTAACGAGCTAAAATTATGTTTGTGTGTTCTAGAGCTAAAAAGCAAGACCACGAACGTGAATTGGCAATCAGGTCAGGTTTGGGCAAAACTATCCATCTTTGAAATTGTAAGAGATAGATCAAATTTAAAAACAAAGAATGCCCCTTTTTTTAAAATAAAGAACTTTTGTTTGTAACTTCATAAACTCAGTATAGGGTGTATTGTTTTCGGCGCTTACGGGCTATCAGCGCTCACGCTTATTCGCTCCAAGCGCAACCGTACTCAGCGCCATGCGTCTTCAAAAAACAACTTCATGTCCAATGACAGTGTATAAAAACCATAGGCGTTTAACAAAAATAATGAATAAAATTAAATAAACGGCATGTAAAAGTTCAATTAACTGTCATTTTTTGTTATAAGTTTAATGGTTTTTAATACACTGACATTGGTCATGAAGTTGTTTTTTTGACCACGCATGGCGCTGAGTACGGTTACGCTCGGATTATCAACAATATTCAATTATCAACAATTATCGTCAATTATCAACAATATTTAATATGTCGGATGAAAAAAGTTTAACTGTTTTTCAAGCAATAGAATGTTTGTTTGAATGACTTCGAAAGCTCCTAAAATCAAAGCAAAATACTCGAAACTGAAAATTTGAAAAGTATGTCGGTAATATAGGTTTTTTCTAATAAGATTCTGTAATGTGGGTTTTTTTGATTGTTCAGAAAAAAAATGATTTAAAACATTCAAAAAATTAAAAAAATTCGTTACGCAGGAGCTGCGTCAACTTAGCGAATTTTCTTAGAATACATAAATCACTCTCTAGCGGTCATAATTTTAGTGTGATCAAAATGAAATATAATATCTGATATGACTTTAGTATTTGCAAAAATTAAATTTATTAATAGCCAAAATACAACGATGTATAACGATTATAGTTTATAGTTACTATGGAAACGACAATCAAAATTTTTTACAATAAAATATATTTCATGTATTCGTATCAAACAAACACAAAATATTAAATATCTCTCTTAATATTATTTATTATTTTATTAATAAATGGCACAATTCAGGGGGTAAAGGGGAAATAGGGAAAGAAGAAAAAACAAAATCTAAAATACCTTCTTAATATTAGAACAATCGAAAAATGTATAAGGAGTAAAGTTGTAGAAAATCAAGTTTGCTACAATTCATTATCTGATCATTTTTTCTCAAACTCTAATGTGTACAGACATATTTAGGATTTTAACTTTCAATTTTTAATTGTAAATATTTCTGTAAATATTAGTGTAGCAGAAAAATGATAAGAAACAGAATTACAGTAAAACTTGGTACCTACAACTTAACTCCTGATAAATTTTTCGATTTTTCAAATATTAAGGGAAACAGTCAAATTTTGTGTTTTCCCCTTCCTCTAAACCCCCTTTCCCCTCGACCAATTTTACCCATTAACGAACTTGACCTTTAGAATACCAAAAGCGACTCAAATACCAAATTTCATTCCAATCGGAATAAAACTGTGACCGGTAGAGAGTCCACAGACATTTAAAAAAAGTACATATATATATATATATATATATATATATATATATATATATATATATATATATATATATATAGGTAGGATCGATGGACATTTGAAGAAATTTTTACGAAATTCCAACATTGGTGCAAAAACAATAGCTGCATTTCCTTTGGAGGAAATTCGCTAAAATGCAATGGAATACACTAAAAAAATCTCGGTGCACACCACAGATAAATAAACAAACGCTTATACAGTGTTCGTTTTGGAAGTTAGTACGATTTGGCACTCACGCTTTTGCTACCCTACCTCGATAGACAAAGCGTCTGTGAGCGTGGTGTCTATCGTGGACAACTCAACCACCATTATCGCGCTTTTTCAGCATACACAGCGTCAAAATGAACATTAAAACAACGCTTGATAGCGGTGAAAACTTGTAAGCGCCCAAAACGAGTACACTCTTTAGTTGTTATTTTCACTTAAGTTTATTATTTCTAATTTGAAGAAATGAAGCGTTTGTAAAAAGTAATGTTTTAATAATGTCACGAAATTGTATTTTAATGTCTTTTAAGTATTCAAATAAAGCTTGAACCAAAAGAATCATTGTATATTTTTCTTAAGTTTGGACCAACACAGGATGTTTTAGTTGCTATTAAAATTAATCCTTATAGCCCATATGTGGTAATTGAATGATAAATTATCAGAATGAATGAAGGATATTTCACTAAACCAATACAATAAACACATTTGCATCGTAAACTTGTTCTCACGAGTTCGAATGGTGGTCGGCTGTGTTGTGTGCAGGAGTAATTTGATATGTTTGATGGAATAATATCAAATGAAAGTATTATAACATCATTATCATCTATCGTCCTATTTTTATTTATTTTAAAAATTTTTCTACAAGAAAATAACCTGTTTTAGTTTTATTATATCCTATAAAGTGTGATACCATCCAAATTAGATTTTAGAAAAAAATATTTTTTTCTAGACCAACCGATTTGATCCCTTACATTTTTTAAATGCTGATCCGTAATTTGATTATTCATCAAACATCCATATAATTGCAGAAATCCTTATGCCGGCTGTACACACTCGCCGAATGTCTCGACGAGACATTCGTAAGGCGAGGAGCCACAAGTGGAGCTGTGTACACTCACGGCGAGTGTTTGGCCGGCAATACAGTTCTCGTCAGTTAATCAACAAAATTACGCTGGTATACCTGAAAAATGACATTATTAAATTAAAAATTACGGAGTACTAATTTTTTGATTAAACTATTATAAATAATTATTATTCAAATGAGTAATGAAGGACACTAAAAGAATAAAAAAAGTATTCATAAATTTATATAGTTTTTATTTATATTCGTGTTCTACTATTAAGAATAATGGATACAATTAAAGCGGTCGATAGTTGATTATTTAAAAATGGCGATTGAACGTTGAATCGAATGTAGGCGAGAGTATCCTTCGTGATCGTGTCAAATGTATTCACCACTCACTTTCTTTGAGTTATGTTAAAAAGACCGACTTTTAATGGAGCGATGACGAGGCGAGGCAAGTCTACGCAAAGCAGGTCGAGCATTGTGAGTTCACTCTCGCATTGGCTATATCTTGCCTAGTCTCGCCGAATGTGTACAGCCGGAATTATAATTGACACGTGGTTTTCGCCCAACATAGGGTGTATACGTCTTAGATCCTGACACGATTTCAGCGTCATCAAGCGGTGTATTAATGTCTAACTTGACGCTGTGTATGCCGAAAAAGCGATTGCACACGCTTTATCAATCGAGGTAGGCCAGTAAAAGCGAGAACGCCAAATCATACTAAGAACGAATGAATGATAATGGAGAGGGGGATTTGGTGCATTGCGACTTATTAGATCTATTTTGCTCGCCCATTTGGTGCCTAACGAGGAGTGGATTTGTCTTAGAGCACTTCACCCAGCCCTTTTCCTTCAGGCTCTCAAGTACAGGATCTGTATTGGGTCTAGGGATTGTAGCTCCCCTGATTGTATTCCCATATGGGGCATCCCTGTGGTCCCTATTCGTGCTTATGGGTGGAAATTGGATTCATATGCATATATTATTGCACCATTTATTTCCTTCAGTGAGTTTTCTATTTTTGTCGCCTGGGAACTCTTCTAGTGTGTGTTTGACCTGGGCTACCTTTGTGTCTTGTTATTTCTTGATTTGTTTGATACGTTAGTGAGAGTATCCTCGCTGGAAGCATAGATTTCTGTTCCCTCCATGCGTTCCTCCCGTTATTTAACCGACCCGACTTGTGGGCCCATAATTGTTATTTCTGGAGGGGGGAGAGGTGCCTGCTATTCATTGCTCCCTTCAATCTTTGAGCAGATATACACGGATTTGTATACTAATATTAACGTTTTAAAGATGGTATAATCGATAAATCAAATACATCGTGCGCTGGCTATCTATACGTATACTTCTGGATAAATCCATTAGTATACATAAAACTTGTTGTCTCTCTACATATGGATTCAAGTTTTTGAAGCCATCAATTTGCCCTGGACTGTTTCAAAGTTGCACCTACAAATTATTTACTTACCCCTAGTCTAAAAATGTTCATGTTAATGATTTTCCCATTAAGTATTTCAAATTGGACAGAGCTAGTGTGAAATCGGATTTGGTTGGTGACATATACATAGGTGTTTCTAAATTTATGCAAATAATTTTGAAAAGGGATTTCTTAGGCGATTTAATGAGATTTGCTCATGATACTAAATAATATTTATCTAAACATCCAATCAAAAATAGCAAACAAGCTTGGAAATTGTAGTCACTACAAAAAGTGTAATGTGAAGTATTATATATCATCACCTTATAGGATGGATCCACACTATAATGCTGATCACGGTTCGTTCTCGGTCCGATTGATTATATTTATATTGTTATTCTCGATTCGACCGGAACATGACTATTACGGATAGTATGAATGCACACATTGTTTCTTACTTGATAATATTTTACAAGACCATTTGTTTTACAGATCCACCCTTAAGGCGATCAAAAATTTTGCGCAACAATCGAACTTGCACAAATAATTTGATGGTGGATGGTGGATACTTGACAAAAATCCATTATAATTATTAAATAAAACAAATATTTGAAATTTTCCTAAAATCACTTTATTTGACTAGTTTCGGAACATCGTTCCTTCTTCAGAAATAAAAATGAAATGGATTTCATCAACAGCCATTTGTGTGTAACTATGTTTGCGTAATAAAAGTCCCCATACTCGATCACAAATTTACGCAATAGCGTGTTTTTGTAAACTTAATTATTGTTCCAACAAGTTGTGCAAGCTTAATTTCATGGTCACTGGGTCCAAAACTGTCAAACACTGCCATACACGTTCAAACCACTTGTTATGAGTGATGCGTGAAAAAAGGCAATCAAACAATTTGCGAAACAACCCTGTTTGTTCAACATCATTTTCGTGCACACCTTATTTCATTTTCTTGAAACAATGTTCAAATCGCTTGTCAAGCGCGGAAATATTGCGCAATAAATACGATCTTGACTGATTTCATCGATCTAACAGGTTGTTGCACAAATTGCTTGATCGAGTATGAGGATGTCTTCCAACTGATTTGCTTTGAACCATTGTGTAACAACTCAATCCATGCCATATACACCATCAAATTATTTGTGCCTCAACGGTTTTTGCGTAAATTGCTTTGATCGTGTATGGGGGGACCTTTAGGCAAGTATTTGACATATGCCAAGTACTTGTCTGCCACGAGACTGAATCTAGTGGCGTAATTTTTGATATTGATAGATGTGGTCTTTTATTTTATCATGTTAAAATATGATACTTCTAAGTTTGGTGTGAATGACACGCAACGTCTGTATATTGACTAATTAATATCAATGTATAGAGGTTATATAGGAGTTTACAACAGCTGCTTCTATAAGAAATTGTTTAAGTCATATATTTGTAGTAATAAGAATATGGTTTAAATATTCAAAAAAAGAATTATTTAACGTTAGTAGGATTCGAATTATGAAATACACCCGATATTGGGTAACGACTCCGATTTCTTGAAGTCTCATTTATATAGAAGTTTGGAAAACATACTTCGTCAAATCGGAAAACATACTTTACAAAACCATAAATTTCAAAGTTAGGGGAACTCGGGGCAGAACGGGGTACGAAGTTGAAAATATGGTTTAAAAATACAAAATGGTTTATCAAGAGAGCTGAATTTTTTTTTATAAACACATCATATAATGTTATAATCACAAAAATACAATTATATTGAAAGAAAATAAAAGAAAACATTTTTTTTTCTTCAAAAAATTAAAATTATGTTAATTGTCCCGTTCTACCCCAGGCATGGGGCAGAACGAGGTGATAAGGACAGGTTATTATTAACACATATAAAACTAGTGTAAATGTAGAAAAAATAAGTAGGACAGTCTCATCTTTTCGCTATCTATTCCCGCAGGTCAAAAATGATGTAAAGGGACTCTGTTGTTGTTATCCAAGAGAATCCAGGACCCTTAGTACCGAGATACGTTATGATACTACTTTTTTTGTTCGCAGTATCATAGTAACTCTTATCGATAGTACTTTTTAAAGGCGTTATGTTATAAATGCGAGAACTGACTTATGATAGCGTCTGGTATTATTTAAATTGGCGTTTATGAAAAATCTATCAAATATTTTTGTTTTGGTAAAAATCATAGATAATGAATCCATTTAATTTATCCAAAAATAGAGAATGACAAACTTTCAAACATTCATATTATGATTATTGAATTCAAACATTTTTTAGGGTTAAAAATTCTTATATTAGAATTTTTATTGGTTTCTTTTTTAAATCTATTTAAATTTTTAAAATAATATTAATCAATTAGTTTAGTTTTTATATTTTTATTTCTTAGTTTAATAGATTTTTTTCGTTTCATTTCATTTTCAAGGTTAGTTTTAATTCGTAGTTTTTATCAATTTTTTTATTCAATTTAGCAAAATAGGTAAATTTATGGAGTTTTATTTAATATTACAGTAGGTTAATTTTGTTAGTATTTGTAAGTTAATTTAAATATATTTAGATTTAGTTAGTTTGCGAAATGTCGGAACGAAACAAAAAGGTTTTTCAGCAACAAAAACTTGTTGAAAACTTGTTCGAGGACAGATTTGATGGCGTGCACGGAAAAACTGGATGAATGAAATAAGGTAACATAATTGTACATATGATCATTGTTTTAAATGATATATATTTATTTTAAATTATAGACGTGGCGGACTTCGGCGAAAGGCATAAGAAATGGCCAGCTAAAATTTGCATGAGATCAGAACGGCCGTTAAGAGAAGTTAAATTAGTACCACTTTTTCTACTTAAACAGTGAATTGTGAATTTCAAATAGAGTCTCCTAGCGCATCGAGGCATCAAACTGCGCCTCCAATTTAATGCAGGAGTGCGAATATTCGTAAGCCCTATTTAACAAATTTTTAAATAATTTTTTTAAAAACGTAGTGTTAATTATTCATTATAGGACGCCGATCAAATAATAAAATAGACGCACAATGCAGCATCCAGTAAAAACCGGCGGGTTTATTGAGCACCAAGCAAACGCATTGGGAGAGGCAAACAAAATAAGAAGGGAGATGATAATATAAAAAAAAAATTGTTAAATCAAACTAAATTTGTGGATAGCTTTGCAAAATTAGTTATTTATTTAATTTCTAAATAAATAATTTATAAATTAATTAGTTGCTACTATTTTATTTCTAACCCCGTGTGCCTCAAATAATTCATCTTTGTTCATCAACATTTTGAAAATGTTAATGTAAATGATGTCCTTAATCATTTATTAATACCGCAACACAAACCATATTCAATCTAAATAGGTGAACAGAATATCGATCGCTTAGATCAAACGGAATCGACTGGTCGCGAAAGATTTTGTTTCTATTAAATTAATTAAATTTACGAAATCCATCACATAGTTTGGCAAAAAATAGCTAACCCTATATATTACCTAATAACTAGCCCTAAACATTTAATAACTAATCCTTAATATATTTTGAACAAGAAACTAAAATGATCAAGAAATTTTTAAGTATAAAAAAGTATAATTAATCTAATCTTAATAACTAATTGATAATTAATATCTAAAAAAATTTAAAGAAAAAAAGCTATATAAGAAATTTGAACAACGAAGAATATAAGCGAAATAATTACAACAATTCAATGAGTCTGAAATACAAATGTCAAAAAAAATAACCTAAAATGTATAAAACAATAACAAAAAGGTACTAGTTAAATATAGCTCCATCTAAATAGCTGGTACTAATAATTAGCATTAAGATAACGTGGTATTTTATAATACCTCGAAAAAAAGCATAACGTATGTCGGTACTACCAAGTTTAAAAAAAGTAGTATTATACTACGTGACGTCATAAAAACACGATATAGCGCTAGCGCTATGATATAATGCTTGTCGGTACTTGGGGTCCAGGGATAGTAAAATGAGCCTCTTCACTTGAAGGCCTATGCCAGCGTCGGACTGGCCATAAAGTCGAGGTGGCGTTTGCCAGCCGGGCCTTAGCCTGCGCGGGCCCCACACGGGCCTGGCTTGCGCGGTTTGCCACAAGCCAAGCGGTAGGTACGGTAGGGGGCCCGCGCAGCCTAGGGTCTGGCTCTTGCGACCTATATGCAAAGTAGATAGTTCATACATACTTGAAATGAAACAGAAAAATTAAACTTGTTTTGGCAATTTCTGAACGGCAATAACTTTTGAACGAATCAACCATTTTGACGAGTATCATAACATACGACATTGTTTAAGATTATAGACATAGTATAATACTAGACTGCGCATTCGATGAAATTCATGTTCCAATATTAGAAAGAGATACAAACACGGTTACGGCAGAGCTATCTCAGTCATTCATTCTTAGTGGAACAAAGATAGAAACACTGCAGATCAGAGGCTGTCTGTTTTCAATACAGAAAGTATATGAATCGCGCAGTCTAGTAATACTATGTCTATGTTTAAGATGCATTTATAAAATTATTTATGTTTTGAACTGTCTAAAACTCTTTGGGATGAGCACGTTCCACCTAGGCAGTAAGACATGAATGACTCAGATTCTCAAATTGAGGAAAAAGACGACGAAGATGTCTTAGACCAAACTGCAAAGGACGCCATGTGTTTTTCCCGAAGCGGTTCGGACGTCTGCCAAAGTTGCATACCATGTGCATGTAAACTTTTATCACAATATAACATGCACATCAGCTCGTACACCACCTTATGTGTTGCATATTGTGTAATTCTCACAATTTCGTTCACGCGAGACGATTTTCAGAGCTGAAGCGCATTAAAACGAGGCTTCGCTCTGTATTGGGGCAAGAACTGTTGGATTCGTTGATTATACTAAACACAGGAACTTATCAAGGATGACAAGAACAGCAGCTTTTACGATCGAGTTATTGACAGCTTAGCTGAAACTTCTCCTCTTTTAAAAAAAAATGTTAATTGGCTAGCTTCAGATTTGTTATACTATAAGTAATTGGAAGTATATTTATCTAATAATACATATAGTTGAAAATTAATAATAATTTGTATATTTCATTATTTTCCGATAGTATCCCATCTACCATAATCCCGTTCCGGGTCCCAGGCTTGTGGGGAGCCACCCGGGCCCTTTCGGCCCAGTCCGACCCTGGGCCTATCAAATCTGATGCCTGCTGGAAAACATTGTGAAACATTGCGGTAGAATATGATCTTTATTATCTCGCGGCAACACTAGAACCCTACGTACTGCAGTTCGTTAAATTCGCGTCCTATGAATATATTCTACTCACTTCTAACCTCTTTACGCATAACAATCTTTCACTTTACTCTTTAAAAAAATAATAATAAATATTTAGTTATTAATTTCTATAAAAAAAGAACGCTGCAAAGGACTTACACAAGAGTTTATTTTATACATAAATCTAAAAATATTAATACGAACTCCTCTCGACTTTTTCGACCCCCTTACACTCTTTTAATAAATTCCGATAAAGTAGACAAGGAAATTTTTACTACATAGATCCTAACTTTCAGCTTTCTTGCAATTTACAATCCATTAAAATTTCCTACCAATTTTCGACCTATTTGGTTTTAAAACTCTACTACTTTTGAAATGAAAACCTCACATTTTACTGATAGGGGAGATATTAGCATATAGCACGGTAGTGCATTTGACCAATTTTAAGCATAAGACGTCTATCATACTATATTTTACAGGAAGGCTCAGAGACGATTTTTAGGCCTCTGTATCTCAGGAATCAAAAATGCAATGAAGCTCAAATTTAAAAAGTAGCGCGAGTTCCCCCATCTGACAATACGTTTCAATATTACAGTTTTAATAGTTTCCAAGATATTTAACTCTAAAAATCGACATCATCATAAAAATCATCAATATTCTAGGCCTCTAGGGTATTTTCGTCAAAAAATGTATACCTCAAAAACGGTAAGAGATAGAAGAAAATATTTCGGACAAAAAATTTGTCTTTTCTAAAAAAACAACTTTTGTTTGAAATTTTTTTTCATAAAATTTGTCGATTTGCCATAATTTCTGTTCAAACATTGTCAATTATTATTAGCGATGTGACTGTAGTCACTCTAGTGACCAGTTTTAATCCAATCAGAATGAAATTTTGTATGTAAGATGCCTTTGGTATTTGAAAGGCTAAGGTCGTTAGAGGACAAAATTAGACAAGGAAAAAGGGGTGCCTAGAGAGAGGGGAAAAAAATTGGCCTCTGTATCTCCACCTCTGTAAAGCTAGCAGAGCAAAGTCCCGAAAATGAATTTACTACGTACCAAAATTGAGTGCTTTTTTTGTTTCGGCGGAAATTGAAAATTCAGAGTGCTCGGTTAGCTTATCATTAAGACAACAGAGCGTCGGTTCATTTTGCAATACGCGTATGTGAATTAACATAATATACATGTGCTTTTTATGTGCTTTTCAAATGTCGAAGAGTCAAATCCTTAACTTCTTTGTTTCCCGAAAAATAAACCCTCAAAGATCCAAACTGACCTTAAAAATGAGCATAAGTCATCTTCGTGACATCGCCAAATCAAATTACACCACATTTGAGTGCTATTTATGTGCTCTCAGAATATCACAAACCGTTAAAAGGAAATTTTTTTGAAAAACCATCCCTCTAAGCCCCAAGCTACCCTCTGATACGAACATGGACTATTTTTGCGATATCGTCAATTTAAATTACAATAAATTTAAGTGCTATTTATGTGCTCCCAGAATATCACAGACCCGAATCCCTAAATCGTCAACTGTGTCAAAATATCACCTCTACGAGTAAGGCTGGTATTTTAAAATTCAGGATTTAGGGGTTCGGGTCTGTGATATTCTGGGAGCTGTCTTAATGATAAGCTAGCCTAGCACTCTGAATTTTCAATTTCCGCCGAAACAAAAAAAGCACAAAAATTTTAATTGCAGCACATAATTAGCACATAAAAACCACTTTATTTTGATACGTAGTAAATTCATTTTCGGGGATATGTTCTGCTAGCTTTACAAAGGTCATATCTCCTGAGAAAAAAATCTTTTAGAAGCAAAGTTATAGAAAATTAATTTTACTTCAATTTTGTTTCTTATCTTATTTAATTACTTTAATTTTGTTTCTTATTTTACCCAAAAAATATATTCCAATTATTTTCAAACTTCATGGATATCACTACTTTTAAAGACATTTTTGTTTTGCAGAGATATCATATACTTTTTGTATGCGAAAACTTGATCCCTTTCACAATTACATAAGTTTATTATATTTAATATACTTATATATAAAATAAACTATTAAAACAACATATTAAAAACACCGTGCCGCGCGCGCCGATTTTAATATATTTACATTTTAATTATCACATTTTTAAGTAAATTAAAATCAATAAATAATAATAGCTATTGATTGAAATGTTACAGGCATACGCATTTTAATAATTTATATTAAAATTTTACTAAAAGGTATTTCCTAAAATTAGATTAACAGAAATTTGTATCTGTATTATTAAGATTAATTACACTTCCATACAAACATACTAAATTATTACAAATTTCTTTACATGGCCAAATAAACAATTTTAGCTCAAACATTTGTAATAACTCTTGATTACAAAAGAATGTATGTATATATAGAAACTTTATACTCTACTTTGTATTATTATCAGAGGCGGATTAAATGTCAACAGCGCCCTAGGCTGCACCTCATCAGCGCCCCTCTAGTTACCATCTTACTAGTATTATAAACGCGAAAGTTTAAGAGGATGAATGGATGAATGTTTGTTACTCTTTCCCGCAAAAACTACTAAACGGATTTTGAAGCAATTTGTGTGAAGGTAGCTTATACCATGAATTAACACATAGAATACTTTTATCCAGGGAAAGTCACATGTCACGCGAGCGAAGCCGCTGGCAAAGTCTAGTATATTATAAATTTTAACTATGTGATGAGAGTGAAGAAAGCAAGAAGGATCGAACTTGGAAATTCGTGGTCCGATTGTTGAGATTGTTGAGAGGGTAAATCCGATTGGTTTTTATCATTGATTAAGTACAAACTTAAGATTTAATATTTTACATACAAAAACAATAAGACTATGAATAAAGTTGTTCAGTTGTTACAAAATAATTATTTAATTAGTTACGAATTTAATCTCACGCAGTTACTACGCATTATCATGACAAATCGAAAATTTCCGACGGATCCCAACGGCGTCTTACTCTCTGGGAGGGCTTTAGGTATTATTTTTTCGTTTAAAAACTAACACGCGCGCACTTTTGTAACCTCACGCCCCTAGGCACGTGCCTAGTTTGCCTTATGGATAATCCGCCATTGATTATTATACATCTGTGCGTGTGTAAAAAGTAAAATATAGTGTTCACGCATTGATAATGAACGCAGTATATGCCGTTAATTGATATTTTCTTTTTTTTTAATGAATCAGGAAAAATTTTCTATACGTTTCTGTTAAAAACAAATCTATACTAATATCATATACTTTTGATATTAGTATATGATATTAATATAATATATAAAGAGTTAAAATTTGTGTGTGTGTGCCGGACAATCTCTGGAACTACTGAACCGACTCTAAAAATTCTTTTACTAGTAGGAAGCTACACTATTCTCGAGTGACATAGGCTATTAAACATTTTTGTATTATATCTCCATGATATAATCCATGTCAGCGTGGCACGCAAAACCTAACTTTTAAACGATGCGTTTTAGAAAAATCATTAAACATAAAAAGATATTTATCTAATAAAAATCAAGAACTTTTGTATGCAACATTTTTTCATACCACCAATAGTTTAGTTTAGAGATACAATTTCAACACAAAGCCTGTGTGGGTCAGCATAATAAAAAAAAAGGTATACACGTTTCAATGTTTTTCGTTTCACACAAAATTTGACATATCTCCCTTAATATTCGAAAAATCGAAAAATTTATAAGAAGTAAAGTTGTAGGTATTAAGTTTTACTGTAGTTTTGTTTCTTATCATTTTTTCTGTTACACTAATATCCACAGAAATATTGACGGTTTAAGATTCAAAATTAGATTCCTTAATATCTCTGTACACATTAGAGTTTCAGAATTGTAGTAAATATGATTTTCTACAACTTTATTCCTTACGTATTTTTCGATTGTTCAAATCCCGAAAAAATATTAAGAGAGATATTTTATATTTTGTGTTTTCTTCTTTCTTTATGCCCCCCTTTCCCCTTGACGTATGTCATTTATTAATAAAATTAGACTTGCAAATACTAAAATCATATACGACATTTCATTATGATCAGACTAAAATTGAGACCGCTAACAAGTGATTTATGTATTCAAAGGAAATTCGCTACGTTGAAGCAGCTCCTGCATAACGAATTTTTTATTATATAGAGGAGATTCCGCAGAAAAAGAGGGGATTTTGTAGGATGGGGAAGGTGGCATTCCGAAAATGATAGTTTTGGTTTCGACGGTCACCTGTGGATTATTATCTTAAAACGATCAGTAGACTTAATAACATCGTTATTTTTAATGGAAGTTATGATCAAAAATAGATAGTTAGATTAGTTTTTTTTTCTAATGTCATAATTATTTATTTAGTTTTTTTAAACATCTAAAAAGAATCTGTTACTTTCTGTTGTTTGTTTGTGTACTTGATGTTGTTGTTGTTGGTATTATATTTGATTCACCTTACAACAAACACGCACATTTTTCTATGAGAATAATTAAGGATGCGTAACATTATATAAATTATTGTTATTATAGTTTTTTTTTAATGATCATATATTTATTTGTAAACATTTCTTATGCGTTTTATTGTGATTAAAAAGGAAATAATAATTGAAAATTTATATTAAAATTCACTAATTAGGTACAAATTCGTATAAACAGAATTTTGTTTTATAAATTGGGTGATAGAATATATATATTTTCTAGATTGCTACACTTCGACTATAAGGTCCATTGTGATGCCTGAGAATATGAGGATATGAGTGGAGTGGAAGGAATTTTTGTGTATAGACTAGGAATTGGTGGGATTTGCGGCTGCAGCCGACTATGATTGGAACAATGCCGATATTCATCTGGAGTTCGTGAAGGAAACTGCAGAAAACCTTCTCAAGCATAGCCGGTTACTTCGTTCTTGTCCATACGCCAACAGTTTAGTCAAGTAACCACCTCTTTTTTTCTTTCTTAATAATTGACAAACTACCGATGTCGGGATTCGAACCCATAACCTCCTAGTTTCCAAGTAGGCATACTGCGCAGGCATAACGCCTTAGACCGCTTAGCCAATTGGACTGGTAATTAGGTGAAACGAAATAGTTTAATGGAGAACAGGGATGCTAACTTTTTACATCCGCGGATGCGGATGCTGATATTTTAAGAATCAAATCTGCAAACGCGGATGTGGATTTATATGTCAAGTTTTTTTTTAAAATTAGTTATACTTAGTGTAGTTACATGAATAAAGGGAAAAAATGGTAATAATTTTTTATAATCTTTATATTATAATCAATTATTATGAAATAATAATAATTTGATAATATTTAATAATTTGCAAAAACGATTTCGAAAGTAGAATTTTTGTACTTCAAAATGTTCATCTTGGTTTTGCATTAAAACGCTGAGAAATATTTTAGAAAGAAGCTTAACATCACGAGAAACGACCGAGCGCGCGAGAGTAGTTGAAGAGTGGGGAAGACCAGCAGGCAAGGAGAAGCATGTATATAGTAATACTATACCGCCTGTTTTGGACAGCTTTGCCAATACATAATCAATGTTAAATATTATTTACTGTAATAATTACACAATGCTTCATAAATAAATAAAAATAGTGGGGGTACTCTGTAGTTAGTAGTGTGTGTGTACATATGTTATGAATAATAATATAATAAATTAAGTGAGCATCACTAAATCTCCACTCTTAAATGATATCATAACACAAGCAGCCCAGATGCTCGTAAGTATGTACATCAGGGGTATCAAACTCAATTTTGCAGAGGGCCGTATATTAAATTTAGAATGTGTAGGCGGGCCAGATTCAAATAAAAAAAAATGTACTGAATTATTATAACATTTTATTTACTTAATTATATAGTATATAATATACGGTTGTTAAAAATCATATCAAACTTATAAAAGAGGGTAATTATTTTGAGCTCGAGGATCCAGATACCTGCCTGCTCTTGTTTTTGACAAGCTCATTGATGTCAGGTATCATATTCGTAGTAATTTTTTTAAGAATTGATTGGAGATGTTCATTCGTAAGTCTTGTGCGATGTTTGTTCTTATTTATTTTCATGACGGAAAACATCTGCTCACATAAATAGGTGCTACCAAACATGTACAGAATGCGTGCTGCATGCTTTTTTAATTGGGGGTAGTTATCCAAACTCTTGAAATATTGTGTATAAAATGTAAGAGCGTTAACCTCTTTAAATTTCTCTTTCAAAATACTGTCTGATTGAAGATCTATCAACTCCATTTGCAAATGAACTGGTGCCTGTGAAGCTTCAAAATTGAATGGATTGTTGAAAATTGGGAATTCCATTTCATTCATTTTGTGGAAGTCTTCAAAACGATTGTTGAATTCCGTGATCAGATTTTGCAGAAGTTGAGAATATTGATCCAATTTATTTTGGTTCACCGTGCCAAATGATTTTAAATGAGGGAAATGATCCAAAGTTTGATTTTTTACCTGATTTTCCCACAGCCTCAACTTTGTTTCAAAGGCTTGAATACATGAATACATTTGAGTGACAATCAGATTTTTACCCTGTAACTTTTCATTCAGATCAGTCAAGTGTTTATTCACATCTATTAAAAAGGCACAATCAACCCACCAGTCATTGTCATAATCAATTGGGTTGCCTTTTTCTAACATGAAAGCTTGAATAGGGTCACGTAATGCAAAAAATCTTTCTAAAACTACTCCTCGACTGAGCCAACGAACTTCGGTGAAATAAGGGACATCAGAAAACTTTTCGTCCAAATCTTGTAAAAACTGCCTGAACTGTCGGTGATTTAGTCCTCTGCTCCTTATAAAATTTACTATTTTAATTATAGGTTCATGACATGGTCCATTTTTAAATGTTTGGATGCCAATGATTCCTGTTGAATTATACAGTGAAATCCCACAAAATTCCCTGATGTTTTCTGTTTTAACTTAGTTACAACGCCCGAATGTTTGCCAGCCATGGCAGGACCGCCATCCGTAGTTGTGCTGCTAAGTATATTCCAGTCGAGATCGTATTCTGCTATCAAATGCTAAATTGCAGAATAAATATCATTTGCTCTTGTAGTACCTGTCAATGGGACGCACTTTAATAGTTCTTCAGTTATTTCAAAGTTACTGTTAATACCTCGTATAAAAACAGCAAGTTGAGCTGTATCCTCAGTATCAGTGCTCTCGTCAACAGCCAGTGAAAAGTTTGTAAATTCCTTAATTTTCTCCTTCAGTTGAAGAACCAAATTTTGAGATAAATCATTTATTCTTGAAGCAACAGTGTTTCTTGACAGCAAAATATTGAAATGAAACATCGGCAACTTTCAACATGCAATCTTTAATAAACTCACCATCAGTGAAAGGTTTTGATCTCTTCGCGATTTCTAATGCAATAATAAAACTTGATTTCAGGGCATCTTCGCTCTCAGTATTAGCTTTAGTAAACATCGATTGTTGACCTTGAAGTTTAGTTTTTAAAGATGACAATGTGTCCATTCTTATTTTTTCAGTGTAACAATCGAATTTTGATTTATGATTCGTATCATAGTGTCTCTTCAAGTTAAACTCCTTACAAACAGCAACTGTTTGATTGCAAATCAAACACAGTGGTTTACCTTTCCATTCTATGAAAAAATATGCAATTTCCCATTTAGACTGAAAAACTCTGCACTCACTATCAACTTTACGTTTTTGTGACATTATGCCAAAATCGTAACAATTATGGAACTCGACACAACAATTATGGATATCGCATGCGCACGACACAAACAAATGCACAATACCTTCACAATCACTATGTCGCAGTACTTTTCGATTACTCGACTCAACTGACTAACGTCGTGCCGACGCATTCCTTTTATATCAATAAGGAAGGTTCTAGTTTAGACTCGAGGCGCGTAGAAGATTCTGGCCTTCATGGTATTTCCGCTTGTTGCTAAGAGATGGCGTTACTGTCTACCTCTCTCGCTTGTCTAGGCACGCGCTGCCCTTGAATTACTTATAAATGTTGTAGTGTGCGCATTTTAAAACTTCCGTAGAGGAATCGAGTGAAGTCATGATTCTTCTGTCTGTCACACATTGCGATCGCGGGCCGTATCTTTGACATCCCTGATGTATATGGATGTATGGATTTAAAGCAGAGGTGGGCGTTGACGGCTCTCCATAAGCTGAGTGAGAGTAAGTATGAAAGGTATGTTTGGAAGTAAGACGGAACGATGTTTCAATACAGGTTATCCTACCGATTATTGCCCAATAATTTATTTGCTGTATATGTTTCATATGTGAAATTCCCGATTCACATAGATAAGAAGATGCGAAACAACTACAAAAACAACTTAGTTATTTATTTATTTATTTTTAATAATTCCGGATATTCAAACGAAGATGGGTTTTCTGCGACGATTTCCCAAATACTTTTTGTGCTCGTGTTCATGGCTCCTAATAAGTTATAATTTGTTGGAAGGGTAATCATTTCGTTTATAACGCGCAATCATTGGAATCCGGGAAAAATTTGAGAAAAATTTCTATTAAAGCGGGATTTTTAAATTTTCTATTAAAAGGGGTCACTAAAAAATCTAGTGTGTTTTCTTCTAACACTTTTTACATGAAAAAATCTCTGTAGCTTGGACTAAAACCACATTTTGCGTCGGTGATGGCATTGTTGGATCACTTGTGAAATAGATTATCCACGGCGAAACACTCAAACAATAATATAAATTGAAATAAATAAAAAAACATCCATATAATAACACTTCTAATAACACGTTTTGATTTATTTACAATCAGAAATGCTAAACAAAAAAACAACATCCGCAACCGCAAAAGCTACGTAAAAGGTATTGATTATTGTGGATGTGGATGCGGATGCTAAAATTAATGAGGTTAGTTTCGAGATTGAGTATACGGATTCTAATATCCGCAATATTCCTGATGGAGAACTAACACATGATGACTATATAAATTTTAGTTAATTCTCGAAAATATAGTTGTTGATTCGATCGATTCCTATTCATTGACCAAAAATAAAAACTTTTATTATTTTTATAAATTCGTTTTATAAGGACGTTTATTTTTCTTAAAGATTAATTATTTCTGGCTAAAGATTAATTATTAACCAAAACAGAATTACATTATAAGTCCTTAGTTTTTGTCTCTTTTTTCCTCAGTTTTTCGATTCTGTGAAAAAATACTAGTTTGAAAAACATAAGTTGATCATCAAATAAACATGAGAGCCAAGGCATTGTTTAAAATGAGCTAGCCTGTATAATTTTATGGAAGTGCTGATCAATGTTAATAAAATAAAAAGCAAGTCAATCAAATATAATTAACAAGCTTAAAGTGAAAATTCCCATTTGAATTTGCAGTTCAGTAATTATTATTGTTCATTTCATTAGCTTTTATTATCTTCATGGTATGTATTATCCCTATATAATATGTATAAAAGTCTATAATATGTAAATATTTGTTTTATTTCGTATATAGAGTGTTCCTTAAACATTGTTGTAATCAAGATTATTAAAATAATCAAAGAGAACTCTAGGATTTTTGAAATTACCTTTCAAATTTTTGCCCCTATTCCTAGAACATTTGTTTGCATTTTATAAATACGTATTTCGACTACAATGTAGTCATCATCAGTATGAATTAGCTAATTGTAACTATCTTTGGGATTGTAACTATCTCTATGGATTCAGAGATATGTTGCTTCAATACGCCAAATTACATAAAAATCCGCTCAGCAATTGTAGACATGGAACTATAGGTAGGTACTTAAGTTTTTCGGGAGATGAGCATCCATTGTTATTTCAGGACGTTCACCTATCCAATACGCTAAAATAAAATAAAAACCGTTTGGGAATTGTAGAACTAGGTTTTCTTACTATCTTACTGAAACTTTACATTTATCCTGGATGCAAAGTACCCCATGTGTTATTTCAGAAGCTAAAGTAACTGATCTAAAGTAATTATAACTTCATCTCCCTTAACCGAGTTAAGGGAGATGGAGCTACCGGTTGGTTGATACCAGCTGGTTGATAACAACGCTGGATGAGTGAAACCAAGGACATGGTGAGGAGAGATATTATCTCACCCAGTTTCTAACGGGGCATGGTCGTTTTTGGTCATACCTACACCGATTAGATGACCGAGCTAGATGACACCTCAGACTGTCCAGTCTGCAACAAGACAGTGGCAGACGCAGAGCATGTGTTCTTTGTCTGTCCGCGTTTTGTTAATGAGGAATACATAGACCAAGACACAACAACTGATAGCATCGTTCGTACAATGCTAAATATACAGCAGATATAGAACGCTGTTGAGCACTTTGTAGTAACGGTGCTGAAGAAACTACGCCAAGAAGAACGGGAATTGCAGAACTCGCAATAGCATGATGAAGCAAACACGGCCGTAGCCGATTTAACACCCCGTGAAGTAATGCCTGGCGGCAGTGCCGCGGGGCTGAAACAAGGGAGTGAAACATGGGAGGTGGTTTTAGTGGGTAAAATCACACACTTTGTTTTTTGAAGATTTCCACCAACTCAAAAGGCACACACACACATACACGCACATACTATGCACACACGCGCGTGCTAGGCAAAATTTCGCATTTATAATATTAGTAGGAGTAGGATATGATTGGATATGATGTTTAAGGTAGTTTTTAAATAAAAAGGACAAACATATATTCTTCTATTTTCCATATATTGACAAACATATATCCTTCTCTTTCCTTCTCGTTGTCAAATCTTTTCACCAAACTTTTTTTTCTCAAAAAAACATACTTTTTCAATAATAGTAGCTAACTATTGGAAATTTTCTTTTCAATAAAATGTTGATGGATTATCACAGTGTCGATGAAAACGATGCGTGTTAATTTCGATTTCCAATTTGAAATATCAGCTATTCACCATAATAGAACGCATGCCATTCATAATTTTGTAAATTTCTGAAAAAATAATTAAGTACAGGTTAGAAAAATTGGCAAAGATATTAAACCCATAACTAACTACAAGTTTACATAGGTATTTGTAAGCATATTTTACTTCGTATAAATTCCAGTTCTTCACCAACTTCTCTTGTCGATTTTTTATCGTCAATAGATAGTACACTACAAACTGCTATATCTCACTCTTCATTTTTTGGTGGGGCTTCCTCATCTTTTTTTTGTGGCAATTTTTACAATCAGATAAACAAGCATATTTTTCAAAACAGTGAATAATATTCAGAACTGTTCGAGTGGTTGGTGATTGTCTACCTTCAAATGCCACAATAAATGAATTGACACATTCCTGTGCGGATTGTCCGGAATAGTATCATTTAACAATTTGCACTTTTTCTTCTTTTGTGTAATTGTGTATCATTACAACCCACTGTTGTAATGATACCAAAAATAAAATAACACGTATTTTCCAAAAGCATTAACATACTAATGATTGCTTGCATCAGTGCACATACATTACAAACCCCACTTAAAAAACCCCACTCTTCAAGCGTCATCTAACTGAACGCATATCGTACGACAGACAACCTACACAAACCTATAAGACCTCCTTCTCATACACATTGCTTAATTTATACATATGTACTCTCTCATACTCGTGGGAGATCTATTATACGAAGATGTAAACTAAACAGACGGTAGATGTTATTTAATGTATTTGTTTTTGAACAGAATCATACTTGTTTTTGTGACAAAACCATACTTTTGCTATTTTTTTTATAAAATAAATTATATTTGATTTTTTTTCAATTTTTGATTTTAAAATAACTTTTTGATCTGAATTTGGTTTTAATGCATTTGTCAATAAAATAAATCTTGATTGATTTTATATAAAAAAAAAACTTTAAAAATAATCTAAAATCAATATGTAATATTTTCTTCCAATTATTTGATTTAATAATTAATTTTTCCTTGATAAAAAAAAATTCTACTCTTTTTCACTATCATTTTATTTTTGTGATTAAGTATAGTAAACAACATTTACTACAAGAATAATCAAAATTGTTAGAGACTGATTCGATTCAGATCTGTTCAATTTTATTGAACGGGAGTATACACTGATTTATTTTTGATTGCATCTAATTACATTTTTTGAACATATTCATCTTTTCTTTGAGTGTCCTAAGTAAAGTCAAAAGAATGTGGCTCATTGTGAACTTTATCAAAAGTAGTTTGTTGTAATTTCATTTAATATGTTTGTATAATGTCGAAGGTATAATATGTACAGATATTTCTAAATTCGATTTTCGGGATTCAGAAACTTTTCTGTACCCTTTTAAGTCTCATTCCATATATTACTAAATAATAGATCCATTTAACAAACCGCTATACAGCGTAATAATATAATATTTTATAAATACTGAATGATTTAGGATTGATGGTGAAGCTTCCTGACAAACATTTTAGATTTAATATAAATATTAGCCCAGAAATGGTTTGCCAGAAATGTTACTTTAAGCTAGAGAGTTATGAAATGAAGAGTTTTTAAATTTACGAAATATTAGTGTTAAAGCAGTCATTTCAGTTAAACAGTTTTTTTTAGTATCTGGAAAAATTAAATAGTATTTATATAATACAAAAACTTGTTTCGTAGGAGCTGCATCAACTTAGCGAATTTTCTCATAATAAATACATCACTTCTCTTTTGAAAATAGATCTTAATTAACTTTAATCGTATTAATGTTCATCGCGACTTGTTTTCCATGTATTTGTACAGGTACTCGCTGGCCATCACAATTTTAGTCCGATCAAAAGGAAATATCGTACCTGTTTTGCTTTTGGTATTTGAAAGGGCAAGTTCGGTAATGTGTTGAATCGATCAATAGAAGGGCCAATAGGAAGAAGAAAACACAAAATATAAAACATCTCTCTATGGAGTCTTTCACACCGACGATGCATGATGCGAGATGCATGTATCCTGGTTTTTATTTCAGTTGTGGTTTTGCTTCTTACGTGTTTGTGTTCTTCTTATTGGTTTCAAGTGTTTTTCTCGGGAAAAAGAAAGCAAATATACAAGAAAAAAAATAAATACAAAATAAATGTATGTGAATATGTTAAATTAATTTACAGGATCTTGCATCATCGGTGTGAAAGACCCCTTAATATTAGAAAAATAAAATAAAAATTAAAAAATAGAAAAGTTATAGAAAATTAACTCTCTTTACTACAATTAACTACTTGATCATTTTTTACGACTATCAAATCATGTAACCATGGTGACAGAGTTGTAATATTAATATTGTGGGTATTATATGTAAATTGTAAATATTTCTGTACATATCATAGTCCACAGCAGTCACATGTCAGGTTTAAGGGGTTTGGGCATGTATACTTACAGCAGACTATATATACAGCAAATATTACGTCAAATATTCGGGCAGAAACCATGGGCACAACTCAGTGCAGTCTTTCGATCCTTTTTATCAGATTTTGTTAAAATAATCTCGCATCAGAGACAACTCATCTTCCTTATCGGAATTAAGCATATCCAGTTAAGCCTTTCCCCAAAGTGTGTACTTTGGTTACCTCCAACAAGATTTCAACAGTCTCAATCTCGTTACATAAAACATACCTTCGTTCATTTTTTATTTTTTTGTTCTCCAATCCAAAGGTACCTATACATTCTAAACTTTGCCAACATTCACCTTGCATCCCTACACATATGCAAGTATCTGGCTCCGTTCTCATAATAGTATAATCTTTGGAAGAAAGTTAAACTCGTCTTTTGCTCTATTCCAGTTAGAGCTTGTGAGAGGTAATAGTCCTCTCAGAAAAAATTTCAAAACATTGTGGCTGGAAAAGTTTGTGATGAGTAAAAGTACCAGTCATAAGTGGCCTGGACTGTCCGAAGGTTACAACCCAGAGGAAATCCTTAGTGTGGATGAAATCGGACTGTTTTTTAATTTGACAAGGGTGGGAAACTGTCTAAAACAAGAATTACAGTGTTGGTTGCTTAGTGATCGGAAAAGTTAAGAAACCACGTTGTTTTAAGAATATTCGTTCATTGCCTGTAACGTATAAAAACAACACAAGTATAGTTTAAAGTAAAAGTTGTTAGTATAGTTATAATGAACAACTTTTATCCGAAGCATTTTTCGAAAACCGAATAAATAAGGCACAAATCAATTATAAAATTTTTAAATGATAGCTCGACTTTTCATATGTATATCGTTTATAACGACTAACGGATATTAGTTATTTGGACTAATAACCGATAGTCGCATTGGATGTTAGTTATGTGGGAACACTTAGTTATGTGGTCCCTTCAATGTCGTTATATCCGGATTTTACTATACATTATCTTAATATATATAATTCTTCGGTACCAAAGTGTGTTTGTCACCTAACTCCTCCTAAACGGATGGATCGATTTGGATGAAATTTTGTGTGTATATTTCAATGGGTTCTTGGATGGTTTGAAAACATAATTGGACCCGGTCCTAAACGGCTGGACCGATTTGGATGAAATTCTATAAAATTATTTTATTAAAATTTTGTTTTAAATTTGAAATGTCAATTTTGATTATCGTTTCCATTATAACTATAAACAATAATCGTTATATATCGTTCTATTTTGGCTATTCATAAATTTAATTTTTGCAAATCACGAAAATCATATCAGATATTATATTTCAATTTGATCACACTAAAATTATAATCGCTAGAGAGTAATTTATGTATTCTTAGGAAATTCGCTTAAGTTAAAGCTGCTCCTATGTAACGAATTTTTGTTTTCCAATGAAATTTTGTTTCTAAAAATGATTTGACGTACAAACTTAAGTCGCAGAATTCGAAAAGCTAGAAGTGTAAGATATACAAGAGCAAGCCAAACTGACGAGCAACGCGAAACGCGGAATGAACGGAATCGAAATCAACAACATAGAAATGTTGCATTTAACCCCTATCGAGCTGCATTTAATTATAATGTGGTAATCGGTTACAGTTCACAGCAAATCATTGCTATTGGACCAATGAACGTTGTGTGTTAATATTGAAATGCATTTAAGTTTAAAAATGAAACCCTGATGGATTGTGTTGCGCAAGCGGTCAGGTCAAATTGGCGCGCGATTGGTATCGCCAGAAGAGCCACTACATTCTTTGGTTTCGGGAAATGGACCAGATTCTAAACATTTTTTGACTCATATCGAGCAATAAAATAATTGGCTTCAAATGACGTCATTTGGCGCATCAAAAGTTATTCGAGAAAAATTTAAGCCAAGTTTCAAGGTAAGTACGTTGTAAGTATGTTGAAAAACAATAAACTTTTACTACCACCAGCCTGGTGCAAAATACGTTGGCAGCTTTCAATTTATTTATTTATTCATTAAAACAAAAAAAAAACAACAAATTAATGGTATTGACAAGTCATACAGATAATATTTGATAAACAATCATATTATAATATAATATAATAAAAAACAATTATATTAAATTAATTCTTTTATGCTATAGGGTGCAACCTTAAAGATATAATTTTTTAATTGTTTCTTAAATCTATTAATGTTTTCATCTAATATTTCGGATGGTAATTTTGCATATATTTTATAGCCAATATATTAATTGAAATGGTGTATCAATTGAAATGGCTTAAAGTACATTTGTAGCTCGGTAAATTGCCAAAAGCAGGAAGAAGTGAGTATGTTTAAAAAAGTTGATGGTGGAGTAGGAGTGCTGAGAAAGTATTTTGAGAGCAACATGGGAGAGCCACATGGTGGTACAAACAATTCGCTATACAATATCCTATATTACATCTATTTATTATCTGTTTAACTTTGCAGATTCAGGGTCAAATAGGTTACTTATTGCGAACGCGGGATAGTGACTACAAATTTTTGCAAATTTATTTTATGGGCGATTCAACAAGACAAGTTGATCACGGTTGTGCACACAACACTACTGTGAAAAGACCAATTGTGGAAGAAATCCAAATGTTTTTCCACCAGCGCAAGGAATTGGTTGCATTATTCAAGACCGCATTAGACCGCATGTCATCAAAGCCGATAAGACGCCTGCAGGACAACACGCAAGACGTTTTAATGCGCCAACAATTGATGAAGTCGCTAGAAAATAAAACTAAGAATGTTGTGTATCATAAAGCATTAGAATAATAAACAATATGTTTTTGGAATAATTATTATTATTTATTAATTATACCAATTCGGGGAACTCAATCTTCATAGTTAAGACAGGCCAACGTTAGTCGGGTCAGCTAGTATATATATATGTATATATATATTTATATATATATATATATATATATATGTGCATATATATATATATATATTTATATTTATATATATATATATATATATATATATATATATATATATATATATATATATATATATATATATATATATATATATATATATATATTTTAACCGGCCAGGTAGCCGCGCTTGTTTAGGTGCTCTACTTGGAACCGGGAGGTTATGCGTTCGAATCCAACATCGGCAGTTTGTCAATGAAAAAAATTAATGGGGCGGTTAATTGACTAAACTGTCGGCGTATGGACAAGAACGAAGTAACCGGCTGTGCTTGTGAAGGTTTTCTGCAGTTTCCCTTCACGAACTCCTGATGAATATCGGCATAGTTCCTATCAAAGTCGGCTGCAGCCGCACAACCTATCAATTCCTAGTCTGCATATGAATTCCTTGTCCTCCACTACATCATAAAAAATGTACAGTTTAAAAAATTAATAAAGGTTGAAAAATAATGATGTGGGTGGCCTCTGTTATAGACCGTGGTGTCTCAGAAACGGAGGTAAAACCCCATTATTTTTATATATTATATATGTATTATATATATATATATATATATTTTTTTTTTTTAATAAATTTATTCATTTATATAAATTTTAGATATTTTCAATACCTACTAAGTAGGTTTAAGGGATATGTGAAATAATTTCCGAAATTTCTTCATCGGTACAAAATCAATTGCTACATTTTCTTCAAAAATTCGCTAAAAAAAGAAATATTTATATAATATGTATATTTGTGTAAGGACCTTTTACTGCGCGAGGTCCTAAATACGCTTGATTGGTTTTTTGTGATAAAAAAAGTTCATGCGGTTCAGAAATGCATATTTGCGAGATGCTTATTGGAAAATAGATGAACAAATATTTTTTAGTCCGTATTTTGTAAGGACCGTATTCCTAGTTTCCAGTTCATATAAAATTTACTTTATAATTAAATTTTCTTCTACTGCTTGATGCTATCTATATATTTGAAATAAAGCATCCATGTTCATATGAACTCCTTAATACCAAATTTTTCCGTCTATTTAAATATTGATCATTCAACTTGAAACTTCCTATATAAAAAACCATTATAAAGTTTACTATGACTAGATATGCTTTTAAAATTTAATATCATATCTCTTGCTATTTATTAATGATCTTAACCGACTGGTTATAGTTAATAAATCTGACGTTAAACAAACATAAACATATCTTGTTATTTGATGAGTTAAGTACCAATATGACAGTTAACAACTATAAATACACCACATTATACAACCAGATACCTACATGATTTTTAGCTTAATAATATTATTATGATTTGTAGATTTACCTAAAGCCACTTTTATATTTAGACTTTAAAATAGTAGAGATTTTTTAGTGGCCCCTTATAATAAAAAATTTAAAATTCCCGCTTTCATAGAAATTTTTCTCAAATTTTTTCTGGATTCCATTGATTGCGCGTTATTAAACGAAATGATTACCCTTCCAACAAATTATAATTTATTAGGAGCCATGAACACGAGCACAAAAGGTATTTGGGAAATCGTCGCAGAAAACCCATCTTCGTTTGAATATCCGGAATTATTAAAAATAAATAAACAAAAAACTTAGTAGTTGTTTCGCATCTTCTTATCTATGTGAATCGGGATTTTCACATATGAAACATATAAAATCAAATAAATTATTGGGCAATAATTGGCAGGCCACCCTGTATTGAACCATCGTCCCGTCTTACTTCAAAACATACCTTGCTTACTCTCACTCAGCTTATGGAAAGCACAGTTGCTCTGAAGAGCAATCCCTGTCCATCTCTGATGTATACACACACATATATTCACTATTCATATATAGATAGATATACATATAGATATATTCACTATTCGTATATACAAATAAATGTAATTAAATAATTTTAAACTTTTGTATTTCAAAAACAAATCGGTAAAACGCGATTTAAAAAAAAATTTAATTAATAAATATTTATCTTTACTCTCCTAGTTTTTTTTAAAATTCTGAGTATGTTTTTTAATACAACAGATAATATTTGGGCGGGCATGAAGTTTTACATGCTTCTAATGAGAGAGAGAAAATGATTACTTTGCTATTAATTATCTCGGGTTCTAAACGGTCAAAATTTCTGAAACTTCAGGATTTATTAGAAAACGTTATTTTTAGCCTGTAAATAACAAAAGCAAAATCTGTCGAAAAATGGTTTTATGCTGGAACATCCCTAAATTAAAATTATTACACTTTCAGCCAAATAAAAATAGTATTTAATTAGTTCTGAACTTCATAAAAAAAAATTTATATTTTTAGATTACACAGAACACATTTTCATATTTTTATTATATAACGCGGTCAATTATGCTCCAATCATATTCATTGATACAAAACATGTAGACTTATAGTAAACAAAACTAAGTTCAAACTAGAACCAGTTCACGTGAACGATAAATTGAACCGTGTTGATGAAAATGGGCATATAAAATATATTTTAGTTTATTAGACACCTTTGCATATTCAACTACCTACACCCTTTGATAGAAGGTAATGTTTTTTTCTTTTACCTTGGTAGCTAATAACAAATACATACTGACACTCATTCTATATTTCAATATATCTTTCAACTTGTCATCTAATTTATTAAATGTATTTAAATTATTAATGATTCAAATATAATCATTTATCATCTTACAAACTCATCATATCTTAAAACTAAAATGACGGTTTTCATGAAGGTAAAGCTTAAGCAATTGCTGAAGACTGGACTATGAATAAGTAAAGAAAATATTGTGCCATTCGAGATCTTCAGTTACTTTATTGCAATAGTCTTGTAAGTTCTCGTAAGTTAAAATTTTTGTATACGTATTTTCGAATGTCTAACGGTAACATATTCCAGACTGTATACTCGTCTATTCAGAGATATATTATAAGGTTCAATTTTTGTCTGTCTGTTTGTTTAGAAAACTGACGTTGTCTTATTTGTATATAGGATGACCAAAAATAAATTCAGCTATGTTAAGATCTGTTTAGCCAAATACTAAGCAATATTTTTAAGGCTTTTGTTTACTGTTTAGAAATGTCAGTATAATTTTTGCATTCGACTTCTGATTAATCCATTAATTAAGTTTTCGAAAAAAGTTTTAAACGGTGGTAGCAAGTTTCGTATTTTTTAAGAAACAACTTAAGTTAAAGTTTTGCTTTGTCTGTGACAGTTCTCAAAATAAAATTTAAGAGTAAGTGGAAATAGAGTTATTACCCAATTTGAATTTACATTTTAGCTAGTGATGAGCAAAGCAAGACCAAGACCAAGACAGTGCTTGCCCGGTCTTGGCCTTGGGCTTGCTAAAATACTTGTAGTCTTGGTCTTGTTCTTAGTCTTGCGTATTCAGTCTTGGTCTTGGTATTGCTAAAATACTTGTAGTCTTGGTCTTGCTCATTTAGTCTGTTACTTATTTACGTCGTTTTGGAAATTTTCATGGCTTTTTATAGGTATAAATTAAAAATGATCTACAATTAATAACTGTAATTAATTAAGCTTTAATTTACAATAATCAAAAAAATTTACCGTATTCTATTGGTTTTTATAGTAAAAATATAGAAAATATAGAAAATTAGCTTAGCTCTACATCAAGCATGTGTTAACCAGACATCGGAAAATAATAGTTACTTCAAGAATATTCTTGTAGATCCTTTTTTTAGAGAATGGTAAAGTTTACCAGTACCTTTTTTATATTTGATGTTTAAATTTAGTGGAGTAAACTGGAAATCTTAAACACTCCAAAATATGTTCCAACAAAAACATATATTGAAGTTACGACAAATATTCTCATAAATCCTATTTACAACGGAAGTTATAATTTTTAGTTTAGTCTTGCACTTTGGTCTTGGTCTTACATTCTCGGTTCATTGGTCTTGGTATTGCAAAATCGCAATACCTAGACCAAGACAGATTTTGCTCATCAATTTTAGCAAAACAATACGCCGACAAATTTTAATCTTACTTTATTTCTAAATTGAATGTTAAATCTGAGAATAACAACATTTCAACGCTCCGCTCACCTTCAGCGGATGCATCATCGATGGGGGCTTGTTCCCCCCCCCCCTTGGGGAATGTCGTCCGAATAAGCTCCCTCACAACTCTGTAAAATTTCAAAACTATATTATCTTTTTCCTAATCAATGTTTTTGGAGTAGGTATATTATCTGTCCTAAACTGATGCCTACATTTGTTAAAAAACAATCATAATATGAAAATAAGCAGATACAAAATTTATATTCCGATACCTGCAGTCGAATATTTAGAAAGCTATCATACTTTTTTTTCTTTAACCATATTTAGAAAACAAAAGAGTACTAATATATGAGATGAAATGCTGTAACATGATTACAAAAAAAAAAAATCGTTACACAGGAGCTGCTTTAACTTAGCGAATTTCCTTAGAATACATAAATCACTCTCTGGTGGTCACAATTTTAGTCTGATCAAAATGAAATGTCATATATGATTTTAGCATTTGCAAGTCCAATTTAATTAATAACTGACGTCGAGGGGAATGGGGGGAGCTATAAAAAAAGAAGAAAACACAAAATATAAAATATCTCTCTTAATATTAGAACAATCGAAAAATGCGTAAGGAATTAAGTTTTAGAAAATCAAATTTGCTACAATTCATCAACTTATTATTTTTGCGCAAACTCTAATGTGTATATTAAGGAATTTAATTTTCAATCTTAAACCGTCAATATTTCTGTAAATATAAGTGTAACAGAAAAAATGATGAGAAAGAAAATTGCAGTAAAACTTTAGTACCTACAGCTTTACTTCTTATAAATTTTTTGATTTTTCAAATATTAAGGGAGATATGTCAAATTTTGTGTTTCCCCTTGCCCGATTTTACCCAAACGAACTTGACCTTTTGAATACCAAAAGCGCCTCAAATACCAAATTTCATTCCAATCAGATTAAAATTGTGATCGCTAGAGCGATTACAGACACACACACACACATATATATATATATATATATATATATATATATATATATATATATATATATATATATATATATATATATATATATGTCCATAGATATATATATATATATATATATATATATATATATATATAAATTTTACAGATGGTGTTTTTCGACATCTACTAGGTAGGACCGATGGACATTTGAAGAAATTTTTGCAAAATTTTGAAGTCGGTACGAGACTAATAGCTCTATTTCCTTTCAGGAAATTCGCTAAAACAGAATAGAATTTATCTAATCGTCGCGGATTACCTATTCCACCAGTGTTTCAATTATTAATATGTTTTCGATTTTAGGCATTTGCTAGTTTTCAGGTAATTATAAATTATTATCACATGAGAGTATTGCTTCAAAATTTGAAAAAAATACTTTTTTCTACCGAAGTATAATTTTAATTTTTTATGTTTGCCCGTCATATTTATATATTTTTTTTATTTCAAAAACATTTGTAGAATTTCTTAGCAAATCAGATCATCGGATACATGATAATTAATTTACGGAAATTGACGAACACAAATTAAGATGATTTCAAGATTCGTCTTACTTAAGCTCATCTTAAACCGAATATGATCTATGAACTCATCATGTCTTAAAACTAATATGACGGTCTTCATGAAGGTAAGCTTAAGCAATTGCTCAAGACTGGACTATGAATAAGGGTCTAAGAAAATATTGTACCATTAGAGATCTTCAGTTCAAACTCTAAAACAAAGAAATGAGCGTTTGTAAATGAAAAACTCAAAATTGTAATTTGGCTAGTAGGATTTACCTCGACGGCCGAATTTACCTACGACATAAGACAAATATAAAAATACATATTTATGTATGAAAAGATTCATGATAATACCTTTTAGTTATTGATTTCTAGCTCCGCGGCGATATTACAAGTATTGAAAAGGGGGTTTATTTTCTTATTGAGAAGGGCGACGACATCCATTGAAGTGGTTGTTTTTGTTATTGTTGTCTTGGTGTTTTATATTATTAAGGGCCAGATGATATCATGCTTACGTATTATTTCTTTCCAATATAAATAATAATATACTTGTTTTGTGATATTGTTACAAAATGTATATATATATATATATATATATATATATATATATATATATATATATATATATATATATATATATATATATATATATATATATATATATATATATATATATATATACACTATTATTTGTGTGTTATTTATATTAATAGAATTATGTACACCACCACAAGGGAAAATGATAAAAATTATATTATTTATAGTATAGGAGTGTTTGTAATAGTTTGTCACAAATATTGATCAATAGTCACTTGTTTTGAAAGACGAGTTCGTTCGTAAACTAACATTTCTTGAGAATTTGGTGAAATTGTTGAAATCTGACATTAAGCTCAATGTTCTTTATTTAAACGAGATATTCGCAATCAAAGTTAAGATTTTTAAGATTCACGGTATACGTCAATCGTTCGTTCATACTCTAATTTATTTGATAAAAAAATAAAACTTTTCTATACATTTTTTAAGCGGATAATTTGCATTGGTCGTAGTAGAGGAGCGGAGGTCAAACCCAGGCAAAACTGCCTATCTGGACCTTTTTTACCGACCCCAAAAGGACAAGGACCCCGATATTCATCTAGAGTTCGTGCAAGGAACTGTATAAAACCTTCACAAGCATACTTTCGTTTTTGTCCTTACACCGACAGTTCAGTCAATTAACCGTCCCATTATTTTATTTTATTGACAAACTGTCACCTTTGGGAATCGAACAGGCAACCTTCCAGCTCTATGCAGAGCACCTTAGACAGCACGACCACTTGGAATGGTTCATAATTTGCAATGCTTTGTATAGTCCTATAATATGTAGAGCCCTTTCTGTAACTGACTCACTCACTCACGTATACAATGGTTTTCCCAACGCAACATCCCCGGAAATGGGAAAAAAACAAAAAATTACCTTATATATTTGACTATGTTTGACTTTGTTTTACTATTACTATATATTTGACTCTCTCTATTTGTTTCTCATTGATTTTTATTAAGAAAATTAAATATAATTTAATAAATTAAATAAATAATTTTATCATATTAATAAACTCTTGTGAATCAGCCCCCCACAACCTAATATACAGGATTGAGGAGCGATTCGCAAGGAAACAAACCACCTTGTGCGTGTTTCTTGAAATGGTGGATAAACTCAATGCTAATAGGCAGAAGAATACAAAATTCCCTAGAGTCTGTCACTATGAGAGCCACCAAAGTATGTCCACAGGGTGGTGTCTTACTCCCACTCCTGCTGACAAAACTCAACCAAGAAGGATACTACAAACAGCGATATGCGGACGACATTATAATTGCAATCCAAGGACCCTGTGAAAGCAAAATCTCGGAGCTTATGCCAATTGCTCTAAGATTCACATAGGAATGGTGTATCAACCAGGAATCAACAACAGTCGTTAGGCCAATTATAACCTATGCTGCTCTAGTGTGGTGGCCAAATGTTAATCAAATAACAGCATAAAGCGAGATCCAGCGCCTATAGACTATCTTGCAGTAATAACTTAATTTAAAAAAATCAGGTTGAACATGCAGTTATCGTGGGAACTTCTATCATCTCAGACCCCGTTTTTGAAATAGGCACAGATATACTTCCCAAAATATACTCCTTCTTAAAACCTTTCATTGTAATCTGTGATAGGGACATGTGGACGGAAGGAGAACCACCCATCTCAAGAAAGAAATCGTCTGGTATAAAGACGGATCCAAAACTGAAGAAGGGACTGGGCGGGAATCTATGGTGAAAGACCCAAAGCAAACATAAGTCTCAACTTGGGGTAATATGCCTCGGTCTTTCAAGTAGAAGTCTACACCTTACTGGCTTGCGTCCGTGAGAATCTATGTAGGCTACATAAACCAGAACGCATATCTATTCTCTCGGACAGTCAAACTGCTCTAAAAGCCCTGTCTTGAACTGAGATTACCTCAGGGGTAGTCAAGGGTTGTCTGGAGTAACTGATGAAATACCCTTCATTGGCCCAGAGCCTCTTTTAGGAATTCCAAGGACTGCATGTAAACAGGTGATTAACGAGTGGATAAATAATAAACACCGTGATAACTGGAAAAATGTACCGCAGCAAAAGCTCGGGAAAATACTGATTCGAAATCCAACCAAGAGGCGTTGAAGCCGAATAGGATGCAACTGCGGAAGGTTACCGGATTCATTACTGGGCATTATCCCCCACGGAAGCATCTACACACAATGGGGCTCTATAACGGGTCCATTATGTGCAGATTGTGTGGCGAGAAGGAAGAAACATAAAGCCACATTATCTTTCACTGCGAACCTTTGGGTTGTAGCTGATACAAGATATTCGGTGCATCTCACCCCGAATATATGAACATACAGGAAGACCTAATAAGCAAGCTCCTGGCCATTGCCAACATATGGGAGAAACGAATCTCTTTGGACTGAAGTAGAAGGGGGAATAAAATGGACCATCGAAGTCCAGTACTTTTTAGACCCCAAGATATGACTATCTATCTATCTACATATGGGCATTTATGAGTAAATTTTAAAGAATAGAAAACTTTATTTTATATTCGACAGAATGCCATCAACGGAGAATAATTTGAAATGTACTACGAATATCGAAAAATTTTAATTTTCCAAACGCAACCATCCCGAAATTTGAAAAAAAACTATTCAAAATTCATTTTTACTTCTATCTATTCTAGAAGGATGCGGTTTTTTGCATTCGACACAGAATAACTTGAAAAATCGGAAAACTTTAATTTTCTCAACACAATCTCCCCGAAAAGGGGAAAAAACACCAAAAATTACCTTTCTTACTTCTATTCATGCTAGAAGGTTGCGCTTTTTTGTTATCTTCTAAGATGCAAAGCCAAGGCCGAAGGCCACCTTGGGGTCAAAGGGGTGGAACCTCCTAGCGAGCAGAGCAAGTTAACGTTATATAACGCGAAACGGTCTCCTTTGTGAATCTACTTAGAAAGAAAAGAGTTATGTAACGCGAAGCGTAAAGTAACGCAAAGCATAACAAAATATGTAGCGTTTTGTGAGAAGCGTTACTTAACCCGAAGCGTTCGGTTTTGTATATTTCAAAAGAATTTCAAAAAGCAGTGATATCCGATCAAATACATAAATATGAACATGTTAAAATATTACTCCACGGAAAAATTTAAATTTACTTCAGTTCTTGGTTTTCTGAAAATGTAAAAGAAATTCCGATACCAGGTATTTCGGACATAACGGATCATTGTGTAGAATGAACACATTTTGCAGTAAATTTGTCGCTGTTATTGAACCATTCCCAAATGGTCCAAGATTTAAAGTCTATTAAAGCCATGAATGAATCAAAACAAAAAATAAAAATAAAATAAAAGAGATGAGTTGATTGAGAGAGGGAAGTAAAATCAAAAAAAAAAAGAAAGAAATCTAAAACTAAGTTAAAATAAAACGCAAAAAAACCTAAATCTAAATTTAAAAAAAAATAAAAAAAATTAAATTAGGTGTTAACCGATTGTTAAAACCTAACCAATGTGTATTAAATAAAAATAAAAAAAAAGATAAAATAAAATAAAAAAAAAAAATAAAGTTAACACACAAAAAGATACACGCGAAATGCATTGTCCGACGGAACCGTGTGAACAGCCAGTCCGGTAGCGATAATTACACGGAATATTTACTATTCTAATAAAACTCGCAAACAACGGGATGATGTGCAAAAATTTGTTATTGACGGATGAAATAAAAAAAAACATGTCTCTTATATCACTGGATTCCAGACGAGTCAGATCGGAGTCAGGATTTGAATTTTTTGGAAGATAGAAATGTTAAATTAAAAAAGAATCGCGATTATATTAAAATAACATATAGTATACGTTTACGATCGAATGATAAAGACGTGGATCATTAAAACTACCTACCGAGAATAGATCCACGATACAGAAGTTCTGAGTCTGGATATTTGGAAAGTTTATCCACCTGGTTCACACAATATCATCACGTGGACAAATCGTTACACATCATTCCGGAATTACAAAACATATTACCGTCGGATTGTGGTGGTTATTCGCCTGGCAGCATCAGTTACATTTGGTGGCCCCATTACAAGGTGCGTACATTATTGACTTAGTCACTCTCTCTCTCTCTTTCCCATATCTTCTGGTTGGAGGTTTACCTTAAAATTTAAAAAGGATATATATATAAATTGGATTTACAATAAACAATATACGAGGGTTGGGTGCTTCGATTTTCGTCACACGCCGGATACTCGGAGGAAGTCACACTCGCAGTAGTTCACGGGACATTCCTAGGCGCTGGGTTTGGACTGCCCTTCATAGGACGTCAACACCCCCAGTGTTGCCACGTGAAGCGACTCCCCTTTATCCACATTACGCGCGTCTTCGACGGGCGTTTGATACCCCGTCTAGCGCACGCGCCAAGTGGGTCGTCATAAGTGACTCCCGTATTCGACAACCGTCGTCCGAAAATCTAATCACCCATCACCCCAATTAATAAAAATTATACTACCTATAGCAAATTTATCGACGATCATTTCAATATTGGATTGCGAAATTTCAATCGTTTAGCGACCATTTACTTGAACCAATTTTTACTGCAAAAAATTCTTACGATACAATTTAGTGTCTGATAGTAATCGTGTTTACGACATTTGATCGTTCAAAAATTTTCTGTCCATAATTTTATTTATTTGTTTGTTTTATAAAACTATTAGTGTTAATTAATTTCGTTATAAAACCATTCGTATTAATAAATGATATATCATTATCAATGAATACAGTTTTTTTTTTAAAATTAATTTAAGCAATAAAAATTAATACTTACGTTTGACAGTAGCATCCATTTGTTTTGTTCACGTCCAAGCACTGTGACATAAAATTAGTAGGCTTGCTCCACAGTGTATGCATCATACAGCTGAAGCTTATATAGTTGGCGTACGGCTAACCACAGCTAGTGGGCGCTGTACGGACGTAGTTTGTCAAGTTGGGTATTGTGTTTATTGGAGTAGATCCTTCATACTGTCCATTCATTCGCTTCCACAAATAAAATCAGCGCACTCCATAGATGGCCTGAGACCTTTTCTCAATAAATAAATACAGCAAAGGTCTACATGTCACATTATACTTAATTAAGTACGTGTTTTGTAGCTATTTACAATTACCTAAAATTTAACTGGCAAATGACCCTTCCCTAGTAAGCAAAATACCACAGACGCTAGACCAACAAATCTGTTTTGTGCAAAGAATGTCAATGGGTGAGTTTTTATTTCTAATTAAAACCATGCCAGCTTACATCCGATAGTCAACTTCCTATCTAGAGCATAAATTTGGAATAGAAATGGAAGTGCAATAATTGAGTTTGTGGGCACACATCCTGTCTTATTTTTAGTATCGGGCTTATTTCACACCAACCCGACTATCGTGTAAACGACACAAATATTTTAAAAGTAAAGATGATTCACATTAGGCCGACATCGCATGTCATTGGTAGTGCGGTGGCTGACTGTCGTGTTATTTGAGTCTTCTCTGAATGATATGTTCTGGCGTTTAATAATGTTTTCGATCCGTGGAAGAAGGACATCAAACCTTGCAACACTCATGCGAAAAAAGTTAAAAATTTAATTTAATTTTTTTTCTCAACTCCTCAAAAATAGAATTGAATTGAACTCATCTCTTTTCATAAGCATTGGATGAAATCATTGAATCCTATTTTTTCTTCTTTTTTCAAACGTCTGAAGAAAAGTTTACTACACGTGAAGATGGTCGAATCAATATGTGAAATATGTGAATAGATCTAAGTTTAGTATCAAGGTACGCTAAATGCCGTTAATACGACTGACGGGATGGTGTGAAATACGCCTAAATGGAGAAAATAAATACCTAACACCTAGCTCCTTTACTAAAACAAGTGTAAGATTTAATTTTGCAAACAAAATCATATTATTTGTTTTGTTAAAGTAAGCACAAATTAATTAATAAAAGAAGTATGAACGTCGAAACTTATATTTAGGGTCATTGTATGGAGTTGTTGTATTGAAAATTATTAAGAATACTTTTTTTTTGGACTCAACACATATTTAAAGTATACATAGTAAAATTGTAAAGTAAATATAGTAAAGTATATATAGTAAAAGATGCAAATATTTTTCTCCTTGGCGAAAGGATTTTTTTTTTTAAAAGTTGCAAAAAGAAAATAATAACTGCATTTGATTCATTTTTTTTTCTCTTTAACAAAAGTTTTTAAAGTTTTTTTTTTATATTTTAAATCAAAAATTGAAAAAAATTCATTATCAGATCTAGAGCATGGCAGTGCGACAGGCCGCGGTTTAGGGGTGTAAAATTTATTCTAATATTAATTAAAATCAAAAGTCAAGTAAATACAATTTATAAAAATACAAATTAAGTTTGTTAAATAATTTCTACCTAAACAAGTATAATTTGTTAAACAAAGTAATCTATAAATTTATAAATATATAAATTTTAAATTGGCATTAGCCGTGTCAGTATAGGCATTACCAGAGAGATGATGTGCTGGTTCAATCCCAGGCCGGCCCTTGAAATTTTTAATAAGTTTTATTAATGATCAGCCTCTCTGAATACGTCTATGGTTGTTACGAAACTGAATTGTTCAAGAGAAGCCGATACAAAAATATTTTTTCACAACAATATTTTTCTAAAATATCAACAAGCAAGTTCTAGAAAAATCTATGATGGGTATAAAAGCCTCGGCAATTGCTAATTAAAAAGATTAAGTTTAAATTTGATGTCGTTCAGTTTAAAATTACCATTGTTGGATTAAAAAAATCAAAGTTCTAAAAAAGCGATTGTTCGATTTAGTCAGTTTAAAAATTACTATCGTACGAGTTATAAAGTCAAAATTGTTCAGTAAAGTCTGTTAAAAAAAAAAATTAAATTCTTTTTTTGAAATCAAATAGACGTCAGGTTTGAGTTACATAAAGTATTTTGTTTTATTTAATTTTTTTTTACAAAAGTGCGTGTTGTTCCAATTGACATAGATTTAGTAAACTTTTACTAATATTTGTGTTTTCTTTTGTGTGGAGTATTGGAATCTGTTGTACGTACTACAGCGCTCCTTTTTAAGGCTAAAGAGAGCCAAGATACCGCGGGAGAGTATTTGGGAATGTAAAAAGAGTGCATAAGAGGTCTATACGGAAAGCGAGGAACGTGTTCGAAATTTTTCAACAGTAAATGGCACACAGGTTGCGATTTTTTTGATCTCTTGACTAAGTGATAAATGAGTTTGACAAAATTAAATTTTGAATTGAAAACTACTTTTTTTCTCGTTATACTGGTGGTCGTACAAATTTCGTGTGTTAAAAAATACCGTCAGATTTGACTCGGTAATAACTTCGAGACCAATAAAACGTTTAAAATAGTTGAGCCCACAGCAGATATATCATGTCTGTTCGTGTCTGTCGCGCTGTATTTATTTCCACTGCGACGTCATCGTACCAATGAAGGTGCATTCGTGGGAATGGTTACGAATTAGCTTGGTGTAAAGTTATAAATTGGTGTAGCGTGGAAACGCGTTTAGCTAAAACATTGTTTCGGGTGTGAGACATAACAACTATTGAGAACAATAACAAAATGAGACATAAAAACTATTTGGCGAAATATAATTGAAAATCAGTATTATTTATAAATGACAATATCCTTAAACATTTCGTCTCATACGACTCCTAAAAATTCTGGGAATTATAAAAATCGTTGGAAACAATGTTGGCATTTCGTGAAAATTTCTTCAAATGTCCATCGATCCTACCTACTAGATGTTAAAAACTATAAAATATATATATATATATATATATATATATATATATATATATATATATATATATATATATTATAGTATATACATATATATATATACAAAATATTTTGTTCTTTATCATTTTTCCTTTACACTAGATAATATTTACAGAAATATTTATAATTAAAGATTGAAAGTTAAAATTAATTAATGAATTGTAGCAAAACATTTTTCGATTGTTCTAATATCAAGAGAGATATTTTATATGTTCTGTTTATTTGACACGAATGCATAAAATGTATTTTATGTAAAAACTAATTTAAAAAAAATCAACCGACTTCAAAAAACACAAAAAGTCACTATACAAAAAAGGTAAAAATTACAATACACATATTTAATTCAAAAGATTTTCTCGTCTAAACCTATTACGTATAATTTTTATACCCAGTGTATGTAAATATACAAGGTATATTAAGTTTTATCACGACTTTGTAACGCTTAAAAATATTGATCGTAGGCATGAATGTTTGGTATATGTGTTCAAAAAATTCGGCCATTTGCGTATATCCGTCTGTCTGTCTGTGGACACGGTAACTCTAGAACGAAAAGAGATTTCGAGCTGAAATTTTATTTATGTGTTCTAGAGCAAAAAAGTAAGGTCAATTTGTTAGTAGACAAAATTGCTTATCTTTGAAACCGTTGTAATATGCCTCCTTTCGCTGGGGGGGGGGGGAGGTGTATGTATACATCTTTGAAACCGTAAGAGATATAAAAAAAAATGTTAACAAAAAATCTTCTTTTTAAAATAAACAACTTTTGTATGAAAAATTTTTTCATAAACTCAATAGTTTTCTCATAATTTGTGATTAAAGATTCCTCGGAAAGTGAATTATGAACAATTCGAATACGCAGATTTGTTAACAATTCAATTATTGATATACAACTATATACTGGGTATTTAAACAATTAACTCAGTTTGTGGTTACATTACTTGTAATAAATTGTTATTATTGGTATGTGATCCCCTCATCAGATGATGATTTGGTGACAATGAGATCACCTAGAGAGTATACCCTTTCAAACAAAACAAGAAATCTATCTACAATTGACGGAGAAATCGGTGAACATACATAATAAAAAAATACATACTGTCGAACATAGAATCTCCTCCTTCTGTTTTTGGAGTCGGTTAAAATTTTTGTTGATTTTGTCATTTCCACAGGAACTTTACTTAAATAACTATATAACTATAAAATTATTTTATTAAAATTTTGTTTCAATTTTCAAATGTCAATTTGATTGTCGTTTCCATAGTAACTATAGACTATAATTGAACACTATAAATCGTTATATATCGTTGTATTTTGGCTTTTAATAAATTCAAATTTTGCGAACACTAAAATCATATCAGATATGATATTTTATTTTGATCACACTAAAATGATGACCGCCAGAGAGTGATTTATGTATTCTAAGGAAATTCGCTAAGTTGAAGCAGCTCCTGCGTAACGAATTTTTTTCTTTTTATGGTTTCGTTTTTAATATTTTATAACAAAAGCGTGTGCGATTTATATGTGCAAACTATTGTTAACTTTTGTTAATATACCTCAATAGGGAATATGCATGAAAATTTTTTTTCACTTGAATTGAAGCATGTTTACTTGACAAATATCAAAGTAAAATTACTTTTTAAATAACTTTAAAAATAAGCGAGAAATGAATGATTGAAATTCCCGATTAGACAAAGAGGGTGATAGCCCTCTTGATATGTTATGTGACGTCATATTACACTTTCACCATTTAAAATACACGTAAAACTCCGTTTTTAGTATTTTTGCAAGAAAGAGACAGATAATAATCTTTAAAAGCTTATAGCTTCCTTGATATTTGTCGGATTTTAATTTCGTTTTTAAATATTATTATCAGTATTAACAGTATTTTCATATTCTGAAAATAAATGTGAAAAAAAATTTTCATGCATATTCCCTATTGTTTTATAGAATTTCGAAGTCCGAAGTCCGTAAGCCCGTAAAGGAATTTATATATAAATCAAAAAAAAAGGAAAGTATCAAAATAATAATAATTCTTATGATTTAAAAAATTTTACCAAGGTCTTTCGGAAGAGAATGTCGACTATAATTTTCTAAAAAAAAATTGGTTAAATCTAATAAATTAAAAATAAATCAACTGATATGTATATATCAATTTCTTTATGAATATAATAAATAATACTTAATTATATTGATTAATATTCATCTAAAATTTGGAAGGTTCTACCAATATAGATAATTAGAAGTCATAAATTAAAAAAATGCGCTCTCATACTGGCATTTTGGTATACAATAAAGAAACTAATAAATAATTACTTCTTGTTGAATGGGTGGATTTTATTGATTGGTTAGTCAAAGTTAGTCCTCTTGCAAGCTATTGAATTAATAATTGTTTTTGAATAATGATTAAATGATTGTTTCAGGCATAGCATTCAATGAGGTTTCAAATTTTTATTAAAAAATATTATTATCTTCTCATATTTGCGGTTGTATATATTCCCCTTAGATGATTTCTATTACGGTCAGAGTTGGACTGGACCTTAGAGGCCCGTGTGACATTATGGCTTTAAGGCCCGCTGCCAGCAAAACCAAATGGTAATAATAATCAAATAGAGTTTTTTGAAAGTTTCTATCTTCAAAGTCGTACATTTTTATGTAAAATGTTCCATTTGGTACAACAAAAGCTAGCCTAGTAACATTTTTTTAACAGAGGAGAAATTTGATAAGATCCGATTCTATATTTAAGACTATTAACGAGTCCAGCATTTCTTGCCCCAGTAGAGAATGCATAATTGTCTTTCAGCACGGAAAATCGATTCTCGTAAACGATATTGTGTAGATTACACAGTAAGTGACATATTAATCGGAGTACGTAAAGCGCATGTTATTTTGGGATAAACGTTAACAAGCACATAATATCAGGGCCGGATTACCCAATAAGCAATATAGGTAGGTGTATATGATCCCCGCGTCTTTTGGGATCCCAGAGACGTATGAGATTATGAAATATGCTAAATTACCATAGTTTTTTTATTGACATTTGGATGAAGCCGTTTTTATAATCAATGATCAAAGTATTTTCCTAATTGCCTATGGGCCTCACATAGTTTAATCAATCCCTGCATGGTATGAAACTTTGGCCGGCATCCGAATTTCTTCCAGACAAACAATTAGCTTTCATTGCTGTTTGATCTAAACCACTTTCGGCGATTTATCTCTGCTCTTCTTCCTTCCTCCTTCTCCGTATACGAACTAGTATGCTTTTAAGGTCCATTGTGATACCTAAGGGTGTGAGGATGTAAGTGGAGTGGAAGGAATTTTTGAGTATAGGATAGGAATTGGTAGGATATGCGGCTGCAGCCAACTATGATAGGAAGTATGCCGATATTCATCTGGAGTTCGTGAAGGAAACTGCAGAAAACCTTCTAAAGCATAGCCGGTTACTTCGATCTTGTCCATTCGCCGACAGTTTAGTCAATTAACCGCCCCCCCCCTTTTTTTCTTAATAATTGACAAACTTCCAATGTTGTAATTTGAACCCATAAACTCCCAGTTTCCAAGTAGGCATACTGCGCAGACATTACGCCTTAGACCACTCGGCCACTTGGACTGGTTATGCGTGTAGATAATAAGCCTCAGAGACGGTGGTATACGCCACCCTGACCTTAAGGCCAGCCTGATGCTAATTATATTTCAACTCTCTTGGCCAAATCTATAGGTGTGTATGGCGAGATGATAAATAAGTTTTGCGATATCGAATTCAAATTTCATTGGTGTATTCTTAGGTATAATATAATATGCACGTTAATATTACTACATACCGATTACTAAATTACAAATGATGTAATGTATAAATAAAATAATTTTTTCTTAAAATACGTTAATGTGATAGAAGCGCAATAAATTTGAATAAAATGAATCAAATATAGCTCTGATTTCTAAAAGTAGATACATCTTGGGGTCTAAAAAGTATTGTACTTCGACCTTATGGTCCATTGTGCTCCCCCTTCTACTTCAGTCCGGCGAGATTCTTCCATATGTTGGCAATAGCCAGGAGATTGCTTATCAGGTCTTCCTGAAGGTTCATATATTCGGGGTGAGATGCACCGAATATGCTGTATCTGCTGTAACCCAGAGGCTCGCAGTCAATGATAATGTGGGTGAAGGTTCTTCCTTCTCGCCACATAATCAGCACGCAGATGCTTCCACAGGGGATAATGCCCGGTAATGAATCCGGTAACACTCCGCAGTTGCATCCTCTTCAGCCTCAGTGCATCGAGAGACAGCCTCTTGATTGCACTCTGAAGCAGTACCTTTCCGAGCTCCTGCCGTGGTACTTTTTCCCAGTGATCACGGTGTTTAGCACTGACCATTCGTTGATCACCGGTTTACATGCAGTCCTTGGAATTCCTAAAATAGCATCTGCTTTTTCGTTTCCTTCGAAACCACAGTGATCCGGCAACCAGATCAATTTAACATTATTTCGTTATGCCAGCTCCAGCAGTTCCTCCAGAAATGTTGGCTGATAATAATTTACATAATGACAATTATAAACAGTAATACGCCGATACCGAGAATTGAATCTGAGCCTTCTAGGTGAAAACCAGATATCCTAAGGACTATATTATGGTTTTTAATGTTTTAAGCAAGACTTAAAAACCTTACCATGGTTACCACATTTTTTGTAACTTACATAAGAAGTTTTCAAATATATTACTTTGGGCAAAACATTCTACAGACAGACGATATCATCGAATAACATATATAAAAAATAAATTTTTGTATTACAATATAAATGATTTCTCATTGGATCTCTTCACACAGTCAATCTGATAAAGAGTAACAAAGTGTCATTTTGTATGTAAGTTTATAAAAATGTATTATACACAAGTGAATTGACTCAGTGTTGTCACATTTGTACTTTATATACACAGTGTTTGTGAAAAGTATTTACATTTTCAGCACTGGGAACAAGTATATAATATTTTTAAAGATTATTAAAATAATCAAAGATAACTCTAGGTTTTCTTGAAATTATATTTCAAATTTTGCCCCTATTCCTAGAGAATTAAGGGACCACAACTTAAAAACAGCGCTTGTTAGTAAAAATAAAATCAAACAGTTACTGGGCAACCCTAAGGATAAAATTAGTAATGAAAAACAATCGGGAATATATGGTGTTAATTGTCAAAACTGTTCGAAAATTTATGTTGGTCAAAGTCGTCGCCAAATCGGTATTCGAATCAAAAAACATCTGGCTCATGTGAAATTTGGGAGAACCGAAAAATCGTGTATAGCGGCGCACGTTATTGAGAACAACCATAAAATTGATAAATCGAATCTAAAACTACTTAAATCGGTACAAAACCCCACAGAATTAGATGCATACGAAAGCATCTACATATACAAATTGAGAAAACAGATAATGAATTTAGACAATGGCCCAATTCCAAATTCTGATTTAATAAAATTAAACCATTTTCAAAAATAAGAATAAAAATCCAATACCTGAATGTCAAGGTTAACGTAGGTACACTCACTTTAGTGACAAAACAAACGCCGCATAGTCACCAAAGAATACCGCCAATAAATAGGTGGGGCTTTCCACACACCTAATCCAGCAGTCAGGGAACTTAAATAATCCTCAAGTCAATTATACCCTCAACCAAATCGTATAAAAGGACAGAATTTTTTAATATCATTGTGACACAGGCACCAAATTAGCAACAAGCAACATATCTCTGAATGCATATCCCAGAGATAGTTACGATTAGCCAATTCATACTGATGATGACTATATTGTAGTTGAAATACGTATTCATAAAATACAAACAAATGTTCTAGGAATAGGAGCAAAATTTGAAATATAATTATATAATATTTTAGCTAGTAGGTAATATAATTCTTATTGTTAGCGAATTTCCTGTGAAGGAAATGCAACTATTGCTTTTGTACCGATGATAGAATTTCCTAAAAATATCTTCAAATGTCCGTCGATACTACCAAATAGATGTTAAAAATGACCATTATTAAAATTAATATATAATATATATGTTTTTGTGTCTGTGGACTCTCTAGCGGTCACAGTTGTAATCCGAGTGGAATGAAATTTGGTATTTGAGGCTCTTTTGGCATTAAAAAAGTCAAGTTAGTTAATGGGTAAACTCAGACAAGAGGAAAGAGGGGTTTAAAGGGGGAAAACCAAATTTGGCATATCTCCATTAATATTGGAGAAATCGAAAAATTCATATGTAAAGTTGTAGATAATTAGATTTACTATAATTTTGTTTTTTATCATTTTTTCCGTTACAGTAATATTTACAGAAATATTTACATTTTAAGATGGAAAGTTAAAATCCTAAATATCTCTGAACAGAGGCCACCCACATCATTACTTTTTAACCTTTATTAATTTTTATTTCGACCATAAGGTCCATTATGATGCCTAAGGTGTGAGTATGTGAGTGAAGGACAAGGTATTTTGTGTGTAGACTAGGAATTGATAGGACGCGTGCCTGCAGCTAGGGTTTCACCGAGGCTAGGAGGTAACCTCGCCTCGCCTCGGTCCTCGGTTACGTGGCACGAGGCGAGGCGAGGCGAGGTTCAAAATTTTAATCCTAGTTACTAACCGAGGCGAGGCGTGGTATATCGTCGCAAAAACCTCGCATCGGCCGAGGCAAATTTACAAAAAAAAAATTTTTTTTGATAAAATAATATAGTAACATGTATTTTTTACAAAAAACATGACGCAATAGATGCATTTTAAGGAAAAAGAAATTTTATGTCATGATTAATTTTTATAATTATCAAAACAAACAAGAATAATCAAAATTTTGAGAGTCTGTTCATTTTATATATAATACTGTAATACTATATTATATAACGTATGTTTTCAATATTGTTATTTCAATGAATAAATATATAACTAAACTAATAAATTTAAAAGAATTGAAAAAAGTTTAATTTCCTTTATACTTACAGTAACTTGTATATGGGTTTCGCATTGGAAATCGTGGATGCATTTTGAAGAACCTCTTATATAGTTCTTAAAACATCACGGGATTTCATCTTTTCATAATATTTTTTTTAGGCCAAATTTTTTTGAATTTACTGATTTCATTCGAAGAGTAATAAAAATTTAGAGACTAAGCAACTTATATTTCGTGTTTTAAAGACATTTATTTTCTAACAATTTTTTTAAACCATATTATGTACATTCATTCAAAATAAGTCAAATTTATTAAAAATTTTACCTCGGGCGAGGCGAGGCGAGGAGGATAGCTAAATCAACTAAGGCGAGGTGAGGCAGGTCAACATTCAACCTCGGCCGAGGCCGAGACGAGCCGAGGTTGATATTTAAAAAAGCGAGGCGAGGCGAGGTGATACCAAAACCTCTTCACTCACATTTATTCCTGTTACCTCACGGTGAAATTGTCACCAAATTAGCGACGAGTAACATATCCTGAGACAATATAAGAGTACTTGTAATAAGAGTAAAGTTAACAGGAATAAATGTGAATGAAAGAAATTTTAAAAAAGTAATTTCAATATAATTTAAAATTTATTATATTTTAAATTTAGTATTTTTTAATTTAGTTAATTTTCTATTCATTTTTATTTTTGTCTATTGATCTCGACTTTCTATGTCTAATTGTCAAAGAGTAAAATGCGACTAGCTAATTTATACTGATGATGACTACATTGTAGTCGAAATAGGTATTTATAATACAAAACACTGATCTAGGTAAAGGGGGCGAATTTGAAATTTTATTTCAAAAACCTATAGTTCTCACTAATTATCATTCGATAATCCATTGATTAACTCACTTGTTTAAATTAACTTTTTGGTCGAGCGTCTACTAACAAACATCGTGTATGTTGTTTGCGACAGATTTTCTGGTTTTCGCTTGTATTACCATATACAGATTCATGTTTTTAAAGCAAAATGTTGATATGTACCTATTCTATGTGTTCAATATTACCTATAGTACATCATCAATGTTAGTTCAATTCTCAAGTCCATTCATGGTGACTTGACAGCCGAGTGATCAACCCTTTCATGGAGCGGAAACTACATCAATGTACCCTACTTCTTTCTGTATATTATTAGTATTTTTTATTAAATAAAATTCTCAGAGCAATTCACATTAAATTCTGTGAGATGACTCACAATATTGACAATCTATATACGATAGTTTTACATTTCTATTACTATATCTTTGTCAAGGCCGTATAAATAGGGGACTACTCGGGGAGGGGAGAGGAGTTACACGTAAAGTTGATGTGAATTATGTAAGTAAAAATTAACATAGGTACAATGGGCCACACAATAGTGATGTCCATTTTTCAAAATTTTCTAGTTGATTTGTGCCTTATTCATTCGGTTTTTGCGAAAATGTATAGAATAAAAGTCGTTAGTATATATAGGGTGGCGTGTAAATAACGTTATGATTTAATTAGTGAATACATTTTTTGTTTACGTTTTTTTTTTCAGAATTAACTTTGAAAAACTTGGGAAATTTATGATGGAAAGAATCAGCCCAGAACAAAGAACCAAGTTCAGTATTCGATTATTCAGACACAAAGATCATATGGAAATTTCTTTCATGTTCCGACAATTTACCGATTGGTTCAGCATTTTCGGCAACATGGGGCTGTCTGTGATCTTCTGCGTGCTGGAAGATCTCGTGCAAATCGAAATGATGTGAACATTGCTCGGGTGCAAGCAAGTGTTGAGGAAAACCCCGAAACTTCCACAGTTGGTTCTCAGCAGTTGGTGATGTCTAGGCGGTCTTTGCAAAGAATTTTATCTACGTTACACTTTTTTCCATATAAGATTCAATTGGTTCACGAGTTAAAACCAAATAATGCGCAAATACGCATTTATTAAATAAATCATAACGTTGCTTGCGCCACCCTTCATATTATTAACAAGTTTTAACCAAGGCATTCTTTCGAAAACCGAATTAATAAGGCATACTTTCATTATAAAATTTTGAAAAAAGAACACCACTTTTGCTGTCGACTATACTAAACAACATGTCATTGACAGTCGACATGAAAATGGTTGAATGATATAGGTAGGATCGATGGACATTTGTACAAATTTTTACGAAATTCCAACATTGGTGCAAAAACAATAGGTGCATTTCTTTTGGAGGAAATTTGTTAATAAAAGCTTATAATATTTGAATAAATGTACTCTTATTGAGACAAATTAAAGAATGTATGGAAATTATATTTCAAATTTTCCCCCTATTCCTAGAACATTTGTTTGTATTTTATAAATACGTATTTCGACTACAATGTAATCATCATCAGTATGAATTAGCTAATCGTAACTATCTCTGGGATATGGATTCAGAGATATGTTGCTTGTTGCTAATTTGGTGCCTGACACAGGCACCAAACAACATATCTCTGAATCCATATCCCAGAGATAGTTACGATTAGTTAATTCATACTGATGATGACTACATTGTAGTCGAAATACGTATTTATAAAATACAAACAAATGTTCTAGGAATAGGGGTAAAATTTGAAATATAATTTCAAAAAACCTAGAGTTCTCTTGATTATTTTAATAATCTTTATTAATGTATGGAAATTTTTATTTGAATTGTTCAATGAACATAATAACATATTCGATATTATTACTTTCGTATGCATCTAATTCTTTTTTCGTACGCATTTAATTATAGTGGGGTTTTGTACAGATTTCAGTAGTTTTAAATTCGATTTGTCAATTTTGTGGTTGTTCTGGATAATGTGCGCAGCTTTTCACGATTTTTCGGTTCTCCCAAATTTCACATGAGCCAGATGTTCTTTAATTCGAGTTCCAATTTGGCGACGACTTTGACCAACATAAATTTTTGAACAGTTTTTACAATTGACACCATGTATGCCCGATTGTTTTTCATTGCTAATTTTACAAATAAATGTTTTAGAAATTGGGGCCAAATTTGAAATGTAATTTGGTGACAGTTTCACATGTGACCAACCATCACCAAATTAGCAACGAATAACATATCCTGAGATAATATAAGAGTAATTTTAATAAGGGTGATATTAACCAGAGTAAATTAAATGAAAGTAGTTCTAACACGAGTAATTTCAATAAAATTTATTATATTTTAATTTATTTTGTTTAATTTTTTATTTATTTTTATTTTTGTCTATTGATCTCTATTTTCTATCTATTTCTAATTATCAAAGAGCAAATTACGACTAGCTAATTTATACTGATGATGACTACTTTGTAGTCGAAATACGTATTTATAATTCAAAAACTGATCTAGGTATTGGGGCGAATTGGAAATTTTATATGTAAATATATATACCGAACATACCGAAAATATACATACATGATTTATACCGAAAAATAAAAATATATGTAAATATACATAAAAGTCCACTTGGGTTCCGGGAAAAATGCGCGGTTAAAAAATATATCCAAAGTAGGTCGGACAAATATGACTTTGGTTTGGCTCGAATATGATCCAATCCCTCACTTTTCTGCCACAAAGCCTCATCTCTCCTCCGGAGAATTAAAAGTAGGGAGGAATTTGATCAAAAAGGATATTTATCCGAATGTTACGCTTAAATGAGTCTTCGTATGCTCCATGGATACGCGTATGTGCACGGTAGGTATTATATTTTAATATGTATAACATATAGATAACTTGTTAGGTCATAAAAACAACATTTACAATCACCGCGTACAGATAGATTTAAACTACCGGGCTTGTTTCTTTCACAATCATGGAAAACATTCACTTCCGTTATAGTTTATTTTAGTTATAATTATATAAAATGTACTTACATATGCTGAGATTTACAGAGAATACTCTAAATATATATATGACCTCATATACTAGAAGATATATCGTATGTCCAAAGTCTCTGTGAAAAATCTGGCCGAAAATACGAGATAGAAATATAAAAGCATTGTGAAACGATTCTATACTTCATCAGGTAATTTATAATTTAATAAAGTTAATAATAAGTGTCTACCTCACGAAAAATAGTGTATTATCACTGTCAACACAAGTCTTACATAATAGAATATACAGTATATTGCAGGGGTCAATGCCAACAAGTCGATCGCAATCAACATCGCAATTTTGGTGGATCGCTCGCGATGTCTTGACAAAAAGTAATTGATGAATTTGAGGTTTCATAATTTTGAAAAATAAAGAAATTGTTGAATTGATATATTTTCCTTTAAAAAAGATTTAATTGTGAAACGCATTGCCAAAAAATTGCAAACATATTTAATATAGAGAAAAGGCATTAAAAATGAAATTATAATTTGACAAACTCCCATACTGAAGTAATTTCCATACTAATGACTCATTATTATTATCTTTGTCATATACATTATGATTTCTTGGTTAGAGACATGAAAAGTCAGTCTTCCAATTAATGTTAAAGCAATTCAAAATTTGTCTATATCTGTGGCCATTTTGAATTAATTTTAACCTGTTATCAGCCATTTTTATAACAACTTATTCATATGCGCCTTTGCACAAATAGTACAAGTCAAACGCGACCCTTTTTTGAAGATACAAAGTAAATCTAATACACACTAAAGTTTGCCATTCCTGTTATATTGTATCATGCATGTTGAAACACTATATATGCTATGCTATACTAGATGTGTTCCATTTTCATAGTTGTAATAATTAGATAGATAGATAGATATATCCTGGAGTCTAAAGAGTACTGCACTTCGACCTTATGGTCCATTGTGTTCCCCCTTCTACTTCAGTATGACGATATTCGCTTCTCCCATATCTTGGAAATAGCCACGGGTTTGCTGATTAGGTCTTCCTGAAGGTATATATATTTGGGATGAGATACACCGAATATCTTGTATCTGCTGTAGCCTAGAGGTTCGTAGTTAAAGATAATGTGGCTGGAGGTGTCCTCCTCCTCGCCACATAATCTGCACAAAATGGACCCGTTAAGGAGTTCCATTGTGTGTAGATGCTTCCGCAGGGGATAATGCCCGGTAATGAATCCGGTAACCTTCCGCAGTTGCATCCTGTTCAGCCTTGAATGCATTCCGAAGCAGTATTTTGCGGAGCTTTTGTTGCGGTATATTTTCCCAGTAATAAGTAAGTTTATTATAATGTATTTTATATTTTTTGCTTTGACTGTCACGGGGGAACTATCTTAATAATACTTTATGACGAATATGGCTTTACTGAATTGAATTTGTATAATTACTATTCACGTTATAAATAATATAAATTACAATTAGGTAATTTTATAGAAGCTATTTTAGACTTTGATCAATTGAAAGATTTAAATTGTCTAAGCAAAATTGTTGTAACGTTTTATAACAGTACTAAAGAGTATAAATAGAATTTATAATGAAATATAAATAGAACAATGAATATCTTCAGGATAACCGATTTATTTTTAATAGAAATTACAGTAGAGTTTGTTTACTATATTATCTCCATTAAAATGTTCTACCTATTATAGATGTTGTAACCAACAATCGTAACCAACCTCGGAATGAATGTAAGCAAGGTGAATTTTTGTGATATTAAATATTCTAATGATGACTACCTTTTATTCGAAATACGCATTTCGACTACAAAAATGGGGAAAATTTATAATTTGATATTATTAGATTAGATTTTATCTTTGTATACCGTGTGTTCCATTGTAATACCCAAGGCCAATATCTCGAGAACAAATTAAGGTAGTGATAAATATTCCAGGCAAAAGTTTTGGTTTCTAGGAAGTTCAATATCTGTAACTTGTCGTTGAACTTGAAACCAATTTTCAAGGTCAACCCGAGGTCAACTTGATTTATAAATAAAAACCTATATTTTTTACTGTAGATTTGTATTTTACGAAAAAAAATATTCATGTTTTGACGAACAAAGTTTTTTTTAACAGCTCTTTTCAGGGCTATGATGTGCAAAGCAGATCGCAAACCTTTTCATAGGGCTTATAATGTAAGGGTAATACCATTTATGGCCATTTTTTTGGGATTTATTTGAATACCATCAACATTAGAGTAACCCAATGTGCATCAGGAGGAGGGTGGCGATCGGTTTTGCACACCATAGCCCTGAAAAGAACTATTTGAAAAAATTTGTTTATTATAATTGATTTAATATGATTAAAAAATCATTAAAAATCTGTTGTTCCTAAGAATAAATCCTTAGATACATAGATAGATTGCAGAGGCTGTCCTGGACGGCCTACACTTCGGCCATAAGGTCCATTGTGATGCCTAAGGATGTGAAGATGTGAGTTGAGTGGAAGGAATTTTTGTGTATAGACTAGGAATTGTTAGGATATGCGGATGTAGCCGACTATGATAGGAATTATGCCGATATTTATGCGAAGTTCGTGAGGGAAACTGCAGAAAACCATCTCAAGCATACCCGGTTACTTCGTTCTTGTCCATACGCCGACAGTTTAGTCAATTAACCGCCCCTTTTTTTTTCTTAATAATTGACAAACTGTCAATGTCGGGATACGAACCCATAACCTCCCAGTTTCCAAGTAGGCATACTGTGCAGACATAACGCCTTAGACCGTTCGGTTACTGGTAGTATAAACCCTTAATATCCTTCATAAATTTAAGTCCTAGAAAAAGCATTTTCATACAAGACATGAATATTTTTTCCCCTAGATACCTTAAAACTATTAAATAAAATTCGTTACGCAGGAGCTGCGTCAACTTAGCGATATCCCTAAAATATAGATTTTAGATTTAGTGTGATCAAAATGAAATATAATATCTGTTATGACTTTAGTATTTGGAAAAAATAAATTTATTAATAGCCAAAAAAAAACGGTATAACGATTATAGTTTATAGTTATTATGGAAACAACAATCAAAATTTTTTACAATAAAATATATTTTATGTATTCGTGTCAAACAAACACAAAATATTAAATATCTGTCTTAATATTAGAATAATCGAAAAATATACAAGGAGTAAAGTAGTAGAAAATCAAGGTTGCTACAATTCATTACCTGATCATTTTTCTCAAACTCTAATGTGAACAGAGATATTTAGAATTTTAACTTTCAATTTTTAATTGTAAATACTTCTGTACATATTAGTGTAACAGAAAAATGATAAGAAACAAAATTACAGTAAAATTTAGTACCTGCAACTTAACTCCTGATAAATTTTTCGATTTTTCAAATATTAAGGGAGATAGTCAAATTTTGTGTTTCCCTTCCCTCTAAAACCCCTTTCTAATCGCCCGACTTTACCCATTAACGAACTTGACCTTCAGAATACCAAAAGCTACTCAAATACCAAATTTCATTCCAATGGGAATAAAACTGTGACCGCTAGAGGGTCCACAGACATTTTAAACTGTCTTTAATTGTAAATATTTCTGTAAATCAGTAACAGAAAAATGATCAGGAACAAAATTACAGTAAAACTTAGTACCTACAAATTAACTCCTGATAAATTTTCCGATTTTTCAAATATTAAGGGAGATAGTCAAATTTTGTGTTTTCCCTTCCCTCTAAACCCCCTTTCTAATCGCCCGATTTTACCCATTAACGAACTTGACCTTAAGAATACCAAAAGCTACTCAAATACAAAATTGCATTTCAATGGGAATAAAACTGTGACCGCTAGAGAGTCCACAGACATTTAAAAAAAAATCGTGATGCAGGAGCTACTTCAACTTAGCGAATTTCCTCAGAATACATAAATCACTATCTAGCGGTCACAATTTTAGTCTGATCAAAATGAAATGTATATGATTTAAGTATTTGCATGGCCAAGTTTATTAATAAATGACATACGTCAAGGGGAAAGGGGGATATAAAGAAAGAAGAAAACACAAAATATAAAATATCTCTCTTAATATTAGAACAATCGAAAAATGCGTAAGAAACAATGTTGTAGAAAATCATGTTTGCTACAATTCATCACCTAATCATTTTTGCTCAAACTTTAATGTGTACAGAGATATTGAGGAATTTAATTTTCAATCTTAAACCATCAATATAAATATTAGGGTAACAGAAAAAATGATAAGAAACAAAATTACAGTAAAACTTAATACCTACAACTTTACTTCTAACAAATTTTTAATTTTTCGAATATTAAGGGAGATATGTCAAATTTTGTGTTTCCCCCTCTCTCTAAACCCTCCTTTCCCCTTGTTCTTTTTTACCCATTAACGAACTTGATTTTTTGAATAACAAAAGCACCTCAAATACCAAATTTCATTCCGATAAAATGAAAACTGAGACCGCTAGAGTGATTACAGACACATATATATATATATATATATGTCCATAGATATATATATATATATATATATATATATATATATATAAATTTTATAGATGGTGATTTTCGACATGGACAGGTAGGATCGATGGACATTTGAAGAAATTTTTGCAAAATTTTGAAGTTGGTACGAGACCAATAGCTTTTCAGGAAATTCGCTAAAAAGTACATATGTTGTATATATATATACATATATACAAATTTTAGCGATAGTGATTTTTAACATCTAATAGGTAGAATCGATGGACATTTGAAGAAATTTTTACGAAATTCCAACATTTCAAATAGCTGCATTTCCTTTGGAGGAAATTCGCTAAAAATGTATAGAATTTTTAAAATCAAATAAACGATTATTATTATTATTGATATTAAAACTTTTGTATGAAACAATTATCACTATCTTACTTAGTTTTCGGGATATTGACCTGGGGAAATTATAATGGAACATCCTATATATAATCGTTGGTGTGCCTGTTTGTGACCGTGTAACTCTTGAACGACTTGACCGATTGATGTCATATTCACATACAAGTAATTTTATACAAGTACATCTCTACATCCCTTCGCAGGAGGATGGAGATGCAAATCTGTAGGTAAAATCATTTTTGAACTCCCTGTAAACTAATGATACGATTGTTAAAAAATTAATGAAATAGTTCTACACTGCTGGGATATGACTTGATAAAAGTAAAATAGTCACTTACAAAAGGAATTGAGATCCCATCAAAAACATTCCATGTTGAAATTACACCAAAAAAGCAAAACTTTTGACATGTTTAGATAACTAGTTTCCTATTTCTAATCAATACACGGAGTCAGCCTGTTGCGTTTTAATTTTCATTTCCCTTGAATTTCATTATAAGTGAATTTCACTGTAGGTTTTAAAATTATAGTTTCTATAGTGAAACATCTGGTGTGAAACATTAACGCGATCTCTATATACAGAGTTAAACAAAAAGCTTTAACATTTGTCATCGAATTCAACATTGGAGTAGAATATATATACACATAGTATTTTATTACTATCAAAATTGAATTTGTAGGAAAGTATACAAATTATTGAGCCTAAATAATCAAGCTTAATTTATTTCGTTAACGAAAAAATTTTCGCCACAAAAGTTGTTCATATTTTCGTCAGGAATAATTTTGTAATTTAAATTTTTGCTCTATATGTTGTACTGAGAAAATTCCAAAAACCAAAAAAAACTTAGAGTAAAGTGCCACTTGTCGTTCGTGGATTTCAATCAAAATAAGTATATTGCATCTTCTAATGCTATGATATCTAATTTTAAAATTTTGTAGTATTGGATATTCCATCGTCACCAGGACCCTTCCTACACTTAAGTTTCTTTAAAATGTTATAATGACGGCAGAGCGCATATTTTCCAAGGATTGGTACACCAGTTGGGCCGTGTCCTTATCGTAATACTCGACGCCATCGGTTAAACTGTAGTTCCCCTTGGAGTAGGTGTCAGATAGAAGTTGGGCTTTGTCAGAATCTGAGTACAAGTTTTTCTAATCATTTTCCGACAAAATAAATCTTGTAAAACGCTTACGCAAACTCTTAGCAATTTTCCAAACGTTGTTGCCAAGAGTGGTCAGGGCCGAAATCCTCTCATTTAACATTTAATCTCTGGTGAGCGTGAACCTATTGCAGATTTCGACTAAAATTTGCTTTATGGCGTCATAATGTTCATGCAGAATAGTCAGTTGTCAATATTTGCGTAATTTGTTCCGATTCCATATAAGTCGTAGTGTGTCATCATCTAATTTAAAGTGGTATTCCTAAGGCCCAAGTATTCCTAGGGATAACCTTGTTGGTAAGAACTACGATGTTCCCCATAACTTCCATCGATAGAAGTCCATAGAATACCATTTTCGAACAAATCGACAGTTATTCTGAAAAACAAAAGAAATTTTTGGCATTCGTTGAAGAAGTTTTCCACTTGATCTCTACTTCAATCCTTAGTAGGAGAAGTTCCATGAAGTCTCCACACGAGGTGGAAGTGTCGGAAGTGCTATGATAGCCTCAGCTATGAATTGGTTTGCGAGTGAAAGCGGGGTATTACATAAAAGGTCAAATACCTCCTGTTCCGATGTTTCTCCAGTTCGCTTTCAGTAGTGGAGTTGGGACGAATCGATTAGCTGAAGTTGTTGCTGCATATGACGCAGATCTTCATCCTCTGCTGGATTTCAGGATGGGACTTCATTTCTGTGAGGGAGGGTTCGGAAATTTCTGGCCAAGGACAGTGATTTTCTTTTGAAGATAGCTTTTGGGACTGCTCCTCGACTTGCAATGTAGGTCACGAACTGCTGACAGTCCATGCAACTTGCCAGATGGGAAGCAATCAACACTTCACCGGGTTCATCCGCGGAATTTTACACTGTTGTGAATTGTGGTTATTACCACACCTCACACAGGGCATCACTCTACGGCAGTTCCGTGAACCATGCCCATAAAATAATTATACAGTCTGTTTTCAAATGCATTTCAAATAGGGAATCAATGTTAAATAAAAAAAAATAATATTTACTATAAAACCATATATATATAAACATACTTACAAATATCTGGCTGCTTGTGGTGTTTTAATGATGTCATTTAAGAGTGGGGACTTAGTGATGCCCACTTAATTTATAATATTATTATTCATTACATATGCACCCACACACTACTAACTACAGAGTAACCCCACTATTTTTATTTCTTTATGAAGCATTGTGCAGTTATATAGTAAATAATATTTAACATTGATTCTCATTGATTGGCAAAGCTGTCCAAAACAGACGGTATATTAAACTATTCAAGAAAAACTACCACGTAGAACACAGTTAAAAATATCCAGTTTTAAGACTTTTCTGGGTGGTTTCAGCCTAAGACCTATCTTCCTACCAAATATCAAAATTTCTAGGACATCTGGAAGTACCCTAGAGTATTGATGGCGGGAGAGTAAGTGATGAGTCAGTCAGTTCCAAAAATGTCGATGTTTAGGGTTAAATATCTTGGAAACTAAATGCTATAATGAAGAAATTTACCGTCAGATGGTGAGTCTCACGCTACGTTTTAAATTTGAGCCTCATAACTTTTATTTTTCCTGAGATAGAGAAGCCTGTAAATCTGTACGGTAGGCCTTACGCACTACCGCACTATTATCCGACGTATTTTTTCGAAATCCGAATGAATAAGGCACAAGCAAATGAGCGTTACTTTTGTGGCTATGTGTACTATATCTAGTAAGTAGTAGGTATGTAGTCAGGTTTCCAGATTAAATTTAAACTCCTTGTGTTCACATTAAGTTAATTAAGAACAATTGAATAGTCACATAATAAGCCCTAAATAATTATTACATTGTTGAATGGATTACTAAAATACATTTTGTAAAAACATATAGACACTAGTGAGTGGTGTATGTTGTATTAGATAAGGTATAGGGTTATTGTTCATTTTATATTTAAATAATTAAATAGGGCTTCTAATTTTCATTAAATGTATAAATAAAGAATTATCTATTAGTATTTTATATAAAGCGCATTGGGTGACTCGCAAGGATTGCACTAGAAGATAGGCTTTGTAAACCTAATCTAAAAAAGTTGGTGTGCACGTTACACAACCTCCATATACAGGCTATTCTTCTTTAATAACATATTTTTCCCCACGCATTCTAATGACAACAAAAACTAATTCTACAGGATGGCGCATAAGTAACGTTATTGACTATATTGAATATAGTCAATAATATAAGTAATCGATTGACTATATTGAATGCGTATTCGTGCATCATTTGGTTTTAACTCGTGAACCAATTGAATCTTATATGGAAAAAGATGTAACGTATGTAAAATTCTTTGCAAAGCCCGCCTAGATATCAGCAACTGCTGAGAACGTCGCCTGGTGGAAGTTTCGAACTTTTCCACAACACTTGCTTGCACCCGAGCAATGTTCACATCAATGCGAACTGCACGAGGTCTTCCAACACGCAGAAGATCACAGGCAGCGCCATGTTGCCGAAAATGCTGAACCAATCGGTAAATTGTCGGAACATGAAAGAAATTTCGATATGATCTTTGTGTCTGAATAATCGAATGCTGACTTTCAAAATAAAATTTTGGTTCTTTGTTCTGTGCTTTCCATCATAAAGTTTTTCAAAGTTATACGCCACCCTAAGGTGTACTTACAACTTTTTTTTTCAATATATCATCCCAAAAACCAAATATATTTTTTGTATTAAAAGATTTTTCCTATCTTGCACCGTTGAACAGATAGATTGTACCATGCGCTGGCATGAATGCATGGCACACAAAAATTTTATAGCATGTTACTCCTGGCAAAATCGGTTCAGCCATTTTAACGCTATTAAATTTGGTCTCCCCTCCTATTGAGCTATATGTTCTTTATATATTCGCTTCAAAATTTATTCGATACTGACTAAGAATTGAGGTTATTGAATTTTATTTTAATTTAAGGTAGTTCCTTCACTGTCTTATATGAAATGAACAAAAAACCGAGTTGCTTTTATTATAGAACAAATACATATATACACATACACAACACATACCAGTCAAGTAGCCGAGCGGTCTAAGGCGTCATGTCTGCGCAGTATGCAGTACTTGGAAACTGGGAGGTTATTGGTTCGAATCCCAACATCGGCAGTTTGTCAATTATAAAAATTAAAAAAAGGGGCGGTTGATTGACTAAACTGTCGGCTTATGGACAAGAACGAAGTAACCGGCTATGCTTGAGAAGATTTTCTGCCGGTTTCTTCACGAACTCCAGATGAATATCGGCATAGTTCCTAACATAGTCGGCTGCAGCCGCATATCCTACCAATTCCTAGTCTATACTCACAAATTCCATCCACTCCACTCACATCCTCACATCCTAAGGCATCACAATGGACCTTATGGTCGAAGTGTAGCCCGTCCAAGGCAGCTTTTACAATCTACCTCTCTACCTCTACACAACACATAGACATATTCACTATTCATATACCGTCTGTTTTGGAAAGCTTTGCTAATAGATAATCAATGTTAATATTATTCACAATAATAACTACACAATCCTTCATAAAGAAATAAAATAGTGGGGGTACTCTGCAGTCAGTAGTGTGTGTACATATGTAATTAATAATATTATAAATTAAGTGGGCATCACTAAATCCCCACTCTTAACATTTAAATGACGTCAAACAAGCATACCACAAGCAGCCATCATATGTTTGTAACTATGTGTATGTATGTATGGTTTTATAGTAAATATTTTATTTATTTATTTAACATTGATTCCCTATTAGAAATGCTTTTAAAAACAGACCGTATACAAATATAGTGTAATTAAATAATTTTAAACTTTTATATTTCGAAAACAAAACGGTAAAACGCGATTTTGAAAAAAATTTAATTAATAAATATTTATCTTTACACTCCTAGTTTTTTTTTAAAATTCTGTCGAGTATTTTTTCAATACAACAAAAAATAGTTAGGCGGGGATGAATTTTTACATGCTTCTAATGAGAGAGAGAGTGAGAGAGAATGATTACTTTGCTATTAATTTCTAAACGGTCAAAAATTCTGAAACTTATTTATTAGAAATAAGTGGAATTTATTAGAAAACGTTATTTTTGGCTTGTGAAAAAAAAATGAGCAAAATCTGTCGAAAAGTGGTTTCATGCTGGAACATCCGTAAGAGATCCTCTATATTTAAAATTTTGAGCCTAAATTCTTCATATAATCAACAAACAAAACAATCTATCAAACATTTTGAAATATATTGTGATTTGTAGCATGGCACATGTTGTGACCCTTCTTATTAGTAATTAAATTTAAAAAAATAACCGAGTACAAATGATTATATTTTGATAACGATTTTTTAAATATGAATATGTCAATTTATTTTGATTTCAATACCAAATAAAATATTTTAAATTTATTATATTGAATATGAAATAACTGTTTTTTATCTTTGTGGTCGGTCTGTCTGGGTTAGAGATAGATCTTTTATACTTTATTGTATGTGAAAATTGTTTTATTTATTTCAATATATTTTAGAAGTGAATAGTATAAATATTTATAGTCCAGTGAAATAATACAAAAAGAAATTAACGTAATTCTCTGTTTTAGCACGATAAAAACATGGAAAAAAGTTCACAACAACATCGGACCTGCAAAACAATATATTAAAGGTTAAAGTTCGCGAAAATCCCTTTTTCTCAAACATCTCGTAAACTATTTGTTTGACGTTAGCAGAGGCCATTATTAAATTTATTCCTTAGCTTATTCTATACAAAGTAGTTCTATTTAAAATTCACGTAGAACGTAATATGGCGTTCAATACGTTCAGGTTTATGTTGACCCGTATGATTACAAATAATGGACATGTACGTTTACAAAAAATTTATTAAAGTTGAAAGATCGTGAACATTACTCATTTACGTTAGAAGAGGACATTACAAAATTTAATAAGACTTCCCAGCGCTTCCACTAAAGAAAAATATCATATACATGCTCTGTGTGTAAACACTATTTGAAAGCACTCAATTTGAATGTTTTTTTAACCGACGAAAAAAACGAAGGAGGTTCTCAAGTCAACCCCTATATTTTTTTAAATGTATGAACTCGCATAGCTTTTTACAGAGTAGTCCGATTTCGATAATTCTTTTTTTATTGGATAGGTAACTTCGAAATTGATACCATATAAATTTGACAAAAAATTTTGCCCTTAAGGGTAGAAAAATAGGGAATAATTGATTGTTCACCACTGAATTCATCTGTGAATCGATTCTATTGAAACTTGACACATATATGTAGTCTAATGACACTATAAGCCACAAAATAATAAATATCACATATCTTTTTGTTTGTCATATATCTTGATAAATATTGGCCCTGAGTAAATTTTGTAATGGACAGTGTAGAATTAGCTAAAGAATAAAAATAAGCTGCATCTGCATAAGATAGGCATTGGTTTAGATGGTCATATACTGTCCCTTTGGTATTTATCCCACTCTTTCTGATTACAATTTCTAACATTATATTAAATGGTGTAGTGGATAGCGGATCTTCTTGCCTTAGTCCTTTTTATTAGGATTTTGGACATTTGGGTGAACTTTGTTGAGAAATAATAATACTTATATGTTGATTGTTATATATTTATTTATTGTTTAAAAACGCAGTCTTAATCTTAAAGCATGTCCTTCGTATGTAATGTATCGGATACATTGTATCCTGTCCAACTGTTAACGAAGATGTTTATATTCCAACTAGGAGGTATGAATCACATATTTTAACCCCCTTTTACTTTTGTGAAAACATTTGTGTTTTATGGTCCTCAAGTTTGAACTTGAAATATTAATGTATAATTGTATATTCTTATTATCGTAAAAACAGGATATTAGTAGATATTATTTTTACCCTTTGTATAGTGCCGATATTAACTATAATGGCCAAACTAGACGCAGAACATGGTTGCAGCAACATTGAACAGCAACTAGCTTGTTGCTCCGTGTGTGGAGTGGTTGCAGCAACAAAAAGTTTGTTTTTTGTTGCTGCAACCACCCCACACACAGTGCAACAAGCTAGTTGCTGTTCAATGTTGCTGCAACCATGTTCTCCGTCTATTTGGGCCTTAAGAAGGAGATTTGTTTTTGTTAGTTGGTTGTTAAAATCTAATAGACCCCCTCAAAAATTAATCTCCTATTTTTCTAAACAGAATACTTGTGAATACATATTTCTCTCATCCTTTCTTATCATAAATCGAATATCAATAACTATTTACATTACGAAAGACATCCTTCAATTTTCTGCTTTTAATTTCATGGGTAGTGACATATTGATCCAACATTCGTTGCAGCGGGTTAAGGGAAAACCCAGCAAAAACCTTACCGATCATGTCTTAAAACTTTGATAATTAATTACAAAATAAATTAACATATTATCTTAATATTTTACTTATTAATATTAATTATCTGAAATAAATTTAAATTATTATTTATTTTCTACTTTTCCAATCTCAATTAAACAAATATTTTCGTTGTAGTGACATCAGTAGTGTCAGTAATATTATTATTTGTTTATCCATTGGAATATATATTTTAAAATTATTGCCATTTTCTGACACTGTTCGCAGAAGAAAAGATTTAGAATGTCAAAATGTTTGAATCTTTTGATATATATTTATGGCTACACTAATAAATCCATTATTATTTTCATTAATTAATATTTGATTCTTTTCATTTCTTCTCCAACCAGAATTTACATAGTTTTACAAAAATTTACAAAAATTTTTCGTACATAATTTAAGTTAATTATACCCTTTTAAATATCTAAAAACTTATTTAAAAGTTTGTCATAATTTTTAATAACCAAGGTTAAATAAAAGCTTTTATTTATGTATTTATTAAATATATTTCTAATTTTATTCTTTATCGTGTCTGATATAAAATTATATCAACCCATTTAAACCCATAAAATTTAATTTATTTTTTAAGTGTCATATGTATTGAATAGAATTATATGCGTATTGAATCTATTTAGTTCTGTTCTATTATGTATTCTGATCTAATGTTATTTTATTAAGTTTTCTTAAGACAAGTTTAATTTCATTTAAATTGACAATTGAAATTTGTTTATCAAATATTGTTTAAAAAAAAAAATTATTTATTTTATTAATATATAAATTGCAAATCAGTAGATCATATAATACTTAATACAGAACATCACTATTTTCAGACACATGGTGTCTATCTAATATGTACACTCTTCTTCATAAAAACCGAACCAACAAATAACATTTTAAGCGTACATATTACTAAATATTTGAATTGAAAATTATTTATTAATATCGTCCTTTTTTGAAGTTATAATACAAAACCTCTTAGAATCTATAGTACCTAGCCTAAGCTTTACCTATAATATATCATCTTATTAAATAAATACATCGAAATCTATAAATATTTTACATCGTTTCTTAAATGGAAAAATCTTATAAAAAACCATTGATATCTAAAATTAACCTAAGTTGGACGGATAAGCCGTCCCTAAAACTAGACCTTAAAGAAAATATTTACAATTTAGATTACACCGAATCAGTTGTAATCGACATCATGTGGCATGCGGTATCGTTTCCTGAAAAGAAACGTACGCGGGTCAAATTGGCCCAGTTCATTGATTTCCGGGAAAGGATTTTTGCGGGATGATTGGAAATAGGATTTCGAAATGGTTTGGATGAAGGTTTGGATTATGGGGTGCCCAGTTTCTCTGTGGAGTGCTTCAGTCGGGTATCGAAGAGGGACTTTCAAAATCGTCCGAAGACAACGATTTTGAAATTTTTGCATTTTCGCAAGCTGCGAAGGTGCAGCGTTCGACCAGATTGGTGCAGCGTACGTGAGTACGGGCCGGATACATGACTTGAAAAGTCGATGTTTCAGACGTTCGTCCAACCTACTCCTAGCGTTGAGTAGTGGGTACAACCCAGCAAAGGATGCGTTTCCAAGAGCAAGACGTTTTTTAACGTTCTGCGTCCAATTCAACTGCCTTTGAAGGGTTACTCCCAGGTATTCAACACTTTGAGTCTGTTGGATTTCAGTGTTAAACATCTTCAATTCAAGTGGGTAAGAAGAAAATTTATTCTTCTTTGTGAACAAGACGGACTGAGTCTTCGTAGGATTAATTTTGATTTTCCACTTCTTGAAATAGCTTTCAAGCGTGGATAGGCGGGATTGGAGGCAGCTCGAGATAAGTTTCGGCTGCCAGGAAGTACAGTAGAGTGCTGTGTCGTCAGCGAAGAGGGCCGTTTCGGTTGCTCGATCCTTCGGGATGTCGTTTATAAAATATAAGAAGAGGCGGGGTCCAAGCACGGAGCCTTGAGGTACACCAGCCTTGACACAATATTGGTTCGATGTGCTTTGTTGGAGATGAATTCGGGATTTTCGGTTAGATAAGTAGGAAATCAGGAATTTCAGGATGTAGGTAGGTATGTTGAATTTGGAAAGTTTGTGGATGAGTCCATCGTGCCAAACCGTATCGAAAGCCTTTTCGATGTCCAAAAGGACCATGCCTGTGGATTTATTCCAGTTAAATCCAGAAGAAATATGGTCAGTGAGCCGGTGAAGCTGACTCACTGTTGAGTGGTTCGATCTGAAACCAAACTGTTGGGGAATTAGTTGTCCGTGGATATTTTCATGCGACTGCAGCCGGTTCAAAACTACTTTCTCCATGACCTTGCTGAGAGATGGCAGCAAGCTGATGGGTCGGTAACTTGAAGGCAACTTGAGTTGTTTTCCCGGTTTCGGAAGGGCTAGCACTTTGGCAGCCTTCCAAATGTCAGGAAAATAACCAAGTCTCAAGCACGCAGTATAGATATAACTGAGCTGAACAACCGTCTTCCGAGGAAGATAACGGAGAACATTAGTTATTCCATCATCACCGGGAGCCTTCCTACACTTAAGTTTCCTTAAAATGTTTGAAACCTCCTGAGGTGACACGCATTCGACATCGATTGGGTTAATGACGGAAGAGCGAATATTTTCCAAAGATTCGGATACCATACGAGCCGTTTCTTCGTCGTGATATTCGTCGCCATCGGTTAAGCTGTGCGCCTTAGAGAAGGTATCAGCGAGAAGTTGAGCTTTGTCTGAATCTGGGTAGAGATACCCATTTTCCGACAGTAAAGGGGGCAGTATTGGAACGTTTACGCAAACTTCAAGCAATTGTCCAAACACTATTGTCACGAGTGGTCAGAGCCGAAATCCTCTCATCCCACATTTCATCTCTGGTGCGCGTGACTTTTTCTCGAATATCAGCTGACATTCGCTTCATGGCGTCATGAAGCTCAGGCAGCCTAACTCTTTGCCAATATTTACGCAATTTGTTCCGAGTCCGTATGAGTCGTAGTGTGTCATCATCTAATTTAAGTTGAAAGCCAATGGATCGAGTTTTCCTAGGTATAGATTTTTCGGTAGCAGCTACGAGATTCCTCGTCAGTTTACTAACCTCCAAATCTATTTGATCGGTTGTTTTGATCTGCGGAGTGATCAAAGTTTCGGCGTTAAGATACTGTTTGAAAAGTTTCCAATCCGCTTTCTCAAAGCTCAACCGGGTCCGCAAGGTAGCAGCGCCCCTCATTTCACCTAGGGTGAAGGTGATTGGGCGATGATCGCTTTGCAAATCCAAGTGAACATCTTGATCCGACAGGAGGTTACAATTCTTGAGTATCGTTAAGTCAATGGTCTGAGGAGGGCGGTGGGCAGCATCAGGATAGTAAGTGGGGTCCTCTGGGTACGCAACAATGAAGTTTCGTTTGAGGGAATGCGCATAGAGTGCGTTCCCGCTAGCATTGTTAGACATACAGTTCCAAGACATATGGCGAGCATTAAAATCACCCATGATCACAGCGCGATCATGTGTCCTTAAAATGCGGTCAATATCTTTTCCCTGTAAAAGTCTATCGGGGGGATTATATAGAGATGTGACTTTATAATTACCACAATTTGCCGAAATTAGAATGGAGACGGCTTCGATATCACCGTCTTCGGGAGGCAAGAGAGAGTGTTGGACATCGTGTCGAACGTATAGGGCAACCCCGCCCCCATTTCTGGTGGCACGGTCACGGCGATAGGTGTAGTACCCAGGAATTTGGGCTCTCTTGTCCGGCTTTAACCATGTTTTGCTGATGGCAGCCACTTGGATCTGATGCTGTTGACGGAATGAGTGAAGCTCGGGAAGTTTGCGATGGATACTTTGAGAGTTCCATTGTAGAAATCGGATGTTGGATCTAGAAAAGGGATGGGACGCCATTTTCAAAGAGATGAGATGTCATCCTGAAAAACACAAGAAGTTTTTCTGAATCTGATTTGCACGATTTCCATGCATTCTCCACTTCGATCCTGAGTTTCAGGAGGGTCATGAAGTCGAAAGTCGATTTAGTTCCTGCATAGACTCCAATGGAGTTAGAGACGATGGAGGTCTTTCGAGGGCTTCAATTAAGAAGGGGTTATGGGGTGAAATGGGGGTGGTACTCAGAATATCTATTACCTCCTTTTCCGATGCTCTCTTCATTGTCCACGGATTTGCGGTTGGAGTTGGGGCCGGGAAAAACTTCTTCGATGATGTTGCTGCTGCCGATGATGTACTGCTCCCCGTTGCTGGACCTCTGCTTGGCTCGTTGACCTCTTTTCTACGAGGGAGGGCTGGGTATTCCCTAGCCGAAGACGTAGGGGGTGGGCGCCGAAGGGGCTCGCCCGGAGCAGCATTGCGCTTCGCTCCTCTGCTGCCGCTGGGTCTTCTCGGAGCCATTTTTGTCACATATGCCAGCCTTTCGGGACAGTTCATGGCACTGGCTGGATGGGAAGCGCTGCAATTACAACACTTCGCCGGTTCCGACCTCTGGAGCCCACAAGCCTGTGAAGCATGGTTTTCGCCACACTTCACGCAGCGTTGAACCCCACGACAGAACCGTGATCCGTGCCCGTAGGACTGACATCTGTAACATTGGATGGCCCCTCTTTTATTTTCGAAACGTTGGGTGGTTACAGGCACGCCACATAACCACCGTATGTTGAGGACGCTTTTAGCTTGCGTCCCCTTTTCGAATTTTATTAGACGAGAGACAATAGCTGGACCTTATTTGGCTTAAGGCCCTGCCGTTTTAAATCTTCGGCCACCATGTCATCATTATGGTGGCGCATTGTTCCATGGACCACATACTTTGGCTCGTGGTCCTCTTTTGTTCCATATGAATGGAATGGAAACTGGATTTCTTCCAGTTTCTCTTTCGTTTTAGTGTAATCGCTGTCCGTTTCGCAATGGACACTGATAGTCTTTGGCCCAAAGGTGAAACGGACAGTGCTACGAGCTGCCGCTTTTATGGCTGCCTCCACTTTTTCGAAGTTGGTTAAACCCATGTGAACAACAATGGGTTTTGGCTTCTTCGGTTTGGGTGGAGGTGCTGACGCAGACTCGTTCACGTCCTTAAGGACGGAGAAGGAATTTTTAAGTTCAATTTGAACTTTTTTGGAAATCACTTGCTGATTCCCCACACGTCTAGGTCGCTTCTTCCCACGTTGCACCTGAAAGTCCTCGTCCATTGGTGTTGGTGTTCTTTTCTGCATATCTTCCACCGCCTTGCCGGCGGTGGACGCCATGGTATGATTTTCCGCCAATCTAAAAAACAGAACAGAACTAAATATTTGTATAATATTACATACAGTAATACTTATAATTATTCAACTGTTTAAACCCCAATGAACAGGAGTGTATACTACTGTATAAATAAAATTTTGTCCTAAAGGAATTTGTAAAGCCTTGTTCTTTGAGGGTATTTTCAAATATTTCAAATCAGTAACTAGATGTTTGTTTCAAGTTATATTTCAACTATACAAGTTTTATATGTTTAATGGATTTCTAAATTCATTATTTTAATCGTAAATATCCATTTTATATTAAACTATTATACTTGAATCATTTGGCTTTTTACACTCAAGGTACATATATGTTTCCTTTTTTAAATAATCATTTAAAATTCAATTTTTACGTCAATGTAAATTTATTAAATTAAATTGATCCGATGAAGCTAACAAGAATTTAAAACTTTAAATTTTCATCATAGGAGAAAATTCTTCACTATAAAATTTTTCACTATAATCTATAAAATATTTTTGACTAAAACCTTTGACAACTAAACAAGTTTTATACTTTTAATGGATTTCCAAATTCGTTATTTTTTAATTGTAAATATCTATTATTTGTATTCTACTATCTAGAGCACGGTAATGCGTAAGGTCGAGTTTAAGGGAGACAATCGGTTATTTACTAATAAAGAAATTAATTTCTATTTAATTACTTGTTGCCATTGTTTAGTGTCATTTCTATTCTTATTTTTCTGATACGAATCAGGGATATAATATATATAACGAATTGAGCACTCGTTAAATAATCGTTAGGTGAATAATCCGCTAAAGTTTTCCGCTATTTTATTTAATTGTGTTTTCAAGTCGTGGTAATTTTATTTGATATATTATTGGGTGAGGATTCTAATGAGTTAAATAATCCGTTAGTGACTCGTTAAGGAAGTCAGTTTAAACTGTTTGTTTGTCATGAGATGAAAACTTTTCTATGCTTTTCTATCTTATCTAATTTGTGTTTTTAAGTCGTAGTATTTTATTTGATATATTATTGGGTGAGGATTCTACTGAGTTTAATAATCCGTTAGTGACTCGTTAAGAAAGTCAGTTTGAAATAAGTTTTCGTTAGGAGTCAGTTTAAAGATACGTCAGAAACTTAAGTTTCTCTTACTGACTTTAACCGTTAATTAGGAATTGAGTTTAATGATTCGTTAGAGATATTAGATTCTCTTACAGACATTAACCATTAACTTGGAACTGAGTTTAATGATTCAATAATTTACTTTACACTGTTCACATTTTACACCTTGTATCCATTTAGTTTGCAACTGATCAGTATTCCCCTTGAGGATTTTCATCAAATTCTTATATTTGACCTTCATATGCAAATAAACTTTTGCATCAAATACATTAAGGTACTTTATCTGTGGCGTTTTATTATGCCATAACTCATATGCTGTTTTGGTTACTTTCAATGATTTAGTAGGTGTTATGTTAATTAGATATGTTGCAGTTAAAACTGCATCCCCCAGAATATTTTATCTATTTTATCTGTAATCGTCCTAACCATCCTTTCGGATACACCATTTAGTTGTGTAGTTATTACCATTTAGTAGTGGAACAGTGAGATGGTAGCTTATACCTTTTTCACATAACAAGTTTTCATTTCATTTGATGTACTCTCTACCGTTTTCTTTACCGAAAAATTAATTAACTAATAAAAATTAAATCGAACTTCGCTTGCCTTTTAACATCATGAATAATTCGACTTATTTAATTAAATTTGTAAAACTTTAAATGTGTAAGTTCATCCACAAATAATACAAATTAATTTTTATCATTTATTGAGGGCGACGGACCATATACATTAGAATGTATATTAAATTATGGTCGTCTTATACAATTTTAATTTTTAATTTTGTTAAACTATTATCCAGTTTATTTTGAAAACTATGGGCTGCAAATGTGATGATTAGATGTGACTTTTAATTAGTCAAATAATAAAAACGTTGTTTGGAGAAAAACACATTCTGACGAATGCTTAATAAATAAAATATTGAAATCGTGAGAGACTTCATTTGATATTAAATTAAGTTTGTTCTAATTACCATGTATGTTTTATAAGTCCAATGAATTCAACACCCTTCATATCATGGATAATTGAATTCATTTACATAAATATTACTCAAATTACAAATCGCCGATGAACTCAATTCTACATCCAAGACCGGAGTGCTGATGTCATTGATTTATAATTAAATTTTAACGTATCATTTGTGGGATTACGAAATTATTCATTGCAGAAAAACTTTTAGAATTAAAATTAATAAAATTTTTCTCAATTCTCAACTAATAAATTTAATTATACTCATACATACGGTTTTAATTTTGATTCCATATGTTTAAATCAAATTTCAACGTACTTATAAAATATTTATAAAGTATTTATAAAATTAATGAAATTTTTCGTTCATAAAAACTTTTAGAGTTAAGATTAATAAAATTTTTCTCAACTCTCAATTAGTAAATTTCATTTTTCTTATTTTGCTTTTACTGTTGATGCCATATAATAAAATTTAGATAAAATCAAATTTCAAATAAAAATAAAATTTTAAATAAAATTTCAAATTCAATATTAGTACCATTTGTAAAGTTAAATATTTACTTATTAAAACATTTACTTCACATTCAAAAATTGTTACATTTGGAGAAATCCAAAAATATTTTTAATCGACTTACTAATTACGTCAACCTTGCCTTGATGATAATTCTGACGCCTGTCTTGCAGATTGAATATTATACGGTACAAAATATTTTCTATTCTTCCTTATGTTAAATTCTATTCTTCCTTTTCTCTTTCGTGTTAAATCCGAATCCAAATTACTCATTACTTAGATGTTTCAAGTTTCCGTTGTGACCAACCGTTTTATTTAGTCGGCAGTTTTATTCAATCCTGATTTGCATTTCTTGCCAGTTTTCTTCGTTTCGTGCAATTTGAAATTGACTTTTACGTATAATATTCTGCTATGCTAAAAATTAACAAAACTAATTAGAACCAATTTTAATGACTATTATTTATTTATTAATTCTTAAGTGTTTCAGCTGTTAAAGCTTTAACTTAAAATTTAAAATAATTTTAATATTTTAAATGCATAACTAACAAATAATTTAGGGAATATCGTTAATATGATATTTTTAATAAATGAAATCGATTAATGTTACTGATATTTTTATATCATAATACTGTTAATATTATATCTACTATAATATAATATCTATCAAGATTCACCATTAGTTTATAGAATGACTTGATCAAAAATTTAATGAATCTATAGTGATTTATTTCTAGTGATTTAATTAACAGATAATTTTTATATTTGAAATACTTATCTTTCTGAATGAAGATTTTATTACAATTAGCTGCTTGGCTGTATTCATTTTTGTTCAAAATCTTATCCAATTTATCAATAATATCTTTGGTCGAAAATTCACGTTTCGCATATATTCGTTATCTAATATTTCTGGTATCGCCATATTAATCACATTAACACATCCAATAACATTGAATTCCAAAATTCCAAACAATATATTTTCTCTTCTATTTTAAACTTTCCATATTGATTTATTTATTTACAGTAGTAATAATTTAACTCGCACTTTTTTAAATACACTTTTTCCTTTTTTCAATAATTTTAATTTACGCTGAATTTAAATTTATTTCGCAACAATTAATTGATCACTTTTAATTACGTCTGGGCATCCATAACCTATTAGGATTTTGGACATTTGGGTGATCTTTGTTGAGAAATAATAATACTTATATGTTGATTGTTATATATTTATTTATTGTTTAAAAACGCAGTCTTAATCTTAAAGCATGTCCTTCGTATGTAATGTATCCTGTCCAACTGTTAACGAAGATGTTTATATTCCAACTAGGAGGTATGAATCACATATTTTAACCCCCTTTTACTTTTGTGAAAACATTTGTGATTTATGGTCCTCAAGTTTGAACTTGAAATATTAATGTATAATTGTATATTCTTATTATCGTAAAAACAGGATATTAGTAGATATTATTTTTACCCTTTGTATAGTGCCGATATTAACTATAAGAAGGAGATTTGTTTTTGTTAGTTGGTTGTTAAAATCTAACACTTTTTTGACATCCAATCCTTTTGAGCTGTAACTATCAACCAGAATTTTGTTTTTAGTTTTGTTAAGTGTCATTTGCGCTAGTCTTATAAATTTTGGTAGCATTTTTAGCTCTTCCATTGCCTCGTATAGCTTTTTTCTGTTCATGGAGTCATATGCCTGCTTAAAATCAATGAACACCATGTGAAGCGGAAGTTTTTGATCGTAACTACTATCTTGGATCTGCTTTATTATAAAAATTTGATCAATAGTTGACCTATTTCTATGGAAACAACACTGATACAATATTATTAAGATCATGACCAGTCCAAGAGGCCGAGTGGTCTAAGGCCTTATGTCTGCGCACTATGCTTACTTGGAAACTGGGAGGTTATGGGTTCGAATTCCGACATCGGCAGTTTCTCAATTATTAAGAAGAAAAAAAGGGGCGGTTATTGACTGAATTGTCGGCGTATGGACAAGAACGAAGTAACCGGCTATGCTTGAGAAGGTTTTTTGCAGTTTTCTTCACGAACTCCAGATGAATATCGGCATAGTTCTTATCATAGTCGGCTGCAGCCGCATATCCTACCAATTTCTAGTCTATACACAAAAATTCCTTCCACTCCACTCAAATCCTCACTTCGTTAGGCATCACAATGGAACTTATGGTCGAAGTGTAACCCATCCAGGCCAGCCTCTACAATCTATCTAAGATAGATAGTTATAAAATTTTAAAAACATACTAAGATAAATCTTACGAAATAAATTTTTTCAACCAAATTTTTTCTTACATTGCACTTATATTCTTAAATTTTAATTTTACGCTCTATATTTTATAAATACTTCGGCTCTTTAATGGGATATCATCACTTTTTAAGGAGCAACTATTATATGAAGTATCTCTCCCAAAACTCGGCCCTTTTTTACATTTTTGTTTTATCGGATATGACTACTTTTTGCAAGGCTTAAATTTACAAAGCCAAAGGCTTTGTGCACAACGATATATTTAGATAAATGTATATTTACTTACTGTGTAATCAAGTCACCTTTATAAATCACCGTTTTGCGGTCAAAATTGGATTTAGAATGACGTCACTTTACTAACTGTGTTTTTCTCATCAAGACCTTTCATTTGATACCCATATCATAGGGGTTAATGTGGAAATTATAAATCGTCATTTTCCAGCGGCCACCATATTGGATTTAGAATGACGTTACTTTACTTACTGTGTTTCGGCCATCAAGATCTTTCATTTGATACCCACATCATAGAGGTTAATGTGGAAATTATAAATCGCCATTTTGCGGCGGCCGACCGTCAATATCTCTGTAAATATTAGAGAAATAAATAAAAATGATAAGAAACTTTATTGTAGTAAAACTAATTTTCTACAACTTTACTTCTTATGTGTTTTTCGATTTTTTCAATATTAAAATAGACTTATATATATTCTTACCATAATTATATATTCTTACCATAAAATCAGAACTGAACCAACATGTAAAAATTCAACTCCATAGGATTACAGACCATTACAGACACCGGGACAGGTGAAACTAAATAAAAGCTTATAATATTTGAATAAATGTACTCATATTGTGACAAACTAAATAATGGATGGAAATTTTTATTTCAATTGTTCAATCAACGTAATAACATATTCGATATTCAAAATCGATTGCCTATATCTGATCAAACTACCATGTAGAAAACATTATAACCATGATTTTTTGTTTTGCCCATTTTTACGGATGTTACGTTGAGAAAATTGAATTTTTTCGATATACAAATAGGTTTTGAGATATTCCACGTCGAATTCAAAAAACCGCATCCTGCTTAAATGTCTGGAAGTGGCTTAAACTTAAACACATAAATTTAATTTTTGATTTTCTATATGTTCCGTTGGGAAAATTAAACTTTCCCAAAGATTCTTATTTTAGGTTTCAGAAATTCCGCGTCGAATGCAAAAAACCGCATCCTTTTAGCATTTCTGAAAATGGCTTAAATCATAGAGCAACAAAGTCGTGCATAACTCTCAAAAGTGGTGTGTTGCTAAATTTTAAGTATATATATAGAAATATGGGCCAATCATAGAGCATTGATACGGTTTGGCACGATGGACTTATCCACAAACTTTCCAAATTCAACATACCTACCTACATCCTGAAATTCCTGATTTCCTACCTATCTAACCGAAATTCCCAAATTCATCTCCAACAAAGTACATCGAAACAATACCGAGTAAAGGCTGGTGTACCTCAAGGCTCCTTGCTAGGACCCCGCCTCTTTTTATATTACATAAATGATATCCCGAAAGATCGAGCTTCCGAAACGGCCCTCTTTGCTGACGATACAGCAATCTACTGCACTTCCTGGCAGCCGAAACTTATTTCGAGCTCCCTCCAGTCACACTTATCCACGCTTGAAAGCTATTTCAAGAAGTGTAAAATCAAAATTAATCCTACGAAGACTCAGTCCGTCTTGTTCACAAAGAAGACTAAATTTTCTTCTTACCCACTTGAACTGAAAATGTTTAACACGGCAATCCAACAGACTCAAAGTGTCGAGTATCTGGGAGTAACTCTTCAAAGACAGTTGAATTGGACGAAGAACGTTATAAAACGTCTCGCCCTTGGAAACGCATCCTTTGCGGGGTTGTACCCACTTCTCAACATTAGGAGTAGATTGGACGAACGATTGAAACATCGACTTTACAAGTCATGTATTCGGCCCGTACTCACATACGCTGCCCCAATTTGGTCGAACGTTGCACCATCGCAACTCGCAAAAAGCAAAAATTTCAAAATCGTTGTCTTCGGACGATTTCGAAAGCCCCCCTGCGATATCCGGCTGAATCCCTCCACCGAGAAACTGGGCACCCTACTATCCGAACATTTATCCAAACAACCGCTAAATCCTTCTTCCAATTATCCCGCACAAACCCGTTCCCGGAGATCAACGAACTGGGCCGTTTTGACCCAAATACGTTGCTCTTCAGAAACAGATACCGCATGCCACACGATGTCGATTGCAACTAATTCTGTTGTAATCTAATTTGTACATATTTATTTATTTATTTACTTATTTATTTATTTAAGGTTTAGTTCTTAGGGGTGGCTTATCCACCCAAATTAGGTTAAGTTATGATTTCAATGGTTTTTATATAAGTTTTTTCCATTAAATTTAAACGATGTATATTAAATTCTACAATAATTCGATGTATTTTATTCATAAGATGATTGTATAGGTGAAGTCTAGGCTAGGTACTATAACTTTAAGATGTTTTGTAATACTTAACGGAAAACGGAAGATTTAATAAATTCATTTTGAACTTGAACTCATAGAGCAGCAAAATTTCTCATGTTAATTTTATCATTATAAAAATGCAAAAATTTTCCCTTTTCCGATATAAATTTCGTGATTTGATAATTTTCCTTCCGTTTTGGGCACTATATCTAACTATATGTCAAATATAAACTTTTAAGGACTTATGGTCTAGGCCCTGGAATTATGATTATGTTCCCAAAATTATGGGTGTTCCCGCTATTTTACGGTTTTTGAATCGAAATAAGTAATTAACCGTTTATTTCTTAACGAAAAGCAAAAACTTGTTCTCTTATAATTCCCAAAATAGCTTATATTCGAAAAATCAGCACTGTAGTTTTTTTCGTTTAAAATTTATTTTGGTTCAAATCGGCTCTGATTTTTCGATAAGTAATAGTACTGTAAGTGCGAAGCCAAAAAGCCCTTAAACCTCTTAAACCGTGCTTTAGATATTAATTATAACACTAAGATGTATTTAGGATTTTAACTTTCAATCTTAAATCTCGTCAATATTTCTGTAAATATTAGAGTAATCGAAAAAACGAAATTGTTGTAAAATGTATTTTTTATAACTTTACTCCTTATACATTTTTTGATTTTTTCAGTAATAAGAAAGATGTAGCAAATTTAGAGTTTCCTCCGCCCTCTTAACCTGTGAAGAGGGAGGAGCTTGTCCGATTGTGCTCGATAAGGAACTTAGCCTTACAAACACCAAAAGCACCTTACATACCAAAGTTTATTTTGATTGGATTATACTGATCACTGAGTGGGTGCAGACACATTGCTAATGATAATTAATTGACAATGTTTGAACAGAAAATATGGAAATCTATAAATTTTATGAAAAAATTTTTAAACAAAAGTTGTTTAATTTTAAACAAGGAAAATTTTTAGTTCTAAAATTCTTCTTCTGATAATAATAATAATAATTCTGCATTTGAACTTAAAAAGTTATTACAGGGGTAGTGTCGTATAAAATATATACATTTTAAATGAAAATTGTAAGCATGCATGTGAAATATAAAAAAAAATACTTGTGAAATATAAAAAAAACAAATAATCATTGAAACTCTAAGAGAAAAAGTAGGAAGAAGCAACTTAGGAACTCAGAGCAAAGCTGCGCAACTTGACTGCGTTTGAACAATAATTGTGTAAGTCAGTAACTTTATGGACAGTTAAACTGGATAATAACCTAGCCAGTGAAAACTCCCAATTTTCATTCTTAAGGTATCTCTGGAGGAAAGCGTTTCTAACCGGAAGAAGAATTGGGCGCTTTAGAAGAAAATCCTCTAGGGTTTCATTTACTCTTAAATTGCATAAAATGCAGCATTCTTGAGGGTTCCATTTGTAGAAAATACCATTGAATCAAATTTATTTAGGTACATTAGTGTAGGACTCTTTTTTCGAAGGTTTAATTTTTTGTTACATAGTTATAATTATTTGCTTTTCAGTTAGTTTCTTCTTTCGTCGGTTTTATTTTTTGTTAAAAAGTTTTTATCTTTTTCAATATTCAAAACATTCTAGTCTGTACACAGACGTTATGTGACATTCACGCCAGATTGTTAAGAAAATTTTTTGTTTTTATTAAACATTGTCAAATATTTTGATATTAATTTAAATTTTGAAATTTTATCATTTATTTTATCAAATTTATTAGTGATTATAATATTTATAATAATCAATTTTTAATATTCGAATATTAATCACATTTTTTTTTTATACAAGATGAAATAGTTTTCTTAATATTTGGAATTAATTAAATTATTTAAAAAAAATCATTAGACTTTAATCTCTAATAACATTTCCGACTTGTTGTTGAACCAATTCCCAGCCCAACATTGTAGTTAATTGGAATAAATAGATATGTCAAGGCCAATGAGTAAAATCTGAACACCGAAATGTAATAATACTGTTGTTAAAGATTATTAAAATAATCAAAGAGAACTCTAGGTTTTTTTGAAATTATATTTCAAATTTTGCCCCTATTCCTAGAACATTTGTTTGTATTTTATAAATACGTATTTCGACTACAATGTAGTTATCATCAGTATGAATTAGCTAATCGTAACCATCTCTGGGATATGGATTCAGAGATATGTTTCTTGTTGCTAATTTGATGCGTGTCTCACAATGATATTAAAAAGTTCTGTCCTTTTAAACGATTTGATGGAGGGTATAACTGACTTGGGATTATTTGAGTTGCCTGACTACTGAATTAGGTGTGTGGAAAGCCCCACCTATTTATTGGCGGTATTCTTCGGTGACTATGCGGCGTTTGTTTTGTCACTAAGTCGTTGAGTACCTGGGCGTTACCCTGGAAAGAAAGTTGAATTGGACAAAGAAGGTCTTAAAGCGTCTTGCCCTCGGAAGCGCAGCATTTTCAGCATTATACCCACTACTCAACACTAGAAGTAATTTGGACGAGCATCTCAAGCATCGACTTTATAAGTCATGCATTCGCCCCATATTAACGTATGTAGCAACGATTCCATAATCGATGTCTTCGAGTGATTTAGAAGAAACCCATCTGATTTTCCACCGAAATACTCCTCAAAGGAACCGGGCACTCAACGCTTATCGAATTTACCAAATCCACCGCCTTATCCTACTGCCAAAGATCCCATAAAAACCCCTTTTCGGAGATCAACCCTCTGGGCCGCAATCTACGCGAGTTGCTCTTCAGAAAGAAATTCTCCATGCCACACGACGTCGATTGTACTTAATTCCGGCACAATCTAATAGGGAATATGCATGAAAATTTTTTTTCACTTGAATTGAAGCATGTTTACTTGACAAATGTCAAGCAAGGTAAAATTACTTTTTAAATAACTTTAAAAATAAGCGAGATATGAATGATTCAAATTCCCGATTAGACAAAGAGGGTGATAGCCCTCTTTATATGTTATGTGACGTCATATTACAGTTTCACCATTTAAAATACACGTAAAACTCCGTTTTTAGTATTTTTGCAAGAAAGAGACAGATAATAATCTTTAAAAGTTTATAGCTTCCTTGACATTTGTCGGATTTTAATTTCGTTTTTAAATATTATTACAGTATTAACAGTATTTTCATATTCTGAAAATAAATGTGAAAAAAAATTTTCATGCATATTCCCTATTGTACATAGCTCCTTATTTCTCGTATTATTTTATTACTTTATCATTTATTTATTTTATTATTCCATTACTTATTTATTATCTTATCATTTTATTATATTTTGTTATTTTATTAATTTATATTTATTATTCATTATTTAAGTTAGTTGTAGGGATGGTTTACCCATCCATTTAGTTGTAATTCAAAAATGAAGTCAATGGTTTTTTTAAGAATATTTTTTCCATTCCTTAACGATGATTTTTGTAAACGATGTATATCCTTAAACAGTTGTCAATTTATAGGTAAAGCTTAGGCTATGTACTATAGTTTGTAAGAAATCGATTGTAATATTATTGCAATTTGAAGATACTAATAAACTTTATACATACTTTTAGCAAATCCAATATGTCATTTATGTTGAAAAATTCGAATAATCCGTTAATCGTTTATCCATTATTTAGTTTGTATCAATAAAGGTACATTAATTTAAATAATAAGTTTTCAAAAAACAAAAATTTTGTTGGATGCATTATTTAGAATTTGTGAAAAAAATTAAATTTTTGTCTGGGCCTAAAAATTGACATATCTTGGAAACCAATAGAGATATTGAAAAAAAAATCGCAAATTTTTTCGTGTTAAGTCAAAACAGACCATATAACTTATAACCACATCTCAATAAAAAAATTTCAGACCATGTGAATTTTAGAACCATGCCAAATTAACGTGGAATTTTCATTAAAAGTTAAATAACTCCCAAACGGTGTGTTTTATCGAAAAAATAAGCAAAAAAAAATATTCCCTTATAGTGTCCAATGATTGCTCTGAGAACATAGTTCTCAAGTTTCATTATGGTAGCTCCACTTTACAAATTTTTATATTTTGCGTGACTACAGATGGTATGTGTTTAAAACACAAAAATTAAATCTTAGGGCGTAGCGTAACCTGAGTAAATATGTAAATAGCATTTATAATGATATGAGCGGTTGACTGTTGATAGAAATTTCACGCCCCCCACGATTTTATTAGTATTATTTATTAGTTTTATAGTATTTTTCCTTATTGTGAATTATTTGAATGTCAGTAGGTAATCAGATTAATTAAAAAAATAATAATTCCATGATGTAACTTATTTGATAAATATTAGGCTTTATAAATTTCGCTAGCTTGAATATTAGGGATTGTTACAATATATAATATATGGTGCAAATGGTGCAAACAAACATACTTTCGCCAATGCACAAATAAAATCACTCGAGAATTAAAAATAAAATCAAACAGTTACTGGGCAACCCCAAGGATAAAATTAGTAATGAAAAACAATCGGGCATATATGGTGTTAATTGTCAAAACTGTTCGAAAATTTACGTTGGTCAAAGTAGTCGCCAAATCGGTATTCGAATCAAAGAACATCTGGCTCATATGAAATTTGGGGGAACCGAAAAATCATGTATAGCGGCGCACGTTATTGAGAACAACCATAAAATTGATAAATCGAATCTAAAACTACTTAAATCGGTACAAAACCCCACAGAATTAGATGCATACGAAAGCATCTACATATACAAATTGACAAAACAGATAATGAATTTAGACAATGGCCCAATTCCAAATTCTGATTTAATAAAATTAAACCATTTTCAAAAATAAAAATAAAAATCCAATACTTGAATGTCAAGGTTAAAGTAGGTACACTCACTTTAGTGACAAAGCAAAACGCCGCATAGTTACCAAGGAATACCGCCAATAAATAGGTGGGGCTTTCCACATACCTAATCCAGTAGTCAGGCAACTTAAATAATCCACAAGTCAGATTATACCCTCAGCCAAATCGTATAAAAGGACAGAATTTTTTAATATCATTGTGACACAGGCACCAAATTAGCAACAAGCATCATATCTCTGAATCCATATCCCAGAGATAGTTACGATTAGCTAATTCATACTGATGATGACTACATTGTAGTCGAAATACGTATTTATATTATACAAACAAATGTTCTAGGAATAGGGGCAAAATTTGAAATATAATTTCAAAAAACCTAGAGTTCTCTTTGATTATTTTAATAATCTTTATTTAGGGAATATTAAGTTTAGTCCCGACTTTGTAACGGTTGAAAATATTGATCGCAGATTCATGAAATGACTTAATTAGTCCATTTCCGCATATCCCCTGGTCCGCCTGTCTGCCTGTTCGATAACACGATAACTCGAAAACGAAAAGAGATGACGAGTTAAAATTTTGTGACTGTTTTCTAGGCCTGAAAAGTCTAGTCAAGTTCGTGACGGGGGTAAATATCCATCTTGGAAACCGTGAGAGATGGAAAATGTACCTTTTTGAAAAATAAACAACTTTTGCTTGACATTTTTGTTCATTAACTTGTTGGTGTAGAAGCGATGGATCCAAGTAATCTCGAGACCTAGCGAGTACACTACAAACTCAATATCTACCGGGTATTTAAGAAATTACCTCTGTTAGTTAGTTGTTAGATTCACTTGTTTATTATCCAAAAGTTATGTGAATTTCTCTATGGTGACACCGCCTCCAAAAATAACAATAATTGTACATATATATTTAAGAATTTTTGCTTTGGTGGACTAAAATTGGCACAAGAATATGCAATTATTTTTTTACTTTTTAGTGCATCTTTTGTTATAGAATATTCGATTTTAGAAGTCGGGTTTCCATTTTGTCAAAATAGGTTTTATTTCTCGCTTTGAAGTTCTATAACTGATTATATTTGTCTAAATATGGGTAGACCTACTAAACGACCAACTAATTTTTTTAGAACACTTTTTTTTTTATCCGTTTTTTTTTTTTTTATAATTTTTAGTGTATTTTTTTAGAACAGATTTTCAGTTTTTTTTACAAGAAATTTGGTTTTTTTTTGTAAAAATTTTTTTTTTGGGGTCGGTTTTTTTTTCTTTGTAAAAAATTTTTTTGAAGTCGGTTTTTAAAAAAATTTTCTTATTTTCCCATTATGAATGAGTATACCCTATAAAAAAACAATCACATATAAAATGAGGATTTTCCTCGATTTCCCGGAGATTCCCTCTTCAGAATGCGATTTGGTGACAATGGGACCAATGGGTAACATAAAAAACACATAAAAAAATAAAAAAAAATACAGACGAATTGAGAACCATCCTCCTTTTTTGAAGTCGGGTTAATAAAAGTTGCACAGTTTAAAGGGAAATATATAATGCAATAATTTATATCATAAAAACAACTCTTACTTGATACTTTTTTTTATATATCCCATAGTTTTGGTGTAAATACGGGACGTAATTGTGGCATAAATTTTGTATTGATTTTACGCCAATTTTACGCCAGAAATATTGAATTAATGAAAAATGTTTTCAAAAAAGTTCCTCTAATATGTTTCAAATGTTTCAAACCTTTTGTTTGAAACATTTATTTCTAAAATGCATATTTTAAAAATATTGAAGTGTTAACTTTTCAAATGAACACACGTTATACTATTCTAGTGAGTGCGTCTGCAAAGCGGCAATCGAGTTTGTGCGTCAAAGGCTAGGATGGAAAGTTGATGAAGTTTTGATATGGGATGTGAATCTACGGGGTCTTTCACACCGAAGATGCAAGCCACAAGATGCATTGTGTTCTTATTGGTTTCAAGTGTTTTTCTCTAGATAAAGAAAGCAAATATACAAGAAAGAAAATAAATATACAAAATAAATGTATGTATATTGCGTCTTGCATCTTCGGTGTGGAAGACCCCTTAGTATAACCGCCACTATTTAAGAGGTTGATTGTTTACACCTCGTAGGTCTAAAGTCAATGTTTAAATGAACTATATATCTTGCTTAAATTACTTCGACTGGTTCACTTTAATATTTGAATGCAAATAAAATGCATGGTCAAAAATCATTGACCTTTAAATAACTGGACAGTTTATCCGATGTTACGCCATTAGCCTCAATTGAAGCGCTCCTCAACTAGCCAAGGAACTATGTGCATGTGTGATAAAAATATTTGTTAGTGTTTGTGCGGTTGTCACATGTATTCCCACTACATACTTAAAGTTTTAGTACCTTGGCTAAATGAGGCGGCGCTGACTATCATTAAGTTGGAGCCGTTATTTTACGTCTAGACCCATACGCATACTCTGTGCAGTTATATAGTGGTCAGTGTCAAAAATACATGGTCTGCTCACCCACTTTGGATTGTCAAATTTGAAAGGGCAGATTCAATTGCGGTAAAAGTTAAATTTGAGCACTGATTTTGGAAATACTACACGCGGTTTTGACCATTCATTTTAATTGTTTTATAACTTTTGTTTATAGAGGAAACACTTAAGCTTAATATAGGCTTAAGATTATAATTAAGATATAAGCCTAATTATAACCCATATAAAATATAAAATACTGATGCTCGTCAAAATCGTTTTTATCTAATTGCCATTTTACCCACACAAAAAATAGATTTTCATTATATACAAATAATATATAATCGTCTTTCCACTTCTCCTAGCTGGATATCAATTTTTCATAAGTTATATGGGATTTTGCTTCGGTTAGTACCACGTTCTAGTGGTTTTTTCCTTTGAACTACTGTACTTTTTATGCGTTTGCATGCTTACACAAACGGTCATAGCAAAATTCAATTAACATAAATAAGAAATGGTTAGTATGATATTTGTTGAAAAACATATTCATGACGTCATGTTATATTAAAAGCTATCAAATAATATACAAAGGCCATCAAGTATATTGACCTATACATAAGCTTACCTTTAGTGGATAGTATAATATTTTTATATGATTCATCTTCACGAAATAAACATTTTATGTAGGTATGTAAGAAGATTTTTGCAGATTTCTTGAAACTTATTTTAACAACTTTTAAAATATGATTTTGTATATGCAGCTGATTTTAAATGCAACTAAAAGTGATGATTAATAATACAAATATCTTCTTTGTTTGTATAATAAATATACAGGGAGAAATTTGATTAGTACTAAATACTATCATATTTACATTTCAAAATTTGCCCCAATTCCTAGAACATTTATTTGTATTTTATAAATACGTATTTCGACTACAATGTAGTCGTCATCAGTATGAATTAGCTAATCGTAACTATCTCTGGGATATGGAGTCACAGATATGTTGCTTGTTGCGCTAATTTGGTGCGTGTTTCAAATGTAATTTCAAAGCAACCAGAGTTCTCTTTGATTATTTTAATAATCTTTATTAATTCTATCATATTTATACAGCTTGTATTTTAAAATACACCCAATCTAGAAACAATGTATGGTGTATCTATCGCTGTCTATAAGCAGTGTACTATGATATGGAGTCTTTGTTACATATACATGTACACACTCACACGACGGACAACGGACAATAACGACGACACTGACGATCATCATTACAGCACGACGGACGATGTATGCATGCACGAGTAAGATGAAACTATATATGAATGAATGTAGTTAGAGAGTGATAAGTATATATAGTTATCATCCTATAGTTATATGTTATACAATACTTTAATGCAGTTTAAGTGTAACAAAGACACCGTGTCATAGTACACTACATATAGACAGCGATAGATACACTATACATTGTTGGCAGATTGCGTGTATTTTAAAACACAAGGTTGTATGCAACAAACATTTGAGCCTCACCCAAAAAAGGTCATGGATGAGTCTTTTATAATTTCATTATTTACAAGTGTCATCAGCGGTTTATGTTATCCAGAATGTGATATAAATATTTTTATATTTACATATCTTGAAAAAACTGCGTCTTTGGTTCTTTCATGTTTTGTTGTTGGTTCGTTTAAATACATGCATACATAAACAATATAAATACATGCTTATGAATGTGTATTTATACAATATTACTAGCCACGGACATAATGGTGTCGGTATGACAAAGATAGCAATACACACAATACAAAGATAGACGACTTTCTTGTTTATATTGGATATTTAGAAATACTAGTAACGCCTGAAATTCGATCAATTGCGTTTGTAAAGTAACGAAATTCTATTTAAATTTGTCATATAATTAATTGCAATTATGAAAGGTTTCGCGTTAAGTAATGCTTAGTAAAGCTTCGTGTTAAGTAACGTTAAGCATCACTTCGCGTTACATAACTTCCTTTTTTTTTTGGTAATATGCTCTCGTTCAGGGAAAGCAATGGGATGTAAGCTCATATAGCTATGAACGTGATCAAGTGCTTGTAATGTATGGGAAAATCATGTGTGTATGTTTACTTTATTTTACCTGCCTTAAAGGCAACATACACACATGATTATTTTTGTGCACATCTATGGCACAATACCTTACGAATGATATAAGTTTCATTTCCCTCCTTTTTATAATAAAATACTAAAAAAAACATTAGACAATTTTCGATGCTCACGTATTAATATACAGGATGTTCTGAAATTCATCCAGGAAAACTATACCACGGTGCAGAGCCTCAAAAAACAAACAAAATTTAAATAAAGTTTTTCGATTTGACGCTTAGTTTTTGAGATATAATCAATTATACATTAATAAATTCAAGCAATCACAGAGCGTATAGTGTAAGGAGGCGTGGCCTCAGAAGTAAAGCGGGGCGTTTTACCTATTAAAGGCTCGCAGACGGTAAGAGAGAGTTAAGCAAGCTAGAGTAGCGACAGCCATAGTTTTCAATAAGTGTAGCGACACTTGCGAAAATTCAAAAACGTTTACCATTAGAACGTTAGAGAGGCAATTTTGGCAAGACGATCAAATAATAACTTATTTACAAATATCGAATTAAAAGGTAATGCGCCCTTTTCCACTACTGTGACTTCGCCTCCTTACACTATGCGCTCTGTGATTGGTTGAATTTATCATGGTTTAATTGATTATATCTTAAAAAATAAGCGTCAAATCATAGCACCCTGTATAGATATTCGAAATATTCGATTTCTGTGTCGAGCTCATTCCAATTCACTAGCCTGCGGTAAAAGTGGATAATTGGATATTTTAATAATAACTGTCATTATCATTATTAATACTAACCAAATTAAAAAGTGAAATTAAACAATTTGTAATATTTCATCAGATAAACTTGTAATTAATAAAATTCAATGACAATGAAATTTGTCGGAGTATACGCTATAGTCTTCTACAGTTTGTCATACGTATTCGAAAAAGAATTTGGACAAACAACGTTATGTGGACACGAAAGTATATACAAACAAACAAATATTAATAAACAAATCACTTCAGAAAGAAGTAAATACTATCTAATAAATAAAATAAAAATTAGAATAATATGAAAAAGTTGGCTGTCACATCACAATCGTCTTTGGTGTAGAGACAGCACACTGGACTAGTTATCCAGAGGCCCGAGGTTCGATTCCTGGTTGACGAGTTAATTTTTTCATATAAGTATTTAATTTAATTAATAAAATTCAATGACAATGAAATTTGTCGGAGTATACGCTATAGTCTTCTACAGTTTGTCATACGTATTCGAAAAAGAATTTGGACAAACAACGTTATGTGGACACGAAAGTATACACAAACAAACAAATATTAATAAACTTGTAATTATTAAGAATGCACATCTATTTGCAGCAAATGCTAGGAAAGAAGTTGCAAGTTCAAGCTCGATTGTGCTATTATTCTGTGATGTTGTGTTATACATGCTATACCAACCCATAAAACTATATCTCTGCTTTTGAGTTTTCCAGATTTTTTGGCCTATAATTATTTAAATATTTTTATTCAATCCGACTTGGTCTGGATATTGTGATCATATCTAAAAGGTTTTTTTGACCCTGGGAGTTTTCTCCCGTTTATTACTTCAAATTTTGAATTCAAACCTAGTTGGTCAGTTTATCTATACTCGTATTAGGCCTGAAAGATTTTTGGACCTTTACAAATTTGAGTTATGCTCGAATTGATCCGATCTGATGGTTTTTTTGTCCTGGACTATTTCTAGTATTTTATTCGTACACAATCATTCTGTTGTCGAGCCAAACGTTATAAGTTCATATATTTTTCAGTTTTGGAAAATTTGTGGACAAACATTATTTTGGTTTGAATAGGAAATTTGAAATAATTAAGTGCCAAAATAAGGCTGGACTTGACTAAGTAAAACCAAAGTCAATAAATAATGTTTTGTAAAATATTCGTTCTATATATAAATATATAAATAATTTATTCACAAAATATCGAAATTTGTTTATAATAATAGAAAATAATAGTCGACAAATGTTATTAAATGTACCAATAATTAACATTTAGTTATTACATTGAAATAATTCTCCGTGTACACAAAGTGTTTAAACTATGTTTAAGATACAGAAAAAACCCATAAAATTTATTATGGAGAAATTCGTAACAACTTTGCTTAGAAATAATAAACATTCCAATTTTAATTGTATTTTGTAAATAATTTTTGCAAATATCTCTTTACAAGTATTACCCGAGTAGAAAATGTCAGATGTTTGCCGGAGACTATATCTGGTCCGCATCAGTTACGAGTATGGCATGCCAGATTGGGCATGCCGGACTGGTACCCGATCAGTTCCTGAACAGGTATCCATATGGCAAGCCTAATTTAAAGTGTTCATATTATATTGGGTTTGCCTGACATGGGCCAGACTAGGAACGGATTAGGTTAACTTTAGCTCACAATTGTAGGATTTTTTTAATATTTGTAAAATGGAATTTTTTCAACTTTATTAATATTTAATAAATTTTAATTATTATATTTCTTTAACAAAATAGTAAAATTATTTCAAAAGATTTTAAATCAAGCCGGACTGGTACCCGATCAGTTCCTGAACAGGTATCCACCTGGCAAGCCCAATGTTAAAGTATTCATATTATATAGGGTTTGCCTGACATGGACCAGACTAGGAACGGATTTGGATATTTCTTTTTTTTGGAGTTGGTTAAAATTTGTGTTGATTTTCTCATTTCCACGGAAACTTTACTTCAATAAGATAACTATAAAATTATTTGATTTAAGTTTTGTTTTAATTTTGAAATGTCAATTTTGATTGTCGTTTCCATAGTCACGTTAAGTCAGGACAACGTCTGTCGGATCAGTTAGTATATTATATAATATATACAAAATAATGTCTTATTAATATTTAATTTTTTAGATTGAAACAAATATCGAATGGAATTACATCAATAATACCTCGAAAGGAAATTATTGTTCCAACGTCATGGATAGTTTGGAATGAAAAATTGAATCATATGTCTTGGACATATATGTCAGAGCCGTTTACAAATAAAATAAAGTGTCAAAAACGTCATGAAATGGTAAAAAATTGTCACAATATCATGTTGAAGTTCATTGAAGCGCTTGTAAGTGATTTATTTTTGTTTTTGTAGAATTTATGAATAAAAACTTATAGTATGATGACTTTACATTAAAATTATTAATTGATGCAAATTTTTATAGGTTCTTACGAGCAAGCTGAAATTCATCTGAAAAAATAATGGTATAACGTCAGCAATTAAAACAACGGAAATTGGGACGATCATCGATTATTACACTTAGAAGAAAGTGAAAAAAATTTATATTATTGTAAATTTAAATTTTGTAATTAATCAATAAAAGATTTAAATTTGATTGAATTAAACTTGTTTTATTTTTAAATCTATAGAACAACTTAAGATACAGATCCGTTTACAAGCTGGCAAGCCAGACCTGGACCCTATAAGACATGCCTGATCTAGATCTTAGCAGGCATGTCAGATCCGTTTCCAAGCTGGCATGCCTGATCTGGATCTTATCAGGCATGCCAGATCCGGTCCTTCTCAGTTTCAGGTAAAAATTTCTAGTCGGGTAAGATCCAAAACTCAAATTGTGCGTAGATAGAATGGTATTAACACACAAAAGCCAGCTTTCAGACAATCGACCCCTATATCAAAATTTTAAAAATTTAAATGGTGACTCTTTACTGAAACCAATAACAATAAAGTGTGAAAATGGCCCGTTTGATATTTGCTGATGATTGCAATTCAATCGAAATCTTGCAATATTTTCTCTGAAGTTCGTTTATTTCATATTTAGAACTCCGAACTCAAACGAAGTTTTCTCCCTAGAGGTTCACCCCAAAACTTTTTTTTTTATTAATAAAATTTTATTTTTTGTCGAAAACATTTTTTTTTATATCAAAATAAACACTTTTTATTATTCTTTATATTGTGTGACTTTTTTGCATTAAAAAAAACTGTTTAAGGAAGCATTTTTCGAAGAGATATTAAGAATAAAGAGTCTTTCTAGCAAAAAAGTCACCTATCCATAAAATTAAAGGAAACGCATGCAGTAAAGGCAAACTTTTTCATAAATTTCTGCTATTGCTAATTGACCACATTGATCACGACGTCTGATGACCAAAAAAAAAAAAAAACAGTATAAATTATAGCCGATCCAGATTTCTAATAAAGATTATAGTCTCTATAGAAATACCTGTATTAACAAAATTATGGAAATCAATTATGTGTCAGTAAGGACGGACCTTATTCGATTAACCATACCCCCCCACCCTCAGTAAAACTGGTCGAAAATTGGTGGAAATGGGTGAAAAAGGTTTGTTAGGACCATATTGAGTGATTCCAAGAGAGAGACCTATTCGTCCTTGAAATCCTTGAAATTAAAAAATGTTAACTTTTTATTTTTAAGGGTTTTAACGAAAAAAAAAATTTGTTTTTACAATATTAAATTGTAACCCAACCCCCAGCTAAACTACCTCAATCCAATACCCTCCAATAAAATAATCCCCCGCTAAACTATGCCAACCCAACCAGACCCAATCCAACTCAACCCGACTTAACCCAACCCAACACTTTTCGTCCTTGAAAGCCTTAAAATTAAAAAATATTGTATTGGATTAGGTTGGGTTGGAATCCTTGGAATCACTTTCTGTGATTTTCCCAAACATTTTCACCCATTTTCAAACATTTTTACTGGGGGGGGGGGGGGGGGGCTAATAAGATCCAAATTGACATTTAATTAAAGTTTCAAAAATTATAAAAAAATAATTTGACATAAAAAAGATTATTTTTTCGTTGCACACAAAACTCAGCCATGTTTTAAACTCCGTCCTTAGGACAATTCTCAAAAGAAATTTGCTTTATTACGTGATAAATTGCAAAGCTATTGTTCCATGTAAATAAATATTTGTTAACTGCATTCCATACATATACTATCATTGTCAAATCATACGTGTAAGATTGTGTGTAAGGGTTAATACAGGTGTATATACGGAAATAAGTCATATTACTTATTCATACAAAACACATCTCTAAATGCTATATAAGTTCATGTGGTTATTTGCACGTTACCAAAACCTAAACACGCGTTTTAAAATTTTTTTTTCTATCTGCCTGTCTGTCTGCCTGTTTGTTTGTCCGGGCTACTCTCCGAAATGGCTGAATCTATTTTGACAGAACTTTTATTAGCAGTTAGAGGACTTCTCAAAGAGTGTTCTAGGCTACTTTATATTCCGGAAACATTTAGGGTTCTGGGGGAATGGGTGTGAATATCTATCTTTGAAAACATAATTTCAAATTTCAAGGACAAAAAATGTTCATTCCTTAAAAATAAGCAATTTGGAAAGTAGCGCTCATTGCCCCTAACACCCCCATTCCTCCTAGGAGGTGCGAAAATAGTTAACTTTAAAACTGTGAATGATAGAAGAAAAATTAAAAGACAAAAATGACCCTTCTCTAAAAACAATAAGGAGGGGGGTAAGTAGGGGTGGTGACCTATACTATACTAAATGCATTGATATCTGATCCATTGCCAACTCTAAATAAGTAACAATTTTTGCAATTAAATCGTTTCAAATAATTTAATTGTTGTAAAAAAAATATATATTTGTAAAAAAAATTTAGGTTTAAAACTTAAATCCTAAATTTCATTTTTTCGAAGAGTTTTAATAATTAAAAATATGTTTTTATTTATTTCAAAAAAGTTGCATGATGATAAAATTAGATAAAACTAAATAAAACTAGATAAAAATAAATATAACTAAAAATAAAACTAGATAAAAATAAATAAAACTAAAAATAAAACTAGATTTAGAACATTTTTCGATCTACAAATTTAATTATCTCAGAAACAAAAAACAGGATTAATTTGCAATTTGGTCCAGGTATTTATAAGACTGATAATTATTATGACAGTTTTTCATAACACTGGCATATCTGGTTGTCGAGATATAGATTTTTGTATTCATGTTTTTACCGACGAGTCCATTTAACCTAAGTAAAAATCTCTTAAAAATCGTAACATTTTTTTCTCAAAAACTAAAAACAAGATCAACTTCAAATTTTGACAGGATATTCTTTATTATTGAAATAATAAGCTGCCAAGTTTTGAAGAACCTGTCATTATATTGAATTTTCTTCACAACAACCTTATAAGTAGGTAGTTTGTAATACCTTGTAATACTTTGTAGTTTGTACATCTTAACACATTAAGTGTTAGCTGTGCCAACAATCAATCTTTAAACACAAAAATGTTTATCTTATATATAAATACAGATGATGATGATTATTATTAAATTTATATTTATTATTAAAATAATAGAGTTTGTTTTGATTTCTACCATAACTGTAAAATTTGTTAGGAATGACATAGGTGTTTCAAACGTAATGACTATATTTATTTTTATAGATTCTTTTGTATTTCAAATCATTTTGTTAGGTAATGCATTCATTCATTCGTCCCTAACACTCTTCGGTTCGATAAATTAAAATAAAATAAATTTTATTGAAATTACTCTTGTTCAAATTACTTTCATTTAATTTACTCTTGTTAACATCACTCTTATTAAAATTATTCTTATATTGTCTCAGGATATGTTATTCGTTGCAGTTTCATAACTGTCACCAAATTTGCAACGAATAACATATCCTGAGACAATATAAGAGTAATTTCAATAAAAGTGATGTTAACAAGAGTATCTATTCTATCTATTTCTAATTGACAAAGAGTAAATTACGACTAACTAATTTATACTGATGATGACTACATTGTAGTCGAAATACGTATTTATAATACAAAAACTGATCTAGGCATTGGGGCGAATTTGAAATTTTATACTTTCACACTATAAATGGTTATATATAAGTTAGAGGGATGAAAACTCAATTAAAAAATTATGTATGAATGTAATGGAATTTTTTAATTGTTTTCAATGTTGCATACCTCTAACTTATATATAACCATTTATAGTGTGAAAGTATAGTTTACAGTTTCAATAGTAATGCTATCAAAAAAATTTTAATAAAAAAATAACATTTCCAACAGTTTAGAAAAAAAATTTAGAATAAAATAACTATTTGACAAAAATTTCCTACGCTATATTCGATATATACTTTCTTTGGTAAGAATTGGATTAATTCCATCACTCGTGGGAATAATAATGATGAATGGAACTGCAACACAAATAAAAATTAAAAAAATCTATAAAAACATGCTTTATTGCGATATGAACTTTAAAAAATGCAAAATAATTTAATATAGAATAGAAGAAAGAGATTGACAAAAAAAATTAATTATAATGTAAACAAAAGCATGGGGTGCTCTCTACTTTCTTTTATAAAAGTAGAGCCATTATGCAGACAAAAGGGAGCACCACATGCTTTTGTTTACATTAAAGTTAATTTTGTTGTCAGTCCCTTTATTCTATTTCTATTCTATCTATTTTTAAACTCTAAATTTTGTTTAAATTTTAATTCGGTATAAAGCCTTTTTTCCACCATTGTCCATAAAAATGTTCCCAAGTATTGATTACCATAAAATCTATTATCGTTGAACTATTACCGTAAATTTATATAACTATCAGATTAATAATAATATTAATGGGGTTTAACGTCCGTTTTTTAGACACGACGGTCTATAACAGAGGCAACCAACATCATTACTTTTCAACCTTTCGTAATTTTTACTTTACATTTTTATGATGTGAGTAGAGGATTATGAATTCGTATGCAGACTAGGAATTGGTAGGTGCGCGGCTGCAGCCGACTTTGATAGGAACCATGTCGATATTCATCTGGAGTTCGTGAAGGGAAACTGCAGAAAAGATTCACAAGCATAGCCGGTTACTTCGTTCTTGTTCATATTCCGACAGTTTAGTCAATCAACCACCCCATTAAGTTTTTAATTGACAAACTACCGGTGTTGGGATTCAAACCCATAACCTCCCAGTTCCAAGTAGACACAATGCCTTAACAAGCACGGCTACTTGGCTGGTTCAACTATCATACTGTAGAAGGAACATATTCTTTAAAAGAAGCAATTAATAAACTTTTTAGATCATTTCGCACGGATTTTCGGACACTCAACATTATGAATTTATAATAACTCAATATTATATTTTATTTCCAATTAAATAAAAATAATAAAAATATATACGGACGCATCCAAATCAAATGTTTCAACAGCCTGTGCAAATATTTTTAAAGACACAATCTATAAATATAAATTAAAACATATAAATTCAATTTTTTCGGCAGAAGCCATAGCGATACTACAAACGTTATCCCTAATAAATAATGATCATAATATTCACAAAATTAAATATTTAATAATAAGTGATTCGTTTAGTGTTCTAAAAGCAATCGAAAATAAAAATAACAAAAGCACACTAATAAAAAACATCATACACACTATATTTCAATTATCGTATAGTAATAAGATCATTCACTTCCTATGGGTCCTGTGGGTATCTCTGGCAATGAAGACGTGGATCGAGCTGCTGATGACGCTCACCTATCTGGCACAGTAATACCTAAAATTGACTCCAAAGATCTATTAAAATACGTACAACATAACCAGTACAAAAATGAAGACATTAAATGGCTGGCTATAAATCCACAAAACAATCACCTTCGACAAATCAAGAACACATACCAACAATGGGAAACCTCAAATCAAGACAATCGCAAATTTGAAGTGGCTTTGACCAGACTACGAATAGGATACACTAAACTAACTCACTCCTATTTAATGAGCAAAACCATCCCCCCGATATGTAGTCTCTGCAACATACCACTCACAATACAACATCTTCTGACATGCACCAAACATGAAGACATAAGAAGGCTCACCAATACATCTCCAAATCTAAATAAACAATTAGGAAATCAACAACAAGATCTAAATAACCTCTTTAAATATCTGAAGCAAACAAAATTACTTCTCCAAATATAAATAATGATCAAATAATGTAATTTTATTGAACGCATACTGCGTAATGACCGTAGTAGTTAAAAACGCAGTATAATTAAAAAAATAAATAAATAAATAAAATGTAAATGAATACCCCCTTGTGAAATATAAAACCACAAAGAAAATTTCCGCTCATTATCTTTGTATCGAGAATAATACAAAATCCTTAAAAAGGAAATAATATGTAGTACATTTTATCAAATGCATAAATATTATTTTAGGGTGTTGACTTTTGTACACCAAGTGTTACAGAAATACCGTGTAATAGTTAAGGTTGCTATAATAACAATAGTTTTTTGTTGTAATCGTTGTGTTCCTGACATAAATTAGGTAACATAACCGAACTAGGCAACCACCAAACTAACAATGCATAGATTGACACAAAGTTGAAAAAAACAATGTATCGAAATAATCAAATGCAATAAAGAGGCGGCGCCACACGATGCGGCCAACGTTTGAAGCAAACGTTTGGCCAATTTTGCCTCCAACATTTGAAGCAAATATTCGACAACTTGTATTGGCCAATGCACTGCTACACGGTGGAACGAATGTTTGATCCAATCCTTTGAACCAAGCGTTGGTTCAATATTTCAATATCAAAATGGGGGATACGTCGGATGATGCGATAATCGCTACGGGTGCAACAATAGTTTCATTGGCTTGTTATAAAATTCTAATTGAGCGAAATATAGAAAATTGATGTAAGAAACATTTATTGGGCGATTTTAAGTGTACAATAAATTAATACAATTCCATTAAGTAGTTGATTTTTAATTACCTTCCAAAGGACAAATACAATTTAAAATCGCAAGTCGTGTGGATGTTTTTCATTTATTTATTTCAACAATTTACATTATTGTTTGATTACCTATGAACCTCTGCGAAATAGGATGGAACCAGACAAGGCAGCGACATTGCTCTTTATTAAATATAATGAACCAAATTTTAAATGTTTATACTAAAAATTTGATTACAATATAAAGATTATTAAAAATTATTTCCATATTTTTCCTTCATTCATGTACCTAAATTTAGTATCTCTTTAAAAAAAAAAACTTGACATATAAATCCGCATTCGCGGATGTGAGCTTTAAAATATCCGCATCCGCGAATGTCAAGAATTGTGCATCCGCAACATCTCTGGTACTGATATCAGACAGTGACAAAGTATACGCATCCTACCATAGCATCTGGTTAGCTCACCTGGTAGAGCACTATACCCAGAGTAGTTTATGGAACAAATCGGAAGTCAATGGTTTTGTGTTCGATCCCCGACCAAGATTTGCACATGATTTTTTAAATCAATCATTGATGTCGAAATAATGCTATTAATTTAATATTTGTTTATTTGTGTATACTTTCGTGTCAACATAACGATGTTGGTCCAAATTCCTTTCGGTTACGTATGACAAACTGTAGAAGACTATAGCGTATACTCCGACAAATTTCATTGTCATTGAATTTATTAATTAAATTAAATACTGATATGAAAAAATTAACTCGTCAACCAGGAATCGAACCTCGGGCCTCTATTTTATTAATGTTCAGACATATTAGCACTCACACCTATAAGCGCCATTATTCACGTTCGTCTTGCCTTTCGAACGCTTACGTTACTCTTGAAAATTCCGTTCGTTTCAGGTATTATAATTACGTGTAAGCGTCAGTTAATATCAATATTCAATGTGACGGATGAAAACAGTTTAGCTGAAAAGCCCTAAAATCAAATCAAAGCCTCCTAAACTGACAATTTCAAAAAGTATGTCTGAAATGTAGGTTTTTTCCAATAAAATTTTTGGTGGAGCACTATACCCAGAGTGGTTTATGGAACAAATCGGAAGTCAATGGTTTTGTGTTCGATCCCCGACCAAGGTTTGTACATGATTTTTTAAATCAATCATTGATGTCGAAATAATGCTATTAATGTTCAGACATATTAGCACTCACACCTATAAGCGCCATTATTCACGTTCGTCTTGGCTTTCGAACGCTTTCGTTAGTCTTGAAAATGCCGTTCGTTTCAGGTATTATAATTACGTGTAAGCGTCAGTTAATATCAATATTCAATGTGACGGATGAAAACAGTTTAGCTGAAAAGCCCTTAAAATCAAATCAAAACCTCCTAAACTGAAAATTTTCTATGTTATGAGGTTTTTTTTTGTTTATTCAGAAAAAAAATTATATCACGGACAAAGGTTACGCCTCTAAAAAAAACCCCAAATATTTTTCCATCCTAAAAAAATCCTGGTCCAAAACCTCTATCGTTTGAACTCAACCATTAGCGCTATTGTCAGCATCAAGTTGAGCTCTAAACACATCCCGATGGCTCTGAAAGCGTGTGAGCACACAAATTAAATCACCCTTGAATGTCTAATTAAGTAATCGCTAGTCACCTATGTAAATATAACATAACGGAACGGCAACCTAACCGTAAAGCAACATAACCGAAAGGATGGATAAACACAAAAAGATTACAAAAACAATTAAATATACAGAGTGGCGCAAAAATACCTTCACAATTTCAAATTAAAAAAGTATATAAAAAGTTAAGGATGTTCCAGCATGAAACTACTTTTAACAGATTTTGCTCATTTTTTTTACAGGCTAAAAATAGCGTTTTTTAATTAATCCCGAAGTTTCAGAATTTTAGATCGTTTAGAACGCGAGATAATGACAAAGTTATCAATCTCTCTTGCTCTCCCTCCGCCCAACTATTATCTGTTGTATTAAAAAAATACTCGACAGAATTAAAAAAAATTAGAATAGTAAAGATAAATATTTATTTAATAAATTTAAAAAAATCATCGCAATTTACCGTTTTGTTTTCGAAATACAAAAGTTTAATATTACTATTTTTTTACAAAATTACATTATTTTGTGCAAAAAATTGTGTATGTGTGTTTATGTATTTGTTCTATAATAAAATCAAACCGGTTTTGTCCTGATTATATAACACAGTGCTGTGACGTCCTCAAGTGAATTTATAGTTTGAAATGCATAATACAACAAAGTGAGTTTCGTTAATACTAAGTTTTTTAGCGAATTTCCTCAAAAATTTCTTCAAATGTCCATCGATTCTACCTGGTAGATGTCGAAAATCACCGTCTGTAAAATTTAGATATATATGTCTATGGACATATATATATATAATAATATGTATATATATATATATATATATATACATGTGTGGCTGTAATCACTATAGCGGTCACAGTTTTCATTTTATCAGGATGAAATTTGGTATTTGAGGCGTTTTTGATATTCAAAAGGTCAAGTTCGTTAATGGGTAAAACCGGACAGGGGGAAAGGGAGATTTAGAGTTAGGGGAAAACACAAAAATTTGACATATCTCCCTTAATATTTGAAAAATAGAAAAATTTATAAGAAGTAAAGTTGTAGGTATTAAGTTTTACTGTAATTTAGTTGCTAATCATTTTTTCTGTTACACTAATATTTACAGAAGTATTGACGTTTTAAGATTGAAAATTAAATTTCTTAATATCTCTGTACACATTAGAGTTTCAGCAAAATTGATTAGGTGATGAATTGTAGCAAATATAATTTTCTACAACTTTATTTCTTTCGTTTTTTTCGATTGTTCTAATATTAAGAGAGATATTTTACATTTTGTGTTTCTTCTATCTTTAACCTCCGCCCCCCACCATTCCCCTCGACGTATGTCATTTATTAATCAAATTGGACTTGCAAATACTAAAATCATATACGACATTTCTTCCTGAAGAAATGAGGTCTGGTTAGCACATCTTCCATGGCGTTTTCTAAAGTTTCTTGAGATATTCCCAAAATCTGTTGCCTAATAATCGCTCTAAGTTGTTTCAAACATTGAGGTTTGTTTACATTAATCTCGTCTTTCAGATAACCTCAAAGGAAATAATCAGGAGCAGTAAGATCTGGAGATTTTGTTCGCCATCTAAAATCTCCGTTTCTCGAAATTAATCAATTCGGTAAATGTGCCCTTAAAAGAGCAAATGTGGATCCGAAAGTATGGGCAGAAATCATTTTCTTAGAGATTCAGTTTACATTCATTTTTAAAGTTTTTCTAAGGATCTTATTTGTCTCAAGTTAGAAGGAGCATATGTGACATTAAAATATCATCGAAAATTTCTCTGAGTAGAAATAATGCTTCTTCCAAATAAAAAGATGCGATCTGCACCCTTTCTGCATGCGTGTATCGCTCCATATCGAAACTCCTTGATTGATTGATTGATTCATCTTGGGGTCTAAAAAGTATTGCACTTCGACCTTATGGACTATTGTGCTCCCTCTTCTACCACAGTCCGACGAGATTCGCTTCTCTCATATGTTGGCAATAGCCTGGAGCTATCAGGTCCTCCCGAAGGTTCATATATTCGGGGTGAGATGCACCGATTATCCTGTATATGCAGTAACCTAGAGGTTCGCAGTCAAAGATATTGTGGCTGGATGTTTCTCCCTCCTCGCCACTCAATCTGCACATAATGGACCCGTTATGGACTCCCATTGTGTGCAGATGCTTCCGCAGGGGGTAATGCCCGGGAATGAATCCGGTAATCCTCCGCAGTTGCATCCTCTTCATCCTCAGTGCATCGAAACTTCTTACTTTAGCTATCAAGAGAAGATCGAAGGGAACTACAAGATTTTGGATGGGACTGGAACAGTAACAAGGATAAGGATGGCCATAAGGTTTGCCTACTGTGCAACGAAGGAGAACATGTAGAGCATGTTATAAGTTACTGTAATGGCATGGAAGACGAAAGAAGAAAGTTAGCTCAGAGCACAGGAGTAGAGAACCCGGATGTCTCCTTTTTCCAAGAGAGCTTTTATAACGCACGACAGTAAATGTTTTTCTGTATCCCAAACCGCCTTCAAAATAAAATTTAGGAATTGGAAGTGGAAATAATTCAAATAAATTCATTATCCTTTCAACTACATTTCAGGAAAATAACATGCTCATATATTCTGAACCTAACACCTGAGTTAGATTCTGAAATAAATTTACGAAAAAATCAAAATATCTACTTAATACAAATCTACAGAGTGACTAACAGACAACGCACAGCCTAAGCCGGTGGTTCTAGAAGCAAGACACGTACATAAGTGCTTTATATAACGTGAGCACTAAGAAATGCTTTTTGAAAATTCATCCCCTAAGGGTGTTAAATACGGGATGAAAGTTTTTATGGGAAGCGCGTCATTTTATGCGAAGTACGCACCAAATTAGCAACGAGCAACATATCTCTGACTCCATATCCCAGAGATAGTTACAATTAACTAAATCATACTGATGATGACTACCTTGTAGTCGAAATTCGCATTTATAAAATACAAATACTTTTTCTAGGAATTGGGACAAAATTTCAAATTTAATTTCAAAATACCTAGAGTCCTCTTTGATTATTTTAATAATCTTTATATTAGGATTAATTTGTCGCGGTGTCTTGGCTCTCTTTTTCGTTCAAAAAGGAGCACTGTCGAATCTATACAGATTCGAATAATCGAAACAAAAAAATAAACAAATTGTTTAATTTTTATTAACAATTTTTTTATTTATACTCGAACAATACTAATTTTTAACAATGATCAATTCAACAATGGTAACTTCAAACCGCACTACTGTTCTTTTCGGACTGAATTCAAGAACTGACTTAAATTGGGTTAGGCAACGGCTTTATATACCGTTGCAACAACATGTTTAGACGATTCAAAAAAAAACATTTAGAAAAAAACAAATCTTGTTTATCCCAATAAAATTAGTAACCCAATTTAAAACTTACATAAGTGATACAATAATAAGTGTTTATGTTAATTTAAAAAAAATAATAGTTTTGCTATAAAACAAATTATATCTTTTTTTTTTAAATAAAATAATTTTAGATCTAATAGTATTTTCCTTATTATTTTCTTTTTGAAATTAGATTGTCTGCTGAGGTCATAAAAATTATTTCACTAATTTTCATTACAACAAATTTAATTGCAATGTATCCAGTACTGTCAGCATGCTCCTCATTTTGTCGACCGATATCGTTTGAAGTACTTTTAAAGTCCCCATATAAAACGCAATTTCTGGTACATCCTTTATTTGTGGTAAATATAACATTTAGATTCAACCATATATTTTGTATACAACCAATAAATTGTAAAATATTATCGTGGTATTTGTTTTTATACTCTTTCGTATGAATATGAAGTTCCGATTTCAGTTTATTTATGAAGAAAATAAATTTTATACCTTTCAGTTTTTTTTTTTTTTGTTGCTATAATATAAGATTTACTGATTTGATCTTTGTAGTTGCCAACATTTTGTTGTTTAATATTTTATAAACAAATAATTTACTGACCTGAACTGAAGTTGAAAAAAAAACACTTGAAACAAAAATGTATGGTTTTTTTCATAATATGAAGTGTAATACTAAGTGAAAATTCATACTCGGCGCCAGATCATATGCAACGTAATTAAATGTTACCTTTTACTTGCAGTCGGTCCAGCAACGTTTCCTAGCAAATACTGTTGGCGTCCAAGTCGACAAGTTGGATGCCGGTCCGGCCTACTTTTTTTTTGTTGATTTCAAAACCATTCAGTACTTGAAAGTTCTTTTAGAAGTTATAGTGTTCGTCACAGTCAATTAACTGCCCCCGCCAACTCAGTAAATGACCAAAACTCCCTGTACCAAAATAGTAGGTATACAAAAATTCCATTAAAATCGGATAAAATTTGGGTATGATAAACTAAAAAAAAATTTTTCGGACTTCAGAATCAGTCAGAAAGATCCCTAAAGATGGTTTTTACTTATCGTTATCAAAATTTTCTAACTTCAAAAATGATGAACTTCCAAACAAACTTTCATCCCTTATTTAACACCCTTAGGGGATGCATTTTCAAAAACAGAGCAAAATTGCAATTACAAAGATTAGCCAAAAATAAATCAAATTTAAGTATGATACACCAAAAACCAGTTTGTCATTTGATGACACGATTGACAAGTTCTATATAAATGGTTTTGGGCCTATCATAGTGAAACTTAAACAATTTGATAGAATTATTTTCAATTTTAATTAATTATTTTCATAATTTATCCAAGAAATTTATTTTTATTTATTTACTCAAAAACGGTAATAGCTAGCGGAATTCATAACTACAAAAAATAAATCCTTGTACCAAAAATAGTAGGTCCTAAAAGAAGATTTTATAAAATTGTATATAAAGGTTGATTACACATAAAAATTTTTGTACCCGCTATTTACATATAGCGGGTATAGTTAATACAAGAGTATATTAAGTTCCCGGCTTGAAACGCTTGAAAATATTGATGGTAGACATTGGAATAAAATGGCGTAATTTCAAATGACCGCCCGTCTGTGTACACGATAACTCAAAAACGAAAAGACATAATGGGCTGAAATTGTGTGTGCGTGTTCTAGAGCTTAAAAGTAAGGCCAAGTGCGTGAATGAGAAAAAGTGAAGCGCATTTTCTCCCCGCCGAGAGGAAATTTAAAGACAAAAAAAATTCGTTACGCAGGAGCTGCGTCAACTTAGGGAATTTCCTTAGAATACATATATCACTCTCTAGTGGTCATAATTGTAGTGTGATCAAAATGAAATATAATATGCGATATGACTTTAGTATTTGCAAAAATTAAATTTATTAATAGCTAAAATAGAACGATATATAACGATTATAGTTTATAGTTACTATGGAAACGACAATCAAAATTTTTTACAATAAAATATATTTCATGTATTCGTATCAAAAAAACACAAAATATTAAATATCTCTCTTAATATTAGAATAATCGAAAAATGTATAAGGAGTAATGTTGTAGAAAATCAAGTTTGCTACAAGTCATTACATGATCATTTTTCACTCTAATGTGAACAGAGATATTTAGAATTTTAACTTTCAATCTTTAATTGTAAACATTTCCGTAAATATTAGTGTAACAGTAAATGATAAGAAACAAAATTACAGTAAAACTTAATGCCTACAACTTAACTCCTGATAAATTTTTCGATTTTTCAAATATTAATGGAGTCAAATTTTGTGTTTTCCCCTCCCTTTAAACCCCCTTTCCCCTCGCCCGATTTTACCCATTAACGAACTTCACCTTTAGAATACCAAAAGCGACTCAAATAAATAAATTTTTAAAATAACTATTTTGAATCGTTTTAGCGAATTTTCTCCAAAGGAAATGCAGCTATTGTTTTTGCACCAATGTTGGAATTTCTTCAAATGTCCATCGATCCTACCTATTAGATGTTAAAAATCAATATCGCTAATCAATATATATATATATATATATATATATATATATATATATATATATATATATAATCAATATATATATATATATATATAGATGTAGGATCGATGGACATTTGAAGAAATTTTTACGAAATTCCAACATTGGTGCAAAAACAATAGCTGCATTTCCTTTGGAGGAAATTCGCTAAATCGATTCAAAATAGTTATTTTAAAAGTGAATAACGTTTTCGAAACTTTTTCTTCATAAACTCAGTATATACCGCGTTTTTGAGCAATTAACGTAGTTAGATAGACAGATAGATACATCTTGGGGTCTAAAAAGTATAGCACTTCGACCTTATGGTCCATTGTGCTCCCCTTTCGACTTCAGTTCGACGAGATTCGCATCTCCCATATGTTGGTAATAGCCAGGAGCTTGCTTATCAGGTCTTCTTGAAGGTTCATATATTCGGGGTGAGATGCATCGAATATCCTGTATCTGCTGTAACCTAGAGGTTCGCAGTCAAAGATAATGTGGCTGGATGTTTCTTCCTCCTCGCCACTCAATCTGCACATAATGGACCCGTTATGGACTCCCATTGTGTCCAGATGCTTCCGCAGGGTGTAATGCCCGGTAATGAATCAGGTTATCCTCCGCAGTTGCATCCTCTTCATCCTCAGTGCATCGAAACTCCTTACTATAGTACGTATTTTGCTACCAAGAGAAGATCGAAGGGAACTTGCAAGATTTCGGATGGGACTGGAACAGTAACAAGGATAAGGATGGCAATAAGGTTTGTCCACTGTGCAACGAAGAGAAAATGTAGAGCATGTTATAAGTTACTGTAATGGCATGGAAGACGAAAGAAGAAAGTTAGCTCAGAGCACAGGAGTAGAGAACCCGGATGCCTCCTTTTTGCAAGAGAGTGTATACTCGATTTTTAACGAAAGTTGTTAATGGACCCGCTATGGAGTCCCATTGTGTGCAGATGCTTCCGCAGGGGATAATTCCCAGTAATAAATCCGGTAACCCTCCGCAGTTGCATCCTGTTCAACTTCAGTGCATCGAGAGATAACCTCTTGGTTGCACTCGTAAGCAGTACCTTGCCGAGCTCCTGCCGCGGTACTTTTTCCCAGTAATCACTGTGCTTATCATTTGACCACTCGTTGATCACCTGTTTACATGCAATCTTTGGAATTCCTAAAATAGGCTCTGAGCCAACGAAGGGTATTAACGTAGTTAGTTGATATTTTCACTAGTTTCTTTTGAACTTGAAGTTAACTTGATTTAAAAGTTAAGTTATTCTTTATTTTTTAGTTTTCGTTTTGAATTTTTGAACAAATAGATTCAGATAGGAGACCTATAAACATATATCTTACCTTTAAAAATTTGGGACTAAGCTTGTAATATTCCTATGAATATTATCCAAACAGGAAGGAAAAATAGAAAAATAGGTGGGGGGGGGGGAGAATGTTACATAATATATTCCGGTTTAACTCCTATAATAAACACAACATAAATTTCACATGTGAGAAATAGCTATACCAGAGGTGGGCGTAGACGGCTCTCCGAAGCCTCGGGGCTCCCCATAAGAAAGTGAGAGTAAGTAAGCAAGGTATGTTTTGAAGTAAGACGGAACGATGTTTCAATACAGGTTGGCCTACCAATGCATCATTATTAATATATAATTTTTTGCCGGACGATGATTCAAAATAATTATTTTTAAAAACAGCAATTATGCGATCGCGTTCTGCTATCCCTATTTCGAATTTTTCAAACTCGGCAGAATGTTTCGCGGTATAATGACGTTGAAAATTACTTCTTTTTAAATAAATAAACGTTTTACCACAAAATAGGCAAATTACCTCTTTATCAGTTTCGTTAAATATACCAAAATGATGCTTCCACTCGTTGATGTTACTTGTTAGTTAAATCACTACTTTTATTTTTTTTGAAAAAAGAAATTATGCGAAAAATAATTTTCAATAGCACGAAGAGTACTTTTCACTTTTTTAACTCAAAGTAGACTAAATCAAAACAACTCAGTCAGGTTGAGTAAGCTATCATAAAATTCCCACTTTATGTAAAATTTAACCATTTCGAAATTAGTAACAAATTAACCCCCACCCACTCAGCTTTATCATTGGCATGTTTATTGTATCCAGTGTCATCAAATTCCCAACTAAGAAAAAATAATTAAATCAGGTAAATAATAGTTTATTAGTTCTCCGCTATGAATACTTTTCGCAAATTATTCGGAATTTCCAAAAACCTAATTCTAAAATCTAAACTAAAGCTAAACCATCAAAAAATTTACAAGCGGTTTACAATTGTCAATCGGTAATCGTAACAGATCAAAAGATTTATATTTTATTCATACACAAATATATTAAAAAGATACATTTTATGACCCAAATTCCTGAGTGTATACTTTGTATAATTTAATAGATAGTGACCATTAAAAAGAGTTGGTATTATTCTATTTTTTTCAGAAAATGTTTTAATTAAAAAAAGAAAATAATAATAATTGATAGGTACCCTGTATTTACTCCTCTTCCTACCTCTCACTCAGAGCTTGTAAAATCAAACCCTGCCCACCAATGTTCTATACATATATTCAATTTAGTTTACATGATAAATACAAGAAACTAAGTAGTATCTTAGAAAAAAAATTTTCTAGGACAGAACACCTTACCAAGTAAACTTAAATGACTAGTGATATGTAAACCTTGAATTTAAGGTTTTACTGTAATAAAAAATCAACCCCACTTTACGAAATCAAATTTTTAACATTTAAGTATCCATCCGTATTATATATAAAATATAAATATAAATATTAAAAAAATTGGATACCATATAATATAATAATTATAGATTCCTTTTATCAATAAATTATTTATTGATAGGTTACAAATCATTGGCGTCACACACAATACTGTTGCAGTATGAGAAAGAAAACAAAATCAGGTTGGTTGAATATTCTCTGATTAGTACAGGTAAAATATTACAAAACAATTATATTGAAAACAAACAGAAACTTTTAATACTGTGAAACATTAAAATTTAAATCGGTTCATAAATGACGGAGTTCTGAAGTAACACACATAAAAAAAAACAAACGAATTGAGAACTATTCTCCTTTTTGAAGTCGGTTTAAAAAAGACCACACGGTTCTTATAAAGTTAAATAATTAAAACAACACGCTATGATAATACTTTTAGACCAAAATTTGTGCTCTGCTCAACATAATAATAATAATAATAATAATAAGCTTTCAGTACTTAGTTTTTATACCAGTATATAACATATACCAATGTGTATTAAGTTTAGTACCGTTTTTGTAACGGTTGAAAATATTGATCGTAGAAAACAACGCAAATGTGTCTGTTCACCCACCCGTCAACACGATAACTCAAAAACGAAAAGAGATACCGAGCTGAAATTTTGTATATGTGTTCTAGATCTAAAACGTACGGTCAAGCCCATGAATGGGCAAAAATGGACCATATTTGGGCAAAATCGGCAAAACTGCCTATCTTGGAAATCGTAAGAGATACAACAAAAATTTAAAGACAAAAAATGTCCCTTTTTTATAAATAAACAACTTTTGTAAGAAATGTCCTGGATATTTAAGCATTTCACTCAGTTAGTTGTTATTTTCACTCATTTTTTGTTTTTTAAATATTCAGACTCCTTTACTCACAGTTTATTTGGCTGTGGTAAAAATACATATATTTTCGAATTCCTCGCGTTGATACCTTTTCTTTTACATTTATCTTGTAGTTCATATGGTCTAACGTTCGCCATATTGTTTTTTTGTGGCGTCATATATCTTATTTTACCCGGACTGTCACCAGAATTCCAACGATACCTTGTTTATCGAAATCGAATCAAGCGTTTCTGACTATATATAACCACCAGGTATGGGTACGTTCGGAGATGTCAAACGGAAACAAAGGGAGATAACGGGTTTAATGTTTTAAAATAAAGACTTGGACTCCAACAAACACTTTGCCACTTGTGGATTTGATGCACAAGTATTGGATTCTTCATTTCTATGGCAAAAGAGAGAGTTAAAATAGAAATTTTGATAAGTAAAAGAATTTTTTGATTTTTTACTTTATTTTTCCTGCACTATCTCTATGTGTAGGTTTTGTTGTAATGGCGGGTTTATTATACATGAATTGGAATGCTGTTGATGCGCTTTTTATATTATGCATGTATTTAACAACTTTATTACATAAAATTTTTGCTCACAACTTACAGTCAATCTTTATGTTTTTTTTCTTTCAACATAATAAAAAACATGTTACATGTTACCATTAAATATATGTAATGTATACATCTACATAAAATATATTACTTGTATGTTACCCTGTGTATTTCTACAAAGTATACATATGAATTTTATTCGGATTTATGTTATGCCGACAGTATTCACAATGCTCGGTCTGCCTCGTGTCGACTCGCCTCGCCTCGTCAACGCTTCATTAAAAGTCGGTTTTTTGACACGAATCAAAGGAAGCAAGTGGCGAGTGCGAGTACCCTCAGTATACTCTTGTCTACGTTCTATTCAACTTTCAACCGCTATTTTTAAATATTCAACTATCAACTTATTAGAGTCAAATTAGCTTCAAAAAGCCCGTTTCAGGCAAGTCGCTCGGAACCGCAATTTTTTTAAATCGATTCATCTTAACGTCCTGAGTATGACCCTAAATTTTTACGGTCCGACTCGTGTCGGAACAGGATCAAAATTGAATTTATTTATAACAATCAGGTGCGATCTTAAAATACTAACAAAGGTCGGGAAAACATATATAAGTAGGGTAAAGCCAAGAAACATTGTGAAACTGTCACCAAGTTAGCAACGAGTGACATATCCTGAGACAATATGAGAGTAACTTTAATAAGAGTAAGGTTAACAGGAATTAATGTGAATGAAAAAAATTTTAACAAGAGAAGTTTCAATAAAATTTAAAATTTATTATATTTTTAAAATTTATTATATTTTAATTTTAATTTATTTTAGTTAATTTTCTATTTATTTTTATTTTTGTCTATTGATCTCGACTTTCTATCTATTTCTAATTGTCAAAGAGTAAATTACGACTAGCTAATTTATATTGATGATGACTACTTTGTTGTCGAAATACGTATTTATAATACAAAAAAACTGATCTAGGTAAAGGGGGCGAATTTGAAATTTTATTTCAAAAACCTAGAGTTCTCATTAATTATCATTTGATAATATAATATTTGCCTTTTATATGTTAAAAATAATGTGCCTACTTTTAGCCCTTAAAAAAAATTAGGTCCCCGACAATTAATAAACTACCATGTATTTTAATAATTCTCTACCTATTATGTATAATTGTCACCTATTTTTATAAATATTAAGGGAGAATTTGACCGAGATAAATAAATCTGTTTTTAAATGAAAGGTCTTCAAAATATCTATAAAGTGAAAAATATATTTTTAACTGTATTTTTACCCATTATTTTTCAATTTGTTTGTGACGCGCTATAAACAATAACAAAAAAAGTTAAGAAATTATTTAAATAAACTTTATTTTCTTTTAACTTTTTATAGATCTTTAATTTAAAAAAACATATATAACAATACGTTAACTTTTAAGAGAGTTATCATATGATCTACCTTTTGGTAATTTACTATTAAAAATTGCGCTTCCAAGCAAACAATTTGACTCTACTAATCTATTTAATTGTACCCATTAACCTTATACACATAATAAAAACTAAAACTGTATAAATTTATGCAATTTTAAGCTTTTTTTATTCTTATAGTGTCATTACTCGTTTGAATAATAATAATTTATAATTGTTCAATCAAAAAATTACGATTTCGTAATATTTAATTTAAAAATGTAACTTTTTAGGTATACCAACGTAATTTCTGGCCAAGTCACGTAATTTCTGGCCAAAATACTGACGAATATTGTATTGCCGGCTGAACACTGGACGAGAGTGAACACAGCTCCACTTGCGGTTCATCGCCTTACAATGTCTCGCCGAAACATTCGCCGAGTGCTCTCCTCGAGTGTGTACTGCCGACATTAGAGTTTTCATTGGGTATACTAGACTGGCAACCAACACAATAATAATTACCAGAATTTGTGACAACTTTTTTGGGAACACTGCATTCAAATTTTATGTGTATACTAATGGTTTTATCTATGATTTTTACTAATACGCTGCAATACGAAGATATTGCAACTGGTCCGATCAGTGGCGGATTTAAGTTAGTTATGGTTTTTTTATACGTAAATCACGATCAATAAGTAGCGCTCATTCTTTTAATTGATTTAGTTGCTTCGAAACTTACTCATTCGGTTTTTGGAAAAATATTTCGAATAATAGTTGTTATTATATTTATAATGAACAACTTTTATCCGAAGCATTTTTTAGAAAACTGAATGAAGAAGCTTTAATTCACTATCACTGTTTAATAGCATTTTTCATAATTGAAATTCGTTTTTTAGGAAACGATAATTAAGAATCTTTGACGTATATGGACAATGACGTACACTCCGTTCAAAAAAAATGAACAGACCTGAAATGTTTTCATTTTCTTACATTTCATAAAACTCCTCACTTTTGTAACTCTCTGTATATTATTTATTTCTAAACAAAGATAAGTAATATATTTTTTAAAAGTGAAAAAGAAATGGAAGTTTAATATTTTAATTCATGTAAACAATTTATGTAAACAAAAACATTTACTACAAGAATAATCAAAATTGTGAGAGACTGATTCGGTTCAAGTCGATTCAGTTTTTTGAACGGGAGTGTACAATGAAGAAGTTAACCATTATTATTAACAATTAAAAATTTTTCAGACCCTGGACTTTCCAGCATATTTACAAATCCAATACTGGGTCCGATCGATTCGTAAAGTAGCACGCATCATTTTAATTCCCACACCATGGCCTTCACCATGAATATTTCGTTGTTTGTAATGTTCAATTTAGAACATTGTTAGCACAAGAATGCGATTAGTTAATAGAAATTGAAAAAGGTTAGTCATTTATAAGCTAAGTAGATTTTGAAAATTTTCTTAGAGAAAGAAATTATAATGAAATAATATTAAAAATGGATTTTTTGCATACGGTGACGTCGCACAATATCCAAAAAGTGGCTTCAGTCCATCTTAGACATGTGTTATTGATTTTGATTGAAATTTTTTGCCAATCTACTAAACTTTATTCAAGTGCCACAATATCGATAGTAAAACCAAGATATCTTTATTAGTGATTTGAGATGACCTGAGTATATATGAACTTATCAAGTTTCTAGTTTCCCTAAAATTATTTTAAATTAGATTATAAAAACTTTTTAACAAAAAATAGAACCGACGAAAGAAGAAAGTAACTGAAAAACAAAGAATAACAACTTTGTAACAAAAAATTAAAACTTCGAAAAAAGAAAGGAAAAAAGTAACTTTTTAGTCTAACTAAGTCCTACACTAAAGTAAATACGTAAATAATCGTGAGTCGGTGCCAAACAAACAAAATATTACAAAATGTAATATTTACTTTTAGCCAAAAATCCGATTCACCCGTCGCCCATTTTGATGGAGATTTTTTGGCACCGTCTCAAAATTATTTAGGTATTTACATTAGTGTAGGACTAAAAAGTTACTTTTTTATTTTTTCCTGTCTATTTTCGAAGGTTTAATTTTTTGTAGGAAGGTGTTATTTTTTGCTTTTCAGTTACTTTCTGCTTTCGTCGGTTCTATTTTTTGTTAAAAAGTTTTTATTTTTTATTTTTTTGTGGCTTATAGTGTCATTAGAACTACATATGTGTGTCAAGTTTCAACAGAATTGGTTCACAAATGAAAATACAGTGGTGAACAATCAACCATTCCTTATTTTTCTTCTCTTTTAGGGGCGAAATTTTTTTTCAAATTTATTGGTACCAATTTAGAAGTATACCCTACCCTATCCAATAAAAAATGAATTATCGAAATCGGATCATTCTGTGAAAGTAATGCGTGGCCATACATAAAAAAAATATAGGGATTGACTGAGAACCTCTTTCGTTTTTTTGTTCGTTTAAAAAAACATTCAAATTGCGCAAAAATATTGAGTGCTTTCAAATAGTGTTTACATACAGAACATACATGATCGATTATGATATTTTTTCTTTAGTGGAAGCGCTGGGAAGTCTTATTTTTTATTTTTTGAGACAATTTTTTTCTTCAAATTTATATGGGACCAACTTTGAAGTGTACTCTATCCAACAAAAAAAAAATTATTAAAATTGGGCTACTCTGTACAAAGTTATGCGTGATCATACATTAAAAATATATATATATATATATATATATATATATATATATATATATATATATATATATATATATATATTAATATATTTTTTTTAAATGTATGATATATATATATATATATATAGCTCGAATTGAGTACCTCCTTCTTTCGTCGGTAAAAAACGACCATATAGATATCCAAAATCCAAAACAGTTTAAAACCGGTAACTTTATATAGAAAATCATCATTTAAACAAAATGTATATAGAGATATCAAATGAATATTAATCGTAATAACCACAAAAAGTTAAATCCATAATATTATGTTTCATCGTTATTAATATATATTTCATAATATATATTATATATTTTATGCGTTATACGTTCACTACTTATGTTTTATGTTTACATTCAATGAATATATATACTTATTTTTAAAAGCTGAAACTCGTTGAAAAGTGAGTATTGCAAATACGATTTATTTTAGTAAATACCTACATTTTTTTTGCATAGATTTTTAGAAATAATCCTTGCATTATGGACCAAGTTTTCGCATTCAAAAAGTAGTGATAACCCTGCAAAAACAAAAATGTTCCTCTTTAAAAGTAGTGAAATCTATTGTAAAAATAACTTATCGAAAGTTAATGAGAAATTTCGATGATTCAAAACCTTTCTTCGAGAATATAAAATCTGACTCTACGCTTTAAATTTCAACTTCATAGATTTTTTGGTTCCTGAGATACAGAGACCTAAAAATGTCCCTATAATCCTTCTTGTTAGCATAGTAGGTAGGTGTCTATTCTTAAACAAGAGCTAACGCCCAACCGCGCGATGTGATTATGAAGTATTTCTCTTAAGGACGTTCGAAAGAGAAAAAAAAATGCAGAGAAGTTCCTGTAAATTAAATATTTTATAAAGAAAGTCAATACGAATTCATTGGTATGCTTCAAAATGTTAGTTCAAATGAAATTTTTCTTTATTTTTCGATATTGAAAATCCTACTTTTAACATTGGGCCTTATGGAGAAACTACAAATTTAATCTTTATAATCGAATAAAACAGAAGTTTTTCTGAAACTATGTAAATTGTTGTTAAATAAACAAGAATTTATTTGAGCCAAAGATTAAGGTGTATTCAAATGCATTTTGGAAAGTAATAATGAATTATATAAGTCATTTCATCATTTTAGAGAAGCAAAACACAGGATTTTACTTTTTTATTTAAAAAAAAGAAACATTACGAGTCACGACCCACGAGTATTATTAATTACCAATTAACCATAAAATATTTAAATCTAGTTTCAACATATACATTAAATCTGTCACGTTACGGGCATGCGCAGTTGCTTACCCTTACGTCTTTTCCGCAAAATTACTCTTTCGAACGTCCTGAAATAAAATATTGTGTAATCGACTGCTAATGACGTTTCATTTTAGTTCAAATAGTTGCAATAGATGTTTTCATAGGGTCTTATGGGCATGCGATTTTCGGGCTCTGTACAATAAGATGAACAAGGATGTGAAGTATTGTTTACTAATTTCTTCACATTAATTTATTTGACATTCTCCCCGAAACAAAAACAACTCTTATTTTGAAATTAAATGGTCTATACACGTTCTAATTGGGTCGTTTGATCAAATAACGGCTTCTCATCGCAGTGACCTCGAGCACAATTATAGGTCGGTGACAATTGAAATAAATTTCTTTTACATAGATAAATCTTGGGGTATGAAAAGTAATGTACTTCGACCATACGGCCCATTTTGGTCCCCCGTCTACTTCAGTCTGGCGAAGTTGGCTTCTCCCAAAGCTTGACAATAGACGAATTTGTTTCACAGGTTTTCTTGAAGGTTTATATATTCGGGTTAGGGTTTCTGGTTCCTCGACCGTTTTGATTTCTCGAGGCACGAGAATTCTCGAGTTTCTCGAATATCTCGAGAAATTTTGAATAAAACACAATGTTATTTCCAAATTTTTGCTTCATTACAAATTAGACTAATAGATGATATCAATTAAATCAAGTAGTAAATTTTTAGTTATCATAAATTGCACTTATTTATGAAAAAATCGACAACAAATAATAAATTAATCAAACTATACTCGGCTGGTCTATATAAAAAGTAAAGTCTATATAAAAAGTACAGAGTAGTGCTTTCTCTTTTTTATAATTATTGGGTCCTTACCAGTTCCCAAATGTACAACAAGTCTTTAATTAGATAAAAAATAATTAGTAAAATTTAATCAACAAAATTGCTAGTACATATTTAGATAACTATAAAAACTTGTTGAACAAAACAAACATTTTGCTACCAACTTCAACTAAAAATGCCTTTTATACTATTTATGTTTAATAACATCACAGTCTTTCGATTAAACAAATTATAATTAACTTTCAATACTATTTTTTTTAATTTGAGCATAGCATGCCAACTAAAATTAAACCAGTAACTCGCAAAATCATCAACAAAGAAAACAAAATTTTAATTTAACGCTTTATCCTTATAAAATAGACTTAAATACCAGAAATACCAGAGCATTAACAGCATCATCTGATAGGCAGTTTCCAATTTTACTGACAATGTTTCCCGATAACGAGATAATACGCTCATTCTCCGTCGATGTTGACTTACTAGTCATTACAGCTTTGTATATTTCTTCAAGAGTAGGCGTTCGTTGCCCAGTAGACTCAAATAACTGAAATTCTTTTTTGATTAAATTTGTAGTTATGTGAGTGTGACTGGTTTTGTTTAAAGTGTCAGCTGTCTGAATGGCCTTTTTTAGTTGAAGTTAAAAAAATTCATTGTTTTGAGTTTGAGGTCCTATTCATTCTCTTGGTTTGCGATGTTAGAAACTTCGGTTGAACTAGAATTTGAGTTTGAAATTGGATATAATCTATTATATAATTCTTCGGTATATTTAATCAATGTTGTTTTGTTGTAGCGTTGAAAAATCATTTCATTTTCATTGTTGTAGGTTATAGGATTTGATTTCTCGAGTTTTCGAGGCGTTGAGTTTTTTTTTCCGTCACGACTAAAGACAATTTTCTCGAGAATTCTCGAACAGAAACCTTAATTCGGGGTAAAATTGGTTTAAATTAATTTTCTGAATTTTTGTCCAAGCAAGGACAGAGAACATACAACCCACATACATAATATCCACCTTTCATAATACATATATGATATTGAATTCATTACATATAATAATCGTAGATAGAAGTATCAAGTATTATAAACCGTGTACACAAATCAAGTTCAATATTAAAATAATTACTATTGAACAAAATTGTATACATATAGACTTATCAATATATATTTATTTATTCGTATATTCATTATACGTGAAGTAAAATACTACTTACTTCTTTTACTATAAAGAGAGAAATGTGATTAATATATGTAATGTGGTAATTATAGTAATTATTTGCTGTTTATTTAAGTATAATTATTTATTATAATAATAAATAGACATAAATATTAACGTATCTAAATGAAATTGCTCTTATTTAAATCATCACCTTTCAAAATAAATACCTAAAAATAAAAAAATAAAATAAATGTTTTCGATAAGTGTGTAATATTACGGATTATACCCATAACACATTGAGGCTCTGTAGTAGTTATTCTTCCATACTGGCTAATCAGCCAAATATTATAATTTAGTGTTAATATAAAACTTATTTTGACAAAATGGAAACCCGACTTCTAAAATCAAATATTCTATAACAAAAGATTCACTAAAAAGTAAAAAAATAATTGCATATTCTTGTGCCAATTTTAGTTCACCAAAGCAAAAATTTTTAAATATATATGTACAATTATTGTTATTTTTGGAGGCGGTGTCAACATAGAGAAATTCACATAACTTTTGGACACCGCCTCCAAAAATAACAATAATTGTACATATATATTTAAAAATTTTTTGCTTTGGTGAACTAAAATTGGCACAAGAATATGCAATTATTTTTTTACTTTTTAGTGCATCTTTTGTTATAGAATAATTGATTTTAGAAGTCCGGTTTCCATTTTGTCAAAATAAGTTTTATTTCGCGCTTTTTAGTGACTTTGAAGTTCTAGAACTGATTTTATTTGTCTAAATATGGGTAGACCGACTAAACGACCAACTAATTTTTAGTGAATTTTTTTATAACACTTTTTTTTACCCGTTTTTTTTTTTTATAATTTTTAGTGCATTTTTTTATAACAGATTTTCAGTTTTTTTTACAAGCATTTTGTTTTTTTTTTGTAAAAATTTTTTTTTTTGGGGTCGGTTTTTTTTTTGTAAAAAATTTTTTTGAAGTCGGTTTTTAAAAAAATTTTCTTATTTTCCCATTATGAATGAGTATACCTTTTCAAAAAAAGAAAAAATTTCGCAGAAATCGGTTATCACATATGAAATGAGGATTTTCCTCAATTTCCCGGAGATCCCCTCATCAGAATGCGATTTGGTGACAATGGGACCAATTGGGAATCAAACCCTTTAAAATAAAAAATAAAAAGTTCAAAATCGGTTCATAAATGACGGAGTTCTGAGGTAACAAACATTAAAAAAAAAAAAAAAAAAAAAAAAATTACAGACGAATTGAGAACCATCCTCCTTTTTTGCAGTCGGGTTAAAAAGAGTTGCTATCGTGTTTTTCTAGACTCCTAGTACAGGTGCGGATCTAGCCCTCAAAAAAGGTTGTGGTCACAGCCACCCGAATATCGGCCAACTGCGATTCGGTGCATGAACTCGCTCATGATCGATATAGGCATTCCTACGAAGGAGATGTTTACAAAATGTATGACGCCCTGACCAAGATTTTGTACAGTGTATAGTTCCACGTGGGCAAAGCCGTGGGGCGAACACTAGTAAATTAATAAACCTGTAAAATATTAGTTTGTTCGCTCAGGAATATTACAAAAGTAAATGTGTGTTTGTTTGCACATCACAGTGTCACATGTAGATTCTAAACTACTGAACCGATTATGATGAAATTTTTACAACTTCAAAGGATATCAAATTAAATTAAACGCTAGTATACATTTTACATTAAATAATTTTCTTTACGTGCTTACTTAAATTACAAATTCAAGCTTACGTTTCTTTTTCTCGAAAACGTTGATAATTTCATTGATATCCTTGTGTATATTTAGGAGAGCTAGCCCGGATAATTTTTCCTGTGCCATTTGTATATGTGCATACAACACGCGCTTATCTTTTAAATTAGTAGACGACTATGTGCTTTTAAATTAGTAGATGACTATGCTCACCCAGCGAATAGTCATCTGTTTTTTCCAATACAAGTATTCATGTGCCAAAAAAAAACGGATAATATTGTGTCAAAAATGTGACATAACGTATCAGCACGATTCATTGTCTTTATTTTATTTTATTACGGCATTGGATATATATCATCAGCATATCGACCTCAATAGACCGTGAAAGTGTGACGTCACAAGTCTATTAGGGTTGTGGGCATGCTCATCGTGCCCACAGCGGTGGATCCGCGCTTGTCCTAGTAATAGCCACAAAATTATCGCCAGAAATACTCTACTAGCGTATACAAAAGGTCTACTTGCCAGGCTTCGAGCACCCCTCCACTTTTCTACTACAACTAAAACTAGCGTTCAATTTTCAAATTTTATCATTAATTTGTGTTTTATTTAACTCTTATTCGAAATACATTAGCTCAAAAACCGAATTTATAGGCACAAATCAACTATAAAGTTTACTACTAGATCGGATAAGTAATGACCGATTTGTTAACGTCGTGCTCAAGAACTTTTCGATATCAGGAAATGTCAAAGAATCAAAATATATTGATTTGAAGAAACCTAGACTTGGAAACAGAAAATTTTAATTTCTTGAGAGTTTTAATTATTTTAAACACTAGATATCTTCAAAATTATTGTATGAGCTTTTTGTTATGTAGACAATTTGAGAGGGTTGTTTTAAAGAGTTCAAGGTAATTTTCAAGGAAATATAGGATACAGAAGGGGGTAAACCAATTTGGAGTTAAATCATAGACCACGAAGTGGTTACCAGGGAGGTTATGGGTTCGAATCCCGACATCGGCAGTTTGTCAATTATTAGAAAGAAAAAGGGGTGGTTAATTGACTAAACTGTCGGCGTATGGACAAGAACGAAGTAAACGGCTATGATTGAGAAGGTTTTCTGCAGTTTCCTTCACGAACTCCAGATGAATACCGGCATTGTTCCTATCATAGTCGGCTGCAGCCACATATCCTACCAATTCCTACTCTATTCACAAATTCCTTCCACTCCAGTCACATCCTCACATCCTAAGGCATCACAATGGACCTTATGGTCGAAGTGTAGCCCGTCTAGGGCAGCCTCTACATTCTATCTATCTATGAAGTGGTTTCCCAAAAAATTGTCCTTGTTTTAATGGAAGAATTTGATGTAGCTAACTTCGCACACATACAAAAGTTCAACTTGCTATCTCTAATTAGGTCATTTTATGAACACTTATTCCAAAATTTGTTTTTCTGTGATCAATATATTCAACCGTTACTAAAAAACGGAACTGAACTTAATTTACCCTGGTGTATATTATATACCGGGTACAAAAAGTTGGCTGCTTCGATATGTTTACGATAAACCACTTTTTTTTTTGATTAGTTAATTGAGTTAATTGGTTAATTGGTCTACTTACAAAATTGGCAGGTAGCACAGTTAAAGCAATCGATGGCACGTCAAATTTGGATAGAAAGGCAACCGGATGGCGAGTGGTAATCTGGGTCTCGTAGTGATACTGAACCTCCTCATACCGTCCGAATGGACCCCAAATGGATAGGGCGGAGATAGGGAGGGGATGGTCGAAACGTAAAATTTTTGGACGAGGCAACCGGATGGGTGAATTATATGCAACGTATAACATTATTTCAATTATAACGATGTTTGGGGTGGCGAAATTGAAGGTGAATTTTATCAAAACCGGATGCCATTGATACACACAAATTCTTGCACTTATTAGAGCTTAAATTTCGAATGCCGTCCGATTTAAACAATTATAATTTTTTTTTCGATTTTTGTTTAAAAAATTCGAAAAAAAGGTTTTTTTGGCGACTTTGAAGGGTTGTTTCTCAGAAACTGCCCGTCACTCGTAAATTCGCGAGAGCGAAAGCGTGTTTCGGCTGGTAAAAAAATGTTATTATATGAATATGGTATAAACTTCAAAGCAACCGCATTTCCATCCGGTTGCCTCGTCAAAAATCTCCGCCCCCGTCCATTTGGGACCCTTTCGGACGGTACGGGGAGGTTCAGTCTCACTTCAAAATCCAGATTACCTCTCGCCATCCGGTTGCCTCTCCAAATTTGACGTGCCATTGCCTTGAATAAGTAACATAATGATTGTGTGTATTCTGAAATTAAGGTTAATTTATTGACTACCCGAATGTTTATTTTGAAATAATAATATTTTTCACCTTCTTTTGTAAGATATAACTTTTCTTAAAATATTTTGCCACAATACTATAAAATATCTCCAATCACCATCATTATATACTTTTCTCCCAAAGCAATTTCCGGACAGTGCGATCTTTGATGGAAACGGAATCTACAAAAAATTGTACTTATCTTATAATTGTGTAAAAAGTAATTTGATTGATTGCTTGGATCCACTAATTGGGTCTTCACAATTATATCTCATATAATATGCAGTAATTACGTTAATTTGTTTGAAATGATTTTTACAGTTTTTTGAACCATTTACCAATATAAACATGAAAATAATGAGACCTAAGGTAATTTTTTTCTCTAAACAATCATTGAATCTGACATAATAAATTATATATACAGTGCATTCATGAATATGCTGATGAGGTATCTTAGTATGAATGGTCTGTTTAGTATGAATGGTCAGTTGGTTAGGTCGTATAATAGTGCAAATTTAAATTTACAAGAAATGTAACAGTTGAGTTAATTGTTTAAATACTTTGTACATACTGAATAATTTTATCAGTCTAGAATCTAACCAGCCGCATAATAACACACGCCTCCACTTCTTTCCACGATCTTCCAATTTTCCAACAACATCCAATAGTGGAGTACTTGTTGTAAGGGAGACGGTCTGTTCATAATACAAATGTTGTTTTGTATGTTGTGTGTTGGCTTGTAAGCCGGTCAAAATCAACAATAAATTCGCAAAAGATGATATAGATGATAGAAGGTATCAGTGATTTTTTAGTATGTTGTTTGGACCCATTAGGTCTATGTATATCCAAGTTTGCAACTCTCAAAAAGTTGTGAAAAAATTTTTACACGCGAAAAGCCGCAAAATTGTTGGACTTGTTTCAGATTCTGCTATATATGTCTTAATCTATCAATGCATTTTTTTTCGAAACCTATTCTATACGTTTTTTAAGAACATTAAATTTGTGACAAATTAAGCTCAATCAGTGCTCTGTAGGTCAATTCGTTATCGAATTACGGCACTTTGTAAATAGGCCAGCTTTTCCAAAAATTGAAAATCTTAGTTTTAGATCTTCTTTGGACCGAAATTGCGTCGAAACCTTGGTCTTGCGAGTAAAACTTGTAGAATATAACTTGTAGGCAATTTAATTAGCATTAAATAAAGCGAAAAGCAAAGTCTATAAGCCTCGTAGTTCTCTCAAAACCCCATATAAAGTAAAATCGCATTTTTCCAGAAATGTTCTATACCCTTTCCTATCTTTTGTTTTTTGGTTTGGTAATGAAAAAGAAGGCATGTAATCATTTAAAAAGATCTTGAAATGTATTTTAATATAAACATAAATAATAAACATAAGTAATCAAAAGTATGGTAACTTAAAAGTAACTAAAGTCACAAAGTCAAATAGGCCTGTCAAAATCAACAATAAATTAACAAAACATGATGCATCTCTGATTTTTTAGTATGTTGTTTGGACCCATTAGGGCTATGTATACTCAAGTTTGCAACTCCCAAAAAGTTGTGGAAAAATGTTTACACACGAAAAATCGCGAAATTTTTGGACTTTGGGAATTTCTAAAGTTCTAGACTTATGAAAGATAATCCTATTTTTTGTAGTTTAGAAAAACCTTGTGTATAAACTATGAAATAGAATGGCGTAGTTTCATAAGTTAAGGCTAATGTTAACCTTGAATCTTTCATTATTTGTGTAAGGCAGTTGGTGTTAGACTTTAGTTTAATTTTTATTTCGATAATTAATGGAGTCACTGCTAGTCTAATTTCATAATTCACAAACAGGACCAGCGTTGAAGATATCTACGGCACCCCCTAACTGCAATTGAAACGAAAAAAAGGCAAACGATATAATGAAATAACCATTCATTAAATGAAATAACCATTTATTAAAAAAAACTAATAAAATTTTACTTTTCTAGCCTTTTCTAGCCTACCAAAGTCGATGTTTTCAGCAATTCCATTTTCGATTGACAAAGTTGCCAAGTGTATCAATATAGATGGAGATATTGTCGATCGCAGATAGGTTTTTATCAGCTTAAGCTTAGTAGAACTTCTCTCTCCACTAGCAACCGTTACAGGTAAAGTTAATAATATTCGCAATGCTATCCATACATTTGGATACAGTTCTTGTAAGTTGCAATCTTTGACAAAATTTAAAACAAACACAGGAGTAATTACAATCTGATCAGGCAATAAAAATTCGAGTTCATCACACAAGATACAACCATCTATATTCATGCGAGATAAGTGATCCCATGCGAGATAAGTGATCAACCGATGATCAAATTTAAGAAAATACTTCGCAAATATTTGATTGCTCGATGTCATTAGGATTTAAGTGAATTTTTATTTTCTGATTTTTAATGATTAGTAACTGAAGTTGACGCAATTTATACTGTCTCTGTAACGGTCTACTAAATATAGAATTATTATTATTATCTGATTTAGAGTGTACAGTTAATTTCAATTGAAGATCACCACAGAGTTTGACAAGGTCGGGTTTTTCCGAAATCTGTTTTATATTGTACAAAAAGACCAAGATTCCGAGTACTCATTTAACTGTTCAAATCTTTCATTGACTAAAATTAATGCAGTGCTCCGATCGAACGGATTGAACACTACCATTCCATTCTAGTGTTGCCAACATCGATTTTTTCGCTAAATTTAGGGAATTTACGATTATGTAGGCCTCGCTCAAGAAGCGAAGGGATATAAGGGGCCGACCCTTTATATCCGGCGCCCTACCCTAACGCCGCTACAGGACAAACTTTGTAGCTAGTTTGGTGCATGTAGATTTATATCAACCTGGTCACCACATTATATTATCATGGATAGTGTTTCGCCTCGCCTCGCCTCGCCTACGAGGCACGAGGCGAGGCGAGGCGAGGCGAGGGTCAAAATTTTAATCCTCGTTACTAACCGAGGCGAAGCGAGGTATATTGTCCCAAAAACCTCGCCTCGGCCGAGGCAAGGGATTTGCCTCGGTCGAGGTAAATTTACAAAAAGTAAATAAAATAAAAAATATATAGTGATACATGAAGCAATAGATAGATTATTTGGCAAATATTTTTCAAATGTCCAGCGATCCTACCTAGTAGATGTCGAAAGTCATCGTCTCTAAAATTTATATACATATATATATATAAATATATATATATATATATATATATATATATATATATATATATATATATAAGTTTTTTTTACCATATTATGTACATTCATGCAAAATAAGTCAAAGTTAGTAAAAATTTTACCTCGCGAGGTTGATATTTAAAAAAGCGAGGCGAAGTGATACCAAAACCTAGCCTCGCCTCGTGCCTCGTGAAACACTAATCATGGATTATAATTGGCCTGGGTAATGTTCTGAATCAATTCCCCAACTTTAACATATGTACCGAAAGTGTATTCGTTTTGGACGCCTTCACGCTGTCAGCGCTATCAAGCGTTGTTTTTAGTGTTCGCCTTGGCGCTGTGTATGTCGACAGAGCGCGCTATTGGTTGAGTTTCATGATAGATACCATGCTCACAGATGCTTTCTCCAACGAGGTAGGGCACCAAAAACACGTCAGCGGTAAATCCAAACTAACTAAGCACTAACATCCAAAACGAGCACTGTATAAGCGTTTGTTTATTATAAAAAATCTGCATTACTTTTTTCAAATTGTCTAGTTAGGGTGCTTTGGTTTGATTCTACGAGCTTTTGAAATCACTGAAACAAACATTATATTGGTTGAAAAACAGTTGAAATGTATTCATCCGCCATATTGAATATTGATGCTAACTGACGCTTACACCCACTAATTATTCCATAACGAACGAAATTTTGAAGAATAGAGTAAGAGTTCATAAGCCAAAAAGAACCCCAATAAATTGACAGCTCGTAAGCGCCCAAAACGAAACACCCTGAATGTTTAATCATGACAATTTCACACTTCATTTGAATGAATCATTGAAGGGATAACTCAAAGCTCTTCCCGCTAAAGTATTCTTGGTATTAGTTTAAAGATAATTAGTTTAAAAAGATTTAAAGATAATTAAGAGAAAGCTAAATAATAACAGTTTTTAAATTAAATTAATGAAAAGGATGTTTTAAATTCGTTTACAAACTATTTAAATCAACCTTTACAACAAATTATCAAGACCACCCATAAAAAAAATTCGCAAACGTAATATTTTTGCACTAAATTAAATGAATAAATTTAAATAGTTTTTTCATTCAAAAATTAATTTACTTTAAGCAAATATAATAACATTAAATTATATGCAAATTTTGTAAATTATACTACACATGTATGTTAAAATTATCATGTTTCGTGTACTTACATAAATACAGTGTGTTCATTTGAAAAGTATCCCCCTAAATATTTTTTTAAATATGCATTTTAGAAAAAAATGTTTCAAACAAAATTTCCTTAGTTTAAATGGGGCAACATAATGTAATAATTACATTTCGGTTCCGTGCATCCGTGCCGCGTAGGGTATAACTTATCTTTCAACGGGGCAAGATAGGAAGAATCTTTAAACTTCAAACCTCCCTTAGTTTTGGTGTAAATACGGCGTAAATTATGGCGTAATATATGCATGAAAAACTAATTTCAAACAAAACTTGTTTGATTTTACAAGCTTGCAATGTATGTATGTACGTATGTACGTACGTACGTACGTATTGTCGCGGTATCTTGGCTCTCTTTTTAACTTTAAAAAAAAAGGAGCACTGTTGAATCTACTACAAATTCAAATACTCGAAATAAAAAAAATAAAAATAAACAAAAAGTTTAATTTTTATCAACAATTTTTTTTTATTCAAACAATACTAATTTTTAACAATGATTAATTCGACAATGGTAACATTAAACCGCACTACTGTTCCTTTCGGACTGAATTTTAGAACTCACTTAAATTGGGTTACACTCCGGCTTTATATACCGTCGCAACAACATATTTAGACGAATCAACAAAAAAACATTTAAAAAAACAAATCTTGTTTATCTCTAAAGTTAGTAACCCAACTTACATAAACTATACAATAATAAGCGTTTATTATTTTTATGTTAAAAAAATAATAGCTTTTAAAAAAATAATCTTTTTTTTTTTAAATAAAATAATTTTAGATCTAGATGTTATTTCTTTTCCAAATTTAATAATTATTTTCCTTATTATTATTATTATTTTTTCTTTTTGCAATTAGATTGTGTGCTGAGGTCTTAAAAATTATTTCACTAATTTTCATTACAACAGTATGTATGTATGCAAGTATGTATGGATGGATGGATGTATGTATGTATGTTCAGGTCAAATCTTGCAAGGTGAATTAGAATGCATTTTTATGGTAATCATGACAAGAGGAAAGGGGGATTTCGAGGAAGGGGGAAAAACACATAAGAAGTAAAGTTGTAATAATTAAGTTTCTTATCATTTGTTCTGTTTCTCTAATATTTACAGAGATGTTGACGGTTTAAGATTGAAAATAAAATGTAAATCCTAAATATCTTGTACACATTCGTGTTGTAGAAAAAAATGATGAGGCAATGAATTGTAGCACACATAATTTTCTGCAACTTAACGTTTTACACATTTTAAAATTTTTCTTATATTTAGTGAGATATTTTAAATTATGTGTTTCTTCTTTCTGCAAGCACCATGATCGTAGAGTTTATAGTTTCCATCGATATGTCTTCATGATTCTTCTTTCTCCAAGCACCATGATAGTAGAGTTTATAGTTTCCATAGATATGTCATCAACAAAATCTTAATAAAAAAATGGCATTTCCAACTGTCAAAATTATATACATTCTTTGGTAAGAACTGGATTCATTCCATTACTCGTGGAAATAATAATGAAGAATGAAACTATAACACAAAAAATAATTTTTTAGAGTTACTCATAGCCATTCAGTAATATTCAAAGAATTTATCTGAAGAATATATTTATGGCTGGCAATAAAAAACAAAGAGTGTATCATAGAAGTGTTTAAAAATCAGTGAGCATACTTAATTTTTGGAATTATCTTAAGAAATATTTAAAAAAAGTAATTTTATCCGTATTCGAACCTTTTATTTTTTAGTACTAAATTAACGGGCAAACGACCAGTCATCAATGAGGCTTTAAATGAAATGAACAGGTTAAGAAACATTTAGATATAATAACACAGCGATAACTAAAATAAATTAATAGTATAAAAACAGTTTTAAAAACAAGCTTTTATTTAAATGCTCAAAAAAGAGGAAAAATAATTAATGTAAAAAAATATTTTTAAAAACAAGTTTTTATTTAAATGCTCTACAAAGAAGAAAATAAACTTAAAATTGAATCAAACTCATTAATTTATTACATTACAATTTACTTGTGTGTAAAAAACAAGGTAAATACATCTCATCTACACAAGTAAATCTCGCGTAATAAATTAATGAGTTTGATTCAATTTAAAGTTGATTTTCTTCTTTTTAGAGCATTTAATAAAAGCTTGTTTAAAAAAATGTTTTTTTACATTAATTTATTATGATTTCTTTTAAAATATTATTCTTATAAATAAATAAAAACTTTTCTTTGAAACTTGTTTTCATGAATTCAATATTTGTGACGTAAAACGAATGCATGAAGAAAAATATAATTATTACATTATGTGTTCCCATTTAATCTTAACTGTCCCCATTTTTGTTTGAAACTCTTTTTACAAAAATGCATATTTAAAAAAATATTTAGGTGAAAATTTGTCAAATGAGCACACTGTATATACATAATATCACTTAAAAAATTAACTCAAAAAACAAATTCTAATTATACTAATACTAATACTAAAATTGTGTCTACGGTATAATTGTAGTTATTTTGGCCAAGGGGCAAATTTAAAAATGTGATTTTAGTAACAATTTTGTGTATGCCTGTCTACATGCGTTAAATTTTACAACTCTTCATGAAATTATTGGCGTGTTTACGTGTCTTGTAAGTAAGCCGAATAGCTAGAACTGAATTCATAACCGCAATTTCCCAGCCAATGCATATGTACTAGTAAAAATATAAAAAACAATCAGTATTTGCTATCTTTTGGTGTAATTTCACAAGCCATGATTTCATCGTGAAAATATTGAAACACGCAGGAATGATTGAATGAATTAGAGGTTATTGGTCTATAATAGATCGATAGTCGTAAATTGTTACTCTCGCAATGGGAATAAAAAATAAATTTAATCGTAAATAAATGAGAATGACTTATATGAGCGTAATTAAAAAAATTATAGCGCAAGTAACTCCATTGCTCACCGTCCAAGTGGCCGTGCGGTCTAAGCTCTTATGCCTGAAAAGTTAGGTCTCAGGCATACTTGGAACTGGGATGGGTTCCCGACATCGGCAGTTTGTCAATTATTAAGAAAAAAATGATGGGGCGGTTAATTGACTAAACTGTCGGTGTATGGACAAGAACGAAATAACCGGCTATGCTTGTGAAGGTTCTCTGCAGTTTCCTTCACGAACTCCAGATGAATAACGGCATAGTTCCTATCAGAGTCGGCTGCAGCCGTACATCCTACCAATTCCTAGTCTACACACAAAAATTCCTTCAACTCCACTCACATCTTCACATCCTTAGGCATCACAATGGACCTTATGGCCGACGTATAGCCCATCCAGAGCGGCCACTACAATCTATCTAACTCCATTGCTTGCTAAACACGAGAAGAAATAAGAACTTCCTATATATCGCTCATCTCAAAAGTGAAAATTTTTCTGAATCTCGTCGACAACCAGACAAATGTCGTCTCGTCTTGAACCTCTAGTCGCATACCGAACAAAAAAATTCAAAAAGAAGCATTTACTTCACAAGCTTGAAAATACTCCTCGGCTCGTACTCTCGCCTCGACATTCGTGAATATTAACTCACCTTGACACTTATTTTTGTTTCTGGCGTCAAAACTCAATTTCAAATCTGTAAGATATGAATCATATAAAAAGTGTCCCAAGATTTTTAATTTAATTCTTTAGGCCGCTGTCATCATCGAAAGCACTTCATGCACTTCCGTTTTCTTCAGGTACGGTTATATGTTTCTTTTATGTAAAATGATACCGTAGCTTACAATGACTTGATCTGAAAATTCCTTCATATACTACATAATTTACAATAGCCCACATATTTTTATCTAGCTTTCTGAAGTAACTTCCTTTTGTTGCCTTCAAAATCTGCCTCAAAATAATAGCTATTACTCTACCTATTATGCTACGTTGTGACACAAATGGCACAAATGCTCATACGTCTGAGTACTCAAAAGTTTCGAATTGATATTACAAAGTGTATTCTTGAATAAATTTTAATGAGTTTAACCCAACCATACTAAAGATATTGGAGGTCAAACTTTGTAGAATTAAAAAATATTAATTTTTTAGCTTCAAACTCGATGATTGGTAAGCACTAGAAAATGAGCAATACATATTTCCGTAGAAATTTAACTGATTTACAAAAATGGTCTCGCTTGTTCAATTGATAAATGTTAGCGTTTAAAAGATAATCGCAACGAAAGTTCGATTGATATTTTTTAAGATATATAGTTATTAAAAAGAGATTAAAATTTGTATGAGTTGAAATTTGGTTGCGATTAACTTTTAAACGCTTACACTTATGGATTGAACAAAAACCATTCTTGTAAATCAAAGTCTTACCGATATATGTGTTATTACTAGAACCAATACCTAATTGGTTTGCTAATTCTTCAAAGTTTGACCTCCAATATCATTAGAATGGTTGGGTAAACGAAAAGATTGTTAGAACAGTTAATTTCGCGCTTCGGACCGGGCTATGTAAAGTCTCAAGTCTAAATGGATAAGTCGCGTACGATTGAGCAACTGGTAGCCAACATTACTCGCGTTATTCGACAAATACCACTCGAAATGCTCGGACGCAGTTACGGACAACATTTGAAAGAAATAATCATTAAAAATAAATGTAAAGAATGGTTCTTATGTATGATAATGTAAGATAACCTGATAATTTTTATTTTTTTTAGTTTTGAAAAAAGTACTTCTGAATGAATTCACCCATTATAAATTCAAAATTTTGTCTGAAATCATAGCTATAATTACAGTCTTTAAAAACATGTTGCTACTCCTTCGTTCATAAATTTGACTATTTATCTATCAAAATTGATTTTAGCTTATAATATATTTCAAAAATAATGACTCTCTGTTTTAATAATCTAGTATTTTCAAAACCCGTTAATCTGCAGACGCATATCCAAATACAATATGTGGTTGGATATTATCTTGTTAAAAGATCCAATTTCTGGGCGGTGTTTAAATTAATGTTGATTAAAAATTATAAAAAATAAATATAAAAAATAAAAACATATCAAAAACGGTTAACTCTTTGAATGTATTATAGTACACACACAAAAATCAAATTAAAGAATAGCATTGATAAATTGCAAATTACAAATTGCTATTAAATGGTTTTGAATTTTGAATCATTAATATATGTATAATCAAGTTCTATATCCCTCTCGGTCCTCTTTCCAATGCAAATTGTCCTCTGATAGATATTTTTTAACACATTTATTTCTAGATGCTTTCCATTTAGACACACAACCACGGAGTGTGTGACACTTTATTTAGTTCTTCATATGATCTATAGGTATTTAAAAATCAACATAACCTGTTTAAAAGGGTAAAACTGTCAAAGTGTGAGAAAAATAAATAAATTATATTTAAGCTATTTTGAATTATTATTAGTTCGTATTAATTATTATGAATAATAAATAATAATAATAATAATTTATTATGATAATTTTGTACTTATAAACAGTGTACTAGTTGTGAACAATTTTTTTTTAATTGTTGGTAACTGTCGTTAGCACACGCACTACACATACGTTTTTCGTGTGTCTTCTTGTGTGCGCACTGTGTAACAGTCTAGTCAATAAGTTAAAAAACGTCTTAATTCTTGCTACTGCGAATTAAAATACGTGCGATAGCTCGTTGAACTCGTTATGTAAAAATTTCAAACCCGCACATAATTGCAAAAGGTATAAACAACTTATTTAAAAAAAAAGAAGAGGGGTTTTTTTTTGCAAATATCTTCGAAATAATTGCATATATCGGAAATTGAAAAAAAGATTCTTTAAGAGCAGGAAATTTCCTAAAAAAAGTCTTACCTCCCGAAACTGTACCACTAATAATTATAATTTTAAGTGAGAGATGAAAATAGTACTTGAAAACGGGTGATCCATTAAATATGAATATTAAGCAAAGAAAAAATTCAGGTGATACTTAAACAAACAATAATCCGTCAACTAAAAACTTTTACCCCAATTTTTCCAGTGTCACACGCGTAACACTGGAGGCTGTGAGTTAAATGGAAAGCATCCATCATCAGTTAAATCATCCTCATAAATAGTTTAAAAAAAGTTAACCCTTATGGAATACAAGTGGAGATATTCCAATGGAGTTTTCTTTGTTATGGCACTACGAAAACGTGACAAAAAGTCCATCACGAAATCGAGCTTGCAAAAATTTTGTTGTAGATCAAAGATTGCGAAATTAAGTTTTTTGTAAATATCTAAAATAGAATCCATTATTTATTCCTTACCTAATTCTACACAAAAAAGGTGTTAGACAAAATTCACGTAGGACCAATAGCTCTCGAGATATACGGCTGTGAAAAGTTGGGCGTAACGACGCTTTAAACAGTTTAACTGAGTTTTAAAAGGGACAGGTGTGGTTCAATACGTTCCAGTATATATTGGCCCATAACAATAATATTTATTGAAGGTTAAAGGTTGTAAAAATTGGTTTTTCTCAAATAGAGGTCATTTGCTTTGATATAGGACATTATCAAATTTAATCCTTAGTTAATTTGACACAAAAAAGACACCAGACAGAATTCTTCTAGGATCAATTGTTCTCGAGGTATATAGCTGAGCAAGTTGAGCGAACGATGCATTAAACTGTAAAACTGGGTTTTACCTCTTAGAAAATCTAAGTGGAGGAAATTCTCCATTTGGACATTTTAGGAGGTAAAAGTCCTATTCGAGTGAATCATACGAAATTATGTTAAATTTAATTTGAAGACTCAGTAAAATAATTTCAAAATTATGAAACGAAATAATAATAATTATATATTGCCATGTGAGAAGAGGGCTAGCTAATTAATAAATCAAATTGAACGTTTATTTAATTTTACGTTTTCCAAAAAATCTAAATCTTCAAACACACTACTAACTAATAACTATTTGTTTTAAAAAGATATATCTTTATTTCATCATTAATATGTTACATTATATATCTTCCTTGTATTGTTCATTTCATTATGTATTGATGATCATTTCTGTGGAATGTCATGTACGCTTTTATCGCTATTGAGACGGATCTTCAGGTTCAATTATTTTCCATGGAAATCGCATCTGAAAGTAATCAATCTGTCTGTAATTTTTGGAAGAATTATACTACATCAAAAGTATACCTTTTTAGTAATCGTAAAAAAAATCACTCTCTTGTATATTATCAGTGAAACGATCAGGTTTAAAAAAACAGTTTGTTCACGACGAAATCTATTAATATTTCATCCCGTGTTTTACAAAAGTATTCATATTATTTATTGTATTTGTTTTCGTTAATTGCTCAACATTTAGTTCACCTTGTGAATAAATATTCGTTAAATTTATCTGTGTTAGATATCTGTGTTAAATTTATTTAATATAGTTATCCAATTTATGTTCACAAACAATTTTAGTGAACACTTATTCTCAATTAATTTATTATTTAAATAAATAAAACGTTAAAACAACTAAAATATTATTTTTTAGTCGTGTTTACGTAAAATACTTGATTAGTTTCATTTTCACAATTTTTAACTAAAATCATAAGTGAAGTCGGTAATTAGTTAAAATTATTAATAAGGATACATGAAGTTAGACCCTCACAAAAATTATAAAAATTAGTATACATGAAGTTGGACCCTCGTTTGATTTATTGAATGTATAGTTTTATTATACAAAAGCGGGAGTTTTAAAAATGGAAGATTTAAAGAAAAAACTAAAATAGAGATGTGCGAATTAAAACCAGAACATCCAAAAGCGTCACAATTATGTGAAATACAATTTCATAATTCAGTAATCTAATTTCAAAATTAAAACTGCTTTTTGCGGTATACATAAAATATGTTTTTAAAGTTAAACCATTAGTGTTCGATGACTTATTTGTTATTTCCTCTGTCCAGCTAACTATATCTCAAGAAACAAATAAGTTTCATTTTCTCATTCAGAAAGATATTCTTCATGGGATATTGGTTTAAAAATAAAGTGTTATAGTATATTCAATGAAAACTGCATGATTAAATCGTTATTTTCAACGCGTTTTAACTAGTGATCATAATAATGACATTTTTACATACATTTCAAAATACATCAACAGTGGCGCACTTAAAACATCTAATGGATTTTACCTCTATGTGCAAAGTACCACATGTTATGTTTTTGTCAAATCAATTAGGATCCCCATATTTAAAAAAAAGTGTGTGTGTACTTATGTACGCACGAGAGAAGTTATACTTCTTTTTAAATAATTTATTAAAATATTAAATGAGGTCAATACTACTATTAAGACTCCAGAGTTTAATAAAATGATATAATAGTGAGAACAAAACTCAATTGAGCGAGAATCGATCTTTTTTGAAAAAATTCCAAAGAAATAGATATCTCATTTAACTTTTTGACTAAAATGTTATATAATATGTGACTCTCTAGCGGTCACAATTTTATGATCAAAATAAAATTTCGTCTCTGATTGGCTTTTGGTATTTGAGGGCCAAATTTGATAATGAGTAGAATCGTTTCAGAAAATTTATTTAAGATTATATAAACATGAAGTAACCATACATTATTGTTATATTTATTTGTATTGTATTTAAATTGCAAATATTTTTATAAATATTAGAGTTACAGAAAATATGGGCAGATAATAAATTGTAGCAAAATTTATTTACTACAACTTTACTAATTTTAAATTTTTCCATTTTACAAATATTCAGAGAGAAATTAAAGATTAAAGCTATTGTATTTATATTGCAAATATTTCTGTAAATATAAGAGTGAAATTACATATTTTATGTTTCCCCCTCCCTCTTAACCCCTCTTTTCCTTTGTTCGATTTTGCTTATTAACGAACTTGACCTTTAAAATATAAAAAAGATATCACATACCAAATTTCATTCCGAGTTACCAATAATTGCTGGCAACATTTTCTTCGAAAATTCGCTAATAAAAAATTGAAAATGAAATAAATATTTAGCAAAATTAAGAATTTTTTGTATGTAGTGTGTAGTATTTAGTATGTAGTATGTAGATATAAAATAGGAATAGAGAAGAGAATTTGCAGGATTTATACTCGAGAGCTGGAAGTATAAAAACCGGGTAAATGAAACTTGTGTTATGTACGAGCAAAGTGGATATAACAAAAGGCATTTGTTTTCTGAATATCCTGGTGTAAGTCATCTAAGAGAAAACTATCTGCGAAAACCATTCTTCCAGCAGACCTGATAAATTTGGAATCAACAATTATTGTGCGAATGTTTTATTGTAGTATCTTCTTTGTCTGTTTTTTTTTTTAAGTTTGTAATTTAATTGTATTGTTGATTAACCCAAAAGGGTATATCCAATCAATAATAATAACATTAAATTTTCTATCACCAGAGGTTTGAAAAATACGATTTCTAGCGAAAAATATACTTCTTAGACTTCATCAATATCTATACACTTATATAGTAAGTAGTACACCTATATTTGTAAGTACCAATAATCTTATAAGTGATTATTGAATTTTTAAAATTAACATTGATTTAAAGTCGATAAATTCTTATTTAATTAATCGTTCTTTTAGATTTGGTTTTAGATCGAATATACCAGGAAATCTGGTTATATTCCAAAAAATTGGTTCAGACACTAATATAGGTTGAAGAGAGTGGCGATTCCTTAAGGAATTTTGGATTTTCATACCACAACTGACAGCAATTTAATTTTTTGGTTTACTGGATATATTTATACTTGGATAAGAGATACCACCAAGATTATTTTCAAAGGTAAGCATTTTTATTTATTAAATATAATATATTTTTATTAAATTTAATTATTATTATTAAATTATTTTTTTCTAAATTTTTCAGTTCGAAACGTCAAATCTTTATATTTTAAATTAAAAATAATTTATATATTTTACAAGTTTTGTTAAGGCAGGTATTTCTAAAGAAACTATAAACTATATTAGTATCTTCTCTCTTCATTATTTTAATATCTCCTGTACTTTTCTCCCAAAAATTCGGACAAACACCCAAACACCCTCCCCGATTCTCCACAATTAAGAAGAATCTAACGACACCACATATGTTAAAATTCATCAAGCAGTTTAGGCTACACAGCGTGTCAAAAAATGGTCTTATATACCATTACCCTCCTTCTGAGGCACTCGGATAAAAAATACCGCTACTTTTAAGCTTCAGGGCTGAATTAATAAAACGTAATAATTTCATGCATATATTCTGCCATCGGCATCTTGTTGGTGACATTTTGTGAATTTCTAGACTTTGAAAAACTTTTTTTTTATAAGACGCTATAAAATTTTTAAATCTACTTTTCCTTGGTTTTTTTTTTTGAGATATTTAGTTAATACACTAAAATTTGTAAACTCTCTTTCTACTATACAAGTTTACCATTCTAGTTGGTATATGGAGGTTGTATGGTGCTTACACCCGATTTTTATTAAAATATTTATTTTGGTATTCCAACTGCGCCAATAACATATAACGAACTTCTTTCATTCATTTATAAGTAGTAATAATAATTATAATATTAGTTGTAATTTTTTGTTATCTAATATATTTATCTTTAAAATAAAATATATTTATTATATTATATTATAAAAAGTTTATTGAACTGATTTGTACTTTTTGCATCAGTCAAAATAAATTGTAACATGTCGATCGATAAGTTATCAAAATTTTCTTTTTACATTTGTACTGTAATAAATTGTTGCCATTATAGCACAATGGGGGATTTTGTTCAATTATAATTTGCCAAAAATTTCAATATATTATATATTGCATGTATGTTGTTAAATTATTGACGACTTAAGTTAAGCTCGAAAAATAATTTTTAGTGTAATACAAACAAAAGAAAAATTTTTCACTGATCATTTTTGTTCATATATATATATGTCTGTAGCCACTCTAGCAGTCTCAGTTTGAATCCTATCGAAATGTTTTTCGGTGTGTGAGGTGCTTTTAGTGTTTGAAAGGTCAAGTTCGTTAATGGAAAAAATTGGATCTGCGAAAAGGGGCGTTCAAAGGGTAGGGGAAACAAAAAATTAGGCATATCTCTCTTAATATTGGAAAATGTTTTAGAAAATAAAGTACAATTAGGTTTGTGATCATTGTTTCTACAATTTTAATGTTTATAGAAGTACGTAAACTTTATAACGAGTACATTATTCAATATTAAAAGAGATATTCTATATTTTGTGTTTTCTTCTATGTCTAACCCCACTTCTTCTTGACCCCTTGACCAATTCAAATTTAGTGCAACGAAATTTCAATTTGGTTGCAATAAAATTATGACCGCTAGAGAGTATATTTATTTATATACAGACCGTTTTCAAAGCATTTATAATAGATACACATACATACTGAAACTGAATGTCTGGACTGGAATATTGGGTGACCATTTTATAGGACCATTATTCATTGTCGGATCTTTAAATTTTCAAAAATATTTGAGTTTGTTACGAAATAATATACTGCCAACTGTTGGAGCTCTTCTTAATTTAGACCTGGAATCTGTATGGTTCCAACAAGATGGTTGCCCTGCACAAATTGCTGTTCATGCTTCCATGATAGTAAGGCTGTTCCTGGAACAAACTTTCCAGGAACGTCTTATGAGTGGTTTTGGAACCTTCAAGTGACCAGTCAGATCGCCAGATCTATCTCCTGACGACTTTTTTTTGTGAGGTTTTCTCAAAACACAGATTTATTCGCGAAATAGGCCTGAAAATTTGCAACAATTAAGGCAAAGAATTGTTGACAATTGTGCGAATATTTCACCTCAAGTGCTAGAAAATACCCGGGCAGACTTCTACAATCGACTCGGATATTGTTTAGCAAATAATGGAGGAATATTCGAACCGTTGGTATAACTTTTTTTTTTGTCGGAATTCTATTTTTTTTCTTTTTGTGGTTTTATTTTTCTTTTAATTTCGGTGGATTGTTGTTTTATGTTATACCGTTAATAGAATACTATCATTTATTTTCAAACATTCCACATACAAATAATAAGGGATATTCAAAAAAGAATTTTCAATTGTTAGAAGTAATGCTAAGCTTAAGAAGACAACAATATATTTAACATATTTAACCCACTCTCATTAAATGTTAATGCAGTACAAAACAGTGTAGTAAGCATACACAACAAACACACTAAATAGTACCTCCAATATTTTTATTTCTTTATTAAGCATATTGTGTATAGTTATTATAGTAAATAATTTTTAACATTTATTCTTTATTAGCAATGCTTTCCAACACGTACGGTATAAGTTTGGTAGTCACTCTAACCGTATAGACTAGAGCCGATAATTTTTTAGACCAAAAAAATTTAGAACAGGATGATACCCATTGCAAAATGAAGAAAATATAAAAAAAAGAGGAAAAATAATTTACGGGCGATTTGAGATCGGGAAAGGTAAGGGGGTGAACTTTTAAGGGTGAAAAACGGTTTATCGCGATTTCCGAGAAAACTACAACTCTTATCGAAAAAATGTTAATTGCAAAGTTGTAGGTAATTTAGTGATCTACATCTTTTGTATTTACACTTTTTTCACATAACCTAAAAATATCTACGAAAAGTCATAATAACCGACTTTTTGGTATTTTATTTTTATCTCCCACAAAAAAAAACTTTTTTATCACGAAATTTGGTGAAAACTTACCTTCTTATGTCCCGAATACGCTCTAATTTTTTGGATTCAAAATATTTATTTTTTTCCCTTACTTTGATATTATATCGAAAAAGTAACCTTATTTTCAATCGAAAAATCTCACAAAGTTGGTGCGCTTTTTATTCTTCGAAACCTCGACTTTCTGATGGTGTACAAAAAAATACACATTACTATGGAAAATTTTCTCAGAAAATGCAAAAAAATGAAAAAAGTCGATTTCGAAATCTTTTTTTATCATCGTTTACAATTTTGATGTATTTATTAAAATTTACACTTTAATTACTCGAAAAACATAAGATTCCATGTTACATGGATAAACTAAGAAATTGAAAATCCATGAAACATAGAGTTTGCTAAAAACATGCGAAAATAGTTAGTTTTCTAAATATTAAAAATAGTATTGGAAGGGGATTTAATCTAAAAAATGTGACTGCTGTTGATTTATTAAATTTTTATTCCATTCATGGAATAGAAAATCTTATATTATATAAATATATTTGTTAGGAATATAAATATATTTCCTCTTGCAATGGGCGTCATCCTGTTCTAAATTTTTTATAACTCTTCGGCTCTGGTCTAGTAATAGGTTGTCATGACCATTAATAAGATAAAAGTTAACTAGGATCTATTTTCAAAAGTGAAGTCACGTATTTATTGTGAGGAAATTAAGCTCCCGCTAAGTTAAGTAACTTTTCTGAGTTTATATCTGCATTGAAAACTGTTTTTAAGTCGTGAATATACCCCAATTATCAATACTGTTGACATTAGCTGTTAAGACCAATTTATTCTTAACTAGATTAATTGCACTAATAGTCACATGATAATCTTATTTTGATCGAAGAAAATCTGTAAATATTCTAGGTTTGTATCATAATCAATTACAAATTAATTTAGTTTTATACGTTATTATTTTCTCAGGATATTGGCAATTGAAGGCAAATTTTTTAAATTGTTTTTGTAAACTGGCGTCTATTTATATCCATTGTTAGTGTGATTTTGGTTATATTACACCAACGGAAGCTACTAGCGTTTACTAACTTTGACATTTTAGGTATTTCCAAACTATATCAGCTGATCGGGTACTAGTATATAATTTCAAACGACTTTCAAACAGCGCGCCAGTACTCAGGATCCCAACTGAACCATAAAAAACAACCTTCTACTGCGGATATGAAAAATATGTACTTTTTTACGCATATTTTATCAAAAAACTTAACAACCCGATGGTCATTCTCCCAAAGTTTTAAGGAAAAATCTTCTAACGAATTGAGGAAAGTATGTGTCGAATTTCAGAACAACCGTGACTATATCGAGAGAGTTCGAAGTAAAAACAGTCGGAATAGTGCATTTTATTTCATCATGTTTATGATTATGCATGTTAAATTTTTCTAACTTTCGTAACGATTTTCTCAAAAACGCCATGGGGATAAATTCTCAAAAAAATTCTGATAATTTCTGAGGATTCATTTTACTAATATTGTGAATTTCGTGAAGTTCTTGACAACCCAATAATAGTTTGGAAATACCTCAAGTAATATGTCTGAACATTGATAACATTCCTTGGCATCAAAAGCTTGATATGAAAAATCAAATGCTTGATGTGATTGAACCCGCGACCTCTGGGTTCAATACTATCTTAGATGTGTAGGATTTTTCATAGCAAGCAATCGGTGTCAAAGAATGTTCAAGACAAATGTTGAATAAACGAAACATTGTAACATTAACCTATTTGCTTATTCAGTATAATTAATGTGTTAAGAAGTAACAGGTAAAAATATACAACTAAACAAATTTTTCTCATATAAGTGCGTATCTAAAGATGATAATATTAGAATGTAATTAAATGTCTTATTAAATAATAATTGGAAAAGATCAATTATAATTAGTTTTCATTACATCATTGGCAACCTAAACTGTCCAATCTGTTTTAAGGTTCCGTACAATGAAAATAGTTACAGATATAAACTTTTTTGTTTGCCATCTGTTATTCTGATATTCCATTCATTTATTATAATTTCTTACTTGGACAATCTCTGGGCCTAGGAAGATAGATTGCAGCGACTATCCTAGACGTGACACACTTCGACCATAAGGTCCATTGTGACGCTTAAGGATGTCAAGATACGAGTGGAGTGGAAGGAATTTTGTGTGTTGACTAAGAATTGGTATGTTGTGCGGCTGCAGCCGACTTTGATAGGAACTATGCCGATACTCATCTGGAGTTCGTGAAGGAAACTACAGAAAACCGTCTCAGGCATAGCCGGTTAGTCAATTAAGCGCCCCTTTTTTATTGTTTTTAATAATTGATAAACTGCCGATGTCGGGATTCGAACCCATAACCTCTCAGTCCCCAAGTAGACATAGCGCGTTAGACCAAATTATATATATATATATATATATATATATTATATATGAATATATAATACCTATTTATATATCCATTATCACATCGTTGGCTGTGAATATTTGGGACAGTACGATAAACCATATTTTGACAAAATGGAAACCCGACTTCAAAAATAAAACATTCTATAAAAAAAAATGCACTAAAAAGTAAAAAAATAATTGCATATTCTTATGCCAATTTTAGTTCACCTAAGCAAAAATTTTTAAATATATATGTACAATTATTGTTATTTTTGGAGGCGGTGTCAGCATAGAGAAATTCACATAATTTTTGGACACCGCCTCCAAAAATAACAATAATTGTACATATATATTTAAAAATTTTTGCTTAGGTGAACTAAAATTGGCACAAGAATATGCAATTATTTTTTTACTTTTTAATACATTTTTTGTTATAGAATGTTTTATTTTTGAAGTCGGGTTTCCATTTTGTCAAAATATGGTTTATTTCTCGCTTTTTAGTGACTTTGAACTAGTTTTATTTGTCTAAATATGGGTAGACCTACTAAACGACTTACTAATTTTTAGTGAATTTTTTTATAACACATTTTTTTTTTACCCGTTTTTTTTTTTTTTTTAATTTTAAGAGCATTTTTTTATAACAGATTTTCAATTTTATTTACATGCATTTTGTTTTTTTTTGCAAAAATTTTTTTTTTTGGGGTCGGTTTTTTTTTTGTAAAAAAATTTTTTGAAGTCGGTTTTTAAAAAAATTTTCTGATTTTCCCATTATGAATGAGTATACCCTTCCAAAAAAAAAAAAAAATTTCGCAGAAATCGGTTATCACATATAAAATGAGGATTTTTCTCGATTTTCCGGGGATCCCCCCATCAGAATGCGATTTGGTGCCAATGGGACCAATGGGAAACCAAACCCTTTAAAACAAAAAAATTCAAAATCGGTTCATAAATGTCGGAGTTCTGAGGTGACACACATAAAAAAAAAAAAAAAAATACAGACGAATTGAGAACCATCCTCCTTTTTTGAAGTCGGGTTAAAAAAGAAAACAAAACTGCTATGATAAAAATGTAATAAAAATTTAAAAAAATAAAAGCTGGTTATCTTAAAAATACACAGTTTAATATGCACTTAGAAGAAAATCAAAAACTTAACAATTAAGCCAAAGGTTATAAGAAATACAGAAGCCGTTAACTTTTACAACTTTTGATAAAAATGGTATTTTTGGTGAGAAATAGAATCCTCTTTTAAAATTTATAGTCGCACTGTCAATGGAGCACTATTTCTTCACAAATTAATCAAAACAAATTCAAATACGTCACGCAGAATTGGCCCTCTCTCTCCTATTATCACGCTGCATCAATGCCAACCTATTATTATTATTAATATGATTGAAATTTAACGTATTTATTTCAGTTGTAGGAGGAGAGTGGATACAGGATGTACGCCCACCTCTTCGACAAACATAAATCTTCACAAGGTAGCTACGTCCTTTGAAGAAGTTTCACTACCCTATGGTCGTGTAGTCTGTACGTCCGTCTATCAACGAGATGTCCGATGTCATCCGAGTCATGGGGTATGTTCGTATGTCACGTAGTGACCTGGTCATTCAGAGCCTCGACTCTGCACTGGACGGATGTGGAACCTGCAAAACAAACTATAAAATAACTTCAGGGGCTGTTATTTGAAGACAATCTGATGCGATCTCAATGTACGACGGATGCCTATGATGACAGCCATCTGCATGTAGGTGATAAGGTGACGAAAATGAGACCTGCAAACCCAAATGGTGGAAAGATCAAGATAGTCCGGTTATGCTCCTCTTTTAAGACTGTTCGTTTCTGTGGGCGCAGAGAACTCGATAACGAAAATAACCTTAACTGAAATAACCTGGAGCACTATGTCAAGCTTAGTATCAGAGAGTTGCTAGGAAGTTGCGAACAAGATATTCCAAAAGATAATTAATTTCTCGTTTTTCACGACGAGCTAGCTCTCCGAGAGCATATGGCGTACGGTCCACTTCATTCTTGTGTCCCGAGAAGTAGTAAAGCACACGCAGGACAGGGTTATGACGATGAATCTAGGTAGCCGAAGCATAATATGGACATGCCGAAACGGACATGCTCTGCACTGGGTAGTGGAGACTGGGATACCTCTAGTGTGTAAGAATGGTTATCACACCATATTGGGCAGTGACGATAAAGATAATGTAACTTTTTTTTTAAATACCTTGTAGAGATTTTTTTTAAATTAATTAATTAATGTTAATTACAACAGAACCACCCTGGCAGACATAACATTGCCAAATTGTTTATATTGCAATAAGCGTTTTCAATAATATTTCAATCAATTAACAGATGAGGGAAGGTTTTTCTAATGCCGCATCTTAGACCATTTAACAATATTTAGGTGGAAACTTTTTAAATGAACTATATAACCAAATTTATACATGTATTTCATTGCTTTTGCGATATTTGGTTAAACAATTTTTGAAACTTGTAGCTACCTACCTACCTAAAACGAAATGTGTTCATCTTAAAATCGTATAGCTATCATCTGCGAAAGTTTGTTTAGCCAACAATCCACCCGTATCAGTCCAAGTAGCCGAGCGGTCTAAGGCGTTATGTCTGCGCAGTATGCATACTTGGAAACTGGGGGGTTATGGGTTCGAATCCCGGCATCGGCAGTTTGAACTGTCGACGGTTAATTAACTGTCGACGTATGGACAAGTACGAGGTAACCGGCTATGCTTGAGAAGGTTTTCTGCAGTTTCCTTCACGAACTCCAGATGAATATCGGCATAGTTCCTATCATAGTCGGCTGCAGTCGCATATCCTACCAATTCCTAGTCTATACACAATAATTCCGTCCACTCCACTCACATCCTCACATCCTTAGACATCACAATGGACCTTATGATCGAAGTGTATCCCTTCCAGGACAGCCTCTACAATCTATCTATCTATCCTTCCGAACTGTAAGGTAAGTAAGCGCAGTTTTTTTGTTATACGGAATCCTTTGTGGCTACAAGTTTACACTTGTTTGAATTGATCTTATATATGAAAAAAATTATTTTTTAATAAAATATTTAATAAAGTAATTATCGTATTTACCTTCTTCTTTTTTTTCTTCTGTAAACAAAAAAAATTTCTCAATAAGTGGGTCTTGTTTTTATTTAAAAAAAAAAAAGATATAAACAATTTTTTTTCTTATAAAAATACAATTTTACTGTTACAAAATGTTTACATAATTTATTTAACATAAATTATTTTGTACCTATAGGTGTAAATTTAGATACGTTTAATTATATTAATTTATTTTGATTGATTTTGGTTTTAGGTGATTTTGTGTATGTGTGTCTGTGTGTGTCTATACCTATGTAAAGAATAAAATATTTACAACTAATTTATTTAATTGAATAATTGTTGTGACAAAATAATATATTGAATGAATTAAAAACAGTTCCTGTGAGAATCATTTCAAGGTGTGGCCTATGTCTGCAATTTATTTTGGCTTGTTAGATAAAATCAGTTTGTAAAACTATAATTTAATTTTTTAATTAAATTTCAAATTTTGCCCCAATTCCTAGAACAATTATTTGTATTTTATAAATACGTATTTCGACTACAAGTTAGTCATCATCAGTATGAATTAGCTAATCGTAACTATTTCTGGGATATGGAGTCAGAGATATGTTGCCCGTTGCTAATTTGGTGCGTGTCTCACAATAATATTAAAAAAGTTTTATCTTTTATATGATCTAACTCAGAGGTGAGCGCAGACGGCTTGCCGGAGTCGAACGACTTTCTATAAGCTGGGTGAGAGTAAGTAAAAAAGGTATGTTTTGAAGTAAGACGGAACGATGTTTCAATACAGGTTGTCCTACCGATTATTGCCCAATAATTTATTCGATCAATTTAGAAATAGTTTTATAAAATATTTATTGTTTAAATAATATCTTTTACAATATGGAGAGATACACCAAAAAACACAATAATAATAGAAACAATAATAATAATAATAACATAATAACTAATAAATAATAACATAATAATTGATGGAAACCACGGGAAAAAGGTAGGCGTCTTCCATCAGGAGAACGATAGGAAAAAGGAATAGGGAGGAAGTTATATATTATATTATATAACTTATAAATATATTATATATTTATTTATATATTATATATAAATTCACTACTTTTATTTCTTTGAAAAAAAAAATTATGCGAAAAATAATTTCCACTACTACGAATAGTACTTTTCACTTTTTCATTCAAAGTAGACTAACTCGAAGAAACTAAAATTCCCACTTTATGTAAAATTTAACTTAATTCATCAAATTCCCATTACACTATACTACGAAGAAAAAATAATTAAATCAGGTAAATAATTGTTTATTAGTTCTCGGATATTAATAGTAAAATGTTTAGGCAAATTATTTGGAATTTCCAAAACTATTCATTACCTATTAATAACATTAAATATTCACTATTCAAATTCATTGCAAAAATTTCCCTCTTTTATTACAACGGTCCAGCGGTAAACGTAAAGGTTCAAAAGATTTATATTTTTTATTTATATATTATATATTTATTTATAAATAAAATTTTTATTTTATTCCTACACAAATATATTAAAAAGGTACATTTTATGCCCCAAATTATCAGCCCAAAATTCCAGAGTATGTATTCAATATGACCATAAAAAAGAATTGGTATTATTATATTTTTTTCAGAAAATGTTTTAATTAAAAAAAGAAAAGTTTAATAATTGGTAGGTTACCCTGTATTTACTCTATCTCTCTTCCTACCTCTCACTCAGAGCTGAGTCGATCAACCCCTGCCCATCTATGCTAACTGAAGTAGTACCTGAAGGATTCCTTTAAGTTGACTGACCAATTAAGGGATTAAGTGTGTGAAGAGCCCAACCCATTTATTGGCGGAAAACTTTTCTGACCATGCGGTGTTGTTTTTGTCAATAAGGTGAGAGAATTTTTTTTTAACCTATTAAATATGAGTATTAAGAAAAGAAAAAATGTACATAGTTACTGGATACTTCAACAAACGATAATCCGTCGGCAAAAAATTTTTCCCCAAATTTTTCCATTAATTATGCTTTTGATAACTAAAAAAATTCTCCAGTCATACCCCGATAATTTTTAAAATAAAAGTCTGGATTTTTTTTAATTCTGGAAGCTATTTTTTGAAGAGTTTGAAAAAGATCGCCGTTGGAAAATTAAAAAAATTTTGATTTTCAATTTTCTTATTAACAAACAAAGATACAGAATAATTCAAAACATAAATAAAGTATTAGACTTTAAAATTTAAATATCTCAACTATTAAAGATACGACCAGACCACTTCGAGTCTTTTTTATTTATGTTTTGAATTTTGGTTTGTTTATAAAAAAATGGAAAATCAAACTTTTTTGAATTTTCCAATGCGGTTCTTTTTTAAATCCTTCAAAGAATAGCTTCTAGAAGTAAAAAAATTCCAGACTTTTATTTCAAAAATTATCGGGGTTATCTAGATTGGAAAAATTTTTAGTTAACAAAAGCATAATTAATGGAAAAATTGGGGAAAAACAATTTTTTGCTGAACGATTATTGTTTTTTGAAGTATCCAGTAAGTACGTGCATTTCTTCTTTTCTTAATCTTCATATTTAATGGGTTAAAAAAATTTATTTTTCAAGTGTCTGAATCAAGCTGAGCCGAATCACTCGCTTTCAATACCTATTTTCATCTCTCAATTAAAATTATAAATATTAGTGGTACAGTTTCGGAAGTTGAGACATTTTTTAGGGAATTTCCTGCTCTTTAAGAATCTTTTATTCGATTTCCGATATCTATAACAATTTTTGAGATATTTGCAAAAAACTATAACCCCTTTTTTTTACTAAATTGTTTATTACTATTGCAATTTTTTTACGCGAGACTTCAACTTTTTCTAAAACTTTCTAGATGAAATTACGAATCAAATGACACCTGGGTCAAAATTTTCTGAGAAGGCGAAACGGAATTCGAAAAAGGCACTTCTTTACTAGTCTAATATTTCACTAAAATATTTCTCTTTTCGATAGACCCTTTTAGCTAAATATCAGGATACATATTGGACAAGACACAATGTAACGAATACTATTCGAAGACTTATTTCAATTTCCATATTTCTGATGTAACACTGGTGGCGAAAGTCCTTGAAATAATACAGTGAAATAAGTCCGATGACTGACATATGAACCCAACATAGTTTATATAATTAAATAATGTGAGAAAATATGTTGAATGACGTAAAATTATTTCCTATGAAAAGTATTTAAACGTATTGGCTAAGTCATAATAAAGGTTAATTTTCTATTAATAGAATAATAATTAATTACAAAATTTAATCATAATATTAACGATATTGACGCAAAATTAATTCACAAAATAATTTTGAAACACTCAAAAATCATTTCGATTTTTACTTGAATATATACCTTGTGTGCATTTGAAAATTTGCATGTGCATTTAAAAAAATATGCATTTTAGAAAAAAATGTCTCAAACAAAAGTTGCACAGTTCAAAGGGTAAAATATAATGCAATAACTATAATTTTGTTCCATGCATTCCTGCCTGCGTTATATATGTCGCAGATGGATCGTCGAATCCGCTGTTTTACAAAACTGCTAGTTGTTTTACATAACAACCCAGTTATATAAAACAACTGAACGACGTTCAGCTGTATCTGTAGCTGTATCTGTAGTTACAACGAGCGTTTCGATATAGGGAAATATATAGAACGCCTTTTAGTGCGGGGCCCAAAAACACGCAAATCCGACTAACTCGGGGTATTACCGATAAAATGAAAGATTGTAGTACTCGGTTGTAATAGTTACCTTATTGAATTTCAATAATTTTTTACACTAACTCAAATATATAGAACGCATTTTAGTGCTGGGTCCAAAAACACACAAACCTGGCCAACTCAGGATAATGCCGATGAAATGAAAGATTGTATTACTCGATTGTAATAGTTACCTTACTTAATTTCAATAATTTTTGACACTATATGTAATATATAGAACTTATTAGGAAAAAGGAGCTTTAGTAATGGAAATTCCATTAGCCAGTTTACAATAATTCTAAGCTCAGAATTTAAGACTTAAATAATATAGACTGCTAGGTAATATAAATAGTAGTATTAATAATAATAATATTGATATAAACTAAAATCTACAATCTGACGTTTCATTTCACGCTGTTTTACATAACGTTTAATCGTTGACCCGCTGCATTGATAAATGCAAAACGTTCAAGCAATATTACGTTTCAAAGTTCAGTAATAATGTAAAACAGCTAAACATCGTACAGTTATTTTACATAACATAGTTGTTATAAAAAAAAACTAGCGGTTTTGTAAAATAGCCGATTAGGCATTCCAACTGTGACATATATAATATCTATTAAACGGAGCAAGTTAGAGAAAATCTTTAAATACGAAAAATGTTTATGTAGTGAAAAACAACCAACTTTTTTAAAACTATTTTTAAAACTATTTTTCATACATCCCCTAGTTTTGGTGTGAATATGAGGCGTAAATTTTGTATTTACGCTAGACATATTGGATGCATGCAAAAATGTGCCATCAAAAATGTTTTGTTTTATGAGATACAAATTTTTTGTATTTAGAGATTTTCCCTATATTGCAGCGTTTATAAAATAACATTCACGCATTGTTGCATGAAACAAAAATATAATTGCTGCACTTTTCCTCTGTGAAACTGTGCATTTTTTGTTTAAAACATTTTTTTCTAAAATACATATTTAAAAAAATATTTAGTTGGTAACTTTTCGAATGAACACAAGGTATATGGAAATATTTATTTAATTTTATTTTATTCACAAATTGAGTAAAACGTTTTTGTTAATGTTGTCGAGTATTTTCAACGTTTCTATATTACGTATTACACGTCTGTCTACATGTTTACAGGAAATTAAATATATATCGATTATTGAATTCTATTAATAATAATATTTTCTATAATAATAATATAATTCTGTAAATAGTAATATTATGAATGTTACTGAAATATTTTAATATTCAATTTGGTAATACAGTAAATGGTTAAATAAGCTGAATTTATTAATTCAGTTACTGGATGAATAATATTAATTAAAGCAATGGCACATACCAGATACTGAACCCCCCCCCCCGTACAGTCCGAATGGACGGGGGCGGAGATATGGAGGGGGGGGGGCAAAACGTCACATTTTTTTGAAGAGGCAACCGGGTGAAAGTGCAGTTTCTTTGAAGTTTATACCCTATTTATACTATAAAAATTTTTTGCCATCCGAAACACGCGGACAATTTCCGCGAATTTAGAAAACAAAATTCGTTACGCAGGAGCTGCTTCAACTTAGCGAATTTCCTTAGAATACATAAATCACACTCTAGTGGTCACAATTTTAGTCTGATCAAAATGAAATGTCGTACATGATTTTAGTCTTTTCAAGGCCAATTTTATTAACAAATAACATCCGTCAAGGGGAAAGGGGGGCATAAAAAAGAAGAAAACACAAAAGATAAAATATCTCTCTTAATATTAGAACAATCGAATTAACATGATTTTCTACAACTTTTTTTCTTACGTATTTTTCGTAAAATACGTAAGAATATATATATATATATATATATATATATATATATATATATATATATATATGTGTCCATAGATATATATATATATATATAAATTTTACAGATGGTGATTTTCGACATCTACTAGGTAGGATCGATGGACATTTGAAGAAATTTTTTTTTTATTTGGAATTTCCAAAACTATTCATTACCTATTAATAACATTAAATATTCACTATTCAAATTCATTGCAAAAATTTCCCTCTTTTATTACAACGGTCCAGCGGTAAACGTAAAGGTTCAAAAGATTTATATTTTTTATTTATATATTATATATTTATTTATAAATAAAATTTTTATTTTATTCCTACACAAATATATTAAAAAGGTACATTTTATGCCCCAAATTATCAGCCCAAAATTCCAGAGTATGTATTCAATATGACCATAAAAAAGAATTGGTATTATTATATTTTTTTCAGAAAATGTTTTAATTAAAAAAAGAAAAGTTTAATAATTGGTAGGTTACCCTGTATTTACTCTATCTCTCTTCCTACCTCTCACTCAGAGCTGAGTCGATCAACCCCTGCCCATCTATGCTAACTGAAGTAGTACCTGAAGGATTCCTTTAAGTTGACTGACCAATTAAGGGATTAAGTGTGTGAAGAGCCCAACCCATTTATTGGCGGAAAACTTTTCTGACCATGCGGTGTTGTTTTTGTCAATAAGGTGAGAGAATTTTTTTTTAACCTATTAAATATGAGTATTAAGAAAAGAAAAAATGTACATAGTTACTGGATACTTCAACAAACGATAATCCGTCGGCAAAAAATTTTTCCCCAAATTTTTCCATTAATTATGCTTTTGATAACTAAAAAAATTCTCCAGTCATACCCCGATAATTTTTAAAATAAAAGTCTGGATTTTTTTTAATTCTGGAAGCTATTTTTTGAAGAGTTTGAAAAAGATCGCCGTTGGAAAATTAAAAAAATTTTGATTTTCAATTTTCTTATTAACAAACAAAGATACAGAATAATTCAAAACATAAATAAAGTATTAGACTTTAAAATTTAAATATCTCAACTATTAAAGATACGACCAGACCACTTCGAGTCTTTTTTATTTATGTTTTGAATTTTGGTTTGTTTATAAAAAAATGGAAAATCAAACTTTTTTGAATTTTCCAATGCGGTTCTTTTTTAAATCCTTCAAAGAATAGCTTCTAGAAGTAAAAAAATTCCAGACTTTTATTTCAAAAATTATCGAGGTTATCCAGATTGGAAAAATTTTTAGTTAACAAAAGCATAATTAATGGAAAAATTGGGGAAAAACAATTTTTTGCTGAACGATTATTGTTTTTTGAAGTATCCAGTAAGTACGTGCATTTCTTCTTTTCTTAATCTTCATATTTAATGGGTTAAAAAAATTTATTTTTCAAGTGTCTGAATCAAGCTGAGCCGAATCACTCGCTTTCAATACCTATTTTCATCTCTCAATTAAAATTATAAATATTAGTGGTACAGTTTCGGAAGTTGAGACATTTTTTAGGGAATTTCCTGCTCTTTAAGAATCTTTTATTCGATTTCCGATATCTATAACAATTTTTGAGATATTTGCAAAAAACTATAACCCCTTTTTTTTACTAAATTGTTTATTACTATTGCAATTTTTTTACGCGAGACTTCAACTTTTTCTAAAACTTTCTAGATGAAATTACGAATCAAATGACACCTGGGTCAAAATTTTCTGAGAAGGCGAAACGGAATTCGAAAAAGGCACTTCTTTACTAGTCTAATATTTCACTAAAATATTTCTCTTTTCGATAGACCCTTTTAGCTAAATATCAGGATACATATTGGACAAGACACAATGTAACGAATACTATTCGAAGACTTATTTCAATTTCCATATTTCTGATGTAACACTGGTGGCGAAAGTCCTTGAAATAATACAGTGAAATAAGTCCGATGACTGACATATGAACCCAACATAGTTTATATAATTAAATAATGTGAGAAAATATGTTGAATGACGTAAAATTATTTCCTATGAAAAGTATTTAAACGTATTGGCTAAGTCATAATAAAGGTTAATTTTCTATTAATAGAATAATAATTAATTACAAAATTTAATCATAATATTAACGATATTGACGCAAAATTAATTCACAAAATAATTTTGAAACACTCAAAAATCATTTCGATTTTTACTTGAATATATACCTTGTGTGCATTTGAAAATTTGCATGTGCATTTAAAAAAATATGCATTTTAGAAAAAAATGTCTCAAACAAAAGTTGCACAGTTCAAAGGGTAAAATATAATGCAATAACTATAATTTTGTTCCATGCATTCCTGCCTGCGTTATATATGTCGCAGATGGATCGTCGAATCCGCTGTTTTACAAAACTGCTAGTTGTTTTACATAACAACCCAGTTATATAAAACAACTGAACGACGTTCAGCTGTATCTGTAGCTGTATCTGTAGTTACAACGAGCGTTTCGATATAGGGAAATATATAGAACGCCTTTTAGTGCGGGGCCCAAAAACACGCAAATCCGACTAACTCGGGGTATTACCGATAAAATGAAAGATTGTAGTACTCGGTTGTAATAGTTACCTTATTGAATTTCAATAATTTTTTACACTAACTCAAATATATAGAACGCATTTTAGTGCTGGGTCCAAAAACACACAAACCTGGCCAACTCAGGATAATGCCGATGAAATGAAAGATTGTATTACTCGATTGTAATAGTTACCTTACTTAATTTCAATAATTTTTGACACTATATGTAATATATAGAACTTATTAGGAAAAAGGAGCTTTAGTAATGGAAATTCCATTAGCCAGTTTACAATAATTCTAAGCTCAGAATTTAAGACTTAAATAATATAGACTGCTAGGTAATATAAATAGTAGTATTAATAATAATAATATTGATATAAACTAAAATCTACAATCTGACGTTTCATTTCACGCTGTTTTACATAACGTTTAATCGTTGACCCGCTGCATTGATAAATGCAAAACGTTCAAGCAATATTACGTTTCAAAGTTCAGTAATAATGTAAAACAGCTAAACATCGTACAGTTATTTTACATAACATAGTTGTTATAAAAAAAAACTAGCGGTTTTGTAAAATAGCCGATTAGGCAATCCAACTGTGACATATATAATATCTATTAAACGGAGCAAGTTAGAGAAAATCTTTAAATACGAAAAATGTTTATGTAGTGAAAAACAACCAACTTTTTTAAAACTATTTTTAAAACTATTTTTCATACATCCCCTAGTTTTGGTGTGAATATGAGGCGTAAATTTTGTATTTACGCTAGACATATTGGATGCATGCAAAAATGTGCCATCAAAAATGTTTTGTTTTATGAGATACAAATTTTTTGTATTTAGAGATTTTCCCTATATTGCAGCGTTTATAAAATAACATTCACGCATTGTTGCATGAAACAAAAATATAATTGCTGCACTTTTCCTCTGTGAAACTGTGCATTTTTTGTTTAAAACATTTTTTTCTAAAATACATATTTAAAAAAATATTTAGTTGGTAACTTTTCGAATGAACACAAGGTATATGGAAATATTTATTTAATTTTATTTTATTCACAAATTGAGTAAAACGTTTTTGTTAATGTTGTCGAGTATTTTCAACGTTTCTATATTACGTATTACACGTCTGTCTACATGTTTACAGGAAATTAAATATATATCGATTATTGAATTCTATTAATAATAATATTTTCTATAATAATAATATAATTCTGTAAATAGTAATATTATGAATGTTACTGAAATATTTTAATATTCAATTTGGTAATACAGTAAATGGTTAAATAAGCTGAATTTATTAATTCAGTTACTGGATGAATAATATTAATTAAAGCAATGGCACATACCAGATACTGAACCCCCCCCCCGTACAGTCCGAATGGACGGGGGCGGAGATATGGAGGGGGGGGGGGGCAAAACGTCACATTTTTTTGAAGAGGCAACCGGGTGAAAGTGCAGTTTCTTTGAAGTTTATACCCTATTTATACTATAAAAATTTTTTGCCATCCGAAACACGCGGACAATTTCCGCGAATTTAGAAAACAAAATTCGTTACGCAGGAGCTGCTTCAACTTAGCGAATTTCCTTAGAATACATAAATCACACTCTAGTGGTCACAATTTTAGTCTGATCAAAATGAAATGTCGTACATGATTTTAGTCTTTTCAAGGCCAATTTTATTAACAAATTACATCCGTCAAGGGGAAAGGGGGGCATAAAAAAGAAGAAAACACAAAAGATAAAATATCTCTCTTAATATTAGAACAATCGAATTAACATGATTTTCTACAACTTTTTTTCTTACGTATTTTTCGTAAAATACGTAAGAATATATATATATATATATATATATATATATATATATGTGTCCATAGATATATATATATATATATAAATTTTACAGATGGTGATTTTCGACATCTACTAGGTAGGATCGATGGACATTTGAAGAAATTTTTTTTTTATTTGGAATTTCCAAAACTATTCATTACCTATTAATAACATTAAATATTCACTATTCAAATTCATTGCAAAAATTTCCCTCTTTTATTACAACGGTCCAGCGGTAAACGTAAAGGTTCAAAAGATTTATATTTTTTATTTATATATTATATATTTATTTATAAATAAAATTTTTATTTTATTCCTACACAAATATATTAAAAAGGTACATTTTATGCCCCAAATTATCAGCCCAAAATTCCAGAGTATGTATTCAATATGACCATAAAAAAGAATTGGTATTATTATATTTTTTTCAGAAAATGTTTTAATTAAAAAAAGAAAAGTTTAATAATTGGTAGGTTACCCTGTATTTACTCTATCTCTCTTCCTACCTCTCACTCAGAGCTGAGTCGATCAACCCCTGCCCATCTATGCTAACTGAAGTAGTACCTGAAGGATTCCTTTAAGTTGACTGACCAATTAAGGGATTAAGTGTGTGAAGAGCCCAACCCATTTATTGGCGGAAAACTTTTCTGACCATGCGGTGTTGTTTTTGTCAATAAGGTGAGAGAATTTTTTTTTAACCTATTAAATATGAGTATTAAGAAAAGAAAAAATGTACATAGTTACTGGATACTTCAACAAACGATAATCCGTCGGCAAAAAATTTTTCCCCAAATTTTTCCATTAATTATGCTTTTGATAACTAAAAAAATTCTCCAGTCATACCCCGATAATTTTTAAAATAAAAGTCTGGATTTTTTTTAATTCTGGAAGCTATTTTTTGAAGAGTTTGAAAAAGATCGCCGTTGGAAAATTAAAAAAATTTTGATTTTCAATTTTCTTATTAACAAACAAAGATACAGAATAATTCAAAACATAAATAAAGTATTAGACTTTAAAATTTAAATATCTCAACTATTAAAGATACGACCAGACCACTTCGAGTCTTTTTTATTTATGTTTTGAATTTTGGTTTGTTTATAAAAAAATGGAAAATCAAACTTTTTTGAATTTTCCAATGCGGTTCTTTTTTAAATCCTTCAAAGAATAGCTTCTAGAAGTAAAAAAATTCCAGACTTTTATTTCAAAAATTATCGAGGTTATCCAGATTGGAAAAATTTTTAGTTAACAAAAGCATAATTAATGGAAAAATTGGGGAAAAACAATTTTTTGCTGAACGATTATTGTTTTTTGAAGTATCCAGTAAGTACGTGCATTTCTTCTTTTCTTAATCTTCATATTTAATGGGTTAAAAAAATTTATTTTTCAAGTGTCTGAATCAAGCTGAGCCGAATCACTCGCTTTCAATACCTATTTTCATCTCTCAATTAAAATTATAAATATTAGTGGTACAGTTTCGGAAGTTGAGACATTTTTTAGGGAATTTCCTGCTCTTTAAGAATCTTTTATTCGATTTCCGATATCTATAACAATTTTTGAGATATTTGCAAAAAACTATAACCCCTTTTTTTTACTAAATTGTTTATTACTATTGCAATTTTTTTACGCGAGACTTCAACTTTTTCTAAAACTTTCTAGATGAAATTACGAATCAAATGACACCTGGGTCAAAATTTTCTGAGAAGGCGAAACGGAATTCGAAAAAGGCACTTCTTTACTAGTCTAATATTTCACTAAAATATTTCTCTTTTCGATAGACCCTTTTAGCTAAATATCAGGATACATATTGGACAAGACACAATGTAACGAATACTATTCGAAGACTTATTTCAATTTCCATATTTCTGATGTAACACTGGTGGCGAAAGTCCTTGAAATAATACAGTGAAATAAGTCCGATGACTGACATATGAACCCAACATAGTTTATATAATTAAATAATGTGAGAAAATATGTTGAATGACGTAAAATTATTTCCTATGAAAAGTATTTAAACGTATTGGCTAAGTCATAATAAAGGTTAATTTTCTATTAATAGAATAATAATTAATTACAAAATTTAATCATAATATTAACGATATTGACGCAAAATTAATTCACAAAATAATTTTGAAACACTCAAAAATCATTTCGATTTTTACTTGAATATATACCTTGTGTGCATTTGAAAATTTGCATGTGCATTTAAAAAAATATGCATTTTAGAAAAAAATGTCTCAAACAAAAGTTGCACAGTTCAAAGGGTAAAATATAATGCAATAACTATAATTTTGTTCCATGCATTCCTGCCTGCGTTATATATGTCGCAGATGGATCGTCGAATCCGCTGTTTTACAAAACTGCTAGTTGTTTTACATAACAACCCAGTTATATAAAACAACTGAACGACGTTCAGCTGTATCTGTAGCTGTATCTGTAGTTACAACGAGCGTTTCATATTTAAAAAAATATTTAGTTGGTAACTTTTCGAATGAACACAAGGTATATGGAAATATTTATTTAATTTTATTTTATTCACAAATTGAGTAAAACGTTTTTGTTAATGTTGTCGAGTATTTTCAACGTTTCTATATTACGTATTACACGTCTGTCTACATGTTTACAGGAAATTAAATATATATCGATTATTGAATTCTATTAATAATAATATTTTCTATAATAATAATATAATTCTGTAAATAGTAATATTATGAATGTTACTGAAATATTTTAATATTCAATTTGGTAATACAGTAAATGGTTAAATAAGCTGAATTTATTAATTCAGTTACTGGATGAATAATATTAATTAAAGCAATGGCACATACCAGATACTGAACCCCCCCCCCCCGTACAGTCCGAATGGACGGGGGCGGAGATATGGAGGGGGGGGGGGCAAAACGTCACATTTTTTTGAAGAGGCAACCGGGTGAAAGTGCAGTTTCTTTGAAGTTTATACCCTATTTATACTATAAAAATTTTTTGCCATCCGAAACACGCGGACAATTTCCGCGAATTTAGAAAACAAAATTCGTTACGCAGGAGCTGCTTCAACTTAGCGAATTTCCTTGATGATGATGATAAGTTCCATATCTCCTAGGAGATGTTGGAGACCACTTTACGCCATTGATTTTTCTCTTTGGACGCATAATTCAATTGACCAGTGTTCATTTTTGTGTATGTTTTTATGGTGTCTAGCCATGTTGTTTTTTTTCTGCCACGAGCTCTCTTCGAATCAAGCTTTCCCATTAGTACCAATTGTTGTATTCTATATTTGCTGCCTCTATTCAAATGTCCAAAATAGGCTGCTTGTCGTCGTTTAATCAACGTTACCAATTGGAGTCGCTCATTCATCAGTTTTAACACCTTATCGTTGGATACATAGTCTTTCCAATGGATATTTAGCATCCGTCTGTAGCACCAAAGTTCGAACGCTTGAAGCTTCTTTTGGACATCTGTACTCAAAGTCCATGTCTCGCAACTGTATAAGACAATTGACCACACAAAACACTTTAGAAACCTCACTCGCACATCCTTTTTTATTTTATTGTTCAAAATCAAATGTTTCAACTGAAATAGTACTGTTTTAGCCTGTGCAATTCTTGCTTTTATTTTTACCGTTTGGTTATTGTTTGAGTTAAACAAGACGCCTAAATATGTAAAATTGTCCACTTGCTTTATATTTGTTTTATTACACTGTATATTTATGACACTTTGTGCTTGTTTTTTAGAAAACTTCATTACAACCGTTTTTTTTAGATTTATTGTTAAACCAAATTTTTCACTCATTTTTTGAACGTTATGAAGTATTTCTTGTAAATCTTCTTGTGTATTTGCAAGTAGGACAGTATCGTCTGCATATCTGATATTATTTATTATTTCCCCATTAATTTTAACGCCCACGCTGCAGTTTTCTAGTGCCCTTATCATAACCTGTTCGCTATAAAGATTATAAAGAAGTGGCGATATAATGCAGCCTTGTCTGACTCCCTTTTTTATCTTAATCCATTTTGTTTTTATTTTTCCATTTTGTACTACAGCCTCCTGATTGACATATATGTTTTTAATTATATTGACCAGTTTCTTATCAATTTTCTCTTTTTCCAGTATGTCAAATAACATATCATGATTCAAACTATCAAAAGCTTTTTGGTAGTCTATGAAACACGCATACACATCGTTATTATTCTCCAAATGCCTTTCAACAATTGTTCCTAGAGTGAAAATAGCTTCTCTAGTACCGATTCCTTTCTTAAATCCCATTTGTAGCTCACTTATGTTATTCAAAACTTCTCTTTCTATTCTGGTCAGTATAATTTTTAACAATATTTTAGCAGTATGGCTGAGTATGCTGATGGTTCGATAATCTTCACATTCTCTAGCATTGATCTTTTTTGGCAACGGATAGTATATAGCGCGAACAAAATCTTTAGGTACTTGACCAGAGTAATATATATCGTTGAAAAAATGCAACAATTTGTTCAGTGTTTCTTCATTATTTACATTTTTTAGGTACTCGGCAGGTATTTTATCGTCTCCCACTGATTTAGCTTTTTTCATATATTTTATTGCTTTTTCCAATTCGGATCTCAATATTGGAAGATTTTCCTCTGTTTGATTACATTCTCCAGTACTGTTTTGAGTTAATTCTCTTTCATCATAGAACAAGTCTGTGATGTAATCTTCCCATCTTTGCTTTTCTTGTTCCGCATCCCGAATTATTTTCTTATTTTTATCCACGATAAACTTAATTGGGTTTTTTTTTAATTTTCCAAGCAATTCTTTCACTTCACTGTACAATTTTTGATCGTTTTTCGCTGCAACTAAGGCCTCAATATTTTCACACTTTTCCGTCATCCACTTTTCTTTTGCTTTTTTTATTTCGTTATCAATCACTTTCTGAATCACTCTATATTGGGAATTTCCTTAGAATACATAAATCACACTCTAGTGGTCACAATTTTAGTCTGATCAAAATGAAATGTCGTACATGATTTTAGTCTTTTCAAGGCCAATTTTATTAACAAATAACATCCGTCAAGGGGAAAGGGGGGCATAAAAAAGAAGAAAACACAAAAGATAAAATATCTCTCTTAATATTAGAACAATCGAATTAACATGATTTTCTACAACTTTTTTTCTTACGTATTTTTCGTAAAATACGTAAGAATATATATATATATATATATATATATATATATATATATATATATATATATGTGTCCATAGATATATATATATATATAAATTTTACAGATGGTGATTTTCGACATCTACTAGGTAGGATCGATGGACATTTGAAGAAATTTTTCCAAAATTTTAAAGTCGGTACGAGACCAATAGCTCTATTTCCTTTCAGGAAATTCGCTAAAAAGTAAACGGCTCCAAAATTGGTGAGCTTATATTTATTGGTACGGCTATATGTTGTAAAAAAATGCCATACGATCTTGATGTGCAATTTCTGAGAAACAACACTTTAAAGTCGCCAAAAAACCCTTTTTTCGAATTTTTTAAACAAAAATCGACAAAAAAATAGTTAAAATTATTTGAATCGGATGGCATTCGAAATTTAAGCTCTAATAAGTGCAACGAATTGTGTGTATCAATGCCATCCGGTTTTGATAAAATTCACCCACATTTTCGCTTAATCATCGGTAAGGAGGTTCAAGAGTTATAAGAAACATATAGTGGTACCTATAAATAAGCTCACCAATTTTGGAGCGGTTGCCTCATAACTTTTGTTTTTTATTTTCTAAATTCGCGGGTGCAAAAACGGCTCGCGTGTTTCGGATGGCAAAAACTTTTTATAATATAAAGGGGTTATAAACTTCAAACGAACCGCACTTTCACCTGGTTGCCTCGACAAAAAATGTGACGTTTTGCCCCCCCGCCCATCTCCGCCCCCGGCCATTTGGGGTCCATTCGGATGGTAGGGTAGTATCATTTCGAGACCAAGATTACCTCGCCATCCGGTTGCCTCCGATCCATCTGGTACGTGTCATTGCTTTAACTATAAATTTTTTGCACTTTCGGGACTAAATTGACAACTTTACTCCCTCAAATAGGTACTAAAGTAGTACTTTTTCTCCCATGGGATTTTTTTTTCCCATGGGAGAAAAACTAGATTTTTTTTCCATGGGAGAAAAAGTAAATTTAAGTATCCTAGCAACAAAATCAAAATGACATTTCTATTTAACATGAAAAAATATGAAAAAAATAATAATTTGTTACATAGAAATGTCATTTCGATTTTGTTGCTAGGATACGTATTAAATATACTTTTTATCCCATGGGAGAAAAAATCTACTTTTTCTCTCATATGTGAAAAGTACAACTTTGGTACCTATTTGTAGGGAGTAAAGTTGTCATTTTAATCCCGAAAGTGCAAAAAATAGTATATTTACCGTGGGACTAAAGTGCCTTTTATCCCTTGAGTGGTTGTTCCTTCGGGCGGAGTCCTCAGGAATAAACTCCAATCGTGGGATAAAAAGAGTCACTTTAGTCCCATGGTTAATAATATAATATTTATTTATCCAGTTATCGGATTAGTAATACCTTTTTACGAAGTACTAATCATACCGGACGAATATTATATTTTAAATGATCATAAATTATTTTTTTAATTTTTACTTAACAATGAGGATGAGAGAAAAACAATGGGTATTTATAAATCTACGACCGCCATCTTTAATTGAAGCCTTCTAACGCGGGGTTAGAAAACACACTAACATAGCCAACTCAGGATAAGGCCGATGAAATGAAAGATTGTATTACTCGGTTTGGAATTGTTACCATATTTAATTTCAATAGTTTTTGCCGCGATATCTAAATACATACATAGAACTCCTTTTGTCTTGGGGCCCAAAAACACGCACACCTGATCACCTCGTGATAATTCCGATTCAATGAAAGATTGTAGTACTCGGTTGGAATATTTATATAATTCAGCTCTACAGCCCAGTATGAGCCTTGGCTTTCCTCGCAATTCTTTTCCATCCGTCACGATCTTTAGCACTAATTTTCCAGTTTGTCACCTTCAGGATTTTAAGGTCACGCTCCACATCCTGTATCCACCTTTTCCTTGGGCGATTTCTTTTACGGGTGTGAGTGATGGTACTATATAGCAGTTTTTTTGGTTGTCTATTCTCTGCCATTCTTTCAATATGGTCGAGCCATTCAATGTGCCTTGATTTGACGAATCTTATTATATCTTGATTGTTGAATAGATTATTGATTTCTTTATTACTTCTGATCCTCCACTCTCCTGCCTCATTAACTGGATCATATATTTTCCTTAATATTTTGCGCTCAAAGATTCTGAGGTAGTTTATGTCGGCTAAGTTTAGCACCCAAGATTCCGAATCAAACGTTACCACAGGTCTTATCAAAGTTTTGTACAGTTTGGTTTTTGTTTTTTTCGAGAGGATTGAGGATCTAAACGATTTAAGATTCGTAAAATACACTCTATTGCCTGCCATGATTCTTTGATTGATTTCAGAGAAGATTCGATGCTGCTAACCCTCACTAGCCAAGAACTTGTTGAGGGCTCACAGTATCGGGGTTGCTAACTGGACAGGGGAGCCCTCGTTGTGCAGTGCATAGGCACAACAGCCATAAACTGGCTTATGGAGAACGGTCCGAACATCAGACCATGGGAAGGAGCGAAACTTATCGTCGGGGATGCAAAAATCCTGATGAATACATCAAAAGTTCTGCTGTATACTCCCCCGATCTATAACTAAATTGAACCGGACAAAGTAATCAAACTCTAGGAGCGCAGAATATAAACCTGCGCATGGAGGAGTGGCGAATTATCAACAAAAAGAGGGTCGATACAGGATACACCATCGTGCTGGAACTAAGTGCAGCGGATCTAAGGTTGATTAAAGACCGAGGGTTTAAATTATACCGCGGGTTTGGTCAAGTCAACTTTAGACCACTTAAAATATCAGAGGGAAAAAATTTCAGCTCTTCAGATGCTTCAAATATACCTCTACCACAGTAAAGTAGCCTACGCTGTCTTCTGTCAAAATGTGCTGGCAAGGCGAATTTCCAAAGCCCTGGCCCAGGAACCGTAGGCTGTGAACCATAAGCTTCTTGGACTAGTAAATGCTGGAGGACAAATTATTTACAATAAAACTCCAGAGAATCCCAGAACTTTCATTTATACAAGAAAGGGCATCAATGTCTTGCCGCTGTTACAGTTTTGTCAGAGAGACGTTACAGCGGTAAATGTAAAATACCACATGGGGGACGAAACTGGAGTGGTAATCAACGCTTCGGTCTACCTACCATATGATGCATCTACTCCACCACCAACAACAGAGATAGTATTGCGAGGCAAAAAACCAACAACTGATGGGATACGATGCAAACGCTCATCACACTGCATGAGGAGTAATAACACAAATGCAAGAGGTGACTACCTCTTTGATTATATTATACTATAATGAAGATATAAAGCCTTGTTATTGCTATTCATTGCACTTGGACGAATCGACCGATACAACATATACTGCGCAAATGTTAATTTACATTCGTATGGTTTTCGATGATTTATTTGTTAAAGAAGAACTCTTTGCGATGATTTCCCTACATCGCGAAACGATCGCCGAAAATCTCTATGACGGAGTACTTGCATGAATAAAATCGTTACCTTTGTTTAACTTACCGCGGATGGTGCAAGTAATATAACGGGCTGTAATAACGGTTTAATTACACTTTTAAAAAAAATCCCTGAATTAAAAAATCATTTATCATTCCATTGTATCATACATCAGCAGGCTTTATGCATGAAAACCCTTTCAGTTACGGAAATTGAATATATTCCTAACTATTCCTAATTTGATTGAATAAATTATTGGGCAATAATGGGTAGGCAACCTGTATTGAAACATCGTTCCGTCTTACTTCAAAACATACCTTTCTTACTTACTCTCACTCAGCTTATGGAGAGCCCCGTGGCTCCGGAGAGCCGTCTATGCCCACCACATTGATTCTATTATAGCTAATAACTTATATATAGTTAATCGAGACAAAAAGCCGACTTTTATTAACAGTGTTCGGCACGAAGTCATTGATGTAACACTGAATAACCATGAAATCAGTGGAAAAATTAAGAAATGCCTAGTATCCGATGAACCATCTGCATCGGATCACAGACAATGCTATTACTATGTGGAGTAAGAACGGGCCAATGTAATATACACTATCGGAATCCGAGGGGAACAAATTGGGATGAATATATTTCGACACTTAAGTTCAAACTTGCTACAATCCCGAAAAAATCTCTTACTGAATACAAAAGGTCTCTGAAAAAAGCCAAAATAAACTCATGGAGGAAACTCTGCCAAGATGTTGATAACACATCTGAAGGAGCAAGACTCCATCGTATCCTAGCGAAGAAACTCGCTGACACCATTGAGTCACTACGTAAGCACCGAGGCCAGACGGAATATACCCAGTGCTTTTACAAAAAGACGCAGAGCATCTTTGAACTCATATTCATATTTTATACTTGGTCACATATTCAGGGCAAGCCTAGCTACAGGTTATACCCCATCAGTATGGAAGCCAGTAAGAGTGACCTTCTTACCACAACCGGGGATGCTCAACCACTCCACGGGAAAGAACTTTAGACCAATTAGTCTTTCATCGTTTCTACTAAAGACAATGGAAAGACTAATAGGATATTCTAATATACCTAATATACAGAATTGAGGGGAAATTCACAAGAAAAAAACCACGTTGTATGTATTTCTTGACATTGAGAGGGCATTTGGCAATGCCTGTTGCAATTCCTTGGTTAATTTTGTAAGTCAGCACGGAGATGAAGACACTTTTTGCTGGTGGATAAAATCTATGCTGATAGGTAAAAGAATACCAACTTCCCTTCTTGAGGAGTCTGCCACTGTGAGATCCACAAACGGATGTCCGCAGGGTGGTGTCATACCCCCTATTCTTTGGAACCTGGCAGTGCACAGGTGAAAGCGCAATCTCGGAGCTTATGAAAAAGATTCCCACAGGAATGGTGTATCAACCAGAGATTAAAAATGAACCCTGGTAAGACCACACTAATTCCATTCACAAGGAACAGGAAGGTGGATAACATAAAACCACATCTTATGAGTGATCTGTAGCCTTTCATCCTCTTCGGTGAAAGGCTACAGATCGCAAGGGCAACCAAATTCATAGGAGTGATAGTAGACTCTAAACTTACATGGAACCCTCATATGGAAAACATAACAAATAAGAGCAAGTCTTCTATCATTCTTTGCATGAGAGCATGTGGAAAAATCTGGGGTCTAAAACCCAAAATGATCCACTGGCTGTACACAACAGTAGTTAGGCCAATTATAACCTATGCTGCTCTAGTGTGGTGGCCAAAAAATATTCAAATAACAGCATGCACAAAGCTATCCAGGATCCAAGACTGGCCTGTTTATGCATTAGTGGATCTATAAGCAGTACACCCACAGCAACCTTGAAAATCATACTAGGACTGACTACACTAAACATTGTAATAACAGCTAAAGCGAGATCCAGCGCCTATAAACTATCTTGCAATAATAACTAGATTTTAATAAATTAGGTTATTCCTGCAAGGATCGTGGTAACACCAATCATCTCAGATTTGAAATGGGCACAGATATAGTTTCCAAAATATACTCCTCCTTAAAACCTTTCACTGTAGTCTGTGATAGGGACATGTGGACTGAAGGAGAACCACCCTATCTCAAGATAAGAATCGGTATACACAAGAATACGAAACTGAATAAGGGATCCGGGTGGGAATCCACGGTGAAATACCCAAATCAAACATAAGTCTGAACTTGGGGAAATATCCAACAGTCTTTCAAGCTGAAGTCTACGCCATCCTAGCTTGCGTCCGTGAGAACCTACATAGAGACTACATAAACCAGAACATATGTATTATCTCGGACTTTCAAGCTGCTCTAGAAGCCTTGTCTGGAACTGAGGTCACCTCAAGGGTAGTCAAGAACTGCTGAAGCTGGAAAAACGGAACAATGTTAAATTGATCTGGGCGCCGGGTTACAGTGGTTTCGAAGGAGTGGATAAATGCTAAACACCGTGATCACTAGGAAAATGTACCGCAGCAAAAGCTCAGAAAAATATTGCTTCAGAATGCAATCAAGAGGCTGTCTCTAGATGCACTGAAGCTGAACAGGATGAAACTGCTGAATGTTACCAGATTCATACCGGGCATTATCCCTTTTGGAAGCATCTACACACAATGGGACTCCATAACGGGTCCATTATGTGCAGATTGTGTGGCGAGGAAGAAGAAACATCCAGCCACATTATCTTTGACTGCGAACTTATGGGTTACAGAAGATACAAGATATTCGGTGAATATCACTCCGAATATATGAACCTTCAGGAAGACCTGATAAGCAAGCTCTTGGCCGTTGCCAACATACGGCGAATCTTGTCAGACTGAAGTAGAAGAGGGAGCACAATGGACCATGAGGTCGAATGCGATACTTTTTAGACCCCAAGATATATCAATCTATCTAATATTAACAAACACACAATTAATTATTAATTTCTATAAATTACTTTTATAGATTAAATATATCAACGTATATCAACGTATAGCAACGTATATCAACATATTAACTACATTTACATTTATCTTTTTTCATTTTTAGCGAATTTCCTGAAAGGAAATAGATCTATTGGTCCCGTACCGAAGTCAAAATTTCGCAAAAATTTCTTCAAATGTCCATCGATCCTACCTAGTAGTTGTCAAAAATCACCATCAGTAAAATTATATATATATATATATATATATATATATATATATATATATATATATATATATATATATATATATATCTATGGACATATATGGATATATATATATATATATATATATATATATATATATATATATATATATATATATATATATATATATATACATATATATATATATGTGTCTGTAATCACTCTGGCGGTCACAGTTTTCATTTTATCGGAATGAAATTTGGTATTTGAGGCGCCTTTAGTATTCAAAAGGTCAAGTTCGTTAATGGGTAAAATCTGACAAGGAGGAGGAGGAGTTTAGAGGGACTGGGAAACACAAAATTTGACATATCTCCCTTAATATTTGAAAAATCGAAAAATTTATAAGCAGTAAAGTTGTAGGTATTAAGTTTTACTATAATTTTGTTTCTTATCATATTTTCGGTTACACAAATATTTACAGAAATATTGACGGTTTAAGATTGAAAGAAAATTAAATTCCTTAATATCTCTGTACCCATTAGAGTTTGAGCAAAAAGGATAAGGTGATAAATTGTAGTAAACTTGATTTTCTACAACTTTATACCTTACGCATTTTTCGATTATTCTAATATTAAGAGAGATATTATATATTTTGTGTTTTCTTCTTTCTATATGCACCCCATTCCCCTTGACGTATGTCATTTATTAATAAAATTGGCCTTACAAATACTAAAATCATGTACAACATTTCATTTTGATCACACTAAAATTGTGACCGCTAGAGAGTGATTTATGTATTCTAAGGAAATTCGCTAAGTTGAAGCAGCTCTGCGTAACGAATTTTTTTTTATAGTAAAAAATGAATATAGCCGGACGAATAATTATACATTATTCATCCGGCTAGCCAGATGAATAGTCACTTCGATTAAATCTGTAAAGTTATTTTTCTAGAGAACTTTTTATTGCATACGATAGATACAATCGATTTCTATTATTTAAAAAAATAAAATAAAATCACATTTCTGCTAGCTAAAGAAATTATATAATCCCAATTCTTTTGTTTTAATGCTGACTGCAAGGGTATTAACATAATCCACAAAAACAGTGGTAAATAAAGTGACCGTCAAGAGTATTGTAAAAAGGATAAAATAGCAAAGTTTACCACATCAAAAAGATTTCCCATATCACGCATAAATACTACTGATATGTGCGTATATGCAATGTTTTCTATTTCCCCTAAGTTCCACACACACACATCGCATAGGTATTAACGTACGATTGTATTCACAGTCTGGTGCAAAATTTAATGGTCATATATTAGTTTAAATAATTTATATGTCAAAACCAAATATTTTCTTTTTCCAAGCCATAAAATTATAATTATTTATTATTTATTATTTATTCTTTATGAATTTTTTTTTCAAATAATATTTTTTCATTTTTTACACTCCTGCAAAAAAGTTGAATATAAAATGGGTTACGTGCCGGAACCCATAACACAGTTTATTTTAATGACCCCAAGAATGTCGGGGTCCTTCCTGTAGAAAATTGACGAAATTGAATTTACTGTGTAGAAGGGCGCATATATTTGTTAAGTACATAAAGACTTTTTGTAGCCGATATTAGCGAATTTTATTGAAAGGAAATGTATTTATCTACATATATATATATACATTTATGTGTCTGTGACTCTTTGGCGGTCACAGTTTTATTTCGATTGTAATTAAATTTGGTATTTGAGGCGCTTTTGGTATTTGAAAGGTCAAGTTTGTAAATGGGTAAAATCAGACAAGGGGAAAGGGGTGTTTAGAGGAAAAGAGAAACACAAATTTTGGCATATTTCGATTAATATTCAAAAAAATCGAAAAAATTATAAGAAGTAAAGTTGTAGGTAATTAGTTTTACAATAATATTGTTTCTTTTCATTTTTTCTGTTACACTAATATTTGCAGAAATATTTACAGTTTAAGATTGAAAGTTATAATTGTTAATATCTCATTAGAGTTTGAGAAAAATGATTGTGAAGTGAATGGTAGCAAACATAATTTTCTACAACTTTACCCCTTATACATTTTTCGATTTTTCTAATATTAAGAGAGATATTTTATATTTTATTTTTTCTTCCTTCTCTATGCCCCATTTATTAATAAAATTGGCCTCGCATATACTAAAATCATATCATTGCATGTTCTTAGGGGCCAAATTGATGCTGCCATATTATTTCTTAAACGAAATTATCGATCCATTTGCAAACAATTGAATTTTTGAACGGGTTTTATAATTAGAATCCGAAATCATGATTTCACGAAAATAATCGTATATCAAAATCTCAAGAGATATTTTATATTTGTATTAAATTGGCCATTATAAAATAAATTGTCCGGTCGAAAATACCATTTGTTTGTGGAAATTGGTGCAAAAATTTCGTTTATGAAAGTATGATACTAATTTACCTACCCTTTAGCAACATGCAAACATATAATTAGTAGCACATAGTGAAGAGAATTTTGGGCAAACAAATTTTGGCAGAATAGTTTCCGGTACTGATGCGCTGATTCGTACAAGGTTTAACTATAAATAATTAAACTTTTTTTTTTTGTAATAGACCCTTGGTAAAATACATTCACTTATTACACTTATATAATTTTTTTCAGAAGCGTGGGGCTTGAGTTCTCCAAAATCTCCACTTTCTTCTGAAATAAGCTTTACAAATCTATACATTTACACAAATTAACGAATTTGTCATTTAAAATAGAGAAAACACGTCACATATCTATTTTCAGTTCGATCGAACTAAAATTGTACCTTCCATATCCTGATACAATATAAGAGTAATTTTAATAAGAGTGATGTTAACAAGAGTAAATTGAATGAAAGTAATTTTAACAAGAGTAATTTCAATAAAATGTATTTTATTTTAATTTATTATGTTTAATTTGTATTTATTTTTATTTTTGTCTATTGATTTCGATTTTCTATTTATTTCTAATTGTTAAAGAGTAAATTACCACTAGCAAATTTATACTAATGATGGCTACTTTGTAGTCGAAATACGTATTTATAATACAAAAACTGATCTAGGTATTGGGGCGAATTTGACATTTTATACACAAATTTGATATAACTATTCCCTAATCATAATCTAGTTTTTCATGTACACATGGCCTCAAAAGTTTCATTTCGTTAAATTTCATTGTTGATTTGTGCCCAATCCATTTGTTTTTATATCTCGAATAAAGCTTAATAATTAATCATTTAGTGCAAAACATTATATAAAAAATAAAATGAATTCAGCACAACTTAACTATGCAATTTTTAAAATAGAACGCCACGTTTTTGGTGATGTGTACCTATGCCCAGATTTATAGGGTAAATTTCTGCGAATAGTTCTATATAATGATTTACTTCAAAAGATCATAGGAGAATGTGGTTTGCGACCATCATGTGGAACTGCCGATCATCTCCTTCTAGTACGTCAAATAATGGAAAAATTCTCTGAATATAAAATAGACTGTCTGGTGTCTATAATATACCTACTATTTATTGACTTCTGACTAGCTTTTGATTGATTAAAAAGAGATAATTTGAAACTAATAAGACTTGTAATTATGACAAACGCAAGAAACGAATCAAAAATAAAAATTGGTAACAAAACAAGTAAATACTTCCAGTTCAATAGCGGAGCAAAATAGGGGAAAAAAAGGGGGCGGTTAATTGACTAAACTGTCGGCGTATGAACAAGAACGAAGTAACCGGCTATGCTTGAAAAGGTTTTCTGCAGTTTCCATCACGAACTCCAGATGAATATCGGCATAGTTCCTATCATAGTCGGCTGCAGCCGCATATCCCTTCCACTCTACTCACATCCTCACATCCTTAGGCATCACAACGGACATTATGGTCGAAGTGTAGCCCGTCCAGGGCAGCCTCTACAATCTACATCTACATCTAACATCGAATCATAAACATCGTTTAGACATTAATAATTTTAAATTGCTTTAATTTTTATCAAAAACTTTTATCAACAACTGTACTTCATTTCTCCTTCTTACAAATCTATACAAAATAAAATGAAATTTTTACACTCGTATTAGGAAGGATGTAAAGGTTACTTCAATTATGGTAACGTAAGCTTTTGTTATTCTTCGCTTTTATAAGCTTTTGTTTGTATTGTGAAATAACACATATGAACTGTATTAAATAAAGTGAAGCTTTTTAGATAGATGCTTTCTTATTTTATAAAATAAAAGTATGGAAAACGCTGCGTAGATAACTTCCACAAGAGTTGATTATTATATTCACAATCTTAACTATTCGAACTGTTAAAAAAGTTAAGGAGACATTTTTCGCCTACACTGTTTTTCAACATCAGCTACGATCAAAATCAAAATAGTACTTTTTGAGCAAAATAATGAAAATTAAAAATACCGAATTGATTAAACTTTCATATGGAATTGATTAAAAAAATTTACATGGGGTTTGTGTATACACCTTAAAAGTTTTTTAAGGGCTAAAACTTTTCGAGAAAAACCAATTTTAAATTAAAGCGATTGTTTTAGAGATAAACGACCGGTAGCGTACAGCATACACGATCGACGGACAAATTTAAATTTTGGATTCGATTTTGGAAACAAACAGCTTCAAACTTCGAAGAGACTTTTATGATTATATTGATAATATATTATTAGTAAACTAACAACTTAAACAAATTTTTTCTGATATGCATTTTATCTTTTTTTTTTTAATGTATACTACATTATTGAGTATCGTAATAGTTGCTGTTGAATGATATATGTATATTTGGAATCTTTGAAATATGATCATTTAGAACAACATGATTCTTAAAATTCTCGGATCATTAATTATTCATCTTTTTTTTTTCAATCTCACATGTATTTAAATATGTGTTATATTCATAATTCTTGTCATGTTTTCTATATATTTTTTAAAATTATTATTGTAAATATGTCGAATTATTATTATGTAATCTATATTACAATTAGTTCAAATATATGTTATAATATATCATAATTACTGTACAGTATATACCAAACAGAAATATGTTATGTAAATTGTTTTATAAGATGAATTTACAAACGTTTACAATATTACGTCTCACAATATGTTTACGTTCAGTGACGTATTTGTTATGTGTGCGAAACTAGTTCCAAATAATTTTAAAAGTCCAGGACTGTGCTTCCCCCGACAGGGCAGAAAATACCCATCCTTGAAACCATAAGTAATAGAGAAAAAAATTCAAAAAAAGGCAAAAAACTTTGCATTTGAGAAACATTCACAATAAATATATACCAATCATTTTCTCACTTTTGAAGGCGATTCTTACATAGATTTCATTTCTACTTTTAAAGGCGAACATTTTTGCTGGGAATATCGCGACTTTTTATATATGGGAAAATTTGGTCCCTCTCTCATTTTGTTTTTGGTGGGATTCTTATAATACTAGAGAAGGAAGAATAACGAAATTGAATTAACCTAATACATTTTGTGGTCATGGAATGCACTAACATGTAATATAAATATAACTGAAACATACACTACAGGTTTTATGATTAGCAGATCGAATATGAAAAATATTATGCAGGATGTCGGATCAATTGTATCTTTGGAAATCCATATTTAAAATCGGCTATAAAGTAGGTAGTTAATTGTTAACCAAAATAGACTTTACTATCCAGTTGTAATTCTTGTTTTCTCAGCTATCCGATTCTGTCAAAAAATATGGGTTCGAATAAAACGCAAGTTGATCTTCAAATAATCTTGAAGGTCATGGTTAAGGTGAAAATCAAGATCACCATAAGATACCTCGCCCGAACAAAACAGCTTTTAGCCGCGTCAATTTTTCCAAAAACGCAGTATTCAAGAAATATTCAGTAATATTTATAAAGGACCATCCTGTATAATCCTTCAAATCTGCCTATGCAACTTCTGGGTTCCATAAGTGAAAGACAAGCCTTAAGTAAGTACTAAAAATGTCATATACGCCACGGTATTAGTAAGAGAATAATGTGAGAACTAGTAAGAGAATAAGTCGATTATCACGGATTATGGTTGATAGTTTTACTATGATTTAAAACATGGATAAGATTTCTAGTGAGAGAAGTTTTTAATTCTCCTTATTTTTCACACAATGGACATAATTAATAGAATACCTTTCTGTTACATATCTCGTATACTCCAAAAAAAGCTTTACATATATTTCTTTTTCATATTTACATATGACTATAGCAGTATTTACAAAAACACTTTTTGCTACTTACGTAACGCATAAGTTTTTTGTACAATTTGTACACTTTCTTTAAAGACAAAATACTCATGTTTTTATAATTTAAAAAATAACAATTTAAAATATTTATAATTAGGGAATTAATTAAATCCCTGTGTGTACTTTTTTTCTTGCTTTAAATATGGAAGAAAATTAATGTTGTGTGAAAAAACAATTAAAATTTATGCAATTGTTTTACACACATAATTTAATTAGTACAGTCAGGTAATGAAAAGTATTTTGATATTTCCTTTCATAAATTTGAAAATTCTAATTAAAGAAATTGTAATTACTAGAAGAAGGAAGCGTTTTATTTTTCAATTTCATACTGAAAATTTATCGCTGGTTGTATGTAACGGATATTATTAATTAAGTTTACTGGAGAAGTATGCTTACATTCAAGTATATGATATATTTTTAATATTTTGGAGTAGGCATGTGCCATCTACGGCCGAAATCAATTATTATTGCGGTCCAAAATGTATTATGTCATTTTATACACTAAACAAGATTGTATAGTTTGGTGGAGGGGGATCGTCATATTCTCGCCTTAAAATTTTTTTCGATTAAAAAAAATATCTCGAGAATGAAACGATATAAAGACAGTCCGTCAGCCAGTTTCTTTATGCAATATTAATGTTGAACAAAGAAAGTTGTGGACATTCTTTATCTATCTGGTATGGTTGTATTAATAATACCCATACGTTTGGTATACTTATAGAAAAAATTTTTCTCCGTATCGTTTTTTTCGAAAATCGAATGAATGAGACACAAATCAATTATAGAATTTTGAGCGGTACTTTTGTGGCCCGAACAATATAAACACATTTACACTAAGTTAGGTTAGGTTGCGGCTGCGGCTGCTTGAATAGGCCACTCTTAGACCATAAGATCCATTAGAATATCGAAAGGGGCTGATCCATCCTTGCTATTACACTTTAAACCATTTGGAGCTGTTCTAGAATCTAGAATAGCAATAAGTAGGTATAATAAGTATAAGAATATCAATATTTTTAAATCCGGACAAGGGTATATTAAATTTGGTCTCGATTTTGTCACGGTTGAAAAAATTAATCGCAGAAAAAACTTGTTGGCAGATGTGTTCATAAAAGGACCTATTTAGTCCAATTTCTCATGTACGTCCATCTGTTCGTTCGTGTACGCGATATCTCAAAAACGAAAAGAAATAACGGTTTGAAATTTTGTGTGTTTTCTAGAGTTAAAAAGTAACTTCAAATTCGTGAATGGGCCAAATGGGAAAATATCCATCTTTAAATCGGAAGAAAGAAGACAAAATGTTTCTTTTTTTTTTAAACTTTTTTCATAAACTCAGTTATTCCGGGTAATTATGTTGTATGTAAAAAAAAAAATGCATAATATTTAATTATGTTCGGCATTAAATAAAGTAAGTTATTTTTTAATTTAGTATCCCTGTGTGTTACTTGTTGTAATTAAGCTAACGAGTCATTTATGTTAATACGAATAGTGATATGTTATTTAACACCCTATATAATATTGACTGAATAGAATGTCTATGCGGCAAATATAGAGGAAACAAGTGCCATGCATAGAGATAGACATGTAAAAAGTATAAAATATAAAAGGTTCTTCTTAAAAAAGGGTGGATATCGATATAATGCCTACCATACAGTCTTTTTATGATATATGGCATTATTAGTATAAAGTCAACTTTATGGTCATATCAGAGTAAACAGGTCGTTAAGAAATTATTATTATTATTTTTTATTTGTCAAGGATGCTGTAGTTATGTTTCTATACATAGAACCCTTCATAATCCTTCGATAAAATTGAAAATATCATTTGATAAAATTTACTAATTCTTCAAATTTTACCATGAACAGGATTGGCTATTAATAATTGCGGAAGCCTAAAATACAAACTTCATCGTTTCTTCTTAAAAAAATGATTCCCATACAAATATTCCTCCTTAATTTTACAACCTTAGGGAGTGAATTTCCAAAAACTCTGATACAACTGACTTTTATTTATAAACAGAAGCCTAAACACTAGTTTCCATGGTTCTAAGTTCAAAAATGACGAACTTCCATACAAACTTTCATCCCCTACATAACTTACTTAGGGGATAAGTTTTCAAAAACGCGGATACAACTGTCTTTTATTTATTAACAGGAGCCTAAACACCAATTTCTATATTTTTAACTTCAAAAATTACGAACTTCCTGTACATACTTCCATCTCCTATTTATCCCCCTGAGGGGATAACTTTTCAAAAACGTGCTCACCTATAGTGTATAAGGAGCTACTGTGATAAATTTCATGCTTCTAGGCCCACCAGTTTAGGCTCTGCGTTGTCTGTCAACCAATCAGTAGAGCCAATAAAGTAGATGTATCCTAAATTGGTTTATTTTAAAGGTAATAGGTGACTTCCGGGACGCCACTTACTACTAAAAGCAAATCTGCCAAGTTTCATCAAAATCGACAAAAGAGTGTTTATGATTATAGTATATGTGGCATCTGTTGGTTCGGTCTATCAAGGAGGACGCACAAAGGGTACATGACTCTCTTCTTGCCCCCTGGCAAAAGTTAGAACCTGTTAATAGTTTCATCCTTTCTAGGCTAGACTTCATTTTGCGTGACCCCAATATCGCCAAAGGTTCTTTGACTGATGCAGACAAGACCATCGAAAGACTGGCTAAGAAATGGATGAACCTACATCAGCGTGTTTCACTAGAGCTGCTGTACATAACATCTTACCAGGGTGGCGTAAATCTTTTACCGTTGACTGATTCTGCGGACGTAAGTACTGTGGTTCATGCCTTCAGACTGCTGACCTACAAAGACACCATTGTCAGGGAAACGGCTTGGTCCTGTTTGAAACGTGCGGCGAGACGTCGTAATGGTGGCGATACAACTGAGGAAATGTTGGCTAAATTTTTTTTCTTTGGAGTTGGTTTTTTTGTTTAAAAATTTTTTTTATTTGAAGTTGTTTTTTTTAAAAAGTTTTAAATAGAGTATACCCTTTCAAACAAAGCATGAATTTTGAAAATCGATCAACAATTGACGGAGAACAAAAACAAAATTTTCCAAATCGGTTGATAAATGAGGTAACAAACATTTAAAAAAAACACACACAAAAAATCACACGATTGATAACCTTCTACTTTTTTGATGTCGGGATGAAAATATAAATTAATTACAATAGAACGACATTTATTTATTATTTTTTACGACATTTATTTCCAATGTCTTCGACTCTTTATTAACAATGAATATCAAATTTTGTTTGTATAAATTTTGTTTTTGTAAAGTTTGTTATAACTAACATGCTATATACTATTCAAGGCAATGGCACGTGAAATAAGGATGTGCCATTTTCATCCGGTGCCACTTTCATCCGGTTATTTCGTCAAAAAATTTTACGTTCTGCCCCCCCCCGCCTATCTCCACCAACGTTCATTTGGGGTCCATTCGGATGGTACGAGGAGGTTCAGTATCACTTCAAGAACCAGATTACCACTCGCCATCCGGTTGTCTCCCCGTCAATTTTTGACGTGCCATTACTTTAACTATACAATAACATGAGAGGTTTCCCTTTGCACCTCAGGCATCTCTCTAAATCCCACCTTCCTTAAGTCGATTGTACGTATAAAACTGTAATTTTGTACTATTCCATTGTAAAGCCGGCGCTATACGATGTAACGAGCACCTTCCAACGTTGGCCGAATGATGATTGGACGGATCGTGTGGCCGATACTCGAACTACGAGTGTCTAACGTCATTGAGTGTCCAACGTTGGCATTGGAAGACGTTCCGGCTGTTGTCGGTAAAAGGCACCCGCTTCAAACGTTGTGGGAAAAGGTGCCCGCTTTGTACGTTGGAAGGCATTGGACACATTACCATATTACCACACGACCTGCGATTTGTTTTTTGTTCTTTTGGCGCTTTGATTTTAAATTGTATTTGTCCTTTGACAGGTAATTATAAATCAATTACTTAATATCTTTCAAATAATTATTATTATAAGGTTGTTATGAAGAAAATTCAATTTAATGTCAGGTTCATCAAAATTTGATAGCTTATTATTTCAATAATAAATGCCAGTATTATGAAAAACTGTTAAATGCCAGTGTTATGAAAAACTTTTTACAAAATTTAATTTTTGTAAACAGTTATAATAATTAAAAAAATAATATAATATAATAAGTTTTAATAATTAAAAAAATGTTTTTAAGTATTTAAAAAAAGTTGCATGGTGATAAAACTAGATGAAACTAAATAGAACTAGATAAAAATAAATATAACTAAAAAAAAAATAAGAAAAACAAACTAGATTTAGGTAGTAATCATATATTTAATACTAAACATATGGTAGTAATAAATATATGGCTTTAGAACATTTTTCGATCTACAAATTTAATTATCTCAGAAACTAAAACAGGGTTTATTTGAAACTTGGCACAGGTATTTATAAGACTTTGATAATTATAGTTTTTCATAAAACTGGCATTTTTTGGGGTCGAGATTTAGATTTTTATATCACTGTGAAAACCATCAAGCCCATTTAACGCTATGTATAACCTTACTTCAAAACTGTAACTTTGACATTTTTTAACTCAAAAACTAAAAACAGGATCAAGTTTAAACTTTGACAGGAAATTCTTTATTATTTAAATAATAAGCTGTCAAATTTTGAAGAATCTATCATTAAGTTAAATTTTCTTCACAACAACCTTAAAATTGATAAACCTTATTGTTTCTAGTGTTTTCAACTCTACAACAAAATGGAGTGGTCTAACGAAATGACATTAGAATTTTTGCAATTATATGAAACTCACCCTGTTCTTTGGGATCCGAAACACAAGATTACAAGAACAGGAATTGTTTGTACGATGCTTGGGTGAGGTTAACAAACGAACTAAGTTTTGAAGTATCGGTCGAAATGCTGAAAAAAGTAGTCTTTGATGTCGACGTATAGAACATTAAATAAAAAAGTCAGAGATTCGACATGTTCAGGATCTGGCTCAAAGGATGTTTATGAGCCATCATGGTTTGCCTTCCACGCTTTGGGCAGGTTCATAGATTGCGCCTCGAGCAAATCATCATCAATCAATTCAGAGGTAATATTTAATTTAATTTTTCATATTATTAAAAAAAAAATACAAAAATATTTAAAACAGAAACAATTTTATTTTATTACATATATTTTTTTATGTTATTATATTTTATAAAGTTTTATTTTTTACATAAGATATTATTATTAGAAAAAAAGACTAAATTATTTAGGAAACACATTTTCATAAAACCGTCGCACACATAATAAATAACCGGGATATCGTCAGTTGATGTGTTCCTGCCATTCAACTGCTCCACTGGTTTAGAAATATTCTGAGAACTCATAACGAACATCTTTCGCTTGCAGAGAAGATTTTCTTGGTTTTTGGGTCAGTGGACTGAGCGCTGTATTGGTAGTGTTCTGACGCCATGTTCCTGGATTGAATTTCCCATCTACTTCGTTGTCAAAACTTCCGTTTGGAGTATATAAATCCCTGGATGTTCTACTTCGTAATAAAAAAGTTATGGAGTTGTGCATATATCATGGAAACCAAAGCAGCTTTTTCTGGTTGCAGTAACATTGGAGTTCTAAAAACACGGAATACCGATGACAAAATGCCGAAAACATTTTCCACAAATCTTCGAGCCCGACAAAGTCGATAGTTGAAAATGCGTTCAAAGCTGCCTTTAGCATGATTCCCAGGCTAGGGTTTCAAAATTGAGGTACTGAGGGGAATGCATCATCAGCAACCATAACATATGGAACGCTGACTTGACGTCCTAGCAAGGGTTCGCTTGGGGGTAACAAAAGATCCCCATGTTTAATTTTTTGGTAAAGCACTGTGCTCGCGAAAACTCCAGCGTCGTTCATTCGTCCATGTGCTCTAACGTCAACGAATGTAAAGCGGTAGTCTGCATCATCCAGTGCCAACATAGTATGCTGAACGTTTTTTTGTAATTAAAAAATGTAGATTCGCTGTTAAATGGGGCCTGAAGCAAAACGTGTTTCCCATCCATTGCCTCTACACAATGTGGAAAGTTCCATCTGTGGCAAAATTCAAGTTCAATTTGTTTCCACTCTCCCTCTGACTGAGGCAGCTAAAATAAAAGAAAAAAAATTATGTATATATATATATATATATATATATATATATATATATATATATATATATATATCTGTGTGTGTGTGTTACAATTAATATAGTTATAATAAACTTAATTACATATTTTTGATAAATTCCATTATACGTTTTAACTGTATTTTTTTCCCAAGGATGAAATTTACAACGTTATTGAGCTGCCGGAAACTTGCCGCGAAGAGGAGGCGCTCCAAAAAAAGCAAGGCGCTCCAAAAAAAAAAAGAGCGAGAGCAATTGTCAGCCAAGGAGAAAATGTAACCAATTATTTAAAGAACGCGACTGAGGTTTTGGCAAGTCTTACCCAATCAAGGCAAAAAGAAAAAGTTCAGGATTCCTCCGCGTTGTATGGACAACTTCTTGCGGATCGATTAAGAAGGTTACCCCTCCGAACCCAATTGGTTTTGAGAAACCAAATTGACAATTTGGTGTTTAGGGCGGAATTAAGTGGGCTGGATGAAAATACTATTGAAGGGAGCAATTCCTCAATGGTATTTTCACCGGACCCAGATAACCAGGACGACGACGGGGAAATCATTACATACTACGCAGCCACAGAATAATAATTTTAATTTATGTGAATAAATAAATTAAATGTAAAAAGTTAAAAGTTGCGTTCTTCTTACCCACCTTTATTTCATCCTTTAGTGCTTCAGTAAGAGCCTGACAAACTTCTGGGACAATACTGCTAATAGATTGATGAGATGTTTTGAATAAGTATCTCAGACTCTTGAAATAATCACCGGTAGCGAGAAATCGTAGAGTAATCGCTAAACGTTCTTTTGCTGGAATAGCTTTCCTCATGTTGGAGTCTTTTTTTGTAATTTTTCCTCCAATTTTGTTCAGCAGATATTCATAATCTTCAGCTGCCATACGACAAAAATTTTCAAACATTACTGAAGGTTCCTTTTGTAAATCTGATAAAAAATCTGAACCGTTGTACCTAGAACATTCACTTTTTTTGCTTAAAAATAATTCTACAGTTTAATTGAAATACTAAAGTACACAAACTTTAATATTTAACTTACCATCCTCTGCTATTATGTAGAGAGACCATCCACCACCTTCTTTTACGTCATTTCCGTTTATTTTGGTCATTTAGAATTTTGCAACAAGCCATTAAAACTATTATTACGGCCGTAGCGATTTTGATCCAACGTATCCTCCATTTTGATATTGGAACCAACGTTTGAGCCAACGTTTGGTTCAAAGGATTGGATCAAATATTCGTTCCACCGTGTAGCAGTGCACTTGGCCAATACAAGTTGTCAAATATTTGCTTCAAATGTTGGAAGCAAAATCGGACAAACGTTTGCTTCAAACGTCGGTCGCATCATCTGGCGCCGCCTTAATTGTAATTGAAACAACGCGAATCTAAATAATTTGTGTAAAGAATGATAGTTCAAAGAATCAAAGTAACAAGTTATGTCCTGCGAGCCCTTGATGTGTTATGTTATATAAATACTTGACAACTCAAGTGTGGTATTTTAAATGAAATCACATATGGGACGGTAATATTCTTCTAATATCTAATAAATATTTTTAAGTATAACAAGTGTATATTTTTTTCTAATAGGTCATAGTTTTGTAAAACCAATTATTTATTTAATAGCCAATTGGAAAATTAAGTATTAGGTAATTCTGTTTATATTTTATTTTTATGTTAATTTGTTTTTTTGGACCCAAATAAAATAATGATTCAACATAGGAATGAAAATAAGCAAGCTGAATTTTTTCATAAACCTTTGTTTTGAAATTCTAATGATTGGCAAAAAAGTCTTAAGACATTAAAGATCAAAGGTTATTTTTTTTCAAATATCTTATTTCCAATGCGTTATACGTCATGAATGATAATTTTTAAACTTGGGGTTCATAAAATTTTCTCCAAATTTGATTCCATGCATTTTTAGCGAATTTCCTCCAAAGGAAATGCAGCTATTGTTTTTGCACCAATGTTGGAATTTCGTAAAAATTTCTTCAAATGTCCATCGGTCCTACTAGATCTATTAGATGTTAAAAATCACTATCGCTAAAATTTGTATATATATATATATATATATATATATATATATATATATATATATATACATATGTACTATTTTTAAATGTCTGTGGACTCTCTAGCGCTCACAGTTTTATTCCCATTGGAATGAAATTTGGTATTTGAGTAGCTTTTGGTATTCTAAAGGTCAAGTTCGTTAATGGGTAAAATCGGGCGATTGGAAAGGGGGATTAGAGGAAGGGGAAAACACAAAATTTGATCGCGTCCCTTAATATTTGAAAAATCGAAAAATTTATCAGGAGTTAAGTTGTAGGTACTAAGTTTTACTGTAATTTTGTTTCTTATCATTTTTCTGTTACACTAATATTTACAGAAATACGGTATATAGATTAATGCTATGTAAAATAATGCTTTCAATAAATAAAATATATACTTCAAGTTTCCACATAAATATTTTTTTAAACATTCATTTAAGAAAAAAAGGTTTCAAAAAAAATTTTTACATTTTATAGGGGGAAACAAGATAGATAGATACATCTTGAGGTCTAAAAAGTATTGCACTTAGACCCTATGGCCCATTGTGCTCCGAATTCTACTCCAGTCCGACGAGATTCGCTTCTCCCATTTCTTGGCAATAACCAGGAGCTTCATATCAGGTCTTCCTGAAGGTTCATATATTCGGGGTTAGATGCACCGAATATCCTGTATTTACTGTAAACTAGCGGTTCACAGTCAAAAATAATGTGGCTGAATATTTCTTCCTCGTTGCCACACAATCTGCACTCATTGGGCCCGTTATGAAGTCCATTGTGTGCAGATTCTTCCGCAGGGAATAATGCCCGGTAATGAATCCGGTAACCCTCCGCAGTTGCATTCTGTTCAGCCTCAGTGCATCGAGAGACAGCCTCTTGGTTGCACTCTGAAGCAGTACCTTCACGAGCTCCTGCTGCTATACTTTTTCCCAGTGATCACGGTATTCAGCATTTGAACACTCGTTGATCACCTGTTTACACGTAGCCCTTGGAATTCCTAAAATAGGCTCTGAGCCAATGAAGGGTATTCCGACTCCCTTCTTTGCTAAGGTATCTGCTTTCTCGTTTCCTTCGAAACCCCTGTGACCCGGCACCCGGATCAATTTAACACTGTTCCGTTTTGACAGCTCCAGCAGTTCCTCCAGACATTCCTTGACTACCCTTGAGGTGACTTCAGTTCCAGAAAAAAGTTTTTAAAGCAGCTTGACTGTTCGAGAGAATACATACGTTCTGGTTTATGTAGCCTTTACGTAGGTTCTCAGGGACGCAAGACAGTATGGCGTAGACTTCTGCTTGAAAGACCGTGGCATATTTCCCCCAGTTGAGGCTTATGTTTGCTTTAGGTCTCTCTCCGTAGATTCCCGCCCCGGTCCCTTCTTCAGTTTTGGATCCGTCTGTATACCAGACGATAGTAAAGATTATTAAAATAATCAAAGAGAACTCTAGGTTTTTCGAAATTACATTTCAAATTTTTCCCCTATTCCTAGAACATTTGTTTGTATTTTATAAATACGTATTTCGACTACAATGTAGTCATCATCAGTATGAATTAGCTAATCGTAAATATCTCTGGGATATGGATTCAGAGATATGTTGCTTGTTGCTAATTTGGTGCGTGTCTCACTTGTTGTCAATTTGGTGAGACAAGCACCATATCTCTGAATCCATATCCCAGAGATAGTTACGATTAGCTTATTCATACTGATGATGACTACATTGTAGTCGAAATACGTATTTATAAAATACAAACAAATGTTCTAGGAATAGGGGCCAAATTTGGAATATAATTTCTAATTCATACTGATGATGACTACATTGTAGTCGAAATACGTATTTATAAAATACAAACAAATGTTCTAGGAGTAGGGGCAAAATTTGAAATGCAATACCAGACGATATAATTCTTGAGATAGGTTGGTTCTGCTTCCGTCCACCTGGCCCTATCACAGACTACAGTGAAATGTTTTGAGAAGGAGAAGGGGAAACAAACTGTTATAATTATATTTTTGTTCCATGCATACGTGCCGCGTGGTAAAGCTTATCTTTTAAATGGTACAAGATAGAGAAAATCTCTAATTGCCAAAAGTGTTTATCTTATAAAACAAACAACATTGTTTTGGTGTAAATCTTGTATTTACGCCAGACATACAAACAAAAGTTATTTGTTCTTTTTATTAGAACAATTCAACCAAAACTAGATGTCTGAAAAAAGTTTCAAAAGTTGTTTGTTTTTATGAAATAAACATTTTTTATGAGATTTTCCTCATCTTGTACCGTTTAAAAGATAAAAATATAATTATTGTTTCCCCTTTAAACTAAAATGCATATTTTTATAAACTTGAGGAAACTTTTTAAATGGACACACTGTATAGCATTTATGTGTATGAAAATTTGTTAGCCATAAAAGAAATTTATATATATATTATTTTTTCCGATGATATTTTTTTATTAAATTTAAAGCAAAAAATATTATTTCATGTTTTCGTATTTAAGATAACAAAAATTATATTATTTTCATTTGTATAAAAAAGTTTTCTTTTTTATAACTATCTTCACTTTGGTTCTAGATAGAATAAATGACAATACTATACCTAGAATTCTATAAAAGTAATAAGCTTGCAAAAAACTTAATCTATATCATTTTGTATAGGTATGCTTTTCTATTTCAAGTACATAAAGACTAAAAAAGACTTTTCATTAAAACTTTTATCTTTTGAAAACAGAAAAACAAACTGTTTTGTTGACGTTACTTATAGGTATACCTACACAATTATAATGATAAAAAGAAAATGGTATTTTCTTTTCTATTTTTCTTTAAATATTGTTTATTTATTAAATATATATTTCAATTTAAAAAACTTTAATTTTTTAAATATAAAAATTAAGTATAGAACTCTTTATAAAAGGTCATGTAAGGTTAAAAGTTAATATAAAATGAAAACCGCGAATTGAACTTCGTTATTAAATTATTATTTCTGATTCAGAAAATCGTGATGAATTTCGTTTGTCAAGTTACTTATTTGTGGTGGTCGAATAGAGAATATTTAGTTTATGACGAGCCGCCATTCTCAGTTAGACCAAAATAACTGCATCCCTAGTTCGTTACGATAAATTACACCGTATGTTAGTGAAGTTACACTGAGTTTAATCGATGCGATTTTCCACTGCTCTAGTCAGCGGTTCTTGGACTGCCTCACTCTCTCGAACACTCTAAATATATCTCTGACCGTGCGACACCTGAGAGAGCAGGTTGAGGCTCTCTTAGCTGTGCAATATTGTTTACAGGTGTGAAATATATTGTTTATTCCACACCTGTAAACATTATTGCACAGCTGAAAGAGCGGATTGACAATAGGTTTCGCAGGATCCGAGAAATGCCTGGAGTGTTCGCGAGGGTCAGGCAGTTAATGGGCCGCCGCATAGACACTAAACAATGATACATAACTCCATGTAAACAAATAATTGGCAAAAATAAGATGTCAGTAGTGTTCCTTCGGCACCGGAAACAGAACAGAGAGTATAAGGCGCGAGTTTTAATTGAAAAACATTACGCATTTATAGTATTATAAAAATTATTTCCAGCCAAAGAATAAGGTTACTATTTTAATAATTAAATAGTAACCTGTAATGTTGGAATTGTAAAAATGAAAATAAACTATTGAATAAGATATTAAATTAAACTTTTATTTATTAATAATAATGCTGAAAATTAATATTTAATATAATGTCATACAATTTAATTAATTTTGAAATATTTATACTCGCATTTGGTACTTTAAAAAGTCCTGGTTTTTTAAACCCAATTGATCCCGTTGCTTATTGTCACAAGCACTACCACTTTTACAATTGTCTACTGCACATACTATTCCCATTTTAAATGTTTTTTAAATAGTTTTTTATTTAATAAATTTTTTTTTAAAAATTTCATACTTCAAAATAATCACTTCGAAATAAAACTAGTTACTTTTGGCTACTTCATTTCTATTTATTCTACTATACCGAACGTTTAGTTTACATCTTCGCATAGCAGATCTCCCACGAGTATGAGAGAGTACATATGTATACATTAAGACCTCCTTCTCATACACATTGCTTAATGTATACATATGTACTCTCTCATATTCGTGGGAGATCTGCTATGCGAAGATGTACTCTAAACGTACGGTATTTCACTTCGGTACGGATAAGTTCCTATCAACAACTAGCGACCCTAGCGGCATAAAAAGTAAATATAACTTCTACCATTTCGTTGCCATATTTTGTCAATTTTCCCGTTTGAGTTAGATCTCCTTTATATAGTCTCCATGGGCCGCCGGCTGGAACAGTGTATTATCGTCAATGGTGGTTTTCAATTATTTTCTTTCTCTCTCAGCTGAAAATTAACAATTGGATGCTTCCATAGAAATCACATCAAGCAGTTTTTTAGGATTATTGCAGGAGGAAATCACTATAATTTCGTTATTGTTTAACCGATTTTGTATAGTAAGGGGTTGTTCGATCGTAACAATTTTTGTTAAAGTTACTGATTTTGTGGATATTTGATTTTAAAGATTTTTAGTGGCCTTCATTTTGAAATTAGGCAACTATTTGGGATAGTCATGAGGACTATGTGCGTGAGGTATTGTGAAGTTTAAAAAAAATATATTCAATGGTTTTTGAAATACTAAATACTAATACTAATATAAGAGAAAACACACAAAATGGCGTATTGCGGGTAAACCGTAATATACCTGTTTTAGATTCCATTTCGAATCTTCGAAATTTCAAATCGAACAGATGCACAACAACCTTGATTGTTATTGACATATTGACTAAGTTGATTTAATTAATTACAAACAGCTCCCTCTCCAACCCTCCCATATACATTTAATTCAGCCATCTCAATTATAGTAGGATTACAAGTAGTGAAATCACAATTTGATTTAAAAAATCACATTTCTATATAGGTACACAAAAAACTGCTTCAAACAAAAGTTGTTAGGCTTTATAAAGTTAAAATTTTGTAATTTAAAAATTTGCTCTATCTCTATCGGATAGAGTCTAGCCATTCAAAACTTTTTTAACCACATGCAAGGGATTGCAATGTACACAGCTGCAAGGGATTGCAAATTCCAGAAAGAAATAACATAAGTTCATTTCTGTAGCTATATATATACATTTCTAGCTATATTATTAGAGTCAAATTAGCTTCAAAAAGCCGGTTTCAGGCAAGTTGCTCGGAACCGATTTAAAAAAAAAATCAATTCATCTTGACGTCCTGAATATGATCCTAAATTTTACAGTTCAGCTCGTGACGGAACAGGGTCAAAATTGAATTTGTTTAGAACAAAAAATCGTTTTTTCTTAATATCTTTTTTTAAACTAAAATTTTTTAAAATGAATATAATTCAATTTTATTAAAAAAAAAAAACAAATGAGCCCATAAACATTAAAATCGGTTTATTAGAATTCGAGGAAAAATTTCCAAAAGTTCGAAAAACGCAAAAATTTTAAAAATTACTTAATTTTTTTAACAATGGCAAACTATGCCTTCTATATGTTAAAAATAATGTGCCCAATTTTCGCCCTTAAAAAAAATTAGGCTCCTGACAATTAATTAAAAACCGTGTCACCGATTTTTATAAATAAAAAGGGTGCATTTCATTTTAGATGAATAAATTGTTTTTTAAATGAAAGATCTTAAAAATATCTATAAAATGATAAGCAAAATTGTTTTTTTAAGTGTATTTTTATCCATTCTTTTTCATTTTGTTTATAACACGCTATAAACGCTATAAATTTAAAAAAAAAAAAAACAGTTCAGAAATTATTTAAATGAACTTTATTTTCTTTTAACTTATAACTTATAGAATTTTTATAGACCTTTAATTTAAAATAATTTTTAGATTTTTTATTTTAATTTTTGAGTTTTTCGAACTTTGGGAATTTTTTCCTCGAATTCTACTAAACCGATTTTAATGTTTATGGGCTCATTTGCTTTCTTTTTTTATATAAAATTGAATAATATTTTATGTCATTTTTAAAATTTTTAGTTTAAAATAAGATTATTAAGAAAAAACGCTTTTCTGTTATAAACAAATTGAATTTTGACCCTGTTCCGTCACAAGTTGGATCTTAAAAATTTAGAATCACATTCAGGACATCAAGATGAATTAATTTTTTAAAAAAAATTACGGTTCCAACCCCCCTGCTTGAAAAATCCTAATTTGACTCTACTATATATGTACAAAATTTAAAACAAGTAAACTTTATGTAAAGTCATATTTCAAAGGTTTTTATCAGAAAAGTGTTCATTTTAACAAAATGTAGAAAACAAAAAATTAATTAGTAAATAATTAAATTATTCAGAACTAGTTTTTTGTACTCTCGATATTCAGTCTGCATTCGGTACTGCATTAATTTGAAAAAAATTTTGTGACGAGGGAGAACAGACCTCCAACGACCTACCCAGAAAGGTCTACTTTGTGTAGAATTAGCTAAGGATTAAATTTTATACTGAAACTAATATTTTAAAACTAGTTTAGTACCAAAACGAAGATAATTACGTTGGAAAATCTCAACAGGTATCTTTTAAATACTATTTGACCAGGTCATACCAGGATATAGAAACTTCGGGCTTTCCTTATATAAAAACTTTTGATTATTGCCAAGAAATGGAAGAAGTCACCCTTTTACTAAATAAGAAGGGAGAGTCTTACAGATCTACATGCACTACTCTCATAGACCCCACATCCTATCCATCTATCTATCTATAAATCTACCTTAAAACTAAATAGAAGCTATATTTTACATCAGATTTGTCTTATGGAATTACTGGTAGCGCCACAATTCTTGAAGATATTTTTTTAATCATATATGATATAAATTTATAAAAAAAAAGAACAATTCATTATATAATGGATTAGTTTTCAGACCCTACGATAGTACATATCATTCACATTATACATATATGTATATCCTATATATAGAAGTAATACTGATAATAAAACTACCCGGGGTATATTTATAATTAGCCTATATAATATATTAAAGAGTGGGTGATTTTGTATATATAATCTATCTCTTGTATATATTTATGATTAAATCTACAGGAGGTCTGACAATTTCTATTTGTCATAATTTGTAAAGAGATATATGTATAGAGAAACACACATAAAGATGAAATCTTTGAGTATGTGTTTTAGCTCAATGAAATATTAATTTGTTTTGTATTATTTTAAAATCAATACCCGAAATTCGTTGTTGAGTTCAAAGATTATATGAACGAAATCAAAATCCTCAATTGTACAAATAACGTCAATAGTCGAGCCATCATAACAAAATTTTATTATTAAATCCATTAAGCTAGCAGAGCAACCTGAGCAGAACACAATTATAATTGTCTCATAATTAGACGCTAATGAAATGCTAATTAAATGCCCTTAATAAAAATTAAAAGCTCTTTGTTGTATTGTGTTACCGCATGCTCTGCTAGCTTAATGTTAAGCAAGCAAAGCAATATTTAAAAAATGAATTTATTATATTGTATTTAATATCAAATTATTAAGCTAATTAAATGTTCTAATCAAAAATTTAATGATGATTGTTGCACTGTGTAAACGCATGCTTTGCTATCATAACCAGCAAAGCAATATTTATAAAATCATGTTTGTTGTATCGTGTAACCGCATTTCACGTTACAACAAGCAGAGCATCCGGTTACACGATACAACAAAGAGCATTTAATTTTTATTTAGAGCATTTAATTAGCAAAGTAATTTGATATTAAATACAATATAATTAATTGATTTTTTAAACATTGCTCTGCTAGCTTAATCTTCAGCTAGCAGAGCAATGTTTAAAAAAAATTTGGTTACACGATACAACAAAGAGCTACTAATTTTTAATTAAAGCATTTAATTAGTTTAATAATTTCGTATTAAATACAATATAATTAATTGATTTTGTAAATATTGCTCTGCTGGTTACGCTAGCAGAACATGCGATTACACAGTACAACAAAGAGCATTTAATTTTTAATTAGAGCAATTAATTAGCATTTATTTAGCTAAACAATTTGATATTATCGTCTAATTATGAGTCAATTATAATTGTGTTCTGCTCAGGTTGCTCTGCTAGCTTAATGGACACAAATTTTATAACGGATTTGTGCCTTATTTCGAAAACCGAAAAAATTATGCACAAATAAATTTGAAAATTTTGAAATGGTAGCTCGACTTTTGACGCTATTTGTACAACGTAATTGTAAAAAATGTTTTTGAGCTAAACAAAAAATTAAGATTTTGGATTAATTGGAAATTATACTTTTTTGTACTTAAATGTTTTTCTCAAATTTATATGTATTTCTCAAAACATATTTTCATTTTTAAATTTGAAAATTGTAATTTTTACTCCTTCCATTATATCAAGTTGGGAGGTAGTAGTAATAATAAAGGAGAGGCCGAAGCGTGACAAGTTGGCCTTTCTTAGCCCTTTTTACCGATCTGTAAGTAACCCATCCCCTAGACCTCTTCTATCCTCTACCATTTCTGATCGTTTCCTCTTTCCCTGTGTTTGTTGTCGAATCTAGCCGCCTTCTTTCCGAATGATAGGACAAAGCTCCACTTTAGTTGTTTTTCCTCAGATTCCACAATTTGGTTGAGCAGATTGCTGGATACCTCATTCTGGCTCTGAAAGGACATTCTGCCAAAAAGTGGATAGGCAGCTATATTGCCTCTGAAGTCTTAAACTGCCACTTTCTCTGCTCATTTTTAAGCATGAGAGAGGAATTTTTCTTCCTGCATTTTGTGAAATTTGCATAAGGCCATAGATGACTTCTATTCTTACTCACATTCCTTCGTCTCAAATTTTCAGGTGGGCAGTCACAGCCTTCTTCTCAATAAATAATTCAGGAGACGGTAAGAAGAATTTCCAGAGCGGTCGTGGGTGTTATTCTCATCGATTCTGCGATGTCCAAGCTTACTAGCCTCTGAATTTTATGTAGAACTGACTGTATGTTTTTACAGCGCACGGCTGGCCACCTTACCACTGCTCCATATTGGATTCGTGGTTTAATGATGGCTTTACACAGCCAATATATGTGATACACAACCCGAGTTGTGATAATCCAAGTCTTCCCTATCACTCGGCGCAATTGCCATAAGGGCAATTCCCAAATCAATGACAATCAAATAAATTGCCATAGTTGATTTGTCTGTCACCGCTTCAACATAAACCCTCCAAGTAGGCTTGTGAGATCGAATACCACCTCCAGGTACTTGACTTCTTACTCTAGTCCTAGGGGTCTTCCGTACATCAGTGGTGGTAAATAACCTTCATTCTTCCTCCGGTAGGTGAACAGGATCATATTCGTTTTGCTGGGTTTACAGAGAGACTACTGTGACCTACCACTCCTGTAGGTGTGTAGATTCTTATGGAATTGATACTCTTTAAGAGCCCCTTCCATTAGAAGATAGCCTATTATCCTTTCTAAAGTTAGAAAGACGACGTCTGACTAATTGGCCTGAAAGATGTTACCTCACCGTAGTCCCTTTTCCCTAAGTTGGGGTTAAAAATCACAAGTAAAATATTAAAAAGCTGCTAAGGAAAATCTTTCATTGGACCAGCATTCATGTAAACATCATTTAGTAAATATTTTTCAGAAAATAATAAAAGAACTTTACGTTGAATTCTTCAATTGGATTAACCTGTCCTATACTGATCCTAAAAAGATTGTATATAATGAATAAAAAACTGAAAAACATAAACCATAGAGCGGGGACTTTTTTCGCCGGAGTAATGAAGTCAAGCGATAAAATAAATGCATTGAATTTGGCCAACAAGTAACTGTCTCGTATCTACCCAGGACTATTTGAGAGAGTGACCTGGGCGAGCTGTTAAGATTTTGCTTGGTATGACTTACCGATCTATCATGTGCAAGTCCAGCCACAGCTACGTGAACATGCTGGGTGCGATATCTGGGTGCAAATAGAACGAATGGTTAGGACGTGACTATGCGTCGATCAGGACTTTCTACATGATCCAGGAACGCTTTTTTTAGACGAAAACCATACATTTTTCTCGGCAATTTTTGATGTTAGATAGATTGATAGATTGTAGAAGTTGCCCTGGACAGGCTACACTTCGACCATAAGGTCCATTGTGATGCCTTAGGATGTGAGGATGTGAGTGGAGTGGGAGGAATTATTGTGTATAGACTAGGAATTGGTAGGATATGCGACTGCACCCGACTATGATAGGAATTATGCCGATATTCATCTGGAGTTCGTGAAGGAAACTGCAGCAAACCTTCTCAAGCATATTCGGTTACTTCGTACTTGTCCATACGCCGACAATTTAGTCAATATACCGCCCCCCGTTTTTTTTTCTTTATAATTGACAAACTGTCGATGTCGGGATTCGAACCCTTAACCTCCCAGTTTCCAAGTAAACATACTGCGCAGACATAATGCCTTAGATCGCTCGGCCACTTGGACTGGTTTGTTTGATATTACTCAAATTGTTTATTTTTTCTTTTTTTAAGTGTGTCATTGAAAACATCTTTCTATTTTGTGATAATTCTCTAATTTGTAGAGTTCAAGTAAAAATTCTTATATTTCAGAAGTTTCCGTCAAAGACGTTATACTATTGAAAGGCCAAAAAGTGCAATTCTAAAGGAGAGAATGTCAAAGTTTATGTTCATTATTATAATTGATTACACTTAATTGTGCAAAAAATATACGATGTTGCTCAAAAAATGGCTCAGAATTGGCTCAAAAAATGGCTCAGTTATTTGCCATTAAGAAGATAAATTATTAAAATATATGTTCAACTAGCTGAATTCCCCGGCGTTGCCCGTGGAACTCCAAGATTTGCTCTGGCACTTTTGGTATCGATAGCGTACTACTGAATTATTCAACTTTATTAATTTTTACCGGCACTTCCGCTATCAGAAATGAAATGTTATTTGGCTTCCCAGAATCTCCACCTTTTTACACCTCGGGTTACATTATTGGAGTTTCCCTAATTTTTTTGAAATTATAATATAACCTATGTCACCCAGGGATAGTGTAGCTTCCCAACGGTGAAATAATTTTTTAAATCGGTCCAGTAGTTTCGGAGCCTATTCAATGCAAATCTTTCCTCTTTATAATATTAGTATAGATAACCTTTCATATTAATTTAGTACTATCAAATTCATTCAATGAGAAAAATCGGACTTTGAATTAAATACGTACCTACCATAAATTTATATCATTCTCAAAAATTATATAGAATTTTAATTAATATATAAATACGGATCTCTAAAAACAATAATACCGTTATTAAATTAATTACAAACATGTTTTAAATAAAATATTATATTAGATTAATTAAAATTAACAAACGTTATGAATGAAATGTTAACATACTACCGAATTTACTATACGATTATATATATATATATATATATATATATATATATATATATATATATATATATATATATATATACATATATATATAAATTCAAATGTTCAAATTAATTCAAATATTCTTTTAATTGTAAAAGCCTGTCAAAAAAATTTATATGTGCGAATTTTAATTGTAAATTTTTTTTTTCAATTAAAGTTATTTATTTAACATTCGTAGATGACATTAATTAGTTCAATGTTATGTGTGAAAGATATAACACTTGATAGTGCTGCTGCAGGTATCACAGCAAGGCATATTTTTAGAATTTTTTATGTCAGTAAGTCATGACAGGCAGACGAAATTATTCGTTTAGGTAACTTACCTCCATATATTGTCTAAAACCTATAGTTTATTACATTTTTTGACATCAAATGCTTGATATGAAAAATTATACACATCTAGGGATGGAGATTATCAATGTTCATACATATTACTTAAATGTCAAAATAAGTAAACGCTAGTCGCTTCCGTTGGTATAATATAACCGAAAGGCCACCATTCTAACAATGGAAATAAATAGACGCTATTTTACAAAAAACAATTTAAACTATAGTTGATTTGTACATAAACACGTTAGACCAAAACCATAAAGAAATAACCTTCTCTGAGAACTAGGTTATGTGGGAGTGAAAGGAAATAGAACAGCAGATAGCCTAAAAACAAGGCACGTTAACGCCTTTGTAGGTCAGAGCTTTTTTACAGATCATATCCCACGTGAAAATCTCAAGGAACATGAATAAGACTACTCTCCAAAGAAAGTTTAGAGGCGTCCGACAAGTAAACAAATTTTTTCGAGAGTTTCAACTGAAAAAGCAAACATGAGCAAAAATAGAGTAAAAAAGAGACACCTCACCAAATAAGATTTTTTGTAGATTCTGTGGAGAAATGAAGGAAACACCGAAAAAAAGATTGTTTAGGTTGCAGTGCATATTCATAGTATGCAATTTATCGGAAAATGACCAGCCTAAATGGTCAAACGATCTAAGGTCAAAGTTCTCTGCTTACTTGGAACTAGGAGGTTATGGTTCGAATCTCGACTGTGGTAGTTTGCCGACTAAGCTAAAACTGTAGGCGCATGGACAAGAACGAAGTAACCAGCTATGTTTGAGAAGGTGTTCTGCAGTTGCTCTTCACGAACTCCAGATGAATATCAGTAAAGTTCTTATAAAAGTCGGCTGCAATTCCTAGTCTGCATACAAATCCCATCACTAATATATTGTTAAAAGAATGATTAAAGGTTAAAAAATAATGATGTGGGTGGTTCCTAGGCATAAATGTTTCGAGAAATGCTACCCTAATAATTTGTCTCTGGCGCAATCATTTTCAAAAAATTGACCGCAATTGAGCCAATCAAACGTTCCTGTCACTATCCAGCGAGAATTTACTTTTTAACCCAATAAGATATGTATACAGAATTGATTTCTTTAAATAGTTTTAAAAAAAACGATTAGAACGTATTTTATCGTTTTTTATCTAGAATGGGTGTCCACAAAATCCGAATATGGTGGAATAACTAGAAAAATCATCATCGAAATAAAACATTCTAAAAGACAAACCCAATATTTTTCTACGTCGAATTTTCAATAAAAAATGGTAGGTTCTACACTGAAAGAAGGGAATTTCTTTAACCAATAAAATATGCATTCTTCAAAATATTCCAAGAATATGTTTAGTTACACGAAGAAACTAAGATTCTTAAACTATCGTTTAAATGATGTCAAGGTATTTATTCTCTTATACCAAAGATATAATCCATTCCCTATTTTTGAAAGTAAGAAATTCTTGGTTTAATGCACTATTCTATCAGTGTAAAAAACAATTTCAAAGTTGACCATCTTCCATCAAAGGAGGCATGATTTTAACACCATTTAATTGATAATTCTTATGGTCAGTAGCGGATTTACCAATAGGCTGAGTAGGCTGGAGCCTAGAGCGGCAGATTCTAGGGAGCGGCAAATTTGGCGAATTTTTTTTTTGTCTTACAGAAATTAAAAACATTCATATTTATATACCTACATATTATTAGGTCCACACAAACAATTCAACATGTAATATGTTTCACCACTTAGATACATTTTTGTCGCGTTTGGTTGCGGTGTGGGAACGAGTAACATGACCAGGCTTCTACCGTAGATTTGATCACTGTTGACGATCACTTCGAATCTTCTTGCAAGTTTTTCGTAGCTTAACGAGAAAGTTTTAAGTATTTTGAAGAAAAGGCGATGGAGTTAAGCGTGTCAAAGCAGTATACAAAAGACGTGATTTTGAAAAAGACAACCGAAAAGGAAAAAATTTTATGAAGAATAACCCGATGACGAAATGAGAATGACTGCGAGTGATAATTCCAGGGTTAACACATTTCTCGTCCTCGTTGATAGACTCGTATTCGAATTAGAAAAACGGCAGGAGGTCAACAACAGGTTCAATGAAAAGTTTTCATTTCGGATCAAAATGAGTGAATTGTCATCATCAACCCTCAGGGAAAAAGCCCTTTTCTTGGAAGAAATGTATCCTAATGATTGACTTGAGACTGACTTAGTTCAAGAATGCATACATTTTCAATATCACCTATCTTCTGAAAGAATTTTAGTAAAACCAGATTCTGGATGATTGCCATTGGAAATTCTATTTTGTTTCTGCGAAAACAGAATTTGCAAAACGTTTATCCAAACTTCGATATAGCAGTTCGCATGGTTCTAGGTACCAGCGACAAATTGTTCTGGTGAGAGAAGCATTTCTTGCTTAAAACGGGTGAAAAACTATCTAAGATTTACCTAAGATCTAGCTAAACGCTATAGCTCTTTTTTGCATAGAGTCAGAACTAATGAATAAGATTTCATACAACGATATAATTGATGACTTTACGCGTAGAAAAACGCGCTAAATGGCATTGTAAAACTTGCATAACTTAATTGAATTTTATCGTTACCAACAGTCGAATTGTTACGAAATAATTGATTATATTGTTTTTAAACTGCAAATAATCTAGGAACTGACACATTGTAGAAGTCGGTAGGGTCGGCAAAATTTGAATAGCCTACTGGCGGCAAATGTGTAAATCCGCCACTGCTTAAGGTAATTATACAGTGAAAACAAAAATGTTGAATTATTTTTAATATTTACATAAGTGGTATTTATTATCTGTAATATTACATATATTATTTATAGAGTAAAACACGCGCTTAGAATGTGATTTACTGATTCAATATATTTAATTCGAGTAAGTAGTTTTTTTATCGAAGTTTATATATTTCGAGGTAATTTAAGCTCTGTATTATCTATAAATAATAGATTTTATAGAAGTTTTTATTTATACAGAGGTTGCATGAGTGTTTCACACAACATATTTTTAGAAAATTTTAATTACTCTGTGCGGTTATTATTTTATTCTTATTTTTTTGTGAATTAATTGAGATGAGATTTATAATAATTTAAATTAATCCTTTTAAAGTAACTGTTTAGTTATATGATATTACAAGTGCTTAAATGTGTGAAATTTTTTTAATTATTCCAAATAGTATTTTGAAAATGCATGTCAGTATAATGATGACGTTCAGTAATGTTTTAGGTCAGATTTATAAAAAGAATTTCTAATTGAATTACATTATTATTTAAATTTAGGTAGGTTGTCTGGTCTATGATTGTATTACGCTAAAGGTCGTTGATATTATTCGCAATATTTTCTACTCTGCTAATAAGTGATACCCCGACAGTTTTTTTTTTGTAAACTAGCGTCTATTTATTCAATGTTAGTATGGTTATCTTTCCATTATATTATACCAACGGAAGTGACTTGAGTTTACTTAATTTGACATTTAAATAATGTCTGAACATCTATACCAACGGAAGTGACTTGAGTTTACTTAATTTGACATTTAAATAATATGTCTGAACATCATTAACATTCTTAAACATCAAATGCTGGATATGAAAAATCATACACATCTAGAATGGAAATCGAACCCACGACCTCTAGTAATCTAGGCCAATGCTTTGCATCTCTGCTACCAGGCTACTAGGCCCAATATATATCGAGTACTCGATCGATTCGTTTAATTTGTCATTTTTTAATTTATCACAGTCACGTATGTTTATCGAGTTTGGGAAAGGCAAAAATAATTGATAAACAAAATAACACAAGTTTAAGGTGGGTTTACTTGTTTCACTATCCTCTCCGTAGGATTACTTCATACTTGTTTCAGGACTAATCGATTGGCACAAATACTTGACTGTTTTCCCGGCCACTTGCATAACATACTTTTATACATGTATTCACGTTGTGTTCTATTCAATTTAATAATAATTCAGTTTTGAAATTTATTTGAGTTTAAATAAGAAATGGTCAACGTACAAATTAAACATTGAGTAATAGTCTTGGATATGGCGCGTCAAAAAATCCATGAATCCTAACTTTCTGCCGTGTGGTAAATAAGCTCCTGAGTCGATGGGGAGCATTTTCTCTCATACCATATATATATATATATATATATATATATATATATATATATATATATATATATATATATATGTATGGCAGATGGGCCATTTTCGAGATAGAGAGGGAGGGAGGGCGGAAAAGTGGACCCTAACCGTCTGGAAGCAACGGTAAGTCAACGTATTCATATTTTATACACTGAAAAAAGTAGTGTCAGAAAATATTTTATAGCGGTTTCGGAGGGAAAAAATTTTTTTATGGGTTTTCTTTAACTCCACTCCCCTCCGAAACCGCCATAAAATTTTTTCTGCCACTATTTTTTCCGGTGTATAAAAAATGGGTATTACCTTTGCTTCCAGGCGGTTAGGTTCCACTTTTCCATCCCCCTCTATCTCGAAAATGGTCACTCTAAACGGTAAGTTATTACAGGGTTAGTGTCTTTTCGTTACAAATATAAGCAAAAGCATTATCACAATAGTTGTGTATATCAATTGTTTTTTCGATACTTAGATTTGATAGTAAATTTGGCAACAAGAACTCACTTTGACTCCCATTTGGAAGGTGTCTATGGAGAAAAGCGTTTCTAACTGGGTAGAGAATGGGACATTTTAGCATAAAATGTTCAAGGGTTTCGTTTTCTTTCAAATTGCATAGTATACAGAGCTCCTGAGGATCCCATTTATATAGAATACCATTGGTATAAAATCTTACTTCTTGCTCTCCCATTAATATCAGTTGTGCTATGGTCCAAATAATCTTTGTTTTGAGAGGGAACTTTAAATAATCGCGATCATTTTCAGGGATATAATATTTATATACCGTGTTAAATGTTGATGTTAAGATTCTGGATTGATCTTCTTGGAAAAATTCATCCTTGTATTCTGCTAGAATAGCATCCCGTGATTCGCGTACTATAGATATATTTTGTTGGTCCCATGTGTATCTAAAACCTAGTGCTATCAAAATTCCTTTAACTTTTGATTTCCAATTAAATTTACATGTACCTACATGCAGGTTTTCTGATTCTAAGGTATTTAGATAGCTTTTCTTCACAAGTCTATCGTTTGGTAGTGCTAATAATTTTAACCACCAATCGTATACCACCTTGATTGCCCTCGTGCCTAAGTGTGGTCTTCCGGTTTCTGAACGTAGTAAATAGTGGGCTGTGCGTCGAGGTAGACACAGGATATTCTTAAAGTAGTTGCTTTGGACCTTGTCGGCAATATCCAAGTATCTAAGACACCAAGTTTCTGCGCCGTATAGCATTGTCGAAGAAATAATCGTGTCAAAGAGTGTTTCTTTGGTTTCCCACGTGTCAGATTTTGCACATGCAGCGGTAGCTTTCTTCATATTATGCTGGGCTGCTTCAAGAAACAGGCCTGAGCTTGAGAAAATTATTCCCAGATAACTCATTTTGTTCACAGTGTCTATTGGTTTATTGTTTACGTGGAAGTGTTTCGAATTATTGGGTAGTCTCCCCCCTTTCCTAAAGACAACAACTTTTGATTTGTCTGTGTTAATTTGCAGTTGGTTTTTGGTGCAGTAATTATGAAAGCAATTTAAGCTGTGTTGCAGTTGGAGTGAAGTACCGGCTATTAATGTTGTGTCGTCCGCAAAGAGTAGATGAGAAATTCTAGTATTTCCGTGTACATTCAACCCATAAATATCGTTATCCAAAAATTGCTTTTCGAAATCGCTCATAAATAAAATGAATAAAAGCGGGCTCAGAGAATCACCCTGCAAAATACCTTGGCTTACTTTTATCGATACGGGGTTCTCAAAGTTGAGTGAAATTTTCACATTGTCGTAAAGATTCTTTATAACAGAGATTAATTTCCGACTAATTCCCAGAAAGTATAATTTTCTCCGCAATAGATCATGATCTACGGTGTCAAATGCCTTTTTAAGATCGACGAAGGCAGTGAATAATTTACCTTTGGGTTGCCTCAGGTGTTTGTGGATTAGGTTACTTAGAATAAATATGTTATCCTGGCAACAGCGGCCTGGACGAACACCGGCTTGAGTTTCAGGAATGAGCGCAGCCTCTTCAGCCCACTTAATTAGACGGTTACACAGCATAGTTGTGAATATCTTTTTTATAGAATTTAAAAGGGCAATACCGCGGTAGTCATTTGGGTCTGTGTGGTCACCTTTCTTATATATTTTGCATTGCGACCAATTGCTTGGGGTTGTCTCTTTGCTTAAGATTGTATTAAACATATCGAGAAGTAATTGTTTAAAAGTTTGCGGGAGATTTTTGAAAAAATCACTTGGTATTGAATCCGGCCCAGGAGCTTTTCCACATTTGATCTTAGTCAGAGCTATATTTAGTTCGTTCCAATTAAAAGCTAGATCTAAGAAAGGGTGAGAGACATCAGTAAAAGTGAGTAATTTGGGTTCCTTCAGCGGGTAGAGAATGAGGAAGTATTTTTCCCAGGTGCCTGCGTCAATGTGATTAGAATGTTTCTTATTATATTTTTGGGATCTAAATTGTCCAATGGCTTTCCAAAATTGTGCGATATTGTGTTTAATATTATCGTAGTATCCATTCTTTTTCTGATTTATGTTTTGTCTATAAAAATTTTTGGCTATTAGATAGAATTTTAAATTAAAATCAGAAAAATTGCTTTTTCTTGCTTGTTTTAGTGCATCCCGAACATGCTTCTTAGCTTGTTTGCATTCCTCATCATACCAAGGTTTATTTTTATATCTATAATTAGAGTCTTTAGAAATTGTCTTTTCGACAAGCATGTCTACTTTTCTTGCCGCGCTGTATATGCATTCGATGATTCTTTGATTATTAAGTTCTACATCAGCAGAGTTGGAGTTAGTGGTTAAGATTGATAGAGCATTTTTGAAATTTTGAGCTTTTTCATCATCCCACTTGAGATACCGTATTGTCTCTTTTACCCCACGTTTTGAACTGTTATTTCGATCCGAAATTGGTATTTTAAGGTGTAAGAGGCAAGGTAGGTGATTTGACATTAACGAATAATTCAAAATTTCAAAATCAAGTATCTCCATCAAGCCACGAGTGTTTGACCAAACAAAAACATTGTACTATATAAGGAAAGGTTTATATAAAAAAAACACAAACATTAAAAGCGGATGGAAAGGTGGGGGTGAATTTGGTATAAAACTTATTATATCGTCCGATTTGCTTCAAACATTGCAGAAATATTGTTTATTTCAAATAATAAAAGTTTGCAATTTTGTTTTTTTTTTAACCCCCCACTCAAAAGGGGGGGTGTAATAGGGTTGTAAAGATAATACGGAGAAATTGTCTTCATGAGGTTGAAATTTGTCAGGTAGGCAGTTTATAGATAGTAAACGTTAGCTAAGAAAGGATTTTTGAAAATTCACATTTTAAGGGGAGAAATGGGGGGGGGGGAGTTTGTATAAACCTTATTTATCGTCCGATTTACTTCAAACTTTGCAGAAATATTGTTTATAACAAATAATTAAAGTTTGCATATTTCTTTTTTTGAATCTGCCCTTAAAAAGGGATGGAATGGGGTTGTTAAGATAATATGGAGAAATTGTCTTCATGAAGTTGAAATTAGTAAACGTTAGGTAAGAATCACATTTTAAGGGGGAGAAATGGGGGGGGGGGGTTTGTATGAAACTTATTGTCAAATGATACATATTAGAAAATTATGTTTCGTCTTTTTTTTCCTTACCATTTAGCCACACCAACGTGTGGCATGGTAAAGCTAGTTTAAAATAAAATTCATTTAAAAATTATAAAAACAATTTTTATTTACAAAATCTTTTAAGGCGCCTCTTCACGGGTTGTGCCTTACTACTGTGCATCACTAGCATCATGCTTTGGACCGGCCTAGCCCTGCTTGTGACGATAAAACAAACTTAACAATGGCAAACTTTTGAACAGTATGACGCCATCCATTTGTATAACAACACGAGATTATACAAATTCACTGTTAATTAATAAATTATTTAGAAAATATTAGAAGTGCAAAAAACATGACCCCTAATCCTACAATAACTTAAAATTAAATTGTGTGTTACATTTGAAATTAAATTGCAAAACCCATAATATGAACACCACAAGAATTTAACATAAATTTAAAACTTATGAAAATTTATATCATATGCTACGCAAACTAACCCCATTACAATGTCAATGGGGTAGAGAGTATTTTAATTGCACCTACCACAAAAAATCATTCTAGCTGACAAGTACATATTATTCATGGTAATTATACAAGTATATAATTTTAGTAATAGAGGGGTGTAAAGTGATCAACCACTGTCTGCTGTCATGTCATTTAAAATTAACCCCTTTGAAAATATACTAAAATATGTATAAATTCATATGAAGTTAGTAAGTAGTATCACAACACTTGGCCTTTCTGCGATGCCTTTGTAGTAGAGGTAGAGGTAGATTGAAAAGGCTGCCCTGGACGGGCTACACTTCGACCATAAGGTCCATTGTGATGCCTTAGGATGTGAGGATGTGAGTGGAGTGGAAGGAATTTGTGAATTGGTAGGATATGCGGCTGCAGCCGACTATCATAGGAACTATGCCGATATTCATCTGGAGTTCGTGAAAGACACTGCAGAAAACCTTCTCAAGCATAGCCGGCTACTTCGTTCTTGTCCATACGCCGATAGTTTAGTCAATCAACCGCCCCTTTTTTTTTTAATTTTTATAATTGACAAACTGCCGATGTCGGCATTCGAACCCATAACCTCCCAGTTTCCAAGTACTGTATACTGCGCAGACATGAAGCCTTAGACCGCTCGGCTACTTGGCTGGTTGCCCTTGTAGTAACAAAAACTTTAATATTCTTTGAATCGAACCCACGACCCCTGGCATTCTAGATCAACGCTTTGTCTCTGAGCTACCAGATGTTAGGTAGTGGAATGCATATGATCTTTCACCATCTTTGATCCGAAGAGAGTTTTTCTAAGGTATTTTTTACCTAGACCGTTTCTTTAGGATGGTGCAAAAATACCTTCACGATTTTTAAATTCAATAATTCTTTCTGGATTTAATATTTATTGAGTTTCTCTTTTTTAGATTATAGTAAATACTTAGAAGTTTCGATATAGAGCGCTACCAGCCTGCAGAAAGGATAAATATCATAACTTTTTATTTGGGAAAAGGAAAGAGCTTTATTTCTATTCAGAGAAACTATCGACGATATTTTAATGTCAGATATGCTCCTTCTAACCATACGATATTACTGATTATTTTCTTTGAGGTTATCTGAATAAAGCGTTTATGTAAACAAGCCACAATGCTTGGAACAACTTATAATATTAGGCGAGAGATTTTGGAATTATCTCAAGAAACTTTACAAAAGGTCAGATGTGCTGAAAAAAGCTCATAGTTTTCAGTGCGAAAGGGGATATCATTTGTTAAACATCATATTTCGTAATTAGTTGGAAAAAAACTTCAAGAAACACACTTTATATTATGAGTTGCAAAATATAAATTTTCTTGACTACTCATATACTTTTTTAAATTTAAAATCGTGAAGGTACTTTTGCGCCACTATGTATAAGGGCTGAGTAAAAGGCCGAGTTATAAACAATTTGAGTTATAGACAATGAGAAGCGCATTTATAGACGTTTTACATATTTTACATACGTTTTAGCGTCTATTTGACAACCAAAAAACTAAACTTTAGAATGAGATAATCTGTTATTACTCTTTAGGAGTTTACTAAGGGATGTTCAAAGAGTATGAATTAAGATGTAGTTATGTTTAAAATGACGCAAAATACTTTAAAAAAACTCTATTCGTATCAAAATATTCGGCCATTTGGGTTGGCAAAAAAAAAAATTTAACAATGAAAAATAACATCTAACTGAGTTAATCGCTTAAATACCCGGTATATACTGAATTTACGGAGAAAAAAATTTCAAACGAAAGTTGTTTATTTATACAAAACGAACAGTTATTGTATTTAAATTTCTGTTCTATCTCTTACGGTTTCAAAGATAAACAGTTTTCAACATTTTGCCCAAACATAGTCCGATCTTGCCCATTCATTTGAATTTGACCTTATTTTTCAGCTGTAGAGCACATATATAAATCAGCTCGATATGTCTTTTCGTTTTTGACTTGGTGAAGTCAATTTACACCTATATCAAAATTTTGTTTCTGAGATTAACATTTTCAACGGTTACAAACTCGGAACTAAATTTAATATACCCTGATATATATTATACACCGGGTATAAAAATTGGGACCACAATGTAAAACTTCATTTCTGTAATATTTAGCATATTTTTAAAAGCATTCTGACAAAACAATTGCCTCCAATTGGTTTCCAACACTCATGTACCGACTCGAGCTAGATTAGTACGTTTTTTGTTGAAAATTTCTATGAGAATGCTATATGGAGATTTAATTTCAAAATAAAGCGCCTCACGCTTACAAATAGGTACCTATTTAAGATTGTTATGAAGAAAATTCAGTTTAATGACAGGTTCTTCAAAATTTGACAGCTTATTATTTTAATAATAAAGAATATCCTGTCAAAGTTTGAACTTGACCCTGTTTTTAGTTCGAAAGTAAAAACATGTTAAAGTTACACTTTTTGAAGTAAGGTTATACATAGCATTAAAAGGATTTGGTGGTAATCACAGTGATTTAAAAATCTATATCTCGACAACCAGAAATGCCAGTTTTATGGAAAAGTATCATAATAATTATCAAAGTCTTATAAATACCTGGACCAAATTTCAAAATAATCCTGTTTTTGGTTTCTGAGATAATTAACTTTGTAAATCGAAAAATGTTCTAAATCTAGTTTTATTTAGTTTTATCTAGTTTTATTTTAGTTTTATCTAGTTTTATTTTATTTATAACGTTAAATGCATAAAAACATATTTCGAATTATTAAAACTCTTCGGAAAATGGAATTTTAGGATTTAATTTTTAAACAATATATTTTTTATTACAAAAATATATTTTTTTTTACAAAAATGAAATTATTGTAAACGATTTTATGGCAAAATTTTTACTTATTTAGAGTTGGTAACGGATGAGATATCAATGCATTTAGTATAGGACAAACTACCCACCCGAAGTTATCCCTTCCAGTTTCATAAAAACCTTAATTATTTTATTTATAATGAATTGACAATGATAACGATCATTTTTCTCGTAGACAGGGACAAGCCGAGGAATTTTTTTATTTCGATCGCTAGCCAGTAGCTTCAATGAAGAGATATTGTAATAAATGGTTGTATATAAGGAATGTATGTTAGTAATCTTTATTGAATATACAAAAACTGTTTCCCCCAGATGTATTATAAACATTTGAAAAATTTTGCACAGTGATTCACCCTTTTTTCGCAGAGTAGAGCTTAATAATGGTTACAGTTATGTGAAAAAAGTATTTAAGTTTTTTTTTCTAATACAATTTATGACACAGTTGCAGTACTTAAACGTGCATCCCTACAGCATACAGTAAGTTCCATTGACATGACAAATGTATCGAGATAAATAAATGATACGTAATTTGTCAAAACACTATTTCACCATTTATTAAAAATCTTTTTTTTGTACCACCCAACAACTATAAACTATTAAGTAAATTAAATTCAGTAGCTAAACATATTTATTTAACTATAAAAAAATTTTTTGAATAAAAAGAATTCATTTATTTATTTTTATTTTTTATTCAATGCGAGAACCAACCAACAGTGCAGCACAATCCAAGTCTAGAAAAACCATATAAACGATGTAAGGCGTTCAGTACCTGTCCAAGTGGCCGAGTGATCTAAGGCGTTATGTCTGCGAATCCCGACATCGACAGTTTGTCAAGTAATAAGAAAAAAAAGGGGCGGTTAATTGATTAAACTGACGGCATATGGACAAAAACGAAATAACCAGCTATGCTTGAGAAGGTTTTATACAGTTTCCTTCACAAACTCTAGATGAATATCGGCATAGTGCCTACCATAGTCGGCTGCAGCCGCATATCCTACCAATTCCTAGTCTATACACAAAAATTCCTTCCACTCCACTCACATCCTCACACCCTTAGGCATCACAATGGACCTTATGGTCGAAGTGTAGCCCTTCCAGGGAAGCCTCTACAATCTATCTATCTATCTAAGGCGTTCAGTGCCGTTCCAAAGTTCTTGTGAGCCCCGGTGAAAAAAATTCTCGGAGACTCTTTCTGTAGAAAATTGTCATCAAAAATAAATTCGTTACGAAGTAGCGCTGCGTTGACTTTCTCAGAATAAATATATCATTTCTCTTTGGGAAATAGATCTCAATTAACTTTTTGGCTAAAATTGTGATCGCTAGAGTGTCTACAGACTCTTACAGAAAGGGTCTTACAGAAAGAAGAAAACAAAAATAATTGTTAGATTTTCCCAATTTTAATATTTACATCATTCTTCCAGAAAATTCATTTGAGATTATATAAAAATTCGTTACGCAGGAGCTGTGTCAACTTAGCGAATTTCCTTAGAATACATAAATCAGTCTCTAGCGCTCATAATTTTAGTGAGATCAAAATGAAATATAATATCTGGTATGACTTTAGTTTTGGCAAAAATTAAATTTATTAATAGCCAAAATATCGATTATAGTTTATAGTAACTATGGAAACGATAATCAAAATTTTTTGCAATAAAATATATTTCATGTATTCGTATCAAACAAACACAAAACATTAAATATCTCTCTTAATATTAGAATAATCAAAAAATGTATAAGGAGTAAAATTGTAGAAAATCAAGTTTGCTACAATTCATTACCTGATCATTTTTCTCAAACTCTAATTGAACAGAGATATTTAGAATTTTAACTTTCAGTCTTTAATTGTAACTATTTCTGTAAATATTAGTGAAACAGAACTTAGTACCTACAACTTAACTCTTGATAAATTTTTCGATTTTTCAAATATTAAGGGAGATATACCAAATTTTGTGTTTCCCCCTCCCTCTAAACCCCCGTTCCTCTTAGGGGTGGCTGTATATTTATATATATACATATATATATATATATATATATATATATATATATATATATATATATATATAAATATACAGCCCCCCCCATGTGGGTCTTTTGGATATGTTCAGGAGGAAGGCCCAATGAAAATTTTGACTAATTTTAAAATATAGAATATAAGTTTTTTTTTTATTTGGTGATTTTTTTAGTAAATTGACTGGACTAATTGTCATTTTATTATTGAAAAAAAAACACGATTTTTATTACAGTTATGCTTCCCTTCTATTCCAGGGGCGAATCAAGAAATTTTTCACTGGGGGTGCATATGTACAAATATGATTATATATGGTAAGTTGTAGCTTAAGGACGTTCTAGCACTGTGTTATTATCAGGACAAAAAACCGGTTTGATTTTATTATAGCACAAACACATAAACACACATACACAACCCATAGACAAATATACTGTTCACATATACAAAATAATGTTGTTTTGAAGAAAAAAATTAAATTTAAACTTTTATATTTCGAAAACAAAACGGTAACACACGATTTAAAAAAAAAATTTATATAATAAATTATTATTTAGCTTTACTCTCCTAGTTTTTTTTTTTTAATTTCTGTCGAGTATTTTTTCTAATACAACAGATAATAGTTGGGCGGGCATGCAGTTTTACATGCTTCAAATGAGAGAGAATGAGACAGAATGATAACTTTGATATTAATTATCTCGCGTTCTAAACGGTCAAAAATTCTGAAACTTCGGGATTTATTAGAAAATCTTTCGAAAAGTGTGGGTATGCTGGAACATCCTTAAGGAACAAAGAAAATCTGTCTTTAGAAAATCAGCCACCGCTGCTAAAGTTCCCGGATTTGATTATTTTGAATTTGGAAAGGAGCCCCTCTGCTTTATTTTTATGCGCAGTTTGATTTGAGTGTTTTGGTTGTGGCTTATATCATGTCTTTGGGTGGTCTTCGTTTTGTTTTAATGTATTGTATTCTATTGGATGTTGTAGAAAAATGGGAGAATCGTGAAAGAAAGTGTGTCCTATTATCCATTTGGTTTGACTCACCCTGTATATAAATTTTAGCGATAGCGATTTTTAACGATGGACATTTGAAGAAATTTTTACGAAGTTCCAACATTGGTGCAAAAACAATAGCTGCATTTCCTTTGGAGGAAATTGGCTTAAAAGTCCCGCTATATTTGTTTGTTAAAAAATTATATTTGTTTGTTGTAATTGGTTTGGTACTACATGTTGAAGAGAAGTGGACAAACAAACCGGTACTCATGCGCTGATTCGTACGAGACTATAGTATCAATAATAATAATAAATGAATCATTATTTTTTGGTTGTAGAAATCTTGGTCCCTTCAGGTATAAAAGCGTCCAACTATTACAATTATATATGATTTTTTTTATAATTCAGACAATTGAATAGCACTGAAAGCATATTTTTCCCTTGGCGGGGCGCTTGACTTGTCCAAAATCACCACTCTCTTTAAATAAGCTTTACAAACTATACATATACACAAATTTTTATCTCGAAATGGTATCTTAATTGTTAAGTGTAAGTAGTATCTTAATTTTCATGTCTTGAAATATGAATGTATCTTGTATCCTGGGGCCCTGATGCACCGTTTCGCCGGCACCACCCTCGAGACGGGCTTAGGCCGTAGAAGTATCATATTAACGTGAGGTTAATATTCTGCCTAACTCTCAAGTCCCCCATGGGAGCGGGTTTTAGATACGCCCAATCAGTTATCCAACTTCCCACTAACACTGCCAGTTTAGCACCCGAGTTGAATGACGAATCTCAGCTAGATCCTACTACGTAAACTAGTAGGATACACTACTATGTAAACTGTAAGAACACTGACACCACGAATCCATCTGCAATTTTCTTGTACGTACGTGAGCAAAAGAAACCAGCGCACGGGGATTGGATTAAGTGGACGATGGTACCAATTTAATCATCCTTGATGAGGGCTATCCCTCTTACACGTGCTTACCAGTGGCCCACTCTAAAGGCTTTTGCCACATAAGCTCTATGATATACGTGTCACATGCAAACATAGCATGTATGCAATGGATCCACAATGGAAATTTTGTACAGGAGTTCCTTATAAAACGTAGGTGGTTTGAAAATTAATCTTCTAAGGGGGTTAAGTAGGGGATGAAAGTTTATATGGAAGTTCGTTATTTTTGAAGTTTGACATATGGAAATTGGTGTTTAGGCTTCTGGTTATAAATAAAATTCAGTTGTATCAGCGCTTTTGGAAATCCATCTCCTTAGGGGCTGTAAATAAGGAACAAAAGTTTATATGGGAATGACGTCATTTTTGAAGTTAGAAACGTCAAATTTGGTATTTGGGCTTTTACAATTGAGGAAAGTCCTGAGGATGTTGCCGAGGGGAAATCCCCATCGGGAAAAGCTTACTTATACGAGTACCAAAGCGATTTTTGCACAGACAAATCTCTCGCTAACTGATCAATCGGCGATAAACATTTGATTCCATTCAATCGGTTTCATAATTTTTACAACGAAAATAGATTGCAGTCACACTAGACGACGGACGTGCATTATATCTACATTTAAATTTCGTGCATGACTATTTTCATGATTGTATTTTAAAACAAATAACTTTGGATTAAAACCTTTTTTTATAGCCTCAATAGTTTGTCCATTCTTTTAACTGAAACATAATTGCTTGTAAATTACAGAAACATGCCTATGAATATACATATTTACATATTCAATGACATGTTACTTTATATCTACACGTGTGTATAAGTAAACTAAACAGTACAAGCACCTAAAAAGAATGCAGTTTCATGTTTAAAATAATTCATTTTTTAATTATATGTTTTTATTCAATGCAACAGTCATCAGTGCAGTACAGCACAATCTACGTGAAAAAAAGTCATATGAACGATTTAGGTCTTTGTATCGTATTACAGTAAAACTTGTAGAGTGTTGAATTTATAGTTTAAAAAAGAAAGTCACTTTTATTTGCAGCGTACTTAAAAGCTAAATCTTTTGAAATAGTTAATTATAAAAGCGTGGGATATAAGAGCTTTGTGTTGAAATTAAAACAATATATATTCTTCTCAACAAAATGTGATCAAAAAGCAAACCATGCTTTTTGAAATAGCTCTTTAATTGTTTTTTTTTCACATTTTTTGGACAGGAAATGGAATGATACAACAGGCTGCAGGCAAGCTAAGCAAATGATAGCTCGGTAAAATTCCTCGAGATTAACCTGGCTTATTGGCAAAAGCCGGAAAGAGGTAAACCAGCAATCACCGGGGTGCTTACCGGTTACTGCAGGGTCAAAAGTGATATATCTCTCTTCTTCTATAAGGTTAGAAGACAGTGTGATCTGTTTGGGTTGTAACGGAGCGAATTATATGCCCTTCTACCTTCTGGTATAATGACCTTACAGAATCAGAATGAGGTAACTAGCCTTCGGCTCAACTCAAATGGGGGAATCTGAGATAAAACAACTGAAGTGAAGGGGGCAGGTTCGTTAGGAGTTGGTAAAAAAGCCTAGAAAAGCTTACTTTCTAGCCTTCGGACTCCCTTCCGCTACTACTACTGCTACTTTCCAACATTATGTAATAAAAAAGGACCCCATGCCTATACAATTAAGTCTTTAATTGTTTTTTTTACTTTATATCAACTCAATGGTATACAAAAGTAGCGTCCATTTTTCAAAATTTTCTCATTGATTTGCATTTTATTCATTGCGTTTTCGAAAATAATATTTTGGCTAAAAGTTATTCGTTATAAATATATTAACAACTTTTATTCGTAACATTTTCTTAAAAATCGAATTAATAAGGTACAAATCGACTAAAAGTTTTTAAAAAATGAGCGCCCTTTTTGTGGCTCATTATATCATCATATTCTAGTGTCATGCACACATTTTTAATGTTAAAGTTGCACACATTTTTAATTTAAAAAATAAATGGATTAATCTTAAGTGGCCGAGCGTTCTAAGGTGTTTTGTCTGCGCTGTATGCCTACTTGAAAACTGGTAGGTTGTGGGTTCGAATCCCGACATCGGCATTACATTTCAAAAATTTTTAAGAAACTTTGACTATTTTAATAATCTTTATCGACATCGGCAGTTTGTCAATTATTAAGAAAAAAAACGGGGCAGTTAATTGACTAAACTGTCGGCGTATGGAAGAACGAAGTAACCGTCTATGCTTGAGAAGATTTTCTGCATCTTCCTTCACGAACTCCAGATGAATATCGGCATAGTTCCTACCATAGTCGGCTGCAGCCGCATATCCGACCAATTCCTAGACTATATATAAAAATTCCTTCCACTCCACTCACATCCTCACAACCTTAGGCATCACAATGGACCTTATGGTCGAAGTGTAGCCCGCCCAAGGCAGCCTCTACAATCTATCTATCTATCTATCTACGCTGACAGTTTAGTCAACTAACCACCCCGTTATTATTTTTTGAATATATTTAATTGAGAAACTGCCAGTGTTAGGAATCGAACCAGAAACCACCCAGTTCCTTGCAGAGCACCTTTAACAACTCGACCACACGGACCGTTTGAGTAGCGGGATACACTGCAAAATGTTTTCTATGTTACGGCAGTTATGTCTTCATATAAATTTCTAATAATTGCCAAAGCATTAATAATAATTTTATATGTTAACAATAATCATAAAATAAAAGAAACAAGTAATGTAACAACTAACTGAGTTAATTGCAACTAACTGGCCTAATTCGGATATGAGGATGTGAGGGGAGTGGAAGGAATTTTTGAGTATAGACTAGGAATTGGTAGGATATGCGGCTGCAGCCGAATATGATAGGAACTATGCTGATATTCATCTACAATTCGTGAACGAAACTGCAGAAAACCTTCTCAAGCATAGCCGATTTCTTCGTTCTTGTCCATACGCCGACAGTTTAGTCAATTAACCGCCCCTTTTTTTTCCTAACAATTGACAAACTGCGGATGTCGGGATTCGAACCCATAACTTCAAAGTTTCCAAGTACGCATACTGCGCAGACATAACGCCTTAGACCGGTCGGCCACTTGGACTGGTTTGTCGGCTTATATGTAAGAACAAGTAACCGGCTATGCTTGTGAAGGTTTTCTGCAGTTTACTTTCATAAACTCCTGATGAATATCGGCTCGAGTTACTATCAAAATTGGTTGCAGTCGCATAACCTACCAATTCCTAGTCTGCATACAAATTCATTGTCCTTAAGGAGTCGGTAAAAAAAACCTAAAAATGCCTACTTGCCAGGCTTCGACCTCCTCCCCTTCGCTAATAGTACTACTACTACTTCTCCAATTTTCTTTCCTTCGTAATGTATGTATAACTATTGATTGAGGGAGGTATCCATACTCTCAGCGACTGAGACAGAAAGTTCTATACAGATCTGCATGTCTCTTAGTGACTACAAGTATATTTGAGTAACACATTTTGCTAATTTCAATAACATCAGCGTAATTCGATATATAGAGCAAGGACCTTATACAAAATTAGATTATTTGAATACAGAGAATAAATATATGCATGTGTTATTGTATAAATCAATCATACTCAATGGTAATGTTTTCAATTTCAGAGAGTTTTCCCATCATGTTGAGTTCCAAAATACCGTAGAGCTTTCATTATATATAACAATCTAATGAATACACATATCACATAAATATTATTATATTACAAACCCATACATTATTCTCGCAGGGGCGTAGCGACGTAAAACGGTGCCCAGGTGCACGCATCCAAGCTGCACCCCTTTCCCTTTGTAAATTATTTTTAAAACAGATATCTATCTACACATTTTTTCAATTATTTTTTTCTTTGGATATCCTACAAATATTAACCTTTTCCCAAGGTACGATAGCTCAAAAAGGCTTGCGTTAAGGGTACTATGTATGATTACCCAAACCTACTAGGACAAACTTAAAAGTAAATACACTGTCTAGGCACTGTCGCTCACGATGAGAAGAAAACCAATCAAGTAGTTTTGTTTAATAACAATTAACACACTCACTCGGTCAAGAATATTTTAATCTAAATAAGAAATCAG